>OW203744.1:604166-1208333 GCA_934045075.1 Yponomeuta sedellus
TCATAAGATCAGACTAAAACCATAGAAATTGAAACAAGACATACCGAACAAAATCTGTGTCACGTTAGTACATACTAGATACACGTAGTGTCTTTATATAGTCTAGTGGACTATGAATGTTACCACTATGACCGCGCAGCTACGGAAACGGCACGACGTTTGGTCGGGATGTCCTCTCCATACGTAGTACTTTACACTCTTAAGTCTTTTCAGACTCAGAGTACAAAGTTAAATCACAACAACATTTTTATTTGTGTACCTTAAGGATATTATTTTAAAGGTTTTGGCAAATGGACCCATGCTCAGCAATATGCCGCCCGGCGATGCATGCAACACCGGTCGGCGCTGATTTTCAGCATGAACCATTATTACGACAAAAGAATTATTGACTAAATTATAAATGGCGTCATAACGCTGGAGTGATACAAAAACATTAATATTTAGGTTGATAAAATATTAATGTTTTTGTATCACTCCAGCGTTACGACGAATTATACAGAAAATATTATATGAATTATACAGAAAATATTGATTTATTCTGTTCAGTAGTCAGTAAGTAAAATGAAACACGCTACTTATTCTCGCGAGTGTCCGTGGACAACTTTATTAATAAAAACGATGTGCGGCCTAAGTAAATGGCCGCGTAAACAAAACATTATGCATGGTGAAACCGTACACAAGTCAAGCGGTAGAAGCCTAGTGGGTAGAACAATGGACTCGGAAGCGAGAGACCCAGTTTCGATCCCCAGTGCGGGTATGTCAATCGTAGGTATATTCAGTAAATGTCACTGGTAGCATAAAATAATAACAAGATATATTCATTGAGTAAATTTTTCGATTGTAATTATGGAACAGTTGTGAGAGCATTTCAACAGGTCACTGACGCCTGTATCACAGATTTTATCTACCACAGGCTTCAGAGTCTATCAAACCGTAACTTCACTATATTTAAAATGTATGAACTATTCATTGGATAATTGGCCTTTTTGCATCTACTTAATGAGATGATTTATACAGCGTCCAGTGGTATCTTCACTCACACTAGATGGGTGAAGGGACCACTTTTTGTTTTATAGATGGTGTAGGCTTGCCCAGCGCCTATACCATCCTGACAGCTAAGTCGGATTAGCCCACAGGAAAGACTAGTCAATACGTGCGGAGCCAACCAAGCCGCGGGTTTCCTCACGATGTTTTCCTTCACCGTTAGCGTGTGGTATTGCGACTACAAATCCGCAAATGTACATAACTTTGGAATTAAACAAAGTCATTGGTACATGCCCGCACTCGGGATTGAACCTGGGGCTCTCGCTTCCCAGTCCATGGCTTTACCCACTGAGCTACCACCGCTATAGGATTTTGCATTGGATAATTATAAGACAAATTATTTTACAATAACTATGAATTAATCTTAATATCAATAAACCAATTTCAATTTCAATGTATCTATGACTATTTATTTTGAAACTGACGTACTCATACTTCTGCAAATTTTTGTAGCAACCACATGCTAATTAATACTAATAATACGAAAACATAGTGAGGAACCCGCGAATTGGTTGAAACTTAGAAGATTACATAACATTACATTACGTTTACATACAAGCACATACATTGCGGCCCCACACTAGGATACCCTGTGTCGTGGGAACCAGAAACAACGACGTCACAAACATGTGAACATCCAAGACCCGGGCTTTTTTTTTGTCCCCAGCCGGGATTCGAACCCGGAACCTCTTACATGGTAGGCAGATGCGCTACCGCTACGCCACAGAGGTCGCCGTAACAAAACTTTTATTATGAGACTGTTGAAGCGCTCGTGTCCGAGTGATTGGAATCAAACACTTGGGTTTAGCATCAGCAGCCGCGGTTAGGTGCAGGATGGGTGACCGTCCCGTGACAACCGTGGCCAGTGGCATTTTTTCGAGCGCTTCCGTGCTTCACAAGGCAAGGTAAACCGTTGGTGCCGGCTGTCATGTAATGGCAATCGTAAAACCATGTCAGAGGCCTTACAGACGGCTTGGTAACTTCCTACAGTAAGGCCGGCTACTGTCTTACAATCCTCCACCAACCCGGACTTGGTCCCCGTGGTAAAGTATGGCTTAACCTTTCTGCGATGCAGGAAGAACCCGTGCCCCAGCAGTGTAGAAACCTTATACTAGCACGATATTGAAAGGATTGGCTAGCCATATACGATGCTTGCATTCAAACAGAGACAACCTAACACACAGTCCTACAAAAAAAAAGAAATACAAATTGCTCACGATTTCGACCAGATTACTTTATCCCGATTATCAGAAAGTCTAGAGCAGAGCGTAAAAGGACGAGGCAGGTGCTTAAAATGTCTTTTAGAATCTTAAGGTCGGAAAAATATTTCGTGAGAAGTGGTGTATAAGCAGCCCATATATGACCCACCGCAGGGTATAAGCCCTCTCTCTAAGAGAGAGTGACGATCCTCTGTAGGCAATTGGACATGCATGACAACTGCGCATTTCCAGAGGAATTCTTTTCTTTACACCTAAGCCAGTGGTTTTAGAAAAATCTGTTAAAGACGTGTTTTGCAAAGACTCAAATTCAAATCAATTTATTTCAACATAAAGAATTTACATTCTATTTGCTGAATGTCAATGTACAGGGTGTCTCATTCAAATCGGTCAGTATGGGAAAGTCTGAAACTATAAGACATACGGAGATCTGTTCTAAAGAACCATTTCATCGATTTTAATAACAAGAAAAACTGCATTCATACATTTTAAAAAACGTCTGTACTCCGTTCGGGAATCGAAACCGGTTGTTTTGAAAAAAAACCTACACTATTTAATGTAAATTGTAAGCCGCTGCCTTCGGGCCGTATTGTAGTTTAGAAAAGGCAGTGGAAAAAAAACTCCACTCTGACCATCTTTTCTCAAATCATCTTAAACCAAATACATCAGTTGCCATACGTAAACCTAATAATATTTCATGATTGCCATTAACAACCCTAAATGCCAAAGCATTAGTCAAATGTCTCACAATAATATGGGAAAACATAAGTGCTGCGGCCAGACACACGAACAGCACTCGTTCACGAGTATAACGCAGTGCTCAGCCATCATCAGTCTTAACAATGACGGCCACGGTGGCGCAGCGGTTTGGCACGCTGACTGTAAAACCGAAGGTATCGGGTTCGATCCCCGGTCGGGTCATACTAGAAAACGAACTTTTCTAGTTTGTCTCGGGTCTTGGGTGTTATCTATGTATTTATTCTATTAAATCTATCGAGTCGAGTTAGCACCTATAACAAAAGTCATTTAGTTGTACTCTGTATAGGGCTAACGAGATCTGTGTAATATGCCCATGTATGTTTATTTATTATTATTTGTTAACCATTTTGAAGGGATGAAGGATGACCCGAACACCACGCTAAAAGTGGAGTTTCTTTTTGAGTTCCTTCTCCACATAATCTATCACATCAGACTAATCACACTATTCACACTAGTCACACTAATATTACAAAGGCGAAAGTTTGTGAGTGTGTATGATTGTTACTTATTCACGTCAAAACGGCTAGAGCGATTTTAATCAAATTTGGTGTGGAATTAGCTGACACCCTGGATTATAGGCTACGTTTTAGTGCGGAAAATATCTAATTCCTATGGGAAAATTGACAAACCGCGGGTAAGAACGCAGGACACAGCTAGTTGTACATAAAAATTGCAATTACACAGATATTTCTTAATCTCAAAGTATAGCGGCGGCGGCAGCCCAGTGGGTAGAAGAATAGACTCGCAAGCGAGAGACCCAGGTTCGATTCCCACGTTTTACTGCGGAAAAATATCCTATTCCCATGGGAAAATCGATAAACCGCGGGTAACACTCTGCGGCACACCTAGTTAATAATAAAACTAACAGCTTTGACGTTCATTAAGTAAAGATTTTGTTTTTTACTTTGAACGAAAAAAAACTGAGTTTGAGTTATGATTTCTCGTAGATTTGACTGGTTGGTAATAGCGGTTCTTGCGGTGAGATACATTTCCAATGTCAATGTTGTACGTGCTTTTAACCGGGTGATTTTCTCGCGATATTTCGCACTCCATTGTGCTGCTTTGGGTCACTGCCGCATGTACCGTGAGCCACAGCTTTATCCAAACCCAAGTGCTCCCTATAGCTGACAAAATACGAGCTAGTATCGAATGGGGTGTGGTATATTGTGTAATTGCCGATTGTAGATTACTTCAGTCTATTTTTGCAACGAAATCGTATCAATAGATAATTGTCAGGTTGAAATGGTGACGCAGCGACAAAAACGGCCGATTTCCCATGAAAATATCGGTCATGGCATGTAATATTGAAACGTTGCTGGTTCACGTGTAAAACGCACCAACATGCGTCTAAGGCATGTAAACTATCAGCTTGTGCATGTTATAGGTATAAGGCTGCATGAAAGGAGCCTCCCCGTATGAGGTACTGTAATAATCTATTGACGACCTCTGTGGCGTAGCGGTAGCGCATCTGCCTGCCATGCAAGAGGTCCCGGGTTCGAACCCCGGCTGGGGAAAAAAAAACCCCAGGTCTTGGATGTTCACATGTTTGTGATGTCGTTGTTTCTGGTTCCCACGACACAGGGTATCCTAGTGTGGGGCCAGAAGCAATGTATGTGCCTGTATGTAAATGTTATGTTATTTTAATCTTATTAAAACGTTGTTTTAGCTAACATCTTTTATAACATATTTGCTCGTAAGGGGTCTCTTATTTCACGGATTTCAATATCATATTGAATCTCACTGCATGCGTTATTGTATCGTATGAGTTTCATTTTAATAAGGTTTAATGCACAGTTTACGAACGAACAATCCTTCTTTTAAATCTTAGCTTACATCTCAGAGTTTTCATGTCACAAAAGTGGTCAAAAGTTTTTGAATAAAATAACTTCGGTAGATAAAATATAATTTTCCGATATTTTGGCAGCGTTGCAGATGACCTTAGTGACTAAAAGTAAGACCAAAAGTTACATGTGGTAATCTAGATAGCTCCCGACGCAAAAAACCTCCTTGTCCTAAATTTACAGAGTTTACATAATTTTTGTATGTTAACAAATGTATTGTATATACTGGCTTTAATTCCAGCCATCATAAGTGCGCTACTTTAAATAAAACATCACAGACATTGTTGAAGTCCATGAATTTTGTGTAAGTACCTAGTTAGACAATGCTACAGGTGTGGTAGCCACCGGGCTTGGCAAGCCCTTTACATAGCCTCGCCTGTCCGACCAATGATGTAAGTCTACATACTTGCACGATATCGTTATCAACCCTTGTATGTCCCCACTGCTGGGGCACGGGTCTCTTCCTGCATCGCAGGAAGGTTAGGCCATACTCAACCACGGGGGCCAAGTCCGGGTTGGTGGAGGATTGTAAGACAGCGGCGGGCCTTACTGTCAGAAGTTATCAAGCCGCCCATAAGGCCTCTGACATGGCCTAACGACTGCCTTTGCATGACAGCCGGCACCAACGGCTTAACGTGCCTTGCGAAGCACGGAAGGGCTCAGAAAAATGTCCTGCACCCGACCGCGCCTTTTGTTGCTTAACTCAAGTGATTAAATCCAATCATTCGGTTCGCCTAGGCCACAAGCGCTTCGCTGCTGCACGCTGTGAAGTAACGCATCGTGACCAAACCGGCAGCTTGCTTTGCTCTGCATGTGGTTATTGAGTTGTCCTGTGGGCTAGGCCGACTAAGATGGTATAGGTGCTGGGCAAGCCTATTCCATGTAAACCAATATCCCAGATCCAGCGTCCGGGTCCGAATAGTCCCTTCACCCATTTAGTGTGAGTGAAGGTGCCATAAGACACTGTATAAATCATCTCAGTCAGCAGTCGCTAAGCCACGTCAGAGGCCTTATGGGAGGCTTGATAACTTCTGACAGTAAGGCCAGCCACTGTCTTATAATCGCCCACCAACCCGGACTTGGCCCTGCGTTTCTTCCTGCGATGCAGGAAGAAACCCGTGCTCAGCAGCGGAGACATACATAAAGTTGATATCATAATCATATCATCTCATTACTTTACAGCCGCACAGAAGTCGCGCGAAAGGACGCGCAAAAGACTCTCCGTACAAAATGTACTAAAGGGACTTAACGAAGCCCATACAGAAGAGATAGGGGCGAGGGCACGATTTCTATATGACCTTCTATCTCAGTTCCCTTCTGTGTGACCAACTACACAAAAAAAAAACAACAGAATCGAAGATTTTTTCTTTAATAATATTACAAAAATGTATCTGAGCTATGCCAGCCAGTATTTTTTTTCTTACCAAGGAGTATGTCGTTCTCACTACTTTTTGAGCCCTTCTCGTATATTGACGACCTGTGTGACCGCTGTGTGAGAGGATTAGTAAACCGAAAACTATTACTCTATACATCGAAATGTCAATGCCATTGATTATCTGTTCCCGTCGGTCTCTTGGTTATTTAACTTAGTTATATACTATTTGGTTTAACTGAAAATTTATTGCAATCCTTGCGCTTATCGCCGATCCCTGACTTTCCTTCATATAATCCAACATGCAGGCTCAGGAGTCGGCCCTTCACAAGGCCTCGGCTGTCCGCCCAATGATGTAAGTCTACTTAGCTAAGGCCGCTGATTTACATCATCGAAACCACTCCACCCACACATGATAAGTGAAGTGGTCATTGAGATGGGCATGTGTTTGGAACATAATATTTTCTGACGAATTTTCGAACTAAAACTTTCGTAAGCACAACACATTGTAGACTTTTTTTTTCGGACGAAGTAAGTAAGTAGGCTTGTCCAACACCTACACTATGGTTTTAGCTGAGTTGGCTTAATCTGCTTATTGTTAGTCGATTAAGTCTTCAAAAAATAATTTCAAGAAACGTTAATTTATGGTCGTTGATGTTGCAAAATATAACATATTTAGAGGCTAAAAATTCCGACCTTACCGTACCAGCGCTCTCCCAACTGAGCTAATGGCCAAGTTCCGGCATCATCGGAGTTTCGAACCTCGTTACAATAGTCTCTGTATTATTTTTAGCCTCTAAATAGGTTTTTAAAAATTTTCCTCAGCACGGGTTAGTAACGGATTTAAACATCCGTGGGGTTAGTGCAACAAAAAGAATATAAAATATGCCAAAAGTATTTTACTTTCATTTTTAATAAGTAACATACACTGTAAATACTACAAAAAGAATATGAACTGATATTAGAATAGGACTAACAACTTTACATGTTTAAAAACCTATTTAGAGGCTATAAATTTCACCCATGCCGGGATTCGAACCCGCAACCTCTAGCTGTCCGTGCCAGCGCTCTACCAATTGAGCCAATGGGCGACTCACGGCATCAGTGAAATTTCGAACCTCTTTACACTATTCTCTGTATTACGTACAGGCAGCGACATCTGACTTAAGCAAATTGCATTACTTACAGCCCCGACTACCCACTTTGCAGTTAGGTTTAACATCGGAACGATAGCCTCTAAATAGGTTTTTAAATTTGTACCTTAGCACGGGTTAGTGCATTAAAATAAAAATAATATAACTTTACATGTTTTTTTCTTTTTAAATGAACTGACAAAACTTAACCGCAGGTTTGCTGGAGGTCATTCAAATGGTGCCGTGGTGGCCGGGTCATCTGTCTCCCTCCAAAATGGTAGACACTGATGATGGCTGACCACTGCGTTATGCTCGTGAAGTCAACGAGTGCTGTTCGTGTGTCTGTCCGCAGCACTTGTGTTTTTCCTACTTTTGTAAGACATTTATTTAATTAAAGGCACTTAAAGTTACCGATTGCAATCATGAAATCTTATTAGGTATACGCATATGTGGCAACTGATGTATTTGGTTTAAAACGACTGGAGAAAAGATGGTCAACGTGAATTTTTTTTTCCCGTTGCCTTTTCCTCCACTACAATACGACCCGAAGGCAGCGGCTTACATTTTAAATTGTACATTGACATTCAGCAAACAAAATGTAAAGTCTTCACGTTGAAATAAATTGATTTATTTGGTACCTATTTATTTTTATTGCTATATGTTAATTAGATTTTAGTTTAGTTATTAATTTAGTTTTTCTTTAGATGTTTTATACTATTTTTATTTTTAATGGACTAGCCAGAACATCCTCCCAATAAATAAATAAATTTGAAAACCTATTTAGAGGCTATAAAATCTACTCATGCCGGGACTCGAACCCGCGACCTCTGGCTAACCGTGCCAGTGCTCTCCCAATTAAGCTAATGGGCGGCATCCGTAAAATTTCGAAACTCTTTACAATGCTCCCTGTATTACGTACATTTTATTTATTTGATTTAATTGCATTGAATAATCGGAGTAACGCCTGTATCCCAGATGGGTAGGCAGAGATCAGAGACTGCCACTTGCTACGATCCAGACAGATTTCCTTCGCTTCATCAACGTTCATAAGTCGTTGCAAGCACGCACGCCGGTTCCGGGTACTTTTTATCTTCACGTTGCAATAAATTGATTTGATAGATTAAATTGCATTGAATAATCGGAGTACTGCGGCCTCAGCAGCCTGCAATAGAGTTGAAATTCGCCTGTCAACTCAAGGAGCGGTCTGCGTGCCTGTACATGGAAGTAGTAACAGGTTCCAGCCGGCCCTTCACATAGCATTGCTCTACCTCGCGACCCTGGCCTCAAACCGGGCGATGGCGTCTCGAGCCTTCCGAAATGGATAATAACTCGGTAATAACAATAACAGCACGACTGAGGCCCGATTTCAA
This sequence comes from Yponomeuta sedellus, assembly GCA_934045075.1. Classification (NCBI taxonomy): domain Eukaryota; kingdom Metazoa; phylum Arthropoda; class Insecta; order Lepidoptera; family Yponomeutidae; genus Yponomeuta; species Yponomeuta sedellus. Next base: position 612,903 of record OW203744.1, read on the forward strand.
GTATTGCAGCCGTTAAGAGATAAACGTAACTTCATAGAAAAAAGGGTCAATATAGTATTTCTTATAAATTCGCGATACTCATACATAGTTATATATTAAAGGGGTATAATCCCGATTTTTTATTAGGTAAAACGTAATTACCTTATTTCTCGAAGTTTCGGCAGCGTTACAGTTGCCGTGGTCTCGGGTAGACTGAAGCGGCGAGTACAGCCAATTATTGTGGGTAGTCACTTCTACAGAGCAGGAAGTAGTGTTACACTCGTGTGCTTTCGGCGAAAACCGAAGCTTGGAGCTTAGCTCTACAGCCCGAGATATATTCTAAAAGCTAACAGACTGTACGATTGGCGGTCTTATTCCTAAAAACCATTTCCTCCCGGCACCCATAGAGACAAGATAGAAATTAGAGAAATACCGGTAGAGTAACGAGGCAGTCAATAGAATAGAACCTCTAGACGACGTAATACCCTTTTTAAATAGCCTTTGTTCGTTTCTTTACTGGACTGACTGCCTAATTATAGAATCCATACGAACACGACAAAGAAATTATTAATCTATAGATAAATTATGCGCCAAAGATCGGACAAAAAGTCGCTTGCGCAACCGTTCGTTACACCCTCGCTGTTGGATAATCGTTATTGATTGCTGCAATCAATTATTTTTGTTACGAATGGACAGACTCATTGATCATTGGTCGGAATAGGTAGAGTTAAATTACCTGCCAGTGGCAATGATGTAGAGTTCGCAAAATCATCAAATATCGGGTTAATTTAGTAACACTCTTCTCGAAACTATTTGAAGTGATATAGGCGAAGTGATATACGCTACCGTCTATCGCCTATATCACTTCAAATAGTTACTACGTGCAAGCAAAACAAGTATTTGAGAACAAAAAAGCGGTAAAAGTTTGTATCTTCTCGCCAACATGAGGTAATCCATCTATTCGCATCATCTTTCAATTCTATCCATCTCAAGGTTGTCTGGAAGAGATCGCTTTTAGCGTTAAGACAGCCAATGCATACGACAAAACTTAGATATTATGTAAGCCTCGAAATGTATTTTGTTTTCTGGTGAGTACAATGAAGAGTTCTAAATACTCTACCTATTCTGACTACTACTATGCTCATTACAATCGTAATTATAATAAGATAACTACGTAGTGTATTAGATGCCAAGGCCTGAGTGCGATTAGTTTAAACTAAATCCGGCATATTGACATAGGTCATTAATAGGTAGACATGAATTAAAAACCTATTTAGAGGCTAAAAATTTTAAATTTGTTCCTTAGCACGGGTTAGTGCATTAAAAATAAAAATAGTATAAGGTAGACATGAGTAATAGTAACATTGATATCAACCCTTGTATGTCCCCACTGCTGGGGTCTGCATCGCAGAAAGGTAAGGCCATACTCCACCACGAGGGCCAAGTCCGGGTTGGTGTAAGTTGAAGTTATCAAGCCGCCTATTAGGCATTTACGATACGATATGATATTAACCCTGTGTGTCCCCACTGCTAGGGCACGGGTCTCTTCCTGCATCACAGGAAGCTAAGGCCATACTCCACCACGGGCGCCAGGTCCGGGTTGGTGGAGGATTGTAAGACAGTGGCGGGCCTTACTGTCAGAAGTTATCAAGCCGCCCATAAGGCCTCTGACATGGCTTAACGACTGCCATTATATGACAGCCGGCACCAACGGCTTAGCGTGCCTTGCGAAGCACGGAAGTGCTCGGAAAGATGCCACTAGCAGTAGTCACGGAACTTTCACCCATCCTGCACCTGACCGCGCCTGTTGTTACTTAACTCAAGTGATTGTTTTAAAACACTCGGTTCGACTAGGCCACGAACCCTAGTAACAATGTGGGTAAACTATTTTGTATTATACTTTCTATTTATGTATATGATTTGTAGGTATTTACAGTTAGTATAATATTTTTTTTAATTAAGCACGTATTACTTATATGTATCTGAAATAATTTTATTTATTTATACATATAATTCCTTCTCCAATATAATTGCTCTAGTCTATCCAAAGGTTCTAGTCTATCCAAAGGTGAAAGAGATCACTTTTAGTGATAAGGCCGCCGTCTGTACTTAGAAATATCTGTTTAGCCTCTAAATAGGTTTTTAAATTTGTTCCTTAGCACGGGTTAGTGCATTAAAAAAAAAAATAGTGTAATCATGTGGGTACAGTGGTATCGTTCCGATGTTAAACCTAACTGCAAAGTCGGTAGTCGGGGCTGTAAGTAATGCAATTTGCTTAAGTCAGATGTCGCTGCCTGTACGTAATACAGAGAATATTGTAAAGAGGTTCGAAATTTCACTGATGCCGTGAGTCGCCCATTGGCTCAATTGGTAGAGCGCTGGTAAGGATAGCCAGAGGTTGCGGGTTCGAATCCCGGCATGGGTGAAATTTTTAGCCTCTAAATAGGTTTTTAAATATCTGTTTAATTTCCTTTTTTATGTACAATAAAGTGTTCTTTATCTAATTATACTAACGGCGAATGTTGTTGTATCATATTAATTAGTCTACGACCTATTCTCAGATCTACTAAATACACCAAAAACGTCTTAAAAACTCGTTAAAGCTGTTTCGTAAGAGTTGGATGACAAACACTGTGACATGAGATTTTCATATATTCAATTTTGCAGTGTCCGACTTTCCCTTAAAATGCGATATAAATCTAACATACAAAAACCTCGTGTCACAAGAGACACATTATTGTATCATTTGTACAACCAGTTGGACTACTCGGTAGTACTACTGATCCGGAGGGAGTATTTCTAATCGAATTCCTCGAAAAATAGATTGACTTTCGGTGTATGTAAATAAATTGTCGATAAAATTGGTTTAATCCCATCTGCCGTGGTCAGTGGGGTTAACGCATTTCTTAAGGGGTTCCATGCAGTACCACTGACTTCAGTAGAAGCTTAACTTCATAATAATACTACTTCCTTCTGCCGTTGAGCAATTACAGCGGTAACGTCTCCACTTGGTGGATCGCAAGGTTGACGTCGAACTAACAAAAATAAAGAGCTGTTCACAACGAAAACGGCATTGAGCGTGCAATACTGCACTGGTTCATTACCAAGAGCCAAGATATAGAACTCCGGTACATTCGATATAATAAATTAAAAAATAATGATGAAATCTGATCACATGTATTTATACCCTATGTATATCTTTCTTTACTTGTACGCCAAGTTTCATGTAAATCTGTTCAGCTGTTCTTGCGTGGTTGAGTAACAAAGTTTTATTCAAAGAAATGAAAGTTGCAATTCAAACTACGTGTCCATTTCAAAATCTAGATCATTTTGGCCAAAAAATGGACAAAAAAACTCCAAACTTAGTCTTTCCGAAGTCCTTAATTAACAGAGTTTATATATTTATTATAAAACATAGAACTCGTGCATTGTACTGGCTTTCATTCCAGACATCACTGTCATCTAAATAGTCCTTTATGTTACAGTAGCCCTTTTGGCACAAAGTGTACTTCACACAATTTTTGAACTGCGCTTCAATTCAAGTTATTGATATTCGTAATTTGTGGTTCTATTATTATTTGATAAGAATTAATCAAAGCGCTCGTGGCCTAGTCGAACCGAGTTATTGAAATCAATCACTTGAGTTAAGCAACAACAGACGCGGTCAGGTGCAGGATGGGTGACCGGTGACCGTCCCGTCACTATCTCTAGTGGCATTACGTTAAGCCATGGGTGCCGGCTGTCATGTAATAGCAGACATTAAGCCATGTCAGAGGCCTTATGGGCGGCTTGATAACTTCTGACAATAAGGCCCGCCACTGTTTTAGAAACCTCCACCAACCCGGACTTGGCCCCAGTAGTGGAGAATGGCCTAACCTTCTTGCGATACAGGAAGAGACCCGTACTCCAGCAGCAGGGACAAACAGGGCTGAAATCGAATCGGTCGAAAAATCGAAGAATAAATCAATGTTCTATTTCCTAGATTACCCCATGTACTTACCTACATACCATATGTTACTTAAGAAGAGTTATTATTTTTTAGCCATTCTTTCAATTGGCATCATAAAAGTAGGGGTGTTTTTTTTACATTTATAAGTTGGTTCGATTCCCGGACGCGGCGAGTAATTTTTAGAAGGTCTTTGAATGCAGAATTACTAACTTTTAAAAATAACATAAAATCTTTCAGCAAAATACCCTATCTACGATATTTAAGGTACTTCCTCTTCATGTCTCATAACTTTGGGACGCCCTGTATACTTACATCTATGTTGGGATTTAGCAATAAAGAATATGAATATACCTTAACTTTGTATTAAATTTATTTTATTAAAATTTTATTGAAATCTAATATCTAACTGTATCTTAGCTACTAGGTATTTTAAGAATCTGTTTTTATCACCACGGCAATCAGAAGAGCAGGACTTTCCGCAATACAGGTTTTTAACTTATACGGGGTCTTTGCCCGTTTATAAATTATAATCCTACTAATATTCCAAGATTGAAAGTTTGTGAAGATGGTCGGATGTTTGTTACTCAGTCACGCAGTAACGGCTGAACAGTTTTTCGTAAAACTTGGCGAAAAAAGAGACAAAGATCTGATTGACAGAGAAGAATTAAGTCATACGATGCCGTGTGCGTAGTCGGCTGGGAAAGTATATACCAACAAGGTGTGTGTATGTATCTATACGAGAGTTCAAATCGTTATTAAATTAAAACTCGACAAACTTTAGGTTTTTTTTACTAGCCGGTTTAGTTTCATGTTACATTTTGTAATTAGATCTAAGTTTTTCAAAGTTGAGCCTCTTAGCAAGCGCTAATGAAACATAAGTATGCCTCGGTGGCGTAAAACCAAAGGTCTCGGGTTCGATCCCCGGCCGGATCAAACTAGGAAACGAACTTTTCTAGTTTGTCTCGGGTCTTGGATGTTATCTATGTATTTATTGTATTAAATCTATCGTCGAGTTAGCACCTGTAACACAAGTCATTTAGTTGTACTTAGTATGGGGCTAACGAGATCTGTGTAATATGTCCATGAATATTTATTTTAATATTTTTTTTTTAGTATAAATGGAAAGTTACTGGGATGTATTAGCAAAGGGGAAAATAAAAAGTATCCGGAACCGGCGTGCATGCATGCAACGACATACGAACGTTGATGAAGCGAAGGTGATCTGTCAGGATCGTGGCAAGTGGAAATCCCTGGTCCCCGCCTACCCCTCTGGGATACAGGCGTGAGGTTATGTTATGTGGAAAGTTACTTTGTTAGCTTCTTCTTTATAATAATCTTTGAAATGTAACACTAACAATTTTAACTTTCATTATGTAAACATTTTGTTTTATAGAAAATAAAATATTTCAATATGAGTTTGAACTAATTATGTGTATATTATTTCCTCAACGCACAATCCAAAAACACCTCAGACATGGGTTTCCTCACGATGTTTTCCTTCTTAGTTAGCGACTGGTATTGCTACCACCAAATCACAAATGTGCATGTTATCCATCAAATTATTTGGTACGCACATGCCGGAATCGGCAACTTAGTCTTGCAAGCCTCCACCAATCCGGACTTGCCCCCATGGTGGAGTTTTTGGAGCTTATATCTTCCTTGGAGAAGAGACCCGTGTCCCTCGGTGGGTACATAATGGGTTGATGATGATGACATGCCGGAATCGAAACCAAGAACTTTCGGTTGTGAGACTAGAGTTCTTCCATTACCGTTTATCCGACTGTATCGATTAACTTTAAATTTAGATACCAAAGAGATAAGAATAGTTAAGTTTGGCTTCTGAAATTGTAAGAGAAAAAATGTTTTATCAAAATTCAAGGCATTAGAAAAACGATTCTTTTACAATACGTTAATAAATAGATGTTACAGAATTGAAAGTACATTAGACAATGTTATTACATACCTGATAAAGGTCCAGTTGTTTATTCAAATAGGTAACGAAAAAAACGACAAACGAAAGCCAAACGAAAAAATTATGTTATAAACCACGCATACTCTTGTACAAAAATGATGAAAAAAATAAATTTAAACCAATCACACAAACACTGGCACTGAAGATTTTTCAGATGCCTCCGATGTTTAAAAAAAAGAAAAAGTAATTTAAATTGCGAACGCGTTCGCCGTTCGCGCCAAAATGCGCGCTACTGTCAAACTTCAGCGCGGGAAAGGTCGCGCTATTGGCGGGGCGGCGACATAGAACAACACAGAAGATCACCTTATCAACCATTGATGATGATATCAACCCTTTGTATGTTCCCTCTGCTGGGGTACTTGTCTCTTCCTGCACCGCAAGAAGGTCAGGCCATACTCCAACCATTTCAACCATTCATCCATTGATTGATTTGAATCAAATCAAACATAAAAGATGAATTTAAAAACCTATGTAGAGGCTAAAAATTCCACCCATGCCGGGATTCAAACCCGCAACCTCTGGCTATCCGTGCCAGCGCTCTACCAATTGAGCCAATGGGCGACTCACCGGCATCAGTGAAATTTCGAACCTCTTTACACTATTCTCTGTATTACGTACAGGCAGCGACATCTGGCTTAAGCAAATTGCATCACTTACAGCCCCAACTACCTACTTTGCAGTTAGGTTTTACATCGGAACGATATGACTGTACCCACATGATTATAGCCAGAGGTATGAGTTAAGGTATGAGAGAGGCATGGGTGGAATTTTTAGCCTCTAAATAGGTTTTTAAATTTGTTCTTAGCACGGGTTAGTGCATTAAAAATAGTATAATAAAAGATAAAGATATGAAGATGATGATTATGGAATAATTTAAGCATAAGAACATAATGGAACTTAACAACATAGTACACTACCATGCAAGGGTCTAAAAGGGTACAAAATAAATCTCCTCCTAATCCTAAACAAAGGCGTACCAAATTATTTGAAGAATAAGTATTATCTCTACAACTTTCGTATGCAACACTCTTAACTTAATTTCGGATTCGCTTACTTAATTTTTTGTCGGAAGAGCTAGACCAGATTTTTGATTCGCTGAGCCAGACCAGATTTCTGATTCGCAGAGCCTAAAATAAAGTAAGCGAATCGAGAATAATGTTAATAAAAACGTATTAGTCAGTATTTTTTGGCATTAGGCGCACTGGAAGCTTGCTTAATGACTTGAAATAAAGAAATTAGCGAACTTTGTTCAAATTACTGTTTTGTTACGTGGATACAGAAATTATCTTATATTATTTTATGTAGCCTATAAATGCCCAACTGTAGAGCACGTGATTTCACTCAGAGAGAGAGTGTGGGCTTGATTACCACACGTGTTTTCACGATGTTCTCCTTCGCTGTTAGGAAGTGGTATTGCTACTTCACAAATGAGCATAACTTAGAACTCATAGTCATTGGAACATGCCAATACCGGGAATCGAATCTGGGTCTCTAGATTCCGAGTCTATTGTTCTACCTACTGGGCTAAAAAAAACTATATTATTATGAGATAAGAGCGGCGGTCTAATCTCATACAGTATTTTTTTCTACGATAGCAAATCTTTATGTATATTTTCGTTCCAAACCAACTTGTAATTGAAAAGCTAACTTTTTCTGTTACGTATATGATCACACAAATATTATAAAGGCGAAAGTTTGTGAGTATGTATGTTTGTTACTTCTTCACGTCAAATAAAATTTGGTATGGAGTTAGCTGACACCCTGTATTAACACATAGGATACGTTTTACTGTGGGATAATATCTTATTCCCATGGGAAAATCGATAAACCGCGGGTCACAGATAGATGTAACATTTCACGCTCTCCTCTAGTGGCCGTTCTGTAAGTACGTTTTCATCACCGCGGTATGCCAATATGATTATCATTATTTCGTTGTATTAGACAAATAATACACTCGGTGTTTTGTTTTAGAGGCCAAACAATCTAACCATTATTAGAGTACCTACCTGTTACTTAGTACGCGTTATTTAAATACTCTGCTTCCGTCCTTTCATTTTTGCTTTTAGTGCCAATGAAAAGTTTTGACTAAAAGTCACGAAAGCCAATTTTTGTGTGCAAAGATGATGGTGACGGATGATCTCCATTAATATCCTTAATATTAAAATGCTTATTATCCTCATGACGATAATACATTTCCTTTCAAGACTAACGGCTTTATCAATAAAAAAACAATTTAAACGCCAACAGAAATAGTGTGAGGTGGAGATTTCATAAGAAGAAGACATTACAGTATTTAAATAAAACGCCTCTAGGAGTGCTTTAGTGAAATCATGTTTTTATGAATAAGGCCGTAAATCTGGACGATACATTTCTGTGTTTCTTACATTTTATAACACAATTAAAACTGTTTTTATACGGATTTATGCTCGTTTATTACATTTTTTACAATTTTCCAACGTTTCGGCACTTTTTCAGGTGCCGTGATCCCGGATGACCACGGCATGTCATCCGGGACCACGGCACCTAAAAAAGTGCCGAAACGTTGGAAAATTGTAAAAAATGTAATAAACGAGCATAAATCCGTATAAAAACAGTTTTAATTATGTCTACTGCTCGTGTTAACCTTAGAAAATACTATTTTATAACACAAAAAACATCAAGAAAAACTTAAATAACATTCAATGTGATTATGAAAATTTAAAATTCCTAAGTTGCAACATTCTTTTAAATACTTTATTACTTTTCGAGGTCCTGGGTTCCATTCCGAGATGTGCCAGTGACTTTCTAACTTAGGGTGATATTACACTTATCAAATATCTTTGTCCAATTGTGCTGTCAAATATTTTATAAAATTTCTTTGAGGTAAGCCCATTCCACTTGTCCAATAACTGTGTCCAATATTTTTTTGAAGAAAATGGAGGGACATGGAGCGTCTTCACGTGCTGCTATTGCGTCTTTAAGTGGTGCTATTATTATCGTTATGTTATTAATGAAAAACCAAAAGTCAAAACAAAAAAAAAAGTATTTATTAAAAATTTTGTCATTGGAATCGTCCACGGTATCTTGTTTGCAGCCATTTTGATTTAAGTGTCATTAATATTTGATCAAATATCGGTGTTTCCAAGACATCTGATAAAGTTGTCTAATTTCTTCCAATTTCTTTGATCAAATCGTACATTGGACAAAGATATTTGATAAGTGTAATACCACCCGTAAGCATGTGATTTTGTAAAGCGTTTTATAAATTATAAAACTGGAACGACTGCAACTGTGTGTTTTGACAGAAACTGTGTTTGACAGATATGCATATGACAGAGACTGTGTGTATAAACAGAAAACTTGGTAAAAAACAGGATAAGCAGGTAAAGGATGACTTATATGGTCTGGTCGAGTCGAACTGTGAAGTAGTAATGCAAAATAATGAAAGAAACCTCTGTGGCGTAGCGGTAGCGCGTCTGCTACCATGCAAGAGGTCCCGGGTTCGAATCCCAGCTGGGAACAAAAAAAAAACCCCAGGTCTTGGATGTTTACATGTTTGTGATGTCGTTGTTTCTGGTTCCCACGACACAGGGTATCCTAGTGTGGGGCCAGAAGCAATGTATGTGCCTGTATGTAAATGTTATGTTATGTTAATATAAAAAATAGAAAGAAGTTTGCCGCGTTACTAGTACAGTACTACACATCATAAAAGTCCCTTCGGGAATCTACGTTCGCGCAGACTAGGAAGAAGTGTAACGAAAGTTCCCGAAGCAGTAAGTACATTCAACATGATCTTTAACCGATACTGTGCAGAATTGATTGCCGCAGTAGCGCTACCTATTTCGCTCACGCTAATATTGCCAAACTAATAGTCACCTGCATCGATGACGTTGAATCAACCAATAGCATCGATGACGTTGAATCAACCAATAGCAACAAAGGCGCGCGGCCTGCCATAAAATGAAACTATCTGATTGGTCGATCAACTTGCCGCACATCCAAAATTTGGTCATCTTCGCAGGGACATCCGCGAGACTTATTTCTTGTGTAGCACTGTACATACTTGTACCTAATGTCTAGATTTCAGTTATCTAAATGTAACTTATATCATCATCATAATCCTTTGCGTCCATTACGGACGATTTAAGCGGTGTCTAATGGTTTAACGCGGTGGTAGCTCAGTGGGTAGAACCATGGACTGGCAGGCGAGAGCCCCAGGGTCGATCCCGAGTGCGGGCATGTACCAATGACTTTGTTTAATTTCAAAGTTACGTACATTTTCGAATTTGTAGTTGCAATACCACACGCTAACGGTGAAGGAAAACACCAACTGCTTAACGTGCCTCGCAAAACACGGAACCGCTCGGAAAAATGCCACTAGCGTTAGTGATAGACGGTCATCCATTCGTGCACTGTACGCGCCCTATGTTGCTTAACCTTCCGGTAGCCGGAGCTACGAGCGACTCCTACATAAATGACTGATAAATGAACTGTTTCGTTGCTAAGTAGACCGGGGTATAAGTGAATAGAGTTCACCCGGCGATCATGCATTGTTCTAAAAAACATCCGTATTCTCGAACAAAAAAAAATGTAAAGCATCTCTGGGCAAAGAAGCCTATAATAACATTAAGGATTATATTCTTTTTAATGCACTAACTACACGTGCTAACTACACGGATAATTAAAAAAAAAAACTATTTAGGGAAAAAATTCCACCCATGCCGGGACTCGAAGCAAATTTCATTGGTGCCGTTATCCGCCCATTAACTCAGTTGAAAGAGCGCTGACGGTTAGCCAGGTCGCGTGTTCGAGTCCCGGCATGGGTGGAATTTTTAGCTTCTAAATAGGTTAAACATTAAGGATTATTAGGAAGACAAAGATGTCTGGTATTAAAGTGTAATATGTAACATTATGTTAGAACCTGTTTTGAAAATAATAAATGAGGAGAGAATCTATGACAGCACTCCACATTATATCATATATATATATATATATGCCAAACGAGCTATATATATATATATTATATATATATAGCTCGTTTGGCAGAATATTGACGCAAATGTCCTTTTTCCAATTTTACAGGAGAGACCGTTGTTTCATTCAGAAGTGTTAGAACTTTGTCAAAATGCCACAACGACAGTGGCGCTGTCACGCGATAAAAAACAAAACTACATTTTTTCCCCAAGTGTAAACAGTTATTTCGGGTGTTTTGGCATACTTAACTCAAATTGGCAAAAAAGTACATTTGCGTCATTATTCTGCCAAATGAGCGATATATATATATATATATATATATATATATACATACACACATACAAATAACACAATTATGGGAAACATGAACATCAATACGAGAAAGTATAAAGACAGAAAAATAATACGACGGTGCCAACAGTGAACAAACAAATTGCAAAAAGAAGAAAAGGAATCATCCTACCATGGAGACAAAACAATTTTAACTCTCCACAAGTACGGTAAACTGTATTATATTTTTCTTCAAAAATCACCAGAGCAAGCGAAATTGCAAAACGAGCAAAAACAGACCTCTATTGTGGTGTTTGGGTTAGTTTGCCTATCGCACATGACTTAGCACATTGTAACGCGTTCACACGACTCTGTTAATCACGTAGATTTGCTTTAAACAGAAGAACCACTCGCTACATCAACAATAATATAAAGATTAATTAAATCATTAAATCAATATTCATTATAGAATCCTATCAATAAATTAAACCAATTTATGATGAAATAAATAAGCACGTAAAAACCTATTTAGAGGCTAAAAATTTCACCCAGGCCGGGATTGAAACATGATGTCTAAAATGAATAAAATGCATTGTTTTCACATACTTTAATTTATTACACTATTTTTATTTTTAATGCACTAACCCGTGCTAAGGAACAAATTTAAAAACCTATTTAGAGGCTAAAAAATTCACCCATGCTGGGATTCGAACCCGCAACCTCTGGCTATCCGTACCAGATAGATTCTGGTACGGATAGCCAGAGGTTGCGGGTTCGAATCCCAGCATGGGTGAAATTTTTAGCCTCTAAATAGGTTTTTAAATACTTTAATTTATTTCAGAAGGTGCTCGAAGTGACCACCGACTTTTTAATACAATATTCAACACGTTTAGGTAACGATCTTACCATTGCATTTTGTATGAAAACAATGCATTTTATTCATTTTAGACATCATGTTTCGTACAGACATTTACTGCTTAAGACCTACACAAGCGATATCTAAATAGAAATAGTGTAGGTTTTTTTTTCAAAACAAGCGGGTTTGATTCCCGAACGGAGTACAGATGTTTTTTAAAATGTATGAATGCAGTTTTTCTTGTTATTAAATCGATGACATGGTTCCTCAGAACAGATCTTCGTATGTCTTATAGTTTCAGACTTTCCCATACTGACCGATTTGAATGAGACACCCTGTATATTATTGAGACTGTGGCTTAAAGCCTCAGCACTTCTGCGCTTAAAGCACTAGTTCGACAGGAGATTTCCTTCTCTTAGCATCGTAGGTGGGTCATTGTACGTAGGTATATGACCTGAGATAGACTAGAGTATTGCTACTAAGGCGTCACAAATGCAAGTAACTTAGAAAACAAAATAAGATTAATTAAGATTAGTTAGTTCAAATGACGACGACACGGAAGACCGTCCCGTGGAAGAGACTCCTTCTCTCTGAGACGAAGGAGAAGGGAGTAACTTGGCTGGAGCTATCATCTCTAGCCATGAATCGAGATAAATGGAAAGCCCTTATGTCAGCTCCAATCTCCACGGAGTAAAGGGATCAAAGAAGAATAATTGGTAAATATTAGAATTCACACCCACATCCCGAAGGTGAATCAGGCGTTTTATCGCTGTGCTACCGTCGCTCTAATTTTGAAATATCACTATTAAAAACATATCACCAAATAGCATTGTTTATTCTTATCAAGTTCGGAGCAATATGACCTGTACGCCTATAACGCCTGTTTGGCTTAAGATAGATAATTTTGTCTATAGTTGTCTTTGGCTATTAAATATCGATATAAATAAATATTGGCGTACCAAAATCGCATTTCTCACCACTGTATTAAACAAATAAAGCGTGTTTATGACCGCGCTAAAGTCCTCCTACACCCCACCCCATGCCTGCGCCAGCGCCTAAAATTAACATTCAGCCGTGTCTTCTGTGCCTTCAAATCAAGACCACAACTCGCACCCCGTTTTGTCAAAAGCGCGCGGCGTGTCTGAACGATGATTGACGTAAATCACAATAATAACTGGAACAAGGCTGCAATTATTCTTAACTAGGAAAATGGCATCAAGTGCATTCTGTCTGTCCTCTGAAGAGAACAATGAAGGCAGGTAGGCCTTAGTCAAATATCCCGAGTGATTAAAATGAAAAAAACTGGGTGTAAATTTTAGTTTCTAAATGGGTTTTTGTCAGTTGTATGGAGCCGGAAAGGTGGGCGAAAATCGTCACTGATTGGGTCCCGTGCGATGGCTGCCGACGACGTGGCAGACCAAGGCGGAGATGGTGTGACGACCTGACCAAATATTTACATGGGTGGGAAGCATTGGCCGTAAACAAATCGGAGTGGAAATCTGAAGGGGGTTTTTAATTAGCCATGGCTAATTAAAAAAAATTGGTTTTTAAAATTGTAGCACGGGTTAGTGCATCAAAAACCATATAATCACGGTACAGAGATATCATTCCTATGTAAAGCCTAACTGCAAAGTAGGTACTTGGGGCTGCAAGATATGTTGAAGCCTGCACGTAATTAAGTTCGTAATTAATTGGCATTAAGTTCGCCGCATTGTACAATTTTATGGTGCAATAAAGTATTGATAATAATACAGAGAGTATTGTAAAGAGGTTCCAAATTTCACTGATGCCGGTGAGTCGCCCATTAGCTCAGTTGGGAGAGCGCTGGCACGAATAGCCAGAGGTCGCGGGTTCTAGTCCCGGCATGGGTGGAATTTTTGCCTTCTTTCTCGAACTTCTTTGTAAATTGAGTGCTTAGGCATTGATTTAAATTATATCGAATATAGACGATATAGCCGGGTGGCGGTCAGTGGTAGACCAACTGCCCGATGGTCGGACGATATGGCCAGGTCGCCAGGGCACCGTGGATGCAAATGGCGAGAGACCACGAAGGATGACGTGATGGGGAAAAAGCCTTTACCCAGCAGTGGGCAGAGGTGATGATGATGATAGACCATGACAAGGAGGCACTGTGAAGGCTGGCAAAGGACAGATTAGGTCGGCGTGAAAGATAAAAGGCCTGTGCCAATAATGGGCTCGATTTATGGGCTGATTACACCGGCGTCTTGCTTAAAATATTATTATACCTACTACAGCAAATATATAAAACGATAGAGGATGTTAGATAAGGATTTCTTTGCCACCGAATTTACCAATTTGCGCTTTTATTCACTAGTACAACTGATAATATCACAATTACGTGTCGTAGATATGTACGTAAGAGATTGTATGGAATCAGGCGTTACTTTGCGGAAACCCATAATAGGTACTCGTAGCATTAAAAAGTGAAAATTTGCGGAAATTAGCAAAGTAATTTTCACTTTTTAATGTAGGTACGTAAGAGATGTGGGAATTTTCTTTTATCCTCCTTCTTCATCTTCAGGCTATATTAGTCCACTGCTGGGCATAGCCCTCCTAATAATAATAAGAAGAATCATAACCTACTTCTAATAATAATATTGAGTAACTGCCACAAAACACAAATAGTTGCCATGGTTCCAAACCAAGTTACTCCGTGCTACCATTAGGTAATTAATTAGTAATTACAAATGATTATAAGGCAATTTTCCCCTCTGGTTTTATTTGACACTGTAATCTAATTTAAGTGGACTTTATTTGAATGTTATTATTATTGTTATTATTGATATCGAGATTAAATTAACTTTTATATTAATGACATCCTATCCTTGTAAAACCCCGGCGCCTTGCTTGTGATTACTCGATTGAGTAGACAGAGATAAGGCGCCGGGGAATACATTTAATATAATGTATTTTAATTTTAATTTACCTATTTAATGATATTTTTATATAATCCAATTTAATTATATGACAACTTTATCTTTGATAAAATGTGAATGGGTCCGAAAAAAAAAAAGAAACAAGAAGAATCGCATAATACAAAAAAAAAAACAAAAAAAATAACAAACGAAAGGAAATGACATACCCCACAAACACCCATTAGAATAAGCATAGTACAGTTATCATTAGTGCACAAGATTTATGTAATATCACTCAATTACTAGCAAGAAAATGTAAAGGAAATATGTACCTACTATATACAATCAAAGATATTTTAAGTTATTGACATCAAGGTTGTCACAATATTAATAGTGGCAGTATCCTTATAAAAAAAACTAGGCAATGACATATACACCCGAGGAATCGTGGTCGTCGTCGTCAGGCTATACTAGCAAACTGCTGAATATAGCCCTACCCTAATGAGCGCCATAGCGCCCCGTCTTCAGCTTGCCGCATCCAGCATCTGCCTGCAGTTTCCGCAGAAATCATCCCACCTGGGTCGAAGGGCTTGACTACGTTCACCGAGTCGCGGTCTCCACTCCAGGACGCGTTTACTCCAACGGTTGTCAGTTCTTCGCGAGATATGGCTAGCCCACTGCCACCTCAGCTTGCTAATTCTCTGAGCTAAGTCGATAACTTTGGTTCTTTGTCGGATGCATTCGTTACGAATCCTATCCTTCACAGAAACTGCTAGCATAGCTCTCTCTACAGCCCAGGGAATAATCACCTGAAAATCATTATCATTGTTGAATGAATTTTAGTCATCATGACCATTTGGTTAAACCTGTGCTAACGTTGCGTGATTGCTTGAATCAATTTTCTTGTATCGATTCAATGGATCGAATTCATTGGATCGAACTGATTGACTATTGTTACGGCAATTAAACATTAAAATATTATTTAACGTCGGACATTGCAATATATCCCTGTGCGAATGTTATTAGAGCGTATAATGGTGTCTTATTAATGGAGGGAACTAGACGTCAAAGTTTCTTTTTCCAGCCGTTATCTATGTATTTGGAACAATTAATTATAGACCAGAAGTTAACGATATTATAGGGAAATGTAGTTCAAGAAAAAGGCTTATAAAAATGCTTTTCACTGGTAAGATCAACCATGATAAAACCTGATGCTCCGCCATGTACATGTAATCCTAGTACTTTGAACCTTTGTGATGTTCTGCCCTTAAACTTATTTATTGTTATTGCTGTTTGTAACTTTTATTTACGGTTGGTTTCTTTCACGCGTGCAATGAATAACATTGTTATGGGATCTCTTATTATAAATTCCTTCACAAAAGGCGCGATCCTGCAGATCGTTTGTGTAGGTTTATCATAAACATTATTCAGCCCTCCCTGAATTCTGGTTCTGGTCTCAGCCTAACCCTTCGGGAAACATACGTGAGCATGCTTAGTTTCATTATTTAAACTAATAAGATATTAATCTTGTAAGTTATACCTTAGTAGGTAATAATTGGGGTCCGGGGGCTGGCCATATCTCGCAAAGAATGGACAACCGTTGGAGTAAACGTGTTCTCGAGTGGAGACCGCGACTCGGCAAACGTAGTGTAGGACGCCCTCCGACCACGTGGGGTGATGATCCCGAAAAACTGCCGGGAGATGCTGGATGCGGCAATCTGAAGACAGGGCGCTATGGCACTCATTAGGGGAGGGCTATGTCCAGCAGTGGACTAATATAGCCTGATGAAGAAGTAGGTAATAATTCAAGGTTACCTTTCTCTGAAAACTTTCTTTTATTTTTCTCCAATTCGTGGCAATTGTTGCTGGTTCATTTACTTAAAATACTTTATTGATAAATAAAATATAATATACAGGCCGTACAAGCAGCAGACCCTTCACGAGCGCTTGTAACACAGGATCTTCCTTGCCGAAGGACTTTAGAATGGACACCAATAAAATCCAGCCAAAGTGGTTCATACAATTTAACTGTTATTTAATTACAATTCGCGTCCAAGTCCAACATAATATGGCAGACCTTCTAATTGGCCAGCCGCGTGGCGCAATGCGCACGCGCAGGCGTTCCGCGCCGCTGCCCGCTTCCGCTGTCGCGCCCGCGCAGCCTTCTACGGGGTCCCCGTCACTTGGTATAGCACTGTTAGTAAAAGAGTATAACTGGATAACTATCTAGCTCAACTTTATCGGGTCTAATCGAGATTATTTATTAGGTAAACTATTTCATTATTATTATATTCTTTTTAATGCACTAACCCGTACTAAGGACAAAACAAAAACCTATTTTACGCGCTGCCTGTACGTAATACAGAGAGTATTGTAAAGAGGTTCGAAATTTGACTGATGCCGGTATGTCGCCCATTAGCTCAGTTGGGAGAGCACTGGCAAGGTTAGCCAGAGGTCGCGGGTTCGAGTTCTGGCATGGGTGGAATTTTTTGCGTCTAAATAGGTTTTTAAAATATTTCCTTACTACCTCAGACATTCAGGTTTGCTCACAATATTTTGTTTCAAGTTGTAAAAATACTAATTGTTACCAACAAATTTTTGATATCAATCCTTTGTATGTCCCCACTGCTGGGGCACGGGTCTCTTCCTGCATCGCAGGAAGGTTAGGCCATACTCCACTACGGGGGCCAAGTCCGGGTTGGTGGAGGATTGTAAGTCAGTGGCGGGCCTTACTGTCAGAAGTTATCAAGCCGCCCATAAGGCCTCTGACATGGCTTAGCGACTGTCATTATATGACAGCCGGCACAAACGGCTTAACGTGCCTTGCGAAGCACGGAAGCGTTCGGAAAAATGCCACTAGCGGTATTCACCGGACGCTCATCCATCCTGTACCTGACCGCGCCCGTTGTTTGCTTAACCAAGTGAAGTCAAATCAGTCGGTTCGCCTAGGCCAAGAGCGCTTCAAAAAAAAACCAGTAACTAGCTGTAATCCTGTAATCACTACCTGTTATGATGACCCATTCAGCACCTGACCGTGCCTGTTGTTGCTTAACCCTATTATATTATAACTATTATATTTTGCATATAAGGGACCTACATGGTACGTAATACAGAGAATATTGTAAAGAGGTTCGAAATTTCACTGATGCCGGTGAGTCACCCATTAGCTCAGTTGGAAAGAGCGCTGGCACGTATAGCCAGAGGTCGCGGGTTCGAATCCCGGCATGGGTGGATTTTTAAGCCTCTAAATAGGTTTTTAAAATAAGCTACCTAGTTTGTTTTGGTGCCGATGATGCGCAGGTCTTGGGTTGGGCATGAGTTCTTTTACACGTTGTATAGTGGAGAGGTCGCATCAGCCAGCCTGTGCTTGACGGTACGATACGTACGTCCATGATTTCATGACGATCTAATTCAGTATACGTACGGACGTACGTAATAATACTCGTATCTCTCACGCGCAGCAGCTGCGCGATAAGGATTAATGGCCGACGGACTTTTTAGTTGATTTGTATGGATTCCATATGCGTGGGCCAGGGCCGCAGCCAGGGTGCTACGTTAATGTCAGTGACGTCATAAGGCTAGGCGTTGCAGGGCCTTATTTAAGTGACATTTTTATTATAAAGCGTTCGTGCTATTAGAAGTCGTTAAGCTATGTCAGAGGCCTTATGGGCAGCTTCATTACTTCTGACAGTAAGGCCCGCCACTGTCTTACAATACTCCATCAACCTGGACTTGGCCCCCGTGGTGGAGAATGGCATAACCTTCCTGCCATGCAGGAAGTGATCCGTGCCCCAACAGTGGGGACATACATAGGGTTGATATCGATATTATAAAAGACATTTCTACACTGGAACTTGACCTTCCTTAGTTCTCATCGCGTTGAATTTGTAATAACCCTCTACCATTACCATAGTAAATTATAAAACAATTCATAGAATTGAATTCATTACATATCCAAAATTACTCTAAAGAACAAGAATAAAATTAATTTACTTCGAAAGAATTCTAGTACATTCATTACAATAGCTTCAGAAAGCTCGGCGATATCCAATAGATGGCGCTATTTTTATCGAGAACATCATTTAGAATCTGTCCGAAAAGGCCGAAAGTTCAAATGCCAGTTTTCTTTAACCTTAGAAATGAAAACAAAAACGACATGGAAATGAAAATTTAGTTACACAAAAATATTTATGTGAAAAGTTACAACTTTATCACAAGGACTACACATTTTTTTCTAAATACCTAATCATTACTCGCCTATGCTAAGGCTACTCTGCATACAACCCTCTGTAGACAAACAAAAGATTCAACCAAAACTCCTAAAAAGTAACTAAACGTTGTCGTTATCATAATTTCCTTTCAAAGCGAGGATTAAACTCCAAGGTTTTCTGGAAGAAATCTCTTACAGAAATAAGCTTACCTTTGTACATGTTATT
The DNA here is from genome assembly GCA_934045075.1 of Yponomeuta sedellus. Taxonomy (NCBI): domain Eukaryota; kingdom Metazoa; phylum Arthropoda; class Insecta; order Lepidoptera; family Yponomeutidae; genus Yponomeuta; species Yponomeuta sedellus. Next base: position 632,194 of record OW203744.1, read on the forward strand.
TTTTATGTAATATCATGTTTAATGTTCCGTGTGTAATAAGGAATAATAACCATTAATATTTAGAAGTGCAATTAGTAAGTACTCGTAATTAATACTCGCAAAAATTTACTTTTATTATATTTTATTCAGTGAGAACAAGGACGGGCTGGAAATCAGCTCAGTCCTGGAAATACACAGGACTAAGCTGAGCCCTATCCTTTTATCACATATTTGTCTCTAATTTTTTGTTCTAATATATACATGTTCTCAAATCTATGTGTGATAAATAAACATTTTTTAAATTTCAACGCTTAATAATTGACTCTACGCCTTACAACTACAAACAGGCAATCGCTCAAGCTCACCCTTTATCTGAACTTCGGTGACCTGAGTACGTCCCTTCACCGCCCGAACACAAAGGCCCACTGGGAAACAATCCAAGCGCATCGGTATAAAACGGTCAATCAGCCGGCAGTCACCATCCGACTTGGCGGCTTCACCATGGATCTCAAGCACGTACTCCTGGCCTCTTTCCTTCTGCTGCTCGTAGCCTTCCAGTCGGCCAGCGCTGGTGAGTGTATGCTTAGCTTATTGTGGGAGTTTCAGAACACCACTAGCATCGACGACAACAACAAAAACATAGCGGTAGAACGCTTCTGAGGTCGAGGGTTCGAATCCCGGCATGTCCCAACTTCGACTTGGTTTTCTAAGTTATATACATTTCAGAAAGTTATAGTAGCAATACTACTCGTTAACTGTGCAGGAAAACATCGTGCGGAAACCCTAGTGTCTGAAGTGTTAACGTACCTCAGAGCAAGCCACGTGCAATGGCCCAACTTTGAGATTAAGGGAGGAAATCTCAGGTCTAACTAACTTATATCGACAACTAGAGTTGTCGAATTTAGTAGTAGAATTTAGACCAAGCCAAGCGCAAGGGTTCTGGTCATGAACTTGTTAGTTAGATAATGCAAGCTAAGAGCAGTGGATCTTAGAATCACAGCAGTGGATTACTCGACTACGGTCGGCCCCAAAAAGTGCCTAAATCGACAGGACAATGGATACTTCGGGTCAGCTTCTAGGTGTCCAACAATGAGCTAGTGAATATGTTCTACAAAACTATACTGATAGCGAGATAATGAATAACATAAAGTCAACATTATTGCACAAATATATCGGCTATGGAAATAAAACCCACCACTTTATTGTCCTTATTGCAGCCGCAGATTTTCTTGTCCAAATTAATGAACAAGATTGTTCTACTTTTTGGCTTTAACTTGAAAATAAATACAATTAATTAAGTTCGCTCAGTTGCACGTTCAAAACGCTACTAAATATCTATCTGTTGACATTTATATATTTAATTTAGCTCTTCACTGACCAGCGCACTCATTGTAAGCAGTTCCGATTCATGCAGGCTTTAACAGTCCCTATATGTCAGAGGCCTAACCACTAGACCTGCAGGCGTCACCATATTAATCTTTATAAAAAGATAATTAGCATGGGTAACCAATCAAATCGTGCGTATGTGCCACCCGTTAGCCCTTAATTATTTTAGGTAAAATTAAGAAAGCCACGAAAAGGAGACGGACCACGATGGCGTCTCAACGTACTTTGCCCCGACTGCTTTACGACCGCGCATTGCCTGAAGATCTGGAGGAGCTAAAGGCCTTAGGCCTGGAGTGTAGACCCGGCAGGACCATCATCCACGTGAAGCAGAAGACTGAGGTGGAAAAGATTGTGGACAGCGAGGGCGAGACAGTCGAAGCGAAAGGTAGAAGAACTCACATGAGAGGGACCGCCAGTCCTGATGAGACGTGCACCGTGTGCATTTGCTCGGCTAGTGGCAGAGACGAGCAATGTATTAAGAGACCCGCAGCGAACGTCAACGAATGCCTGTACCGGGCCAAGAAGTCGGCTTACACTACGGGCAATAACCCTTACGACCACGAGCGCTCGCTTCAACAGATGATCCGCAGAGGTTAAACGCTAGGATGGGGCAGATTTCGTGCTACGTTGCAGGAATTTGAACCGTGCAGATGTTGAATAGGATAGGCTAAGGTAGGGTAGGACATAGTAGGATGTTGTTTCCCAACGTCGGGACTCTAAGGTAATTCAATTTTACCTAATAAACAATCGCGATTGAATCATTGTAATGTAAAAATACGATGTCATTGGGCCAGTTTCTCGATTGTGAAATTCGCTAGGTAAATACTTAACTGTAGTGCTGTCTCTTCGAATTTCTCAGCAAAGAGCGAGACAGAACGTTACTAAAGTGAAATGCTCAATTCGGGAATCGCCCCCGAGGGTGTTTCTTCAGGTCACCGATTCTCTTTAAGTAGAACTAAAACTGAGTATCCTCTCTAGACTTGATCTGGAATGTCCCACGAGACATGCCAGACCCGCGTGGCGCGGTCTGTCCTCGTGGCCAGACTTACTACACCAACGACGAGAATGCCCTCAACCCTGAGGTGTACGACGGGCTTCACCTTCCCCCGAACACCTGGGACCGGCTAGACTTCTGCAACTTGACCCTGTGCTTCTTCTGCGTTTGCTCGGTCAGCGGCTTCGAGGCCAAGTGCATGCAGCGCCCGGTCTGGTTTTGCGATTACTACCGCAAACGGAAAGACCCGAACTTTATTAAGCTTGCCTATCACAAACTCTTTGGTGAAGACCGCGCGGGGTACTTTTGGACATTGGGTGCCCGCATGCGACGAAGCATGGATGACGGAATCTTCGCACTGATCGACGCCGGTACGGCGTTGGCCCTGAGTTTTTTATTCTCACTGCACTGAGTTCCTCTGTCTCTCTGGCTTTCTTGGTTTGCAGGATGTCTCGTGTCGCGTCGAATTAAAAGTGTATTTTTTATAAGTGACAGCGCATCGCCTTGTGTGTAACCAATCTTTGTTTTGTTTTTGTTGTTCCCTCTTACTTTTGACGCCTACGAAAGAAGACGGTTGATGCCACAGCTTGACATGGATAGAGATGCTTTATTTACGGGGCATTCCTATCGATGTACGGCTTTCATCATCCCATGCCAAGAAGCATATTGCGTAGAAACATCCATTAACTTACACTAGACAAAACAATGGACGTTACAAGTTGAAGTTCTGAGACATGGTTCGTGGTACAAAAGTGACCATCTTAAGAAAACGTCTTTGAGCCAACAAGCAACGTCAAAAGTGTAAGGAAACCGATGGATCTACTCGCCATGCAACGGCATCTTTCAATTGGCATGCAATATTTGTCCACCGCCATCCACGGCTCCATCATAACGAAAGATTGGCGGTTGCAGGAGGCGATGCGCTGTGCTGCGACCACCCCGCGGGCCACCGGCGCAACATCCACAACTCCGTGCGCGCCAGGATCCGTCAGCTCCGGCGCAAGGTCCCCAAAGAGAACCTCCTGAACGGGAAACCTGGTGGGGACTACGAGGACTTCATCGTCAATAATGACAAGTGAAATCCCGGGAGCAGTGACACGATCGCCGCATAACTAATGGACCACTAGCTACATCTAAGTTTCGTCAATGATGAGATAACTGCACGGGAATCATGAATATATAAGTCAGAAGATAATCAACATCTCCAAGTCTGGAGAAGGATGCGATGTGTCAACAAACAGAATGATTTAAAAACTGCTTGAAAAGTTTGTTGAAGAATTATTGCTCAACGGATGCGAGTAAAGTTGCAGAACTGTTGTAACCGAATCTTTACAACATACCTATTTAGGAGCAGATATTTTCCTTACTGTTTCAGCCGTGGTTGTTCTAAATTGTTGTGTGACTTTTAATTGTAGTAAATAAAGTGATAGTGTTTGTGAAAACGTGTGTTCAGCAGTGCAGTGTCTTACTGTTTAATTTTTTACAAAAGTTTTGCATCTTTATAGTGTTTTGTAATTTAATAATGTATTAAACGTTTTTCTTACAGACTAAAGAGTTATGTCAATAGCAATGAATATGCACCAACTTTGAACCCAAATTCACATCTGCACGAATTCTTTTTCTTTTTTCTGTACACAATATTGCACAATTTTTTTGCATTCTTCAGCACGTAATCTGCACCAATGTCCTATTTAGCACTTTAAAATTCATTTACGAAAGCACTGAGGAAAAAAAAGTAGCCAGTATTATTTTTGGTTTCCGGGGTTTTCTGGTGTTGCCATTATTTTATCCCGTTAAAGGGACAAAATAACGGGTAGATTATGGATAACACCCCTCGTGGTCCCGTTATTCGTCATCAATGGGTCTACGAAGGATAAGTTATTTCTCGTAGTCTCGTTACCGATTTAGCGATCAGAATGAAGGTAAGCAATTTTTTCATATTTTAAGATTAAAAAGCATGCTTGAACTCTATCAAAATACTTATCGATTTTTTTCTCATAAAATGATTTTTTAAAGTTCTCGTAAACCTTAAGAAATCTCATTTTAGCAGATTGTTAACTTACGTGAAACTGAATAGTAATGCAACCATATAGTTCACAAGCGGTTTCTTAGTGTGTGGATTGGCATTACACAGGTGCCGGCAAACATCTTGTCCGAAAATCTACACACTATTGCGTGGCCAAAGTCAGCCTCTACGCATTATTCCAAAACAAAATAAAAATTTATTATTCAAGATGTTTGCCGACATCTGTGGGTATAGTCAACTTCAAAATCATTTTACAAAGAGTTCGCGCATGACTACAAATGTCTGTACAAATGTACAATCGGCCACACCTGCAAATGAACCACTTTTGCTATACATCGCAAACTTCTGTGATGAAAAACGTTGCGACGAAACCTGAGCATTTGAAGCCGCCAATCGTATTGGGAAGGCACTTTGTTTAAGACGGAGATTACAGTTCAGTCTGGCGTCAGTCAAGTCCATCAGTCTGGTTAGACTGACGGCAGACTGACTGTCTATTCAGTGGACTGATGGACCAGACTGACATAAGGAATATTTTGATGCTTCATCAGTCTGGCCTCAATCCAAGCTTAACCAAGGTCACGGACTGAAATGACACCAGACTGAATGTGTAAACTCCGTCTTACATCCTCCGTCCGTACATCGTTCAGGGAGACTCCTTTCGTGGGTAGCGTTTTTTTCGGCTGCCTTTTTCTTCACTACAATCCCGAAGGCAGCGGCTTACATTTTACATCGTACATTGACATTCAGCAAACAGAATGTAAATTCTTTACATTGAAATAAATTGATTTGATTTGAAAAATGCATAGCAGACTGGTGTGGCCGTAACTGTAGAGTCAACAGCACATCATCCTTTACGCTTTCGTTGCAAAGTCGCCCTTAACGTGACCTAATAGAGTTTCGTGTGTAAATGTCGACATGCTGTCGACCAAACAATGTATAACAAAGAAAAGTTAATTAAATATAGGAAGTGGACTGTTTACTATTTGCCTCTCGCTCGTACACTATTGCCGTCTTTATATGTGTTAAAAAAAGGTTCGTGGCGGTTTTTTCTGGATTCAAATGATAGGTACGTGATATGGATCTCATTTATTAAATACTAGTTGACCCAGCGAACTTCGTACCGCCTAAAAGTCGGTTCTTTTTTTTCTTTTCGTAAGAACCATCCTCGGAATATTCTAAAAAAATAATTATCGAAATCGGTTCAGCTGCTGTCGAGATTGGTGCTTACCAACACATTCAGCGATTCATTTTTATATTATAGACTAGCTGTGTCTCGCGGCGTTACCCGCGGTTTATCGATTTTCTCATGGGAGTAAGGTATTCTCCCGCAGTAAAACGTAGCCTATGTGTTCAGGGTATCAGCTAACTCCATACCAAATTTCATTAAAATCGCTCAAGACGTGAAGAATTAACATACATAAACACTCACAAACATTGGCCTTTATAATAGTAGTGTAATGAAAGCGGAAATAGTTCTTTATTATTACTTCGATTTTTTATCCTGACGCTTCTTTAGCAATCATACTAAATAAATAATTTAAATATTTTTAGTCTCATGTATAAAAAGTCAATTTCACTTAAGATGCAGGTACAGCCGGTTTATGGCAAGGGTTCCTGTTTTAAAGTGGCTTTGATTCTAACTTAAGAGTATTGTAACGCTATATTTTTTTCTTAAGGCGCTGGGGGTGCTAAGTAATGGAATATAAAAATCATAAACTTTTTTCAAATAGGTTTTTTTTTTCAAAAAGTGAACATCTCGAATCGTTAGCACTATGACAACTATTTTTAGATTTTTCATTTTTAGATCACGATTTTAGATACTTACTTTTTGAACAAAAACGTGTCATAAAACAAGTCATGATTTTATTAAGTGTTTTAAACTATATTGCTGAGATCCTTATTACACACTATTAGATCCCTAAAACTTTCGTCACCTATTTTTGTTATACCTAATATTATATGAGCGAGAGCAAGTAGTTATTCAGTCCCTACCTCTCCAGTACTGACCTTGAAAAAAATCTATTATTATTGTCAAGGTTAGGCTAGGTTAGGTTTAGGACTGAAGAAGTAGCTCTGACCTTGAAAATGTAAATATAAGTCTATTGTTATTTTCAAGGTCAGAAATAACATTTAGGTTAAGTTAACCATGCTATACTGAATCCTTCGCCCTTGCTGACCTCCTATACGTTTTCAGCGAGCTCTCAAGTGGATAAACAGCCCGAGTGCGTGCCATTCGTCTCCCAGTACACCGACTGTACCGACGGTAAGTCCAAGCAATAAAGTCCGCTTTCGCTTGTCAAGCCCCTGCCCAAAAACGCAAGAAATATGGAATCGCTTGTCATGGAACGCATATTATAGAATTACTACAAGTCACTGATTTATTTTATGTGGACATGCAACCAATTTTAACGACCAATTCTCAATCTGACGACCTCTGTGGCGCAGCGGTAGAGCATCTGCCTACCATGCGAGAGGTCCCGGGTTCGATCCCCGGCTGGGCACAAAAAAAACCCCCAGGTCTGGGATGTTTACATGTTTGTGATGTCATTGTTTCTGGTTCCCACGACACAGGGTATCCTAGTGTGGGGCCAGAAGCAATGTATGTGCCAGTATGTAAATGTTATGTTAATTTAAGGTGCTTTGGGGTGCTAACTAGCTAACTTTGGGGTGCTAAATCATAACTTGCTTTATAATATGTTTTATTCAAAAAGTAAACTCAAAAATCTTAATGTCTGTGATAACTATTTTTAGAACATACATCCTAAAACTTAGTATCAACGTCTTTCAAGGACTTTAATCTATTTTCGCTAAAGACGGCCGTTTTTAAGTCCTAGGTTGTTGATCCTCGGTTCAAGACTGTAGGTTCTGAAATTGTCATAGTGTAGTTGTCAAGATTAATGATGTTTACTTTTTAAAAAAAAGAACGTATTATAAAACAATTTATGATTTTTATTCCATTGGTGGCGACAGTTAGCACCCAAAGCGCCTTAATGTAAATTCCTGACGTAAAAATCATGTAACGGATCAATCCAAGTTTGTGCTTTACAGTAGTGATTTTTAAAAACCTAGAGGCTAAAAATTCCACCCGTGCCGGGACTCGAACCCGCGACCTTCGGCTAACCGTGCCAGTAGCGATTTGTAATCCTTGATATTTTATAACAAAACTAAAAAACACTAACTCGTAAAAAAACACTAAAGGTGTGTCTTAAATTGATTTTCAACATGAGCTCATATCAAGCCTTGTGGATGTGTCCGAAATGTGTTCTAAATGTGAAGTTAAACATCTGATTTTTGTTTTATTTCTTCACGAGCTGGTGCCCGCGACTTGGTTTGCAAAGGATAAGTAGGTATTTCGAGTAGCTTATATTAGCGTGGCGTACAAAAGGTTTTGTCAGTGCAGTTTGGCAGCGCCCGCCAGAATCGCTCGCAGATGTTAAATAATATATGGCAGTAGTTAAGCCATGTCAGTTTTGAGTAGGTTTCTCCGAACGCGCCAGCTTGCAAGCGAAACGTACGTGCGGAATTTATTCCGTTCGAAAAAAAAGCAAACGTGTGCGTCAGTTAATGTATTTTCTACTAATTCCATGCATTCAGATGTCCGAATACGGAAAACAAATTCGGAAATCGAATGCGGAAAACGTATGTATGCGGCCAACCTAAGCAGTTGGTGCTGGCTGCCGTTGATAGATGGCAGTGGTTAAACCAAGTCAGAGGCCTTATGGGCGGCTTGATAACTTCTGACTGTAAGACCCGACACTGCCCGGGTTGGTGGAGGATTGTACTCCACCAACCCGGACTTGGCCCCCCGTGTTGGAGTATGGCCTAACCTTTTGCGATGCAGGAAGAGACCCGTGCCCCAGCAGTGGTGACATAAAAGGGTTGATATCGATATCGATAATCAAATACCCTAGTTTTAAGAATACCTGTAATAGATTTTTGGGACACAAATTTCATTTAATTTCTCTGTTTATCCAGCAAATAGCTGCATAGGCTGCAAGCGCTGCACGTGCTCGGCGCTGGGCCACTGGAAGTGCGCGCCCTTGCAGGAGTGCTCGGGGAGAGGTGACGACACCTTCCTCCCACCAACTGACACAGACCTGCAGGACGCACTGAGCGAGCTGCAGAACTGTGAGTAGTTTGCTGAAATAGCTTTTAGGTAGGTACAGTCTGTTAGCTTTTAGAATATACCACAGGCTCTAGAGTAGGCTTCGATTTTCGAAAACGACTTTACTTCCTGCTCTGTATAAAATTTATTTCAAAATTAAGTGTCATATTAGTTCCGATATTTCTATTACACGAATACACGATATTTCTATACCCGATAGTAGCCGAGGTACATTCTAAAAGCAAACTACTTCGGTGCTCCTACAGTATATGCTTATTCGGAACTATTTTAGGGGCTCAATACTTTAAACGTTCGCGAATCGCTCGTAGCCCCGGCTGCCTAAGTGATCTTAAATGATCACGAAGGTTAAGCAACGTAGGGCGCGTTCAGTTCATGGATGAGTGTCCATCTATGACTAACGCTAGTGGCATTTTGCGAGCGATTCTATGCTTTGCAAGGCACGTTAAGCAGTTGGTGCCGGCTGCCGTCGATAGATGGGAGTCGTTAAGCCAAGTCAGGCCTTAGGGCGACTTGAAAAGTTCTGACAGTAATACCAGCCAAAGTCTTGCAAGCCTCCAACAATCCGGACTTGGCCCCCGTGATGGAGTTTAGTTTTTTGGGGACATAATGGGGTGATGATGATGATGATGATATTTATAGAAATGTACTTCTTGGTGCCAGCTGCAATGTAATAGAAGTCGTTATGTCATGTCAGAGGCCTTATGGGCGGCTTAATAGCTTCTGACAGTAAGGACTGCCGCTGCCTTACAATTCCTTATCAACCCGGACGTGGCCCCTGAGCTGGAGGTAGCCTTAATGTGATGTAGGAAGAGACCCAAACCCCAGTAGTGGGGAGATACAAAGGGTTGAAATCAGTCAGTCAATCTACTTCTAAATCTAAACACTTCATGAAGGCGAGTTTAAACGACCTGTTTGTTTCACTTCATACCAGTTTTAAGTTAAGTAATTTGTGAAATTAAGATTATTCATTACCTAGCTGTCTTCAACTATTGAAAACGATAGTTGAAGACAGTTGATAGTTGTAGTTTCTTTGTTTCAATACCATTCCCAGTCACCATATTTTTATTGAGTTGTGGAGTATCTCCTATCTATCATACTCTATTTGATGACTATTTTATCGGACTGACAAGAAGCAGGCCGCAAGAAACTTCCTTGTCTGTTCTGAAAATAAACCCGTATTTTTCAGACCTGCAGCACACCCCGGGGAAAGAGAGTGGTGTCACCCGCAGTCAGGACCAGAAGCAGGATTCGCTTATTGGTAACTTAAACTTTTGTGGACAAAATACACTCGAGAGCAATGAATACGGATGGGTCAGCGCAGTGATTTATGAAATCCTTGATATCTCGCCGACCTTGAATCGCTCGTAGCTCCGGCTGCCTGAGTGATCCTTAACGATCAAGAAGGTTAAGCAACGTAGGGTGCGTTCAGTGCATGGACTGTCTATGACTAACGTTAGTGGCATTTTTCCGAGCGGTTCCGTGCTTCGCAAGGCTAGGCGCATACGTACGTTTTCCGAATACGAAATGTACACTCGGAATTCCGTGAGACTAGCGCAAACGTTCGTTTTCCTTCATTCGGAATGTATACATGTCAGTACAGATAGTGATAGCGTGGCGAACGCACGACCATGGAGTACGACGATTTATTAGCAATTGCATTTATTTATGTTATAAGTAAATAAGAAAAAGAAACGTCGTCAGTCTTGGATACATCCAGTAAATACTCGAAGAATCTATGAGAGTCCGTATTATTTGAAGAGAGCTAATTTACGAGCACACCCAGATGCATTGTTTGATTTCTACAGGATGTCAATAAATTTATGCGTAACCAATACAGAGAATACGTCCGATGCGCGCGGCGCGGGCGCGAAACTGAATAGAAATTTCTGAACGTGTGCGCCGGCACAAACAAAATGTAAGCAAGCGCTGCGTTCCGCATGACTTAGGTTTTTTTGAGTAGGTTTCTCCGAACGCGCCGGCTTGCTTACGAAACGTACGTGCGGAATTTATTTCGTTCGAAAAAAAAGCAAACGTGTGCGTCAGTTAATTTATTTTCTACTGATTCCATGCATTCAGATGTCCAAATACGGAAAACGAATTCGGAAATCGAATGCGGAAAACGTATGTATGCGGCCAGCCTAAGCAGTTGGTACTGGCTGCCGTCGATAGATGGGAGTCGTTAAACCAAGTCAGAGGCCTTAGGGCGGCTTGAAAACTTCTGACAGTAAGACCAGCCACTAGTCTTGCAAGCCTCCACCTATCCGGACTTGGCCCCCGTGGTGGAGTATAGCCTATACCTACCTCAGGGAAGAGACCCGTGCCCCTCGGTGGGGACATAATGGGTTGACGATGATGATGAGGTGATATCTCACCAAGAAAGAAGAATTTAGGATTTCATGACTCATGCATATCAATTGCTCACCTGTGTAGTTATTAATTTTTCGAATAAATATTAGCACAAATAAATTAAGTCAGATCAGTCTCAAGACTTTCTCTAACTAAACTTATTATTTCAGGCTACCTGATTACGCTGTTCTGATCGCACCGCACCGCACCATGTTTTGTATTAAAAATATTGCACACACACGAGTTTTTACTTCTCTTTCTATTAACATTTACTGTTTCTTCTTTTCTATTGTTCAGCTTAGCTCAGGTAAGCTCTGTCTCATTTTAGATGCTCAATGAGCCGTGGTCACCTGACCAGACAGTTTTTTTTTTGATTAGCCTCTTATTTGTCCTACTCCATATCTCCTTATCCTTAGCCACCTCGCAGCATTCCGGCAAGAATGCATCTAAGTCATCCCGCCATCTTTTCCTGGGTCGCCGCGACGTCGGTATCGATTTAAATAAATTATTATCAGCCAATTTGATTTCAGGTTGATTTGTTTGCTTTTCTATCTTTTAGGTGAAAGTGACACTAACGTAGAGCAAGATTTTACATTCAGAAAGAAAAGAGCCATTGCTAAAATAGCAAGCGACAACGGGTCGATCTTATTCCACCATACACTTGATGAACTTAATGAAGGTAAGTTAGATAACGTACCAAAATTATATATGACTATGAAAACAACAGTAAATTAGTAAATACTAAACATGCTGCTGCTGAAAGAGATTCACTTGACGGGACAAAACGTGTAATGAAGATTGTAAACTCAATCTTTATAATCATGAATTATAAATAAACTCATAATTTACAGATACACTGAATAATTCCAGCCACGTAGGCACTATTGAAGCCCAAAAAGTGAAGCCAGACAAACTTCCTGCAACGAGACGAATGCCCACCTATGTGGAACACAATAGTAATCTATCTGCTTTAGATACACTGCATATTGAATTCAACCACCCACAAGCTTACGCCCGTCACGTTACAGATAACAAGCTGGACTCTACTCATGGGATTGAACATCCAGATTCTTTAAGCCATGATAAGCTACACAATCTCCTAAGCAACAAAACGCGAGAAATAAAGGATAAAGATTTGTCGAAACTTGTTGTTAACGAGCTAAAAAGAGGCCAGGAACATATCGGCGACAAACATGCTCCAGTTATGTCCAATATAACGTTTACACCTGAGAACGATACGTTGACAGCCATAGCCTTCATTGCTGGTAATTTATTGAACAAACTTTGGAGTATAGAAAAATACGAAAGTGACGAATCAATGGAAGTGGAAGTTATGAGACATGAAAAGATAGCTGAGCTGCTAGATCTATTTAAGGAACCAATGACAATGAAACAGGAGTTTTTTCTTAAGTCAACATTAGAAAAGCTGTCAGAGGCCGTTGATAAAAACAAGGATATTGAAGGCGTATCTCTTTGTAAGAACGCTGAAGAAACAAAGAAGCAAATGAGTCCCAGTAATACAACTGAATCAAAAGAGCCTCATGACTGTGACAAACATAAAACAAAGGCGGTATTAAGAGAAAATCTCGAGACAGTATCATCAGACGCCGCTGAAAAAATAAGACATGTTCTGGATTTGATTAAAAAATTTGAACATATCCAGAACAATCTCAACAACCTCAAAATTGGAAAACCTTTAGACATTAGTGAAACAGTAGAAAAACCAAAACAAGATCTAAATCAGTACGGCAAAATACTAGAAAAGCTAACTAAGATATTAATTCCCAATAAAAGCCGAGATAAGAAAAGAATAGCAAAGAAAGTGAAAAATCAATATTTATTTTCCCAAAAAGAAGATTTTGTTGAGACAGTTAACAGACTTTATGGTGTTGACTTGGGAAACGTATCACTGACCCCCAAAGACAGACTCCTCATGGATTATCTCTTACATGTGGAGAAAGCCCCAGATTGTTTACTTGGAACTAAAACTAGGAACTCTGCCCGGGCAAATAAAATTGAGGGAGAAATTATTTTTAACCTATCAGAGTTCTTCAAAGTGCGATCATTTGTAGACCTTTTAAAGCTAATTAATCCACAAAAGGTAGCTACACAACCAGCAGAACTTATTACCCAATCAACTATTAGTTCAAATAAGGATTTAAGCACCCGCAGAAACAATATTTCGGAGCCAAAATCTAATCCAAGTACATCTGTCAGCCTTGCCAAAACTAAAGAAAGACTAAAGTCCCATTTCAAATCGATTATTGAGGACTTGACAGAACTACAGAACGCTAAGGGTCGATCATCGCGGAATCTCTCTATAAGTGATTTACTTCCCTGTCTTAGAAATATTTTAAATGTAGGTTACGATAGTGATAAAGATTTTGGTTCAAATGCTGCTAAAAAAATAGAGGAAATGTTTTCGATTATGCAAAATGAACCAGCTGTCGCCTTGCCGATGCGAAGAACTTTGCAAAGCATTGAAAGACCAAAGTCAGCCATCATCTGGGAAAGAATAGTAAAACCCTTTGATCGACTACCCACTCGAAGGCTGCTTAGTAATCCAAAGATCTTGACTTTTGAAAACATTAAACAATTAATGAATCACAGTCTCGAGAAAAACTACTTAAAAACTTATGAAGATATTCAAGAATATACTGACGTACCACCCTCTGATAAATTGATATTTCTTAAAAGCATAAGAAAAGATAGCAATCAGTTGAAAGATGTCTTAGAATCCATATATACATTCGTCAATAATAAACCAAGCTTAAAAACATATGATGCAAATGAACTGGAGGCATACATAGAACAGGTTGTTAATATGCTACATATAGCACAAAAGTTGTTCTCTGTTTTAAAAGTGAACAAACGTTTCGAATTCAAACCCTCCGTCAAATTAACGCCAAGGCCACAACCCACAATGGATGAGAAAAGCAAGATCCAATCCTACATGAGCCAGCATAAACTAACCCGAGAACAAATCTTGAAACAGTTAATCAAAAATCGCGTGAAACTGTTTATAAGCATGAAGGAGACTAGTGGAAGAGATTTGGACGATGACATCAGTTATCAAATAGCAGTGAGAGCTCTGAAGAGTTTAGATAATGAAGACTACGTTCTGGCAAAGGAACTTTATAAGGCTTTAGTGGCGCATAAATTACAAAAAGTTCAACATGGAGGCGCAGAAGGTAAATATCGCAACTTTAGCACGATATTTATTTTAGATTGACTGTACAGTCGTCCCGATCACTACAGAATCATAGCTTTGTCTAGATGTCCCAGTAGATAGTTATTTCTGCATTCTAGATCACGTTACTGATTAGAGAGCCGCTTCTCGCCCATGCGAATTGAAAGCGTAGACGCAAAATATTCGAAGGAAAATTAACAATGTCGCTATAAAATCAATTTCAGCTATTGTCATGAAGTCCTATGCGCAAATTTGCTAGTAAATTTCGCTCGCTTTGAGGTGTCATAATGTCGTATCATAATCATAATAGGCTGTCGTTTGACTTTTTATGTAGAATTTAAGTCATACGCATTAGAGTCGTATACGAATTATTTGCTAATGAAATGAGAATTGGTAATAATATATGTGAATACCAGGGATGGTATGTTCACTAGATAAGAAGTGGTATTTCATGTATGACAGGCTCGCATATTAATGTCTATCCTCAGGGTAAATGAAAATTATGATGAAGTATTATGAAAAATTTTAGGAAATGGCTTTAAAAATAACATCCTACGAATCTGCTGTTTGGCTTTTGAGCTGTCCAAAGTTATCCATGAGCCCGGTAATATAAAAATGTTCATATTGTTTTCAGTAGTGACACCAGCTACTCGATTTTCGGTAGTCCGACCGCGCGCTCCCGTGGCGCGGTTTGAGGAGTCTGAGCAGCCAAGTCAAGATCAGCTTTTGCACCAGTTACTCAACATCAAGAACTTGAAACTTAGATAGTTTAGAATTTTATTTTTGTACTTTAATAAACTTTATTACTTTTTGGAGGTTTCTCGTATTTTTAATGGTTTCTTTAGATTATTAACCGTGCCAAGGGCAATTTTAAAAACATATTTAGAGGTCCTTAGCACGGGTAAGCGCATTAAAAAGAATATAATTATGTGGGTACAGCGATCACTCCGATGTAAAACCTAACTGCAAAGTAGGTACTCTTCAGCCAGATGTCGCTGCCTGTAAATTTCACTGATGCCGGTGAGTCGCCCATTAGCTCAGTTGGAAGAGCGCTGGCATGGATAGCCAGAGGTCGCGGGTTCGAATCTCGGCCTGGGTGGATTTTTTAGCCTCTAAAAAGGTTTTATTGCTCTTAGCATGGGTTAGTGCATTAAAAAGAAAATGACTGTAACATTTGTTCTGGAATGGCTACGCTCGATATCTATATCGATATCTATGTTGTTACTGTATCACTACGACGCACAATTGCTGCGCAGTCGCAGCGATCTCGCTGCGTGATCACCTCACTTTTATATGGCTCGCAAATCGCAGTGTGATAAGACCTGAGACACACAGAATGGACGTGTCCGAAAGATGTGTTGTTGTATCGCCTTTCAAAATCTCTTTTATAAAAAAATGTACTAAGGGATGGGATGAAAGCCTCGTCAGGAACAGGACAGGAGAACATAAACATGCCAAGAATATCCGCAATTTAATTATCCCTAAAAACCCTAAGACCACATTCATCAAAATTTGTAATTTTATTTTTATCACAAAAACTTTACATTGTGCGGGTGAAACAGCTACTCCACTTAAGAATGACATCGATATCAACCCTTGTATGTCCCACTGCTGGGGCATGGGTCTCTTCCTGCATCGGAGGAAGGTGCGGCCATACTCCACCACGGGGGCCAAGTCCGGGTTGATGGAGAATTTTAAAACAGTGGGCCTTACTGTCAGAAGTTATCAAGCCGCCCATAGAGCCTCTGACATGGCTTAATGACTGCATGACATTACATGACAGCCGGCACCGACGGTTTTACGCGCCTTGCGAAACGTAATGATATGCCATTACAATTAACGACTCACTGCTGTTGCTTACCTAGAGAGAGAATCTTCTTCCAAACAGACTTTAATTGGTAGGAGACAGGAAGCTTATAATTTGTGGGAGAGTTCTCCCGCTGAATAGTTCAGCCACTCTAGTTATTTGTAGAGTAAGATCACTAAATCAAAATAATGCATTCTTTTCGTGGTAAACTTCTATTTACTTTATAATTTAAAATTCATGTAATCTAGCATTGTATTACTGGGTAGATATCTACCAAAAACAGAAGATCATCCATATGGATGATCTTCTGTTTTTGTGCGTACCCCATCTTTCCTGGGTGCCATCACATTCAAATTTGTCATTTTGTTGTAGGAGGCCTCGCTGATTCTGGGACTCTTTGGTTTTATGTTACTTTCGTCGTTATCTGCCCTGAAGTTGTAAGATTGCTCTCGATCTGAAATAAATTTGTACATTCAGTTTGTACACATACATAACCTCACGCCTGTATCCCAGAGGGGTAGGCAGAGACCAGGGGCTGCCACTTGCCACGATCCCGACAGATCACCTTCGCTTCATCAACGGTCATAAGTCGTTGCATGCACGCACGCCGGTTCCGGGTACTTTTATCTTTCCCTTTGCTAATATATCCCCTATTTGGTCGATTTACGTCCGTCTAGGACGTCCCTTACCAGCCCTCCCACTCACATTCGCAATATATATATTCAGTTTGTCTACCCAACTAACTCGTTTGTATCAAAATCTTTAGTAGAGGTCCAGCTCTCGATTTATGACTTTGTTTTCCACGTAGATGGATAAGTAGTGGCAATACCACTTGCTCCCTGAAGGAAACATTGTTGGGAAACTAAAGGGTCTATGGTATTTACATATCTCCCATCTAGGACGGTAAATAGAAATGCATTACTTAAAAATTCCGTTGGGGCGAAAAAGAGTTCTAGAATAAGTGGCGGGGAGTCGCTGAATGTGGGCCGCAGAAGACCGAGAAGCTTGGTAAACCATGAGGGAGGACTATGTCCAGCAGTGACCGGCAAATGGCTGATGATGATGATGATGATAAGGGAATAAGGTACGTTTTACCATGTTTTACATACTATTTATTAACTAGCGCTGTTTGGAATATTTTAAATTAAGCAAGCTTGTATAGGAAGTATAGTATCTTCTCATCTGATTTGATAACAATGAATGAATACACATAAATTATGCAGTAAAGTTATAATTTTGTACTTCATAACCAGAACGAGATGCCACCTAAGTTTTGAGAATAGATATATCTATAATATAAAAATGAATCGCCGAATGTGTTGGTAAGCGCAAATCTCGAGAGCAGCTGAACCGATTTCGCTAATTCTTTTTTTAGAATATTCCTTGAAGGACGAGGATGGTTCTTACGGAGGGGAAAAAAAAAATAAAGAATCGTCTGTTAGGCGGTACGAAGTTCGCTGGGTCAGCTAGTCTATAATATAAAAATGAATCGCTGAATGTGTTGGTAAGCGCAAATCTCGAGATAAGCTGAACCGATATCGCTAATTCTTTTTTAAGAATATTCCTTGAAGTACGAGGATGGTTCTTACGAAGAGAAAAAAAGAATAAAAAAGATTCCACTTTTAGGCGGTACGAAGATCACTGGGTCAGCTAGTTAAGAATAAATAAAGCTTTTGTCCTGTTAATGTAATTAAGGGTTATTTTGCTCACATACATTAACGAGACTTTGGAATAATAATTCTAACTCTTGATAACAAAGTAAAAATTCTTAATCAGAAAATACTGAGTACGTTGTGTTTGCCTATTTTTTTCCTATAAGGATCTAAATCTAGTTTTAAATTGACGTTCAAGAAGTAAAAGTTGCTGCGCAACAACAGTGTACTGATGATGATGGTCCTGAATGAAAAGTTATGGTTTCATTATTTTAAGACGCTGAGCAAATGCAGTTTCAGTTAATTCAAGTATTTGATGTACAAAAGCACACTAGATGATGCATGCGAAGCGGAACACCACGGAACACCTACTAGCAGAATTTTGTGAGTCACTTTTACATCAGAAAACAATATTGTACAAGGAAAGAATTGAATGACCTGTTGTGACCTGTAGTATTAATACTACATGTCACAACGCTCGCCTTTGTACAAATATGCTTATTGTGCAATAAAGAATTTTCTAATCTAATCTAAACATAAACTTACCAACATAATATCTTCTCTGGCTTACCCGGTTGGCTTTAGCTTTGGCTATTATTCCTGGTCCAACTTTGCGTCTCAGATACTTAGGCAATATGCTCTTTAATTCCGATTTCACATCATTAACATTCCTCCCAATAAAGCGCTTCTTACGTTTAGGAGTTACTTCTAGGTCATTTTGCCATTTTTTCATTATTCTTTCGTATTCTATTAGTCGATTCAAAGTCATCAACTCTAGATTCTTATCTTTGGAGGGAGTAGTTCGATGTATTATACCCAAAATACTTTTCTTTGACTTTCCTAAAATCTGTTTCAAATATCTCATGAAAGATTCCTTTTTTGTAACAACGCCCACTTTAGATCTACTTTTACCAAAACCCTTCAAATACGAATACGTATTTACATCGACAAACATTCTAGAAATATAGTTCTTCGTAATATCTACTTCTTTTTTAATCAACCCAAGGGCTTCCTCAAACCAATTGACAATATTATCTTGATTTCTTCTGTTTTTGTTCTTATCGAATAAAAATAAAGTATTTCGCATTTTATTTGCATCAGCTGTTAATACCAAATGAAGCGTTTTCATATTATCTATAATATCAAAAACACTAGCATTTTTTATATCTGCCAAAGATCTATTAATTTTTTTCCTAAATGAAGTCAAGTCTTCTGTTATGTTGTAAGGCGGATCGTTAATACCAATCCAGTTATAAGATTCTGTTGAATATTTATTTACTAAGTCTCTTATGATCCTTTTAATAACTTTTCTTGTGTTTGGTGATAAAGCTTGTAAAGCGTTTCTTTGTAGGGTGTTTCTCTCTAATATGTGAAAGATATTTACTAATGTATCTAAAACATAACAATGATGCCGGTTAGTATACAATCTCCTCGTTTTTTCCTGTGTGTTCCACCAACTAAGCAATTCTTTGTCTTGCGCGAATTTGCTATGTTTTTTCATTTGTGAGCGAAAATAAAATTTCAGTGCTTGGATTAATAGTTTTATTTCATGAGGTTCTTCGTTTTTCGTTGTCTTTTTAATTGCAATTACATCTTTCAATACTTCATAAATATCACGTCTTAACTTGCGAACGTATTTAGTACTAGTTTGAGTTTGGTTAATTTTAGTTTCATTTATTCCCGTATCAGACCGCCGAAAAGTTGTAGAGTTTAATTTTGAATTATCTTCCGTACTTTTTTGGTTGATCGCAAGTTGGTAGATGGCAAACTCTTTACTTTCTTCAATAAATTCTGTCTTACTTGAGTTCAGCGTTGAATTCGCATTTACATATAATCTTAGATAGGCTAAAAGTTTTTCTCTGACTTTTTTTAAATCGTTAATTTCATTTTGTTTCTCAAATATAATACTATTTAGTGGCTGAAGAACATTTTCATTCAAACTATGTAGAATCTGAGAGTTATTTTCAATATTATAGCTGTTTGTAACAGAGTTTACGTCACGTTTCATTACTACAACAGAATTAAGTTCTTCAAAATCAGTATAATCTATTGGATCTGTTTCATTTAATATATTATTGTTCAAATTCTTTTCGTCGAAGACTTTGCCGTACATATTTAGATCCATGTAATCTGAAATTAGGAAAGAGTTAGGTACAGCTACATTGTTATTTATAGCCCTACAGCGCTTACTAATGTAGTTATTTTTTTCTAATCACACTTACAAACTAAACACTCACCATTCTGAGGAAAATCCACTAAGGTTTTATAATTTTGATTATTAGTATTTTTTTCATGGGCCTTTCCAAATATTACCTGTATTTGTGCTTTGTTTTCGTTCTTTGTAGGTTTTTCGGTTTCGTGTAATGAAGGTACAGGCGCAATTGTGGCTACATTATAAAGATTTTCTATTGTAACGGTGTCCATTTCATTATACCGTTTTTCAGTAATATCTTCACTGCCATTCATTGCCTTGACATTGTAAATCACGTTGACCAGGTTTATGAGCTCACCAACATTATACATTTTCTTGAGTGGATTTGTTTTTGTACGGGAGTTTTTATCTAGCAGTGAAACATATTTTACTTTATGGCTATCGTTAGAGTCATCGTGCATCAGATCACCAAAGTTAAAATCTTCCTTTTTTTGTACTGCATTGGTTTCGCTTGAAACCGATAGATTCTTTTTTATCTCTAAAATTAATAAACATGTTTCTTCTTTAAACAAGGAAAGGAAAGTTAGAAATGTGAGTTTCAGTGCACGAATCCTAGCACCCCAGACAAATCGTAGTTTTGAGATTGAGCAATCTATTGCCCCTAATTATTATATAATACAGTGCCCGACAATTGACATTATTCCTCGACACGAATTTAAGAACAAAAGCACACTAGCCCAAATTTTACGAAGGTTTTGCGGCGCGCGCTTTTGCTCGTATTTTATTGATTTTATTCCTCCGAGGCGGACATAATTATTGGCTACATTCCAGTACGTTAATGCCCATACCACATTCGACCACCTTAAGCATGATAATAAGCTATTTGGTACACTAAATATACCCAATAGCATACCTTCGAATAGATCATCCGTCATGCGTTGCAAGCCGCTTTCTTTCTCCAGAAAAGAACCGGCTCGCAAATTGGACATCGGTGGATTCAAAGTACTCTGATGCGACAATTTGGGATAATCCCAATTATTTCGTAACTGAAAAGTTGTTTGTTGGGAGATGGTTGTAGGCTTTACCGTTGCAGGAGCCAACCTTGACGGTTTCAGATTATCGAAATTCTTAAGACTATTCTGAGGTTTACGGAAGCTAGGTAAAGAACGTTTCTTCCGACTTTCTTGTTCGTTTGCGTCTGAAAAGAAGAAAAAACACATGTTACAACGCACGCAACCCAAAACAATACTGATTGCACTAAGCTATGGTATCGTGTTTGCACAACTGTATTTGGTGTGTAAAATGCGACGTACTTTTTAAACTTTAAAATCAACAGCCAAGTTCAAACAAAACCATAAATTACATTCTATCTTCTAATCATTCTTATTCATACTAATGCCACTTCCTGTGGTGGACAGGCTGTTCTTATTCCACCTCTTGCCTATCTAACCTAACCTATCCTTATTCCCGACGGAAAGCTTCGGGTCACTTGCCCAAAAAACCGGTGCGTATCCCACACCATAAAGTAACTATTCATAGTTAAACAGTTCTGATTTATCTTGCCATTCCCCATTTGGGCCAAGAAAACAGTTATAAGACGACTTACGCATCGCGGTAAGCTTCTCTATCGCTAAGTCGAGGATCTCGTCTTCGATGTCCAGCTCAATACGGCTCGATCTGCACTGCTGTACCAGTTGACAGTTCCACGTGCCTTCCTCGGTACAGCTGCACCGCTTGCAGCCCAGGCAAATATTGCCTGAAATGTCAATGAATTGTCAGATTCAGGAAACCATTTCAAGCTGGCATTGACTGGATGTGATGTTTGCTATTTGAGGTTTCTCAAGATAAATCTACAAAAGTTACCATTGTCACAATTGGTATACTGAGACACGTGTGGTATGCACTCCTGGTATTGTTCGTCCGCAGCAGCTGAAAACAGAATTCATATTTGGATAAGCAGCATTATTTTGAATGTTAAATACTAAACAAAATACATCACAAAAGTTAATACTTCATTGTATTGACTTAAATGCCGGTTTAGAATAAGTTCGTGGACATTGTACTAAAAACGTAATCTATGATTGAACTATCCAATCCACCTGGCCATATTTGATTCCTGGTGTGCATAAGTCTTCTCCAAAGCCTGCATCCGTCTTCAGCCATGGCCTCGAGCAAACATTACCACAAATCCTTTTTTTGTTGTTATTATATTTATTATTAAGCGGCGGTAACCCAGTGGGTAGAGAAATGAACTCTGAAGCGGAAGACCCAAGTTCGATGCTCAGTGCGGGCATGTACCAAGAACTCAGTTTTCTAAGAAATGTAAGTACATTTGTGAAGTTAAAGTAGCAATATCACTTGCTAATTTTTAAAGGAAAACATCGTGAGGAAAGCATCTCTCTCTCTGAGAAAAGGCCTGTGCCCTGCAGCGGAAGGTTGACAGGCTCAATTTTATTTTTATTTATAGTTGTTATCCTGGTCATCAGGGACGCTGATGCTGCGTCTGTCGATTCCTGGTCTTCAATCAAGGACCCTTAGTGCAGAAGGAACCTCTAACCTTTGCTCATCGAAAGCCCTAATGCGTCGTTTACTTCAATCCTTGCTCCTATTGCCTGGCCCTCTTGCTCCTCTTCCGCGTCTTGTTCATTTAGGATCTTGTTGGTCTCTGCCAAGTATTCACATCTGTAAATTGCACAAACAAGGTTTGTATCTAAACTGTCACCATCTTGGATCGATGAATTATCTAACAAACATGTAAGACGCAAAATTTTATTGGCGTCCAAATGACTTAGAAACCAAAGTCATTTGTAAGTACTGGGATCCTACCCCATGACCTCATGAATTTGAAGTAACCAAGCGACCGACCTCTGCATGCCCAGCGTGGGGACTATGGGCATGACCCACAATGATGCCACAAACTTGCGCTATGGCGCTCATTAGGGGAGGGCTATGTCCAGCAGTGGACTAATATAGCCTGAAGAAGAAGAAGCGACCGACCGTTCTACCAATGAAAAGTATAGAAGAGTCGTAAGTCGTAGAGAAACATTTGATATCAAACCTTTATAAGTTGATATCAAATGTTTCTCTTTCTGTTGTGCCCACTTCTGGGGCACGGGTCTCTTCCAGTACCGCAGGAAGGTTAGACCATACTCCACCACGGGGGCCAAGTCCGGGTTGGTGGAGGATTGTAAGACAGCGGCGTGCCTTACTGTCAGACGTTATCAAGCCACCTTAAAGGTCTTCGCACATTAAAACGACTCAACGGCGACTCGACTCTATGCCAAATATTGAAATTTAAGCCCTGTGTCATATGTTCAAGGTTTAATTTCAAAAAATGATATTAAAGTAGTGTATGACGAGTGGCCTACGCATCGTACACTAAAGGTCAACCCCGACACGTTTGTCACGCAATGACTACACGTTGTCCACGCAACGACCACACGTTGGCCACGCAACGACTATGCATTTGCGACTGACGCGTGACGGGCAACCATTTCCCAGCCCACCCGTCCGCCATTACAATATTCCCCTTCTGATTTCCTCTGTCGCAACATATCATGTACCCAATACCTTTTTTTCCTGCTGTTTCGTTCATTTTCATTATCGAGTATAATAGCTATAATCACCAGTTCACAGAAGGTAAAAGTTCGACATTTCATAAGCAACACGACTGCTTTGGACAAAATTCAATACGCACTACCCACTCGTTGACACCGCGTTGTCCACTCGTTGACAACGCATTGCCCAGTAGTGACCATGGGGTGGATCAACTAGTTGACTACTCATCGAGAGTGTGAGTAGAGTTGCTGCCGCGTTGGCGTGGAGTTGTTATAATGTGCGAAGACCTTTAAGGCCTCTAACGTGGCTTAACGACTGTTATTACTTGACAGCCGTCACCAGACGTTGGTAGACCTTACCTTGCGAAGCACGAAAGCGCGCGGAAAAAATGCCACTAGCGGCAGTCACGGGATAGTCACCCATCCAGTACCTGACCACGCCTGTTGCTGCTTTACCCATGTAATTGATTCCAAACACTCAGTTGCTTCGCAATGCACGTCAAGCAGTTGGTGCCGGCTGCCGTCGATAGATGGCAGTCGTAAAGCCAAGTAAGAGCCTTAACTTAGGGCGGTTTGAAAACTTCTGACAGTAAGACCAGCCACTAGTCTTGCAAGCCTCCACCAATCCGGACTTGGCCTTCGTAGTGGAGTATGGCCTATACCATCCTCAGGGAAGAGACCTGTGCCCCTCGGTGGGGACATAGTGGGCTGATTATAAGTGCTTCTTTGTTAACTCGGCCTTTCCAATGAGAGGAAAACATTTTTTTTTGTATGTTCTCACCTGGCGAAGATGCTATCAGCGTCCCAGCACTGGGAATCCCCGTAGCACACGTGACACGAGGCTCCCCTGACCAAGTCTGGCAAGTCGACCACTTGGGACTGATCATGACTCTGAACTGCATCCGATTTAGTATAGGTGAATCGGTCAGTGGCTGAAAACATAAAAGAAGCCTAGAAAGGAACTTTGATTTGAAACCTGAACTTGAAACCTGGTGCTAATCAATTGGCCGAATTCTCTAACGGCCAGTTTCTGAATTGAGAATTTCGCTAAGTAAATACCTAGCTGACTGTAGTGCTATCTCCTTGATTTTTTCAGAAAAGAGCAAGACAGAAGGTTCCTTAAGTATTTATTCTTCTTCAGGCTACATTAGTCCACTGCTGGACATAGCCCTCCCCCAATGAGCGCTTAAGTATTTATCTAATGAAATACTCAATTCAAAAGCCGGCCCTATGTTAAATACCGGTCGCTAAGTATGAAGGAAAACATGGAAGGAAAACATGGTGAGGGAACCTAAGGGCCAGTTTCTGAATTGAGAATTTCGTTAAGTACATACTTAAGTGTAGTGCTGTCTCTTCGAATTACTCAGCAGAGAGCATGGCAGAAAATTACTTAGTTATTTACTTAATAAAATTCTCAAATCAAAAATCAGCCCTTAGTGACCGAAATGTGAACCCCTCAGCCAGAGATCTGTGATGTCAGCGCACACTATTTTATTTATACTAGTACAGTTATTCTTTCACTGCGTTTGGAAATTAAACACACCAATCGTTAACTTTGGGCTCCATTGTTCTGAAGCGCGCTGAAATGCTAAAGCGGATTACGGATGTTTAAAGTTACGGCATCCCGGGCCGTCGTAATGACAACATCGACTCACCTGCGCCTGCGCCGAAACAGGAGAAACACACAAACAAACAGACAAATAATGCAGCGCGCATTGTGTCGCCGGTATGTGCGAACTACGCGGACTTTGGCGGTGTTTGAGGTGGCAAGTTTACTGTTTTGAGTCGATTCGGGCTCCTACAGAGACGGCCTCGGGATTTCCACTTTGATCTTACCCGCTTTGGAATGGCCTATGTCTGTGTGTGTATGTCTGAAAACTCCATAGAACCACTTCGGAATAAACGATTCCGAAGTGGGTCTATGAAGTTTACAGTGGATCCATGAAAATTCTGATTTATATGTTGTGTTTTGATTTAGGGATTTATTTTACATGGCACTCTGTTTTACTTTTCTTGTTTAATTATTATTATTATAATCCAAATAGACATGAATTAATTACTAATAGGCCATCAAACGACATTTGTATGCCAGAGTCTGGCGCAGACGTGCGTGAATGATTTAGTCCATATTTTGTTTAGGTAATTAAAAATGTAAACAATCTTGATACAACTTTTTATCGAAATAGGTACACACTTTTTAAAGTAAATTATTTACACTTTACCAATTCAAACTGAAATTTAATCTAATTTGATGTAATTCAAGTATAATGTAAATATGTTTATTTATAAAGTGTATATTTCGATAAAAAAGGCGTGAAATGGACTATAAAAACCGTGTATGCCTAAAAATATTTTGTTATATTATATTATCATATTTCTTGCATTTCTGAATAGTCATGTGCCCAGTTTATGTACATGGGTATTATTGTTCTTTCTGTCATTATTTTTTTTCCTTGAAAGGCATGTGGATTGAACTGTAGTCAACATCTACAGTTCAAATGTCATGAAGGTTAAAATAAAAATAGTGAAGCGGTGAACGGTACATGGTTTATTCAGCTTCTGAATCCCACCCTGCGCTACGACAGTACGAAATACAGCCTATGTTTACAAACAAACGGCTGGCGTGGACTCAGTGGACCGGGGTGAATACGCGGGTCATCCAGGCTTTCACTTGGTCACCCAGTCAGTTGCAATTAGGACTTCAATCTAGTCACACCGTTAATTTCGGGACCCGATGTGGCCCGAGCACATACAACTGAGAACTGACCTTTACGAAGATACTTCTGTCACGGCACTTTCGCCAGCCTTCCTACTATTTGACTGTCAATAGATAAGAAAGTATTTCTCAAGGGATTCGAATTCGGGAGAGTCCGCTGATACCTTGTGAACCTGGTAGGACGAGCACTGCATTTGATGTTAGATTAATTCTTCTACTCCATGGTTTGAAGGCATGGAAATCAGTAGCATCGTTTCCTGGCATGAGGATCGAAAGAATGCGGGGTCACAATCAGATGACGGCAAAAGTTGTGATGCGGTTCGAAGGTCTGATGGTGCCGGGGCGTGGATTCTGCGTGCCGTTTTGGTGGTTGTGTTGGTGAATGCAGTAAAAGGAAAAGGTAAGTAATCTAACCCGGACTTGGCTCCATGTTGGAGTACGGCCTAACCTTCCTGTTATGCAGAAAGAGACCCAGCAGTGGAGACATACGAAGGGTTGATACCGAAGTAATCTGAGCTTTCTCTCTCTCTTACACAATATTTTTAAATTACTAAAAGCTAACCGAGGAGACTACGGCAATGCCGATGACTGGAAGTATATCCTACTAGACGTATACCCTCCCACGTGGTTCCAATAAAATTCTTTAGATTCTGATGTATTCTCTAGTAGCAGCGCCCGGGACTAGGTTCGTTAGGTAAACGGATTAATCTATAGGTAGTCTATTTTCATCCTGAAGCTTCGTTCTAAATACTAGTGGAAGAATATTTGAAATCGGTTGAGTACTTCGGTAAATTACTCGAGGGATGGAATGTATGATGCACAGGTAGGTTCATACCATTTCACAAATGCCATTTCATTATTGACTAGCCGACCCCGCGAACTTTATACCGCCTAACAGTCGATTCTTTATTTTTTTTTATTTTTCTCTCCGTAAGAACCAGACTTGTACTTCAGGGAATAGCTTAAAAAAAGAATTAGCGAAATCGGTATAAAGCTGCTCTCGAGATTTGCGCTTACCAACACATTCAGCGATTTATTTTTATATTATAGATTTGCAGCAGGATAAACTTAACTACTTAATCAATAGTGTGTGATGCTTATTCAGAACAATAACTAATATTGTTCTGAGGGTGCTTATGAAAGTTTTACTTCAAAAATCTAACATTTCGGAAGAAATGGTGGAAATCTTCCATTTAGATAGGTAAAATGCAAGTGCAAGCGATTTCTAAATACCAATATGAGAAATTTTTCAGAAGTTCTAGGAAAAAAATTCTTCCTTTTCCGTTTCAGGAGGCATTTATTCTGTTTTTTTGTTGATTTCTTGCTTTATTTAAGATAGTAGGAAAAAGTTGGTTAAAACTAAATAGTGTAATAGGAACCTACGCAAAAAATAAGAGTTGACACTCTTTTGCTTATCAGTGTCCACTTTTGTGTTACTATGGTTCAGTCTTTAAATAGAAGTTCTTTTGGTTTATATTCAATCTTTTGTATGCCACTAAGAAATACAACAAGGAAAATAGAAGCGACAAATTAAACTCATCAGCGATTGGCCTTGATAGTAATAAGACACCAATATTCGTGTCCGAATGCCTAACTGGAAAAGCTAGAAGACTATTCTACTTGGCACGTGAAGTAGCAAAAGCAAAAAAATATTCCTTCTGTTGGACCGCAAACGGTAAAGTTTACTTAGGAAGGGCGGAGGGCAGCCCGCAACTGCACATCAAGAATGAGTCAGATCTAACAACTCTATCTATGAATATATGACTAGTCTGTAGTCAGCCAGAATTGTTGCTAAAAAAAATCCAAAATCAATTGTTATGTCATTCAATCAAACACACACAAAACACTCACCTAACGCAATATCTAATACTCTCAGATAAGCAAACAAACACGTACTTTAACACACATACTCTATTACATTTTGTGGAATACTTATTATTACAATTAGCCGCCTTGACTTCACTTAATGATTTTTTATCATGTCCATTTATATTTGCAACCCCCTCCCAAAAAATATATTATGTTTAGTTTAAAGAACATAAACGAAGAATTAGACGCAGTACGAGTTGCAAGCTCTTTTAAATGCACCACAGAAGAATGCGGCGAGTTGCTTAAAGATTCACTATCTAACGGAACTACTATTATAAGTCAAAACATTAGAAGTATTTATAAGAACTTGGACGGTCTCCAAACTGTTCTTTCCACCTTGCCACTTGACTGTGACATCCTCGTATTAACTGAGTGTCACCTTTCTCCACTTAAAGAATTACCACAAATTAATAACTATACTGTTTGTCAAACTTCTACCTCAATCAACAAAAATGATGGAGTTGTAATTTTTGTAAAAAATTACCTACCATTTAAGGTTGAAGAACCAGAGCTCGTCGAAGCTACATGTCTCAAATTACAAATGGGCAACCTTATTATTATAGGTATATATCGACCACCCTGTAACAGAAACGCTAGTAAGTTTATAGAGTCATTAGATCAGTTTTTAACTACTTAAAATTGTAATAATAACATAATCATTACAGGGGATATTAACATTGACATCAAAGATTCAAATAACGACTCAAATAGTTCTGATTATCTTAACATGTTAAGCAGCCACGGTCTTTTACCTGCCCACACAATAATTACACACGGAAAAACTTGCCTGGATCACATTATGATCAAATCCACATTAGAAGCTAGGGTTGCAGTCATGGAGACTACTATCACTGACCATTTGACTATACTCCTGAGTCTTAAGCATAAAATCGCCACCTACAGCAAGCAATGTTTATTACCTAAACTTAATTATGACCAGGCCTCAGCATCATTAAAAGAATCCAATTAAGACTGTATTATGTCTCTTTCGGAACCAAATAAAGCCGCCGAACTCCTCGTTAATACTATTACTAAGATTATTAAGGACAACACTTCTATGATTGTGATACCTAACCGCAAACGCATTATTCAGCCTTGGATTACCCCCGGAATTTTGCGTTGTATAAAAAACAGAGACCGGTTAAATCTAAAATTAAAAAAATCTAAAGACCCTATTTTAAATATAACATACAAGCGATACCGCAATTTTTGTAATAATCTCGTCAAAAACCTCAAACAGAATTATGACAGACAGGAACTAGCAAAGTCCTCTCAAGATCCAAAATCCTTATGGAAGTGTATAAAAGGTATTGCCAATATAAATAAGTCTAAATCGCAAACCTCCGAGCTGTTGAACATCAAACCTTCGCCTAGTGAGTCAGTTGAATGTATAAACAATTTTTTTGCAAATGTCGGTAAAAACTTAGCAGATAAAATTCTGAAGAACCAAGAGTGCGAAACTTATATTCCTCCTCAGCAAAATGCTCCTCTCGGATCATTTGTGCTGATAGACACAGATCCATCTGAGGTTCACAGCATCCTTTCAAGCTTGGATTCCAATAGTTCCAATGGATGGGATAATATATCTACAAACGTCTTAAAACTTAACAAAAACATTATTGTCCCTATTTTCTCCTACATATGTAATCTCTGTTTTCAGTGTGGTGTCTTCCCAAAATCATTTAAACTTTCTGTTATCCATCCTATCCACAAGAGTGGGAGCAGAGACAGTATTACTAATTATAGACCTATTTCAGTACTTCCAATTTTATCAAAAATCTTAGAAAAGCTATTAAATAATCGACTAAAAAATTTTCTTACACAAAATAATTTACTATCAAATCATCAATTTGGTTTTAGAAATGGAAAATCGACAGAGGATGCGGTATTACGGCTGTCGAATGAAATTGTCAAACATTTAGATAGTAAAAAAAATGCATAGGAGTATTCCTAGACTTATCAAAGGCCTTTGATACTGTCTCTGTTCCCATTCTTCTGAAAAAACTATATGCTTTCGGTATCAGAGGCGCTCCTCTGAATATCTTCGAAGACTTCCTTCGGGACCGTAAACAGCGCGTTAAGGTGGGTCCGCACATTAGCTCTGATATTCCAATATCTTATGGAGTGCCACAAGGAAGTGTTCTCGGACCTACCCTCTTTATTATGTACATAAACGACCTATGTGAACATACCCTTACAAATTGTAAAATCTACTCCTATGCCGATGACACAGCATTAGTCTTTTGTGGCAGCTCGTGGAGACAGGTGCGAGAACATGCTGAAAATGGTCTGCGAATAGTGGCTCAATGGTTACAAAGCAACTTACTGACCCTTAACATTTCTAAAACTAAATATCTGGCTTTTTCCATATTAAAAAAGACACAGCCTCCAAATTCATTTAAGATAAAACTACATTCATGTCAGTCACAAAATTCCATAAACTGTTCATGCCCTGAAATAGATAGATCAGATAATATAAAATACCTAGGTGTTGTTTTAGACAGTCAATTAAATTGGTACAGTCATATAGAATATCTTACAAAAAGGGTTAGAAAATTGATTTTTGTATTTAAAAGCTTACGGTGTGTCGCCCCCACAAAACTTTTATTTGACATTTACCGGGCTCTAGCCCGGTCTATTATAATGTACTGTATACCAGTGTGGGGAGGTACCTGTAAGACTAAGTTAATTGAACTAGAGAGAGCACAGAGAGCTCTGATCAAAGTTATGCTCTACAAACCCTTTAGACACCCAACACGGGAACTTTACATTGAAAGTAAAATTCTAACAGTTCGTCAATTGTATATTCACCGGACTGTAATCAATACACACCGAAACTTAGAATATGACCCAGAGATTATGAAATCCAGACGTCATGCCATCGCACATCGTAATATATTATTTAAAACGACATTTGGTCAGAGACATTTCCAATATCGTTCATTTCAACTGTACAATAAAATAAATAAAATTCTTAATATTTATTCTTTGCCAACATACGAGTGTAAAAGTAAACTAAGTACTTGGCTCACTACTTTAGATTATCAAGCTACTGAATGTCTGCTTCAGACTATAACGTAAATACAATAATAAGTATAACGTTCCACATCAAATTGTACTTCAGATTTCACAAAAAATACACACATAGCACACACACCATACACACATGCACGCACACCACATACACACACACTCGAAACACACTCACACACACATACATAAATACAGACAGACATGCATAGACCTCGTTGGATTATTTATAGATAATTAAGTAAGTGATTGCATTAAGAATAATGTAAATTTTATTTTCTTTTCACTACCTAAACTTTGCATGAAATTTAGTTTTATAGTTATTTCTTAGTTCTTTTTAAACTTTTGTTGAAAAGTAATATCGAACTGTATACTATCCACTCACTATTTTATGCAATTGTTTTTTTTTTCTACCATGGTAATCGAAAGAGCAGGACTTTCCGTAATACAGGTTCTTACCTAGTACGGGGTCTTTACCCTTTTATAAATTGTGAAATTTTATAATAAATAATATTTTATTTTATTTATTTATTCCAACGCCTTTTTTCGCGTATTATTTTGGCATTATCCTATAGGTACAGTCTATTTATTCTTACCCTTAAAATTGAGATAAGATGCATAAACTAGACATTTTCTCGCAAATTCATGAACTATCATGAACTATGTTTATAAAATTGGCAGCGTGTTATCTAAAAGAGTGTTCCAAGTTACTTTATTCATGGAAATATGGCAGTTTTGGACTAAAAAGTTACAGTTTACGGGTAGAATCTTGTTTACTAAATTGGACAAGTATGAATAAATAGACTGTACCTATTTTCCACGCTGATGCGGTAGGTGTCTAACACTCTTGTATAAAACAATCTACAGTTTATTCATAACATTCGAAGCAAAGTTTGATAATACCTATCAGATCATTTAACTTCAACATTAGGTTTATGCGGGCGGCCTTCTCGTCATCACCACCAAAGAGATTCACAAAGATTCACAGCGCATTGGTAGAATGCTGGCGTCACATTTGGACGGCATTGGATTCAATACAGGCGTGATTTTTCATTAAAACTCGCAATCGGATTTTCAACGCGCAATGCACAAAAACGTCAGGATCTCAAATAATCATTGCGCTGCTTTATTTAAATCTTATGCTCCTTGCACTAAGAGCAATGAATGTCTAATGCAGTAGAAAAAAGTAAGAAAATCCAGCCAAGCGTGTGTGAGACTAAAGATTCCGATCTGTAAATATTATGTTAGTACCACGTTAGTACAGACGCTCGGTGTGCGAATTCTGTATTAAACGTGTTTCATTTATTTAGTAAGTTACCGTCCCCTAAGAATGAACGATTTAGAAAGAAAGACATTTATTATACCAACAAGACACATCACAGAAACAAAAAAAACCGATAAATTGACATAATATGAGCGCAACAAAAATTCAAAAAATATATAACAAATGAAACAAAAAAAAAGACTTAGATTCAAATTGCCATAAAAAGCAGCTCACTCAGCGCTGTGCTGAGGGAGTGAGCCCTCAGTGAACAGTGACCATAACTATTGAGTGTAGAACTCCAAATCCCCACCTTCCAGTAGTCGTCGAGCCTGAAGACTACAGCGTACGCGCTGTCGAGTCCTGCCCACGACTGGGCTACTTCCTGGAATGGGCTCGGTCGCCCAACAGCCTCGGAAGTGAGGGCATCTGCCTGCTCTGCATGTGCAAGGATAACGACAGCGCGCTGTGCTGGCGACGGGACCGGCGGCGCTGCCAGCTGGACGGACTTGGGATCATCCACAGGTTGGCAGACAGACAGGGTGTAGGTATTTCCATGTTTGTGATGTCCTAGCGATGCAAAGGACCGACCAAGGTAAGTCTATTATTGGCAGGCGTGTGCATGAATGCTCTAGTGGCAAGACTTCGTGAGGCGCGCAACATCAGCCTGCAAAGCCTCTTCAAGAAGAACACGACCGCTCCGTCAAGAGCATACTGAACAAGATGTCCTTGCCTGATTAGCACAGGGTATTCTAGTTTGACCGCGGGGGCGAGTCTCTAAAATGTATAGTTGTTCAATAGAGTCATATTAGTCCGGTAATGGTCGATTCATTCACACTATCGGTAGTCTAGTAATCAACGCATTGCAATGCTATAACCCGTAATATTAACTCCGGCGCCTCGCGCGATCCGATCTTCTTCGCGAGAGATGTCTATATAATTTGCGCGGGTTATAGGTACATTTGGAATGAAATAGCAGGCACCGAAGCACAGTAGAGTATCCTAGCTTGGGACCAGAATAGTGATTGTGACGCGTAGAAGTTATGGAATAAGTAGTTTCAAGTATCAAACAGCGCTTATGTGAAAGCAAAACAAAATTGTTGAAAAACTGGAAAATTTAACAATTCAGCAGAAACGGTCGTAAAACAAAAGTTGTGCAAAATAAAATAAAAATTACGTTTGAGGTTCAGGAATCTCGGATGTTTGAGATAGCACGTCGAATTAAAATCCTGGAGTAGATTTAAATAATAAATAAAGAAGTTCCATACAACCCAACACAATTACTGTCCTGGTCCCATGCTGGGATCCCATCCCATCCATCCCATACAATAATCAGATAAGGATGTCACTCCTAGATCACAGAGGAAAGACCTAGACTCAGTAAATACAAATATACAAATATTCAATTCAATTAAAAAATTCTTTATTACACAAAAAGGGGGTTTGTAGAAAGGCTAGCTTAATACTAATAAGTATTTTCTTCCAGCTAACCTTGGGTTATGTCGATAATGGAAGGGGGTAGTGCCATAAGATATTATAAAAAAATAAATATGAAAAGAGTGACCTGAATGTCATGGTGGATTTACAGACCTATAACTCGAGGTACGATTATCTGTTTTCAGGTCAAAGAGAGTTCGGCGAAGTTCAATACTGAGTTCCTTACTCCAGCCCACAATCATGGAGCGTAAGTTACGTACAATCTATTTATTCTTACAGTCTATTTATTCTTACTTGTCCAATTTAGTAAACAAGATTCTACCCTTAAACTGTGACTTTTTAGTCAAAAACTGCCATATTTCCATAAATGAAGTAACCTGGAACACTCTTTTAGATAACACGCTGCCAATTTTTTAAACATAGTTCATGATAGTTCATGAATTTGCAAGAAAATGTCTAGTTTAGGCATCTAATCTCAATTTTAAGGTTAGAATCTTGTTTACTAAATTGGACACGTAAGAATAAATAGACTGTACCATCTTTTTTCCGCTGTGATATCAGTAAGGCCCGCCACTGTCTTACAATCCTCCACCAACCCGGACTTGGCCCCCGTGGTGGAGTATGGCCTAACCTTCCTGCAGGAAGAGACCCGTGCCCCAGCAGTGGGGGCATACAAGGGTTGATAACGAACGATAACGATATCATGTAAGTACAGAAGTTTCTTAGAAATTGCATAAATCACAGATACCAAAAACACGTGTCACTCATTATTGTATAGAAGGTCACGGAAGGACAGACTTGACTTAGGGCGGTGACTACAGTAAACTATTATCTGCTAGTAACCATTTTTATTGATAAAGAACTGTTTTACTACTTGACTTTTAATTATATGTACTATAGTTAGATTCGGCATGAACTTAAATGCCTAGCAAAAAAATCAGCACAATCTAAATAATCTCTCACAAAAAGGCGATTTGTCAAAAAAATCCAAATGGTAAACAACAAAGTACCTACGTATTTTCTTAAGAAGGTTAAACTGAACATTTTTTAAGTTCTAAACTCAAATTGATTTATTTCATAAATTGCGCACTTCAATAACCCTATACTGCACACTGTTTATTTCAGGGAACGAGAAAAGGTACAGGTTGGAAAGATGTAAGCCTTACGAAGGAAGCTATAGCGAAGGATGCCCGCCAGGTGGGTAACCTCTTTTCTACATCCTTCTTTGAGAACGTGGGAACTTGGTGCAGAAGAAATAAAAAAAGAATAGTCTTTTTAATTACAAAACAGCTGTGCAGATTCGAATACACGTTCCATTTCAAACAAGTATACTGAAATCGGAAAATTCAAAAATTCAGTCGGTTTCATCCGCAATTTTACAACTTCCTTTTTTTCTAATGTGAAGTTTTACTTTAATTGTTTGGTAGTCTCTGTCAACTCGGACGCGATCAGATATGGTTGGACGGAATTTATGTCAGGCCCCTAATTGTATCGTTATTAAATCCCAGAGATATCCACCCAATCTCAGTCCCTCACCCAATCACACACTCCACTTATATCTCACTCACATCGCACTCCTGGTTCTTATATAACGCACTCGCACTCTCCTTGAATGAGCAAAACACGTAATCGCGGTATAAGGCAGTCTACAAAAGTTGCACTGTACAGCCCGTTATGCCGAGGATGCCTCAAGGAAGACTAAACACCCGCCCACGTGACTATTCACTGTGAGAGCGTGGAAGGACATCCACCATCGGAAAGCTGGGCTATCCGGGAGGCCAGCAGAAACATAATCATTGCCGCTCTGCTGGCTTTCCAGATTGCCTGGCAGTAGTGCCCCACAGCTCTGCTACGTACTGTAACGACTGCGTTCGCCTGGATTGTATGAATTCCCTGACACTGTAGGACACATGACTGACGTTAGGTTATCGAAGTGTTAGCTAGGTTAAATTTTAAATGTAATTAAAATTTATTGATAACAGGGGGGAAATGTAACGATACTTCTTTATAGTAGCTGGCTGGCGTAGCCGTCTAGGCAGAGTTTGAATTATTTAAAGAATATCGTTACGTTTTGTTTATGTAGGTGTCAGTCGTGTTGAGACTCGCAGCTAGGCTAGGTTTTGTGATAAAAAAATATAATAAAAACAATGTATTATTACTAAATCTAGCGTTTCAATAACTACAGCGCTACAGTACAATGGTCCAAATAGGAAGGCTAAGTGCGGAAACCACAGGACAAACTAACTACGTCGCACGATAGTTCTCAGGCCTTCTCTCTGAGAGAGAATTTGGGCTCAATTACTACGCCTGCACACCGCGGATTGCCAATTTCAAGCGGTGGCTATAGCGCTGAACTATTTGCACACCTCCGACCCTCAAGTTCACGATGGTTTCCTTAGCCATTTAGTAGAACTTCACAAATGTACATAAACTAGAAAATAAAGTCATTGGTAAATGCTGGGATTCGAAATCACGACCTCCCGAATGAATTACCGGCGTTTTTTCCCTCCGCTACTAGCGCTAGAAGTCACCTATTTAACATCTGAGTGCTTAGTGCGAGTTTTTTAACTAGGTACACGATCGCGTTAACGTAAACTCGTATTTCTATGGCATCAAGAGCGCCACCTAGCGACAAGTATGGAAATTAAAATTGCTGAGTGCGAGTTGTAATGGTTTACGTTGAGAAGTGAACACGTTTACCAGCCAAAACACGAATAAACGCGAGTGCGAGTTGTACTGTGACAGCGTTTTGCCAGTTCGAACGGTTAACTTATTCATACTCGCTAATCAATGCTCGATTAACGCGGTAGTAAAGTTATTCGATTGGATCTGTCAAACTCGCACTAAGCACTCTGATGCATTCAGTCAAATTATCAAACTTTCAACTCACCTAATCTAAAACAGCTGTGTTAGACGGATGTAGGAAATCGTTGTGAATGGGAGAGTCAAGAGCAGTTATTTGAATTGAAATCGATTGTATGAGATATATGATTAATATATGCTATAATATATACCTACCAGAGAGCAACGACATGATATGTAAAAACTCGGACATGTTTGCGCAATCACTAACAGTGTTTATGATAGAAATATTTTGTCAACTTGAACTATTCGCAGAGGACTGGTGTGTGGGCTGCACTGTGTGCGACTGCAACGCCGAGGGGCGCTGGGACTGTCATCTGCTGAGCTTCTGTGGGGATAGTAAGTACCAAACTACAATACTAATATAGAGTATATTGTATAAAATCAGGCGTTACTTTGCGGAAATCCATAATAGCATTAAAATATGAGAATTACTTTGCTAAATTCCGCCAAAAATCCCACAAGCACCATGCGGTTGTTTAATGCACCGCCCTCCCTCCCACTTTTTCAAGCAGAAGCAAGACACGAACACACCACCACCGACACTAATACTTGTGTGAAAAAATACGCGACGCGTTTCGCCTCTAACACGAGGCAGCCTCAGGCTCGCAAGTGGTGGTGTGTTCGTATCTTGCTTCTGCTTGAAAAAGTGAGAGGGAGGGCGGTTTTTGGAGGAATTTAGGAAAGTAATTTTCACCTTTTAATGCAACAATATAGAGTCTTAATTAAGATTCTAAATTTTTACAGGATAAATATTCAATAAACCCGATACCTTATAGCCATAGAACATACGTACTGATGTGAACTTCTTCCTTGTGCGAGAAGTCTTTATTTTCTACGTTGTCAAGACCTTGACACTTGTCATAATAATGTCTGTGTAAAATATTCTGGACAAGTTTTATAGTTAAATAAAGCCAAGTTTCCAATTGGTGTTTCTTTCTCATGTATCAATTTATTTAACTATAATTATAACTACAAACATATAATGTCGGAGAAAGAGGCCCCCCCATCTCCAAGCTGGTCACACTATCTACGACCAGAAAAGTTCGAGGCTGAATCTTCCGCTGTTGGTTCGGATCTACGATGGACCCACTGGCGGTATACATTTGAAAACTTTCTTTCCGAGCAAGCCTCATCCGCCACCGAAGCCATCAAACTCAAGCTCCTCGCCAATCATGTGTCACCTACCATATTCAATATTATTCGAGAATGTTCTAAGTACAGTGACGCGATCAAACTCCTCAACGATACGTTCGAAAAGAAAAAAAATATAACACTAGGGCGTCACCTGCTGACTTGCAGGAAACAGCAGCCGGGTGAAACAGTAGCTGAGTACTCCAGAGCTCTTACCTCCTTGGCATATGACTGTCACTTTAAAGCAGTAACAGCGGAAGACCACCAAAATGAATCCATTCGTGGAGCTTTCATTTCGGGTCTATCAACCCAACGAATTCGTGAACGCCTGCTCGAGAAATCTGAAATGACGTTAGAAGAAACTTTGAATTTAGCAATTTCTCTCGAGACTGCGGAGAACACTTCTCAAGCGTTTCAATCAAATTTACTACCGACTCCTACTAACACGTTAAACGCTGTGGCACCCACTGAATCTGAGACAAAATCGCAACAGTCAAACTTAGCTGCCATAGCCTCTCGAAATAACAATTTCCAACGACGCAGGTGCTTTTTTTGTGGAGGTAACGTCCACCAAAGGATCAAATGTCCAGCAAAAAACGTGGAATGCCAATTATGTCAAAAAAAGGGGCATTTTGCAAAGGT
The DNA here is from genome assembly GCA_934045075.1 of Yponomeuta sedellus. NCBI lineage: Eukaryota > Metazoa > Arthropoda > Insecta > Lepidoptera > Yponomeutidae > Yponomeuta > Yponomeuta sedellus. Next base: position 670,360 of record OW203744.1, read on the forward strand.
TTGTCGTGGTTCTGACCGAGGACACCAAAATCTTAATGCAGTGAATGACGGAGAAGATTCTCCTACTACCTCTCTGGCTTCCGTCTGTGCCGCTGCTCCTTCTAGCTTACGTAAGGCTACAATCCCTATTATTGTCAATAATAACAAAGCTGATGCACTAGTTGATACTGGGAGTTCTATCAGTTTTATAGATAACAACTTGGCACAGGATATGAAACTCAAAAGGAACCAATGTAATCAAGCTATAACGCTCGCTTCGCTAAATAATGTATCGTACGTCAAGGGCGTATGCCACGCCACTATTCAAATCAATAACTACATTTACAAACAACAGCCACTGCATATTGTCGATAACTTATGTGCTGACATCATCATCGGACACGATATACTCAAAACCCACTCTTCTCTTGAATTACAGTTTGGTGGTGAAAAAGAACCCCTTAAAATATGCAATGTTGTCGAAGCCTCCGTACCTCCTGCCTCTGTTTTCACAAACCTTTCACCGTCTATCAAGCCTATCGCCATTCGTTCAAGACGCTATTCTGATGAAGATCAAGCATTCATATCAAACGAAATTTCAAATCTCTTAAAAGATAAAGTCATTGAACCTAGCGTGTCACCGTGGAGAGCCCAAGTCCTGGTCGCTGGAGGGGGGCAACACCGAAAACGCCTAGTGATTGATTACTCTCAAACGATAAATAGATTCACGGAATTAGATGCGTATCCCCTTCCAAGCATCGACTCTATCGTAACTGCAGTCGCCAAAAATAATGTGTTCAGTCAAATCGACCTGAAAAGTGCTTATCATCAAGTACCAATCCTTTCTAAAGAAAAGATATACACTGCTTTCGAGGCCTGTGGTAATCTCTATCAGTTTACTCGCATACCGTTCGGTGTAACTAACGGTGTCGCTGCTTTCCAAAGAACCCTTCATTATATCATACGCACGGAGAAGCTACACGGGACTTATGCCTATTTAGACGATGTCACCATCTGTGGAAAAGACAAAAAAGAGCACGACGTTAACCTGCGCAGATTCATGGAAGCCGCGCAAAAGTATAATCTTACTTTAAACAAAACTAAATGCGTATTCGAAACCGACTCCATCAACCTTCTTGGCTACACGATCCATAACAATGTTATCAAACCAGACAAATCACGCCTAGAACCACTACTAAATCTCCCCGTCCCGACAGACACAGCTTCTCTGAAAAGAACCCTTGGTCTATTTGCCCATTACTCAAAATGGATCAACAATTTTTCGGCCAAAATCAAACCTTTAGTAGACACCCCGTTTCCTCTGTCTAAAGAAGCAATTTTATGTTTCACTAAACTCAAGTCTGATATTGCACAATCATCCTTAGCTTCTGTTGATACTAAAGAAACATTTACCGTCGAGACCGATGCATCAGAATTTGCCATCGCTGCTACGCTTTCCCAGAAAGGTCGCCCAGTAGCGTTTTTCACGCGATCCTTAAATGATTCTGAGCGGCGCCAACCTTCTATAGAAAAGGAGGCATGTGCAATCGTAGAGGCCCTCCGCAAATGGCGCCATTACTTGATTGGCCGATACTTTATACTTATCACAGATCAACAATCTGTCTCGTTCATGTTCAGTCAAAGTCATTCAAGCAAAATAAAAAATGAAAAAATAGAAAGATGGCGCCTTGAACTATCTTGTTTCAAATACGACATCACTTACCGACCTGGCAAACAAAATCTAGCTGCTGATGCACTATCCAGGGTCTGTGCCCTTGTGAATGGCTCTTCGAATAAACTCGCTGATCTTCATAACTCCTTATGTCACCCAGGTGTAACAAGAATGATACATTGGATTCGTTCTAAAAATCTACCTTATTCTGTAGAAGAAGTGAAGAGCATGACCGCCAGTTGTCGGGTCTGTGCTGAAATAAAACCCAGATATGTAAGAAACGAAGGACATCTAGTTAAAGCAACCACTCCTTTCGAAAGACTTAACCTTGACTTCAAAGGCCCATTGCCATCCAATTCCACCAATAAATACATCTTAACTATAATAGATGAATACAGCCGGTTCCCATTCGCTTTCCCGTGCAAAGATATGACTTCGTCAACTGTTATTAAGTGCCTAAAAGAACTTTTCTGTCTATTTGGTATTCCTGCATACGTGCATACAGATAGGGGAACTTCATTCCTGTCAGATGAAACGAGAATGTTTTTGACAAACCTCGGAATTGCCTGCAGTCGGACATCCCCTTACAACCCACAGGGTAACGGATTGGTAGAGCGCCTAAATGGAACACTGTGGAAGACGGCCCAGCTTTATCTTCGCTCTAACGGTCTAGATATTGCCGAGTGGGAGAAAGCTTTACCTGTTGCACTACATTCTATCAGGTCCCTATTGTCTACTGGAATCAACACTACTCCTCATGAAAGGATGTTTAGTCACCCCCGCCGTTCATCCAATGGTTCGTCAATGCCAACGTGGCTGCTATCACCGGGTCCTGTATACATGAAACGAAATGTTAGAAATTCTAAGTACGACCCAGCTATTGAAGAAGTTGAACTACTCCAAAGCAATCCTGACTACTCATTTGTCAGGCTACCAGATGGTCGTGAAACAACTGTCTCGAACAGGTCCTTGGCTCCGATCCCAGAGAATGAGGATGTATTCCTAGACGCTGAAAATATGGAGGAAATACCTGTACCAAACACTGTGACAGAAAATCCACGGCCTGAAAATGACGAACCTGGCCCGTCGACAGAAAACCCTCAGCCTCGCCGTTCGGCTCGAGAGCGCAGACCTCCGTCCTACCTTCAAGATTATGTTTCGTCCTAAAAACATGGGGTGAATGATGTGAACTTCTTCCTTGTGCGAGAAGTCTTTATTTTCTACGTTGTCAAGACCTTGACACTTGTCATAATAATGTCTGTGTAAAATATTCTGGACAAGTTTTATAGTTAAATAAAGCCAAGTTTCCAATTGGTGTTTCTTTCTCATGTATCACGTACCTTATTGTTAGAGTAAGAGTTACTGAAAATAACAATTGTTATTCAAAATACATACCTTCGATTGAGGCTGTATCTGCTTTATCTGGCCAGTGACACTAATAATATCGATATCAACCCGTGTATGTACCCACTGCTAGGGTACGGGTCTCTTCCTGCATCACTGGAAGGTTAGGCCAAAAATGCCACTAGCGGTAGTCACGGGACGGTCACCCATAATGCACCTCATGCCTGTTGTTGCTTAACTCAAGTGATTGATTCCAATCACTCGGTTCGGCTAGGCCGCTTCAACCTAGATGGCCATAGTCAATTTGATTATTACAATTAAATTTAACTGCTATATTAATATACCAGGTATGTAGATTTTATGTTGTAAAGCGGCGCTGACATTTACAGAAAATAAAAAGCAAAAGGAACTGCTGAGGAAGATCAACCCAAAACACAAAGTAAATCCTTCATATATGAAAGACTTCATCAAAGCGGCGAAGCGACAGACCACGAGACCACCCAAAGTGGTGAAACGAAAAGCTACACTGGTATCAACATCTAAAAAACCAGGTGTTTATGTCTATTAGTAGATCATATCTAAACCTGTACAAGCCGTATGCTTTTTTTTTTTCTAGACGTAAACTTCCTCTAATAAACCATACCTTTGCCATCTCATCCCTCAATCATCATCCAGCCACCATTCGTTATCAACCCTTGTATGTCCCCTCTGCTGGGGCACGGGTCTCTTCCTGGATCGCAGGAAGGTTAGGCCATACTCCACCACTGGGGCCAAGACCGGGTTGGTGGAGTATTGTAAGACAGTGGAGGGCCTTACTTTCAGATGTTATCAAGCCGCCCATAAGGCCTCTGACATGGCTTAACAGCCGGCACCAACGGCTTAACGTGCCTTGCGAAGCACGGAATCGCTCGGAAAAATGCCACTAGTTAGTCATGGGACGCTCACCCATCCTGTACCTGACCGCGCCTGTTGTTGCTTAACCAAGTGATTGATTCCAATCACACGGTTCGCCTAGGCCACGAGCTATTCCAGCCACCATTGGCAATCCTTAATCACTGTCTTTGTCAATCCAAGTTTTTCTTTGCAAAGCAGTCCACTGACTCTTGTTTATCAAGTTCGTTCATCAAACTAAAGTTTTAATTTCAGTATATAAACCGAAACTAAAATCAAAGCCGAAGCCAAAACCGAAAAGATCAGTCAAGCATCCACCACAAAATATTCAAGAAAGTTACGGATACAATGATAGCGCGTTGGCCCAAGAAGTGGTAAAAAGAGTAATGGCGGCCATACAAGAAATGACGCACAGGAAATATGGTCTCAGGCCAGATATGAGACGTTTTCTTTCCATCTCAAGTACCACACCAAAACTGAAGTTTAAAAAGATCACTAAGAAACCGTCACCGCCAAAGCCGAGTAAAATAGCTAGATACAATCCGCCAAAACCGAAACCAAAGCCGGTCCCAAAAGCAAACCTACAAAAACCGACCAATAAACCTACGCACAAGCCAGCGGTAAAACTGACGCAAAAACCAACTTTAAAGCAACTCAATAAGATGCAGGTAATGAAGCCAGTGCAAAGAACGACCACAAAGCCCACTACTACAAGGAGAAGACCTCATGAGAAGATGTTGGAAGATGAAATACAGAAAATTATTGCTAAAGCCGCTTCCAAAATTCACAGACAACGAGTTAAAAGACAATTGAGAGAATTTGATAGTGCTGCAATAGTAAACGGTGAGTCCTTTTCCAAGAAAAATATTTTATTAATATTTTTTAGAAGAGCCCAATTGGAAGCCGGCATTTCACTATGGGATGTAATATAATATATATGACATGTTGAGATAAAATAATTTATCGCTCGTCATACATTCAGTTTTATAGCTATAATATTATTACAGCCCAGTGTGAGCCGGTCTCATACAAAATACGATAACTTATTATATCTCAAGATGTAATATATGTTATATTACATTCCATAGTCAGAAGCCGGCTTGAGATAGTTACGTAAAAAGACAATTAATTATTGAAACATTATTCACTTCCTTTAAACTTGGTATAAGAGTCTCTGGACTTCGACATAAATCACAAATCGACTCTTGTATAAAGTTTTAAATTACGTAAATCATCTTAAATCATTTTATTTCAGAGAGCGTTCCAAGTTTGACAATGACAACTATCATTGACAAAAATTCAACTCAACCAAAATTTCCTCAAACAACACCCATGTACGAAACAAAAGATTACAACTTGCCAAGTGGAAGTGCACAAGATAACTATTATGAATATTCTACATTAGATGACAGAAATAACCATCGCCAAGGAATAGAAAGAAATTATTACAAATACACGATTGGTATAGTATCCGAAGACATTACTACTACTAAAGTGAATGCAGACAACAATGTTACTTCTAATAGTACTACTAAAGCAACCACTAAAGATGATGTGGAGAAACACGCTAACGTAAAACAAATACGAAATGGAAACTCCAGTACTGAGATGACTAAGTTTTATACACTCCCATCAAATAATAAAACTGAAATTCCTAAAGCAACTGAAACGTACTTGCACATGGAAAGCATTAATAGCAACAAAGGCCAAAAAGTAGTAAAAGCTGAAAAAGCTTCTATAGATACTTATAACAAAACACAATCCATTAAAATGGATAAAAACGACCTAGGAAAGCCAACAAGTATTATTTTAAAAAATACACAGAATTACTCAGATTCTAATCTCTTGAAAGATAAATATTCAACAAATGAAATAAAAAATATTAATTTACATTCAGAAATTGTACAAAAAGGCCATCCAAAAATTGCTTATGGCGCCACAGAAAAATATACACCTACTGAAAACAAAATAAAAGTAAATATATCTGTGGTAATACCAAAACAAATAGATTTGGCAACTACTGAGGCGATGAAAAATACACAGAATGACTCAGATTCTAATCTCTTGAAAGATAAATATTCAACAAATGAAATAAACAACATTAATTTACATTCAGAAATAGTACAAAAAGGCGATCCTAAAATTGCTTATGGCGCCACAGAAAAATATACACCTACTAAATACTGGTTTGATTTGACAACTACAGAGGCGATGAAAAGCAAAGAAGCCATTAAAAAAACATTAGACCCCAGTATCAAAATAATTTATGATTTAAGTGATGATTATGCCATTAAAGGATCCAGTCCGACAAACATTCCGAACACAACAACTAAAGTATTTGATAAGGGATTAGATGCTAGCTCAATAATGTATAATATCCCAGAAATTGGCTACAAGAACATAGTCTTTAAGCCTACCAAAAATTCCAATGAGTCAAATGAAACAGATAATAAATTATTGGGCACACGTCCCAAAATGCACAATATTACAGAAAAGAGAAGTAACACAACAAATATTAAACCACTTGAGTTAATTTACAAGATTGGAAATAACTTTAACATTTCAGGACTTCATAACCTTCTCAACGACCTGGGCTTACGTTTGCCAATAATAAAAAAATATAATAATAAAAGTTCTGAAAGCATAATTTATAGAAAAAAATACTTCAGAAAACTTTTTCGCTACATATTTTCGAAAACGAAAGAAGAACGGACGAAATTAAGGAAAACATTACTAGAAAGAGAAAAATTCAACAAACTTGAAATTGTCAATGCCGTATGTGAAAACTTTGGTACGTGTAACGTGACGCCCACCAAGAAACTTCTAATGAAACCTTTGCTTAAAGAATTAAGCACGGAAACTAACAAAATATTCAAAACTATTAAAACCATCAAGGGTCTACTTCAGCTCCTTGATATGCCATACGACGAAGATAGTAACAAAATAAATGAAACTAAAAAACCTGATTTAGATATGTCCAAATTAAACTCCATTGTAAAAGGAACTTACGAGAAAGAAATATCCGGAAAGTTAACGGAGACTGAAATGACCCAAATTGGTTTAATAAAAAACAACACAGATATTTTCGTAGATGCTATTGAAAATTTTGCATCAGTTATGAACAAACTAATAGAAATTCTCACTTCTGATATTATGGAAGTCGGTACACAGCGTCGTATGCGAGCCGACAAAGATAGCGAAAAAGAAAAAGTGCAGACTGTATTCAAACGAATTAAATCCATTCTCAACGAACATGACATGGCTGAAAACTCCCTTATAGATGCTTTATATTACAATTTAACAAAAAAGGATAGAAACGATGTGCTGCACTTGATATACAGAAATTCTGACATAATGGACAATTACAAATACAGATTGCTAGAAATTCTGGGAAAATTAAAAGGTGTTTTAAACAGAATAGAGATAATAAAGGCCGAGAGGCGCTACAAAGAGATGCTCGAAGCTGAAAAAAGAGCTGAAGAGAAAAAAAAAGGAGACAAGATAAAGGAAATGGAACTCAAAAAGAAATTAGAGAAAGCTGCAAAGAAGAAACAACTATTAGATAAAAAACGAAAAGAAATTGAAGGAATACCGATCTGGAATATGGGTAGACCAGACCGTCGCAGAAAGAGACAAATGGCCGACGATGGTGTCTGCGAATACCTGCTCATGATTATGGAATATCTTTTGAAGCAAACTGCTTTTAGTTACACAGCTCCTCCCGGTAAGTAAAAATTCCAATTTCATTTTTTATTGTTACTAGAATGTCAATTTTCCGTAATTAATATTATCCTGAATATTGCATTCATATTTCTAAAAGTTTTTTATTTAAAATAGAATTTTAAATTAAACATTTATTTTCTCAGTCAGCGATGGGATAGAGCTACTTTTGACGGCCATCCAGAAAGCGCCTGAAATCGTTCCGATGGAAAGATCACCACCAACATCGTATCATATTCCAAAGGAAACAAAAGAACTGATAAAAATCATACAACAACTCGACGTTGTATCATCAAACAGACAAAATAATGTAGATGCCGACGTCATACAACCAACAGAAAGAAAAACTAATCTAGATGACGTGGATATAAAAGAATATGTTATTGAAAAGTCGCACAATGTAAAAAGTGCGACAGATACTGAGGATTATGCTTCAAGTAATTCTCACGATGGTACTGAAAATGAGGAATACGACCGCAGATACGAGAGACAACTAAATGTAACCAAGTTAAAAAAAGCTAATGAAAAACTTGTTCAGTTTACTGCAGAAGATCCAAATAAATCTAACATAGAAAAAGTTATGGAAAAAACGGTCTATAAGAGAGTCAGTTTAATTGGCAAAAGTGATGGTGATAACGTTGACACAGATTATACAAATAAGATTAATATAAGTGAACCGAACGACACCGTGATAACAAATATTAACTCAAATACGAGAGAAGAAAGAATCGTCAGTACGACAGACAAGCCAACAGCAGTCGCAGAAATTCCTCCTCTGACATTAAAACAAATTGGGAACTCAGAGATGCTCAATACAATAATCAAATCTCCGCACAAGATTCGACACCACAGCGACGAAGATTTTCAGTACCAATCTAAGCCTAAACTAGTTTGGTTTGCAGACATACCCGAAGAAGACAATGTTCTGGATAGCGTTCCAGATCCAAGTTCTACAACTACAACGACCACTTTTCCCATCGCACCTGAAACATCAATCCCTGAAATACCATCTACATCCGTCCCTGACACACTACCAAGCACTGCTTCACTGCTGCACATCCCAAAAACAGTATCAAAAAAGAGAAACACGACAGCATCATCTGAACTAATGAAAGAGACAGAACTTCCATACCTTGTCACTTCTGACAGATACCCGTCGGCTTCTAAGGAAGAGACGGACGAGGAATACTAAGCTTTGGTATCTAACCTAGTAACTGTTACTTTTGGCACTTACATTATTAAGGGGTTCAACAGTAGGTACCTACTAAGCCTTACGGGTGGCTTGATAAATTATGAAGGCCCGCCACTGTCTTACAATTCTCCCGGATTGGGAGAATTGCCAAACCCGGATTTGACCCCCATGGTGGAGTATGGCCTAACTTTCCTGGGATGCAGGAAGAGACCCGTGCGTCAGCAGTGGAGACATACAAAGGTTGATATCGTTCTATGGAGTACTTAAGTTCGCTTTCTCGTCCCGTGTTAAGGTTTAGTTTAATCATTGCATTTCACTGTTATGTCCCTCCTCAAAATTCCCATATCAACTATTTTAAAATGTTTACAATAATTTGTAATAAAAAGACATAATTGTAAGAAATACTTAATTTTCGAAACGTTCACGAAGTTTATGACCCCTTATCACACAACGTCAAACTTCATTTACTCCCTTCCCCACCCCTTAACTTGAGAAGTGGATACTTTATGGATGGTCCGTTCTGTCACAGACACAGGTCACAGCATAAAGTTAAAGCTTGTCGCTAATTAAAGCTTCTGTCTTGCCTCTACTAGAGCGAACTGGAGACCAACTCTATCCGAACAGAATTTTCGTTGTAAGACAATCGCGAATTCAAGAGAACCGTCCTTTTGTTTGGTAATTACTTTTTTAAGAAATGCAATATGTATCAAATAGAGACTAAGAACAAATTATTAAGCGCCTGTTAACAAATATTATATCACTTTTTTTTGTACATTGTTAGATAGTAGGTATTGTTATCGAGTAAATAGATGGAAAAAAAATTTAGTTTGTTTTAATTTCATTGTCTCATATTTAGGGTTCCACACCACAGAAGGAAAAACGGAACCTTAGTGCCTTTTCACAAGCACGCGGCCGCCGTCCGGTCGCCGGGCCGGGTAAAGTAGTACAGTACTGCACATCATAAAAGTCCCTTCGGGAATCTACGTTGGCGCAGACTAGGAAGAAGTGTAACGAAAGTACCCAAAACTATAAGTACATTCAACATGATCTTTAACCGATACGGTTAAGATGCAGAATTGATTGCCGCAGTAGCGCTACCTATTTCGCTCACGCTAATATTGCCAAACTAATAGTCACCTGCATCGATGACGTTGAATCAACCAATAGCAACGAAGGCGCGCGGCCTGCAATAAAATGAGACTATCTGATTGGTCGATCAACTTGCCGCACATCCAAAATTTGGTCATCTGCGCAGGTACACCCGCGAGTTATTTCTGGTGTAGCACTGTACTAATGTATGAGCTCCGGTCGCCGGCCGGTCGTTGTGCATCTGAAAGCTGTCTATACTTTACCTACCTGCTTTATCTACTACTTCACCTGGCCCGGCGACCGGACGGCGGCCGGGTGCATGTGAAAAGGCACTTATTGGATTACTTTTTTGTCCGTCCGTCAGTCAAGAGCTTAAATCTTGGAAACGCGTTGCAGTGTCAAGTTGAAATTAAAACCCTATACTCAAGTCTACAGTTGTGAAAACATCACTGGTTTTTAGTCAAGGTCAAATAATAATATGTTTTAATAGTCTTTCGTTCGTTATCAACCCTTGTATGTCCCCACTGCTGGGGCACGGGTCTCTTCCTGCATGGCAGGAAGGTTAGGCCATACGCCACGGGGGCCAAGTCCGGGTTGGTGGAGGATTGTAAGACAGTGGCGGGCCTTAACGTCAGAAGTTGTCAAGCCGCCCATAAGGCCTCTGCATTATGGCTTAACGACTGCCATTATATGACAGCCGGCACCAACGGCTTAGCGTGCCTTGCGAAGCACGGAAGCGCTCGGAAAAATGCCACTAGCGGTAGTAACGGGACGCTCACCCATCCCGTACCTGACCGCGCCTGTTGTTGCTTAATCAAGTGATTGATTCCAATCACTCGGTACGCCTAGGCCACGAGCGCTTTAATAGTCTTTAGTTTTAATTTTATTTATACGACCTTTTAAAGATAAGATACGAATATTGTTTATTCTTAACTTATTTTAAATTATTTATTTCATACAATTCCCAGCCGATGACACCAACATATATCCGGGCCCTGCACGCTGCTTACCATCGGGTACCTACTAATATAATAACAGCACATGCTGAGTCAGAACCTATTTACATTTGCCAGACCCACAATGCTGATGTCTTAACTTTTAATATTCTTTTTTTTTCTTTGTTTCTGTTAATTATTTTAATGTTTTGGTGTTATTTTTATTTGTGTGGGACCCTGTAGCCGTTTTTTTCAAACGTTTTACAATAAGGTCTTTTTTATTTAATTTATTTTTTAAATAGGTACTGTAGAATTGTGCTTATTTTTTTCTTGTTCTTGTACAGTAACGTGCACTAACATAATTACAGTACTAAGTTCCTTCGGGAATCTACGTTTGCGCAGACTAGGGAGAAGTGTAACGAAAGTACTCGAAGCTATAAGTACATTCAAGATGATCTTTAACCGATACGGTTAAGGTGCAGAATTTATTGCCGCAGTAGCGCTACCTATTTCACTCAGGCTAATATTGCCAAACTACCTAATAGTCACCTGCATCGATGACGTTGAATCAACCAATAGCAACAAAGGCGCGCGGCCTGCCATAAAATGAAACTATCTGATTGGTCGATCAACTTGCCGCACATCCAAAATTTGGTCATCTGCGCAGGTAAATCCGCGAGACTTATTTCTTGTGTAGCACTGTACGAGTATAATTATGCACTTCAGTACCTCGTCAAAGTCAAAATAGTCAATTTGTCATACATCAGGCAAGAAGAGGTTATGACAATTATGACAAGGTTATAACGTGTTTAGCGACAGTACAGTCTGTTAGCTTTTAAAATATACCTCGGGCTCTATAGTAGGCTTCGGTTTTCGCCGAAAGCACACGAGTGTAATACTACTTCCTGCTCTGTATAAAACTTGTCTTCACTATTTTGAAAGTGATGTAAAGTTTTATATAACAATACAAAATAAACCTTACCTTACACGAATATATCCGATTCTATCCGATAGTAGCCGAGGTATATTCTGTAAGCTAACAGACTGTACATGCATGTGTGTGTGTGTGTGTGTGTGTGTGTGTGTGTGTGTGGAACTGTCAAAACATTTTTCTACTAATGTTCTGTGATCTAAACCATTTCAACAAGAAGAAATCAAAATTATTACCTAAACATAAAAAAAAAATTATACTATTTTTATTTTTAATGCACTCACCCGTGCTAAGGACAATTTAAAAAAATTTTTAGCCTCTAAATAGGTTTTTTATAAAAAAAAATTGCTCATTTCGTGTCAAGACTTGACTTTGGCAGAATTTGTCGACATCGGCTGGTTGCTATATCAATAAGAAATAATAATAATAACTTTTAGCACTAATGTGCTACTAATGTAGTAGAAATAAAACAAACAGACACGTTCTAATAGTGATTTATTCTCCCTTACTCTGCTTCTCCACCGTCTTTCTCCAGCTGTCCGGCGACTGTTTGAACAGTGGAACGTTCAATTTGGCGGCCACGAGTCTTCCGTATGGGGTGCCTTGCAGCAGACTGGCTTTGTGGGCCAGCTCCGACATCATGGTCACTTTCTGATCGACGGAGCAGGCGCCGTACATCTGTTCGAGGGCGCGTGACCCGTACTGGGACAGCGCTAGCTTCTGGTAGTAGCCCTGTCAACGAGACACTGCATTGTAATCGGACAGCTCATCTGCTAGGGCAGTGTTCGCAAAGCGTGTGCCGCGGCACACTGGTGCAGACATCAGTAGGTGTGCCTCGGAAAAAAGCTTTCTTATTGCTAAAATGCAATAAAAAAGCTTTTTATTGCATTTTATCTTATTGCAATCTTATCTTATCGCAATTTTATCTTATACATACCTACTTTAGGCATATAAATTCTAAAAATATCTAACGCTATTATTTAATACTAGCTGAACCAGCGAACTGCGTACCGCCTAAAAGTCGATTCTTATTTTTTTTTTTCTTTCCGTAATAGAACCATCCTCGTACTTCAAGGAATATTTTAAAAAAAGAATTGGCGAAATCGATTCAGCTGCTCTCGAGATTTGCGCTTACCAACACATTCAGCGATTCATTTTAATATTATAGATTATTTTTTTAGGAGGTCCGACTCCACTTAATCTGTACCTTTATCATGTAAACCTAAATAAATAAAATATAAATAAAATTGAGATTTTTAGGTGATACTTTTTGCAAAGTAGCTTGATCTTGCCCCAGCAGTGGGGACATACAAAGGATTGATATCATCATGAAGGTTGACCTAGATAGAGATAGAGAATACAAAATTTCGTATTAAAAAATGGTGTGAAATTTTAATATTTCATAGGTGAACCTTGAACACACAGGTGAAAGAGTGAAACAAGTAAAAGAATTTGTATATTTGGGGAGCCAGTTTACGAGGGATGGAAAGTGTGAAGGTGATACAGAAAGAAAACTAAAAGCGGGAAATTGTGCCGGGGACAACGGTGCCTTGCCATTGTGTGCAGCTGAAACATCTCCAAAACAGCTAAATTGGCTATTCATAGTGGTGTGCTGGTCTCAACAATTATGTATGGTAGCGAGACTTGGGCGTGGCAAAAGAAGCAAGAAAGTAGAATTAAAGCAGAAGAAATGAGGTCCTTGAGAAGTATGTGTAGTGTTTAAAAACCTATTTAGAGGCTAAAAATTTCACCCATGCCGGGATTCGAACCCGCAACCTCTGGCTATACGTACCAGCGCTCTACCAATTGAGCCAATGGGCGACTCACGGCATCAGTGAAATTTCGAACCTCTTTACAATATTCTCTGTATTACGTACAGTTAGTGCATTAAAAATAAAAATAGTGTAATCATGTGTAGTGTTACTTTGAATGACAGGATATGCAATAGTCTGATTAGAGAACGTTGTGGACTGAAAGAGGATGAAGTGACTAGAATTGAGAAAGGAATGTTGCGTTGGTGTGGACATGTTGAGAGGATGAAGGAAAAAAGATTGACGAAACAAATATATATTGTGAGTGGAAGGGCTGGTAAGGGACGTCCCAGGCGGACATACATCGACCAAATAGGGGATGTATTAGCACAAGGAAAGATAAAAAAAGTACCCGTTACGCGTGCGTGCATGCAACTACTTATGAACGTTGATGAAGCGAAGGTGATCTGTCAGGATCGTGGCAAGTGGCAGTCCCTGGTCTCTGCCTACCCATCCGCGATACAGGCGTGAGGTTAGGTATGTATGTTCTTTGTACAAATTAAGCTACAGGTATCCTCTTCGAGAAAGGGAGTTGTAAGACAAAACCGTAATACGATACAGGCGTGAGGTTATGTATGTATGTTCTTTGTACAAATTAAGCTACAGGTATCCTCTTCGAGAAAGGGAGTTGTAAGACAAAACCGTAATACGATACAGGCGTGAGGTTATGTATGTATGTTCTTTGTACAAATTAAGCTACAGGTATCCTCTTCGAGAAAGGGAGTTGTAAGGCAATGGGAGTCGCAGTGTGAAAAGACAGAGAAACCCTATTGCACCTTAAGTTTGGAGATCATCTTGTCGCGCGCCTTCACGCCGACGTACTGGCCGCTGCAGAAGGCGTCGGCCACGTGGCTGCCCTTGGCGTCACTCAGGATCACCAGCAGCTGCTCTGGAGACAGCTCCAAGAGCCCGCCCGCAGCCTTCGCCGGTCGCTGTGAGCACATTAGCCAATCAAAATGCTAGCCTGATCTAATATACACCGAGTTTTGCTGAATAACATTGGGGTAGTCAAGAATGTTAAGTAAGCAATGGGACAAATATCTTGCACACATAGTGCCAATAGTTACAAATTATTTGCATCTAGTTACATTATATTTGACTAGTTACCACTTATTTGAAAGTAGTTACATGTTGCCTAGTTACAAATTGTTTGAAACTATTGCCACTATACGGCATATTAAAGGTATAAAGTCAGTGAATGCAATACTACCAATTATTTCTTGTATATTTAAGAATTCTATGACTTTCATTCTAAAAGCTGAACATTTCATTCGTGAAAAAGGTTTTAATATTCTTGCGTTGGTTGTGTTTTGGGAATTTTTCTAGTGTCTGTACAACAATAACTCTTAACAAAAAATTTAATTATATTCTGTTTTAATGCACAATTTTATAACCTATTTGGCACGGTTAGCCAGAGGTCGCGGCTTCGAGTCCCGGCATGGGCGGATGTTTAGCCTCTAAATAGGTTTTCAAAAAATATACTTCAATATTCTTTACTAAGACCTAAGAATAACACTTTCAAATTGCTGCAAAGACATTTTGAATATAATGGAATTTTATTTAAACACAATGTGACGAAGAAGCCATGACTTACTTATGTATAAGTCATGGCATTTTCGTCACATATATATATGGCTATAGGTGAAAATCTGTAAATGTCTCACTAACTAGTTGTTGTTGTTTGTTGATGTTGTTTATCAGCTGTTGGTTTTCCATAGATAATAAATAAATAAAATAATATATATTACCCGGAAGATCAAGATTATGTAGGACGACGGAGCAATGACGTATGTGCGTTACCTGGAAGTCCAGGATGGTCTGAAGGATGACTGAGCCGTGCACGTGTATGAAGTACTCCTGGTCCAGCGCCCCGAGGTCCACTCGGCTCAGCGGCAGCAGACGCAGGCACAGCACGGGGAAGTACTTGCTGTTTTCGGGCTCCGAGCACTCCAGAGCTGATTCCAAGTTCTGGAATGGTACACAACTTGATCAGTCACCGGCACGAACGGCACCAGATCTAGAGCAGAGATTCAAAGTCGTACAACGTGCTTCAGAACAGGATATGCCCAGACACTCTCTGAATCATATCTGAAACGTGACATCGTAACTGCCTCATGGGAGGCCTATTTCCAGCGGTGAATGAATCTGGGCTGACGTGTTATTCAGATCTCATTTGCCCCATAACCTCAAGAACACAGATCACTACAATAGGTGCAGTCTGTTAGCTTTTAGAATATACCTCGGGCTCTAGCAGAAAGCACACGAGTGTAATACTACTTCCTGCTCTGTATAAAACGTTTCTTCACTATTTTGAAAAGTTATGTGACATATTAGTCCACATATTTCTATTAAACGAATATATCCGATTTTATCCGATAGTAGCCGGGGTATATTCTAAAAGCTATCTAAAGCTATAGGTGATGACATTATCTGCTTATTGGTAACATCCATAAGTACCGTGAGGAAGTGTGCCTGCTTGGCTCGCAGCCGCCGGCACGCCTTGGCCATCGCAAGAAGCACGCCGGAATTCCCGCTCGCCAGCACAGCGGCATAGCGTCCCGATAGCTCCTCGAACATCGGCTCAAACTGCAGACAGTAATGTAAGTAAACAACTTGTCATCATCAACCTATTATGTTCCCACCGGGGGGCACGGGTCTCTTCCCTGAGGAAGGTATATGCCATACTCAACTCAAGGGATTCAACTTATAACGAGCCGTTATAACTACGCCCAACACGAGCCCTCAGCATCGCAGCGGTGCACAAATGAACGCCCCACCAGCGACACAAGCATCAATATTTTTTATCTGGAGGCTGTAGTAGCGCGGTCACTAGAACACTAACCTCACATTCAGTAAGTCGAGCCTTGGGCCTGAAATGAGTTTGTTATTCAAGTCATGCTTGTAAAATTGCAGCAATACAAAAAACCTCAGGGGGAAACCTGAGGTGTTCACTGATCCCCATGCTTGAAATTACAAATCTGCGGTGGGCCATGGGCTCACCTCCTCCTTGACTTGACAGTTATCGAACAGCCGCTGCACTGTGTAGTTGAGGGTCGGCTTCACTGCCAGCTGCGCGAGTCGGTTTATGAAGCACTTGGCGTAGAGTTGTGTGTAGGTCTTCTTTTTCGAGACGAACAGTGCAGCCTCTAACAATCTGTTGACAGGATAATAATTAATAATATAAATTAATGTGTTCTTAATTTTTTTTGTGTAAGTATTTTACTTTTATTTAAATGATATTAAAAAAAATATTTAAGATGTTGATAGTTAATATCATCATCATCAACCCATTGCGTCCCCACCGCGGGGCACGGGTCTCTTCCCTGAAGAATGTATAGGTCATACTCCACCACAGAGGCAAAGTCAAGTTGATAGTTAATATAATTCTAATTTAATTGTTCAACTACTTCCTTCCTCTGATGCTTACTTCTTTTTTAATGTATTAGTCAAATCCATTGAAAAGGTGTCAGGAATAGATCACTTTTAGTGTCTGAATTAAGTAAGGTACGAAATATCTGAGTATTTAACTTTTTTATAAAGGGTTTTCCATTTATCATTCTCTTTCTAATTAAGGCGAGAGTGAATAGGAGCATATTGTGATAGTTGACTAAAAGGAAGAGCGGTTGTAGCAGAGCAGTGGAACACCATCTTCTCAATCGGGAGGTTCTGGTCGAGTTCACCTTGTATGTAGCAATGACTTCGTTTTGTACATTTGTAAAATTATAATAGCAATACCACTTCTTAACGGTGAAGGAGAATATCGTGAGAAAACCATAGTATCCAAAATTATATACCTGAGACTACAATGGCCGAACTATGAGGCTAAGTGCGGAAACCTAGGTCTTGAGCTGAAATATTGTAAGGACTTACATAATTCAAAAAGGGAACTGTAATCTTACCTAACAGCAGGCTCTGAGGCGAACACTGGAGGGAGGCTGGAATTAGGCACATAACTCTCTTCTTTTACTCCTTCTTTGTCATCCTGAGCTTCATTCAGCTTGTTCTCATCAGCACCTTCATTTGACTCCACCCAGTTGTCAGGAGCAAAGCTTTCATTCAATAATCGAGTTATTAATGTCTTAGTTAAAGATTTGTCTACATTTTTTATGGCGAATAACAAAACTTGTAGCAACGCTGAAGTAATGTTCTGGTACGGAAGATCCTTAAACTGCGGCCAGGAAGAAAGTCTGTTGGCAAATTCGATAACCAAATCTTTGAATTCTTGCGGAACGGGCTTATAAATTAGCTTTTCATGTGGAGGTATGCCTTTGTTGACTTTTGACGGTATCACAAACATGTTGATCTTCGGTTTTTCGCCTGGCAGCAATGTGATACCGCTAAGGCACTTCAATGCACTACGTAATATGTGGTTTGCGTAAGAATCCCATACAAAATCCTCTAAGTTATTTAATGCGTACTTACACATTTTTATAGTAAAATCATGACAGTTCTTTATATGTTCTTCAGAATATTTACTTGCGAAGTGGTCATCATTTTTGCGTTTCTTTTTAGGCACTTCTTCATCCTTTACCTCGCTTTCATCTTCACTCTGCAAATGCTTGGTAGCCCGTTCACAAGACACTCTGAGCAGTGTTTCAACCACGTGGCTAGTAAAGTTGTCTGAGCATAACTTCCGGAGTTCTGGAGATATGACCTCCATAAAGCGCTCCAGGTCCTCGGCCGAGGCAAACGGGAGCAGCAATTCAATAACTCGACAACCGAGCTGGTTACCGGCTATATTGAGCTCTTCCTCCTTTGTGCGTTCCAGGACATTGGTCACTAGGGCCTCTGAAAGAAGTGTGGTGCTGCTTAGCAAGAGGTTGATGAAGCAAAAGTGATCTAGCATTGTGGCAAGTGGCAGTCCCTGGTCTCTGCCTACTGCTCTGGGTTACAGGTGTGAAGTTATGTTATGTTACAGTACCCATAAATTTCAGTAACCAAACCTAAACCTTACCTGTTCACCGTTAATCCCATTTATTGCTAATTTATTTACTAATAACAATATCAAATTGTGATGTCTTGCTAACTAGATATTTCTATTTTTATATTTGAGTTTGTTTGTCCACATGTCAATAGATCAACAGATTGAAATTTAAATTAAAGAACGGATCATTCCCTGACCTATTACTTTATGCAACCCTGACGCCGCCAATTGGAAAAGTTATTGGTTGCCATTAAACCATAAAAAGAAAAGTTTTACAGTATACCCGTTTAATCAATCATAGACATACAACATAGGGCTTCCTTTAGGGATGCCACTTCTTTTTCTCCTCAGCATTCCTCATCCAGAAGTAACCAGCAAACTGCCTCAGCTTGCCAGTTTCTGGTCTCCATACAAACCTTTGTACTTTGTGTAATAAAACTTTAGAGCGCATTTGACACATAAGATCTACACCAACTACATTTTTAAATACATGTAATCCAACGCAAGTTGGCAAAGTCTGCATTGAGAAAACAGGGCAAGGAGCCAAAGTCAGGTAAAATGCAAACCATGACCGTAATTAAGTATTTAGTAGGTTTTTCCTGGGTTGTAAGGTTTATTAAATGAGTACTTACGTCTTTCAGCCTCATCTTCAATGCCTTTCTTCATCGCATCTAGGATGCCGACGAAGTACTGATACAATTCTTCAGACATCTTCGTGCCGCGCCCCAACTGGCCCTTTTTCGCATACTTCTTTGCGTTGGATAAGAAATTTTTACGCTTCTTGCGACTTTTCTTGTTGGGATCCCTGTTCGGTGGTTCCTCGGACATTTTGTGAAATTTAATAAAGCATTCAATCGAAAAGTTATCACTACAGGTGGCGTTTTGAGGTTACTCCACGTTTGTTTTGATATTTTTTAACACTGACACACTGACATGACAGCAGCAGCAGCCAAAATCAGCCAAATAGTTTTTTTTAAGATGTGGTTTTGATACTCAGCCATTCTGCCAACGTGTTTGGTGAGTTTTCATTTGCAATATTATTTAGGTATATACATTAATTTCATGTTCTGAATACCTTAGAAACACTATCAATGCCACTAAAAATTCTGTAGCTCTACTCTAATTACTACAAATCCTTAGCGAGCGTAGACAGATTCTCTGTCTACGTTAGCGAGTGACGCAATGTTCAAACGTTGCACCGTGTAGGTGTTTCCTCTAAAACTGTCTTTAGTGCATTGCGTTACTGTTTAAACTGCAATAGCCGCTAACTTGGGAATGTTTAAGGCGGGACCCGCAGGGCGGGACTGACGGACAAACCAACCAAACAAGTTATTAGTATCAAGTTTATACCGCACGGCTGCGCTTGCGCCCGTTGTCTATTTATTTAACTCAAAAGGCTTCAAGATACGTAGATCTACTACAGTACCTTTCCACCTAACACAAGATTAAGTAGGAATACCACATAACTAGTTACTAGTCAAAGTGAAAAAGGTAGCCTTAAAATCTTGGAAGCGAGTGGATTTCTTTAATTTCCTGAGGTAAGTGATTCATCTTTCAAAGATAGACAGATTAAAGCAGGGAGTAAGTATTTGAATACTTGTTTACTTCCAATAAGAAAGTATCTACCAATTAAGTACATTTTAGGAAATTATAGATTTAAGAAGTGCTCAGATTTGTATTTCTTTATCGTCAACACGTGACCAATAGAATATTTTTTGTACACATGGAAAAGCTTACTATAAATCCCGCTTAGAGACCGATACGAGTTGCCATAAAAAAAGGGAATGACCTCAACAGTGTAGAATGTCAACTTCACTAAAACAACCGAAGATCGAAGAAGTACAGAAGACCATTTTATTCGGAGGTATATTTTTAAATTGGTGTAAAATTTTGTGTTATAAAAACACAAATGCTTGAAACAATGTACCTACAGATACAATTGTAATAGTCTACAGTAAAGGGAAAGACGTAACCACGGAATTATTAATACATCATTTTGAGGAGTGTTTTAGAGGAATAGTGTTTTTATATAATAACACCGTCTGGCTCTAAGATAAATGTTGCGACTTCGTTCTGCGACGCCTGCAACAATATAAATCCCCTAAAAATTTAATTAAGTAATAATTAATGTAAAAAAAGTTAGACAAAACTTGTTGCAGTCCATTTATTTAGGTAATTAAATAAATGTAAATAATCTTTATTAGTCTTTTTATTGAAATGTACACTTAACAAATAAAAATATTTACATTTTACTTCCATTTCATGAAATTACATTAAATTTCATATCTAATTGGTAAATATTTTTATTTAAAACATTAAGTCTCTCGAAAATCTTTATTCCTTCTTCTTTCCAAAAGTATCAAACAATCAAAGATTTAACGATATTAAGGGAAAGTATATATTATAAAGCACTGATTTAGTTTTATAAAAATAGATATTACCAATATTTACAATAAAATAAAAGATTCTAGTACTGCTAAAATTTTAACTGAAACACCTATCACACCGTGTGACGTCACGCTTAGGTTAACATTGGTAAACTTCACTTTGTTGTGACTACTAGTGATTACGATGTGGCGTCAAGTCAGATTCGACGCCATTGCGCCATTCGACGATACTGCGAGCTGTTTTCCTACAAATTTAAAATAATTTTAGAATAAAGCCAGAGTGCTTAGTGCGAGTTTTTTAACTACTCGATCGCGTTAACGTAAACTCATATTTCTATGGCATCGAGGAAGCGCCACCTAGCGACAAGTATGGAAATTAAAATAGCTGAGTGCAAGTTGTAATGGTTTACGTTGAGAAGTGAACACGTTTACCAACCAAAACACGAATAAACGCGAGTGCGAGTTGTACTGTGACAGCGTTTTGCCAGTTCGAACGGTTAACTTACTCATACTCACTACTCAATGCTCGATTAACGCGGTAGTAAAGTTATTCGATTGGATCTGTCAAACTCGCACTAAGCACTCTGCTTTAACCTTCGATAAACTATAGTTTATTACTGAAATATAGTTTTTTTTGTAAATAATACAAAACTTGGTCCCCACATTATGGAAAAGGATTTAAAAATCCTTCGTTATGCCTATTGCAATATACGAGTACGTCATAATGAACTACGAATTGTAGTTTTGTGAAACTTGACCCTCTGAATCCAATTTCTCTTGCCGCGGAATCTGTGCAACGGAATGCACATCGTTTGCGATGGTTGTGTGCAGTCTGTAGTTGTGTGTGTAGAATGCTAAGCAGTCAGAATCCCTAGAATGATACGCGAGGCAATAGGGATCCGCCGGCATCCAAATTTTAATAGAGATCGTGGTTGGAACATAGCGGTAGCATCGGAAGCAGTGCTTACGTGCATGAGACCCCCTTGCTAGAAGTGTGACTGGAGAGTGAAAAAAATTTATTTTAATTAATAATCAGTATTTTGAAGTTCATGTAAAATAATTGGTCCATAAATTTAATTTTAACTTCAATTACTAATAATCAATATTGTGGACTCTATATAAAATAATTGGCCTATTTTGGAACGTAACTTCATAATTAACTTTTGTAATTTTGCCGAGGGTAGTTAACTAACCGTTAATGGTTTCAAAAAGACGCCTGTCACATCAGTCATCCGAGACCACGGCACCTGAGAGAGTGCCGAAACGTCGGAAAATTGTAAGAATGTAATAAACGGGCATAAATCCGTATAAAAACAGTTTTAATTAAGTAAGTCAGAATCTTGTTATTTTTTTATTTCAGTTTTATGTATTTACGTCGCAGTGTCACTTCTGTTTCTCTTTATTTTGTGCCACATAGGTATGCGCGCGTGAAGACACCAAAGTGATTCCTAGTAGGAACTCTTTGCATACCAACAGAGTGGTTACATAGCTTGAATTTTTTTAATTTAGCCTATAAACGTTCAGAGTAGTGGAGAGTGGGTATGTACTTAATTACCACGAGCACACCGCGGATTGGCCATTTTAAGCGCTAAAATATTTGACCACCTCAGACACTCGGGTTTCCTCACGATGTTTTCCTTCACAGTTAGCTATGATTATGAATGATTATTCCCATACTTGATTATTATCTAAGAAACACAGATCTCTGAAGTATTGTGTTTTGTTCTAATTAATACTGTATTACAGTGCTACACAAGAAATAAGTCTCGCGGATGTACCTGCGCAGATGACCAAATTTTGGATGTGCTGCAAGTTGATCGACCAATCAGATAGTTTCATTTTATGGCAGGCCGCGCCTTTGTTGCTATTGGTTGATTCAACGTCATCGATGCAGGTGACTATTAGTTTGGCAATATTAGCGTTAGCGAAATAGGTAGCGCTACTGCGGCAATCAATTCTGCACCTTAACCGTATCGGTAAAAGATCATGTTGAATGTACTTATAGCTTCGGGTACTTTCGTTACATTTCTTTCCAGTCTGCGCGCACGTAGATTCCCGAAGGGACTTTTATGATGTGTAGTGCTGTACAATTATGTCAGATTTCAAAAGATTTCATTGTATTACAATTGTAACGGTGCAAACCTCTTTACACCATTTTTTATATTTCTTTTTCTATCACTTTCAAATAGGTATTAAAATTACGTCGCACATTTTTCGACTTCCCTCATTTTCATCAGTCATTACCACTAATTATTCATTAATTATTTCGTAAGGTTGTCTGGAAGAAATTGCTTTTAGCAATAAGGCCGCCAATTGTACTTTGTATCTTTACATGTTTTATAATATGTGCTCTGGTGTACAATAAAGAATATTCTTATCTTATCTTACCACTTTACACCTTGACTAGATCTGACCAGGTGGGATGATCTGCGAAAAACTGCCGGCAGATGAGGACAGGGCGCTATGGCACTCATTAGGGGAGGGCTATGTCCAGCAGTGGACTACATAATATAGCCTGAAGAAGAAGAAGATCTGACTATTTTACCTGACCGTTTTTATCTAGTTTTCTGTTTTTATTATGAAATAAACAGTATAAATAAAGCACAAAGTTGAAGTAGTTCCAGTTTTATTATTTACAAAAGTTCTAAAACACTACACAATTAAGTCAGCTCTCTCTCTCTGAGAAAAGGCCTGTGCCCTGCAGTGGGACGTAGCCTACATAAAAAAATGATTTTATGTACCTATGTTGTTGCTTAGAAAACTAATTCGGTCGTGGGTTCGAGTTCGTGGGTTCGAGAATTCCGCTATGTACTCATTGGTACATACCGGAATTCTAAACCACGACCCCTTGAATGTGACGCCGCCGTTCTACCGCTGCGCTACCACCGCTTAAATAACTCAATAATACTAACATGGTAAAGTAAATGGTAAATATGATACATTTTCGATTTAATTATTTATGTACATGCACGTACCGACTATATTCTTCATGCAATCCACTCAATCGGTTGTGTGGAAGAGATCGCTCTTAGCGATAAGACCACCAATTGTATAACATTACTTAGATTTAAGAAATCGTGGTTGTATTCTTCTTTCTGGTTCTGCAATAAAGTGTTCTTTAACTATCTAAAGTAAAGTAGAAAATATAATTCCGTGTTCTCTATTCAATACCGCGGCAAGAGACACCTTGTTTATCCCTCACTTTATCATAAAGACTAAATACTGAAGGTCATTCTCACAAAACCAAGCCGTTTTGATAATCGCAGCCTCTTCACTTAACTAATTACCTCGCATCTGATTAGCATTGCATGCGAATAACACGTTCGTTTAGGGTCCCGTAACAGGGTGCCAACGGGACCCTAGGACTTACCTGTTCTGGGATAATGCCAAATAATTTGGCAGTTTCAAGTTCTCTGCGGCAAAAATTTGGAATGACTTACCGCCACGGTTCCGTGACAACATAACTCCATTGTCATTCAAAAAAAGGCATAAACCCATTCCATAGTCAAAAGCCACAGAAAATTGGAAAGAGGAAAGAACTTGATAATTAAAACAGGACAAGAAATACCCAATTATACTGTAATTTTTTTTTTTTAAATCCAGGTTCATTCAATCCTCCAATTCCAGTAACTAGACCAATCCTGTACTAAACCACATCACGTTCCATAACAAGGGTCAAATAACAGTATTTAACTAGAAATATTTACGTCCATTACTATATTTTATATAAATATATTTATTAAATATGTATTTTAATTGATTATGCCTATATTATATTTTTGGATGTAAGCTTTATTTTTATATTTAATTTCCGAGTTTAGTTATTTAAAAATATAAGGGCCTCGCTGAAAATCAGCGCTTTTTGAAATGTTGTGTATTTATTATATATTCACATTCAGAGGCACAACGCTTTCAATTTAAAATGTGTTTCTCTGAAAAGCGTATGTTGCTTTACCTCATATGTACTTAGATTTACACATTATTTTAATTTTCTTTTATGTTCTTTTTATATCTGGCAATAAACAAAATTTGTCTTTGTCTGTCTGTTAATCGTAATTCATTGATTAATCTGTAATCGTAACCCGCCCAATTGAAATGGGCGTCGCTCGCGAAAAATATCGAATCGCTCCTAAGTATTTTAGTTGCATCAACTTTTTGTAGGAATGTCATTTAGAATTCTACAAAGGCAAAAATCGTGAATAAAGTTTTCGCATTTATTATATCGTACATAACCAAATACATTAAAATGACTATATCACAATTTAATAAAAATTGTGTTAACCAAGACTTTACGACTTTAAAAAAATTTTTAGGAAATTATCTCATAAACCAAACGTGGCAAAACAGAAATTCACTCGGGATTGAAACCCTAATGTAATGTGGTAGCATCAATGACCTTCTATATTGGAAGGTCATTGGGTAGCAGGGTAGACCCTTCGGTGCACGAGTTCGCCTAGCACTTGGCCAGTTTTAATGTTTTTGTTTCGTCTAAAGTAAGTATGAGTGTAGGATACAATGATTGTTCATATTTTCCAACTTCGCACTTGTGTACAGTGCAATAAGAATTATTATTGTCTTCGATAACTCTTGCACCTCGAATACCATAGAGATGGGTAATACAGTCGACAGCAAATCAATCTTTTCATTTTCGTTGCAAAGTCGTCCTTAACGTAACTGATTAGAGTGCACGTATGTAAAGGTTTATGTGCTGTTAACTGTACCTACTTACCTATTTAGTTCACCACGCCAGTGAAGATCTAAGCGGCGCCCAGTTATCACGAAATTGGTTTCAAATTGTGTGTGTGTGTGTGTTTGTGTGACTGCATTCTTCACAAAAATGTCTTGTAAGTTGCTTTACAACCGTGTTAGTAGATACCGGATTCGAATCCAGCATACCTACTACTATTGCTTGTTTTGTTTTTAATGTTACGCGCACACTTTGTAAATATTCAGTTAGCTAAAGTTGCACCAGGTTCCTCGCGATGTATTGCTTAATTTTTAATAATATTAGTAGCTATATTAGTTTATTAACCTTATTCGCAGAAGAAAAACTATTATAACATAGAATATCAAAAGTAAATTTTATAATGGATTCGAACCTACGACCCCTCGCTTGTGAGGCCAGAGTTCCACCACATGATAATTAATACAATATTAATTAGAACCATTTTATGTATTCGCAAATATGTTCATGAAATTGAGCCTTCCCATGGCCTTTGGTCTTTGGTTAAATTGTATTTATATACTAGCTTTTGCCCGCGACCGTCCGCGTGGATTAGAGTAGCTACAACATTTTGCAACCCCGCTCACTCCCTTAAGGGTTAAATTAAAAAAAAACAGCAAAACACGTGTTCAATCAAGTTAAAGAGTATTAATTTAAGTTTCAAGAAAATAAGACAACATTCTTTGTACCTCCCCATACAAATTTTGGCAACCCTTTTCGCCCCTTTAGGGGTTGAATTTCAAAAAAATCCGGTGTTATTCCTTGCCTACATAATATATATAAATAATAATAATAATAAATATTCATGGACACATTACACAGATGTCGTTAGCCCTGTAATAAGTACAACTAAATGACTTGTGTTAGAGGTGCCAACTCGACGGTAGATTTAATACATTAAATACATAACATCCAAGACCCGAGACAAACTAGAAAAGTTCGTTTCCTAGTTTGACCCGGCCGGGGATCGAACCCGAGACCTTCGGTTTTACAGTCAGCGTGCCAAGCCGCTGCGCCACCGAGGCCGTCATATAGCCCCCTGTGCAAAATTTCAGCTTCCTAGGTCCAACGGCTTGGGCTGGGCGTTGATGAGTGAGTCAGTCAGTCAGGACTTCGAATGTTATTTATATAGATAATCAAACTATTTAGCGGAGGCTGCGACATTCGTATCTATGGCTAGAGCGCACAAAGTACAACTTCGCAAAATCACGAGGTAGTATTATGGTATAGTATTTCATAATGAATCTCAATACTCATACATAGCTCTACATTACGATATACTGAATAATCGTATTTCAATATCTGTAGCTTGATGTTTTCGATTCTCGTCTATAATTTAGCACGCTGTCGTCACACTGCAAAGTAAGACCTCCCGCCGTAAAAACAGACACGGGTCTGTAATCGCATAGTAGGGTTGTGCAACATTGTATATAGGTCTATATATCTTGTATTCTTTTCCTATTTGAGTATATACATGTGTGCGAATTTTAATATGTATTTACATTTATCTTTTTATCAATATCATTAAAGCTAACTATTCATTATTAAAATTATTTAAGTATCTTTCTCATTCTGTATAGATAATATGTATTCTATTGATATAGGTATTATTCTATACAAAATGTAAGTATTTTATTCAATATGGTACTGCCCACGATTGTTCGCACCGCAGTCTGTGACGCTCGTGGGGTAGAAATAGAAATAGACACGTTTATTTGGTACCATTATAAAAAATAAAACATATAATCTAGATATTTAAGAACTAGGAATTGGCACCAAATGGCCCCCGCTCAGCTTTATGCCGTGGCAGATAGCGACCACGACGCTGGTTTTCAGCGGATACCAAAACAAAACAACACAGAACAAACAAAACAAAACTTAGACACAGAACGGCATCTACCGCGAGGCCGCAATACAATTTTTTTTTTAATTAATTCTTTTTTTTTTTTGCCCATCATAAAATCATTTAAATGCGTGAGCGTGTGTGCGCGTATTTGGAATGAGTGAGTGCTGTGGGGATAACTACAGAAACATAACAAACGATACATACTTCCATAAAATAAAATATACACTACATTATACCACATATACATATACCTAGGAATTTTGTAAATGTAGAAGATACTTTTTGTACTTAGATTTAAAAGCTTGTACAGTTCGGCTATTCCTAATTGGAGGAGGGATATTGTTTCAACACTTTGTGGCACTGTAACGAAAGCTTCCGCGCAATGCAGCGGCGTGGTGCCTTGGACAGACTAGCTTTACGGGTCCACGCCGTCGCACCGAGAAGCTCAGTTTCTTATATAAATACACCGGTTCTTGTGTCTTGATGACACCAAAGAGTAGGCAGGAAAAATGCAGTGCTCGGCGCGCTTCCATATTCAACAATCCTCCTTTGTTCAGGTAGGGTGTTACATGAGCTCGGTAAGGAATAGCGAAACAAACCGGGTAGAACCTGGCACTGACTGAAAATCAGCGCTGAAGGCTAGTCCGTCAGCATATTGCTGAGTCAGTTGCCATTTATAGCAGCAGGGACACGCCGTGACCTTTCGTTTTTCTTCTTTGTTTTTGTTTTTTGTGAATGTTAGGCTGGCAAAGGTTAATACATCCTTCATGGGGCATTGTAAACGCTTCTATAATAAAATCCTTGAAGATATATTAAGCTTGCCTGAATCGCGGTTCAAAAAATATGTTAAGCACACTTTGTGTCAAAAGGGCTACTATAACATAAAGGATTATTTAGATGACAATGAGGTCTGGAATGAAAGCGAGTACAATGTATGAGTTCTATGTTCAAAATAATTATGTAAACTATGTTAATTAAGGACTTTTGAAAAGACTAAGTTAGGAGTTTTTTTGTCCATTTTTTCTCCTAAATGATCTAGATTTTGTAATGGACACCTAGTTTGAATTGTAACGTTCATTAAGCCGCAGTTTCTGTGCTACTTTGAATAAAACCTTTTCATTTCATTTCATTTCAGTAATATGTTTTACGTTTGTTTTGTTACTGTGGCGTGTGCACTGTTTCTATAATAAAGGTTTTTCTTCTTCTCTATGTACCTAACTGATTATAATACAGAGAGTATTATAAAAAGGTTCGAAATTTCACTAATGCCGGTGAGTCGCCCATTAGCTCAGTTGGGAGAGCGCTGGCACGGTTAGCCAGAGGCCGTGGGTTCGAGTCCCGGCATAGGTGGAATTTTTAGCCTCCAAAGGTTTTTAAAATTGTCCTTAGCACGGGTTGGTGCATTAAAAAGAATTTAATAGATTATAAGCTTCATCGCTAGTGGCATATTTTCGCACGGCACGTTAAGCTGTTGGTGCCGGCTGTCATGTAATGGCAGTCGTTAAGCCATGTCAGTCAGATGCCTTATGGGCGCAAGTGCTGCCACTGCAAGCACAACTGCCTTACTATGCTCCACCAACTCGAACTTGGCCCCCGTGGTGGAGTATGGTGGTGTGGACATAGAAAGGGTTTTGAAAACCTATTTATAGACTAAATATTCCACCCATGCCGGGATTCGAACCCGCGACCTCTGGCTATCCGTGCCAGCCCTCTTTTCAACTGAGCTAATGGGCGACTCAGCGGCATCAGTGAAATTTCGAACCTCTTTACAATATTCTCTGTATTACGTACAGAGGGTTACAAAACTAATAAATGATCGCGATTAGACCCGCTTATTATGTAACTATATTGGAAAGAACAGTACAGTGATTGAACGTAGGTACTTATGTAATATTTTATTGCATTGAGTTTTGTCTATTAACTAATTAAATAGCGCAAACCCAAAAATAAAAATATACGAATCAAATGTAATTTGGATAATTGAGTTCGGATTCTTTCGTTCATTCAAATTCCACAGTCGTTCATTCAAATAACTTTTCTAGGTATAACCTCAAATTCAAATAATTTTATTTCAACGTAAAGAATTTACATTCTGTTTGCTGAATGTCAATGTACAATGTAAAATGTAAGCCGCCGCCTTCGGGCCGTATTGTCCTCAAATCAAAACAAACATGGCAATGATTGTTGGTACGTTCAGCCGTACTAAGAGATGTCCTAAAAGATGATTGATAAAACGAAAATCGTGAATGAAAAACTCCGGCGAACGGAATAAAAATCATAATAACGAGGTGAGGTTAAACATCATATAAATTAAATAATAACGCCCAAAAAATTAATCGATAAAATCGATTTCAAAAAGAATCGAATCAGTAAAACAATAGGGTATCACTATTTTCACTAGTACTCTAACTGACAAAAGTAAAATAAACGAATTCAATCATTACACTCTTACTTATATTCTAATGCTGTCTTTTTATTAGTGTGTCTGAGGAACTGCATATTTTAGAGGTGAACCTGTGAAATGTCGGCATCGAAGGCCAGTCTTTATTTTACCTGTTAACCTGTTTAGTGTCTACATAGAGTCTGCCACACGCCGACCATTACAGACTTGCTTCACGGGCGATATTGCAGCAAAAAGGCCAAAAGTTGATCAGCGGTCAACTGTTCGTTAGTAGACTTTAACACCACAGCTTTGCTGCGCTGTTGTAGGTCTTATTGCACGTGGCGATAAGTGCCAAAACTGAATTGTGATTTAATCCTGCGATACAATGTTACTACCAATTTTCCGCCAAGAATAGCTGTAACGCAGTTACCAATATCCGATCATCCGTACAAACAGACTCTAATTTGTTAAGAACACGGGCCGTTTGCCAGAATAACTCTGCAACTACGTAATGAGATGATTTATACAGCGTCCAGTGGCTTTTTCGCTCACACTAGATGGCTGAAGGGACCACTCGGGTGTTGAGCCATCTACTCCATCTAAAAATCTACGTCCCAGGCACTGTAGCGCCCGAGTGGTCGCTTCAAAGTTAATTATTCTTACAGCGTTCGCACGACGGCCTTAGTAAATTAATAAATAACTGTCACCCAACACATTTACTTGCAAAGCGAGTCTCCTACTATATCTTATTTTCTAATGCGTATTTGGAAAAGGGAACAATCATCATAGACCTTAATAAATATAATAGCTCTTTTTAGAACCTACTGACCTAGAACCCACCTAGAACCTAAGGACCTAGGTCCAAGAATGTAGAACCTCAAAGCTGTTTTGACAAAAACGGACGTCTTTATCACAAATCGAACTAAGTCCTAGGTTGTTGATCCTAGGTAGACTGTAGGTTCTAAAAATAGTTGCACACTTGTTAAGAATTATGATCTTCGTAGTTATCACCCTTATATGTCCCCACTGCTCGGGCACGGGTCTCTTCCTGCATCGCAGGAAGGTTAGGCCATACTCCACCACGGGGGCCAAGCCCGGGTTGGTGGAGGATTGTGAGGCAGTGGCGGGCCTTACTGTCAGAAGTTATCAAGCCGCTCATAAGGCCTTAGACATAGCTTAACGACTGACATTACATGACAGCCGGCACCAACGGCTTAACGTGCCTTGCGAAGCACGGAAGCGCTCGGAAAAATGCCTCTAGCGGTAGTCACGGGACTGCACCTGACCGCGGCTGTTGTTGCTTAAATCAAATGATTGATTCCAATCACTCGGTTCGCCTAGGCCACGAGCACTTCTTATGATCTTCACTTTTAGAAAAAAAAACGTAAATATAAAACAAGTTACAGTGCTACACAAGAAATAAGTCTCGCGGATGTACCTGCGCAGATGACCAAATTATGGATGTGCGGCAAGTTGATCGACCAATCAGATAGTTTCATTTTATGGCAGGCCGCGCGCCTTTGTAGCTTATTGGTTGATTCAACGTCATCGATGCAGGTGACTATTAGTTTGGCAATACTAGCGTGAGCGAAATAGGTAGCGCTACTGCGGCAATCAACTCTGCACCTTAACCGTATCGGTTAAAAAACATATTGAATGTACGAGTACTTATCGCTTCGGGTACTTTCGTTACACTTCTTCCTAGTCTGCGCGAACGTAGATTCCCGAAGGGACTTTTATGATGTGTGGTACTGTACCTACCTATGATTTTTAGTCCATTAGTCGCGCTAGTTACCACCGCGTAGCCCCTTAAATGCATAGTTGTTAAGTAGAGTGCTTTTAGTATGCCGATAATAAATATAACTTCCACTCAACACAATAGCTTGTCCCGGCTTCAAACTGAGATACCCTGTGCTATGGAAACCAAGCAAGGACACGATTGGACAATTGGAAAAACAATTTGCATTCCAATGGTGTGTACCTGCACGCTATAAACCGTGCAACTTAACTTGGAGCCTCGCGCGATTCCTATCAAGTTGCTGAATTTGAGCGGGTTATTTCTACCATTGGAGCGAGCGGTTGATACCCGACTGATCTACAGTCTGTTAGCTTTTTGAATATACCTTCGCTACTATCGGATAGAATCGGATATACTCGTGTAATAGAAATATCGGAACTAATATGACACTTCATTTCACATAACTTTTCAAAATAGTGAAGAAACGTTTTGTAGAGAGCCGAAGCCTATACTACCTAGAGCCCGAGGTGTATTCTAAAAGCTAACAGACTGTAGTTCGACAGAATCGCTCGGAGCCCCGGCTACCCGAGTGATCTTAAACGATCACGAAGGTTAAGCAACATGGCGCGCGTTCAGTGCATGGATGGGTAACCGTCTATGACTAACGCTAATAGCATTCTTTCGAGCCGTTCCGTGCTTCACAAGGCTCGCTAAGCAGTAGTTGGTGCCGGCTGCCGCCGATGGATGGCAGTCGTTAAGCCAAGTCAGAGGCCTTAGGGCGGCTTGAAAACTTCTGACAGTAAGAACAGCCACTAGTCTTGCAAGCCTGGATCGAACCGGACTTGGCCCCCGTGGTGGAGTATAGCTTAGCGCCTTCCCTAGTCACGAAATTTATATTTTTCATGCTGTTTGTGCCTTCATAGTGCTATAGTTTGTTATACGTGATGCACATAAATAAATAAACTTATAAGTGAGCGGTGTGAATATACAAGTGAGTAATGAAATGAAATGAATACAACTAAGTAAATAAATAAAAAGTTCATTTCATCTGAATAAGGGATAAACTTAGTACAGATTTCTTTGTTTCTTAAAATGATTTATAAACTGTTTTTTTTTTTAAATATTAATGTAGTGCTTTACATTGTTACTGGATTTTTGCTTTAAGAGCTTAAATAAGTGCTATTTTTTTTCTATAAGTGGAGACTTATAATTGGCCTTCTGTATGTTTAATGTTTTTGTTACTCTTTGTTATGTGCTGTTAGTTTTCCCAATATTAAATAAATAAACAAACAAACAAACAAACAAACAAACAAACAAACAAACAAACAAACAAACAAACAAACAAACAAACAAACAAACAAACAAACAAACAAACAAACAAACAAACAAACAAACAAACAAACAAACAAACAAACAAACAAATAAATAAATAAATAAGGTAGGTACATTGGTCTTAACAATATTTGGAGCCACCATTTAAGCAAAAAGATGCGGGTGATGGACACTCCGCTTTCTTAAAATTCTCTTCTTCTTCTTCTTCAGGCTATATTAGTCCACTGCTGGACATAGCACTCCCCTAATGAGCGCAAGGTTGTGCCATCATTAGGGGGTAATGCCCATAATCCCCACGCTGGCCATGCGGGTTGGGGATCGCAGTTTGGTAGAAACGAATTGTACTGCAGGGGGCGCTGCTGCCCGCCCTCCGGTTTGAGTCCCTTAGTCGCTTTTTACGACACCCGCGGGAAGAATTTGGGTTGGTGCTATTCTCTAGGCCGAAACCACACAGCAATCTTAATCTTAAAATTAAACAAATTTAAGTATACGCATACGTCTGCGTGTAGTAATGACTTTACCTTATCGTTTACATTACACCATTGATTCGATCGACATGAGTAAGCCTATAGAAGCCAGTAGCTACAATCCCCTCTGAGCTTGCCCACTTATTTTTGGCATCGCGTGGAAACAGCTGCACGCCTGATTGCTTTGTACTACAGTCTTCTTGGATGATTGCTCGGATAGTGGGCGATGCTGATGAGAGTCACGCTCCGTTTGATATTTCGGTTACCTACCTATATTCCGTTTCAGATTGCTTTTCGCTAGATAATAGTCTAATTAGAGAACGTTGTGGACAGAAAGAGGATGTAGAATTGAGAATGGAATGTTGCGTTGGTTTGGACATGTGGAGAGGATGAAGGAAGAAAGATTGACGAAACAAATATATATACAGCGAATGTGAGTGGAAGGGCTGGTAAGGGACGCCCCAGGCGGTCATACACACACTAAATAGGGGATGTATTAGCAAAGGGGAAGATAAAAAGTAACCGGCGTGCGTGCATGCAACGACGTATGAACGTTGATGAAGCGAAGGTGATCTGTCAGGATCGTGGCAATGGGCGTGGGATACATGCGTGAGGTTATGTATATATGTATGTATTGTATGTATGTATGTATGTATGTATGTATGTATGTATGTATGTATGTATGTATGTATGTATGTATGTATGTATGTATGTATGTATGTATGTATGTATGTATGTATGTATGTATGTATGTATGTATGTATGTATGTATGTATGTATGTATGTATGTATGTATGTATGTATGTATGTATGTATGTATGTATGTATGTATGTATGTACTATCGGTAAATTTTCAATGAATCGCGATGCTCATGCATTGTTATACATTTACCAATTTACTTTAATATCCGTGCATTTGATTATTGTTTGTCCATATAAATCCTATACTTAAAACGAGCAATAAATTTCTTGTAAATACCTACACATTGAAATGTACAAGAAGAAAAAAGATTCATTATAGAAATAGTGCACATGCCACTATAATTAAACACACTTAAAACATAATTACTAAGTACATAACATTTACAAAAAAACAGAAAACGAAAGGTCACGGCGTGTCACTGCTGCTATAAATGGCAACTGACTCAGCAATATGCTGATGGACTAGCCTTCGGCGTTGATTTTCAGTTTCTGCCACGAATGAAATCAATCAATCAAGTCAATTTATATGAACGTAAAGAATTTACATTCTGTTTGCTGAATGTCAATGTACAATGTACGTAAAATGTAAGCCGCTGCCTTCCGGCGGTATTGTATTGGAGAAAAAGGCAGCGGGAAAAAAAAACTCCACTCTGACCATCTTTTCTCAAGTCATCATAAACCAAACACATCAGTTGCCGCCTATACGTATACGCCTGTGGCAATCATGGAATATTAATAAATTTAAATGCTAAAGCATTAGTCAAATGTCTCACAATAATAAGGGAAAACATAAGTGCTGCGGCCAGACACACGAACAGCACTCGTTCACGAGCATAACGCAGTGCTCAGCCATCATCAGTCTCAACCTCAGATGTTCTGAGGTCTCAACCATTTTGAAGAGAGATAGATGACCACGTGGTTTGTAATCCGTGCTTATATGATTAGTAATTAAACATAGCATAGACTTAAAAACCTATTTAGAGGCTAAAAAATTCACCCATGCCGGGATTCGAACCCGCAACCTCTGGCTATCACCAATTGAGCCAATGGGCGACTCACGGCATCAGTGAAATTTCGAACCTCTACACTATTCTCTGTATTACGTACAGGCTTATACTTAGCTTATACATAGCATAGACTACTATACTTTTGAGTGCAGACGTAACTAATAAAAAAATCAGTACAAAAATCTCGTTTTTGAGTTGAGAAATGCGCGAAGAATTAGTAACGCCTTTCCGTCTATCAGAACAATGACCCGCGACACGCAAGCACCGATTTGACTAGCTACTAATGGTTCTACTAGATTTAAGTTTGTGTCGAGTTATTTTAGAAAAATGCCTTCAAACGTGCCCTTAATTAGACCTATAATAAAGTAATATATTTGATAGTATGTTAATATTAATTTACTTTGGCCTGGGGGTTTTCGGAAGCGCTCGTGACCGAGTCGAACTGAGTGATTGGGATTAATCACTTGAGTTAAGCAACAACGGGCGTGGTCAGGTGCAGGATGGGTGACCGTCCCGTGACTACCGCTGGTGGCGCTTCCATGCTTCGCGAGGCACGTTAAGCCGTTGGTGCCGGCTGTCATGTAATGGCAGTCGTTAAGCCATGTCAGAGGCCTTATGGGCGGCTTGATAATTTCTGACATTAATGCCCGCCACTGCCTTACAATACTCCACCAGCCCGGACTTGGCCCCCGTGGTGGAGTATGGCCTAACATTCCCACGATACAAGAAGAGACCCGTGCCCCAACAGTGGGGACATACAAGGGTTGATATCGAGATAACGATTTTTGTAAATAAATAAAATAAACGACACCGCAAATTCGTGGTATATTTCGAATACCAGGGACACCAATCACGAGGTTTCTTGATAGGGAATATCTCAACAACAAACTCTCTTCATTAATTGACTTGAATGAATGGGAGTACAAGTAATTAATAGCCTGTTCTCACGATCTACGCACAAACACCTGGTTATATTCAATGTTAAGCTGCTTGTTTGAAAGAACAGGTCACCAGTTTAGAACTCGTCGTGGTTACACAATTGAGTTCACTCTCAGTTTCCCGTCGCCTGCAGACAAACGTGAAAGTGTTAGGTAGTAAACCTGCGGAGAACAGGTCTATCTTCTACCTATACTGTCCATGAGGGTACTCTTTTTTTTTTTTTTTTATTAGTATTTATTCAAGGCATTTACAGAATACTATTTACATACAAAAAAACCTTCACTGAAACCTGTACAGGTTTATCTGTGAGGTGAGTTACTCGATTTTTAACTTAAGAAGTGTTGTTTTAGGGCATGTCGGCACTTATTTGGTTCATACTGTATTTTTTCAACAAGTTCGGTGGGTAGTTCGTTTAGAATCATTGGCAGAATGTACTCCGCTGTACGAGTCCCATAATAGTTGTTGTAATGCGGTAAAGTGTAGGTAGGAAGGTACTGCAGGTTCCGAAGTTGTTTAGGACGGGTTCGTTTCGTCAGGGAGTCCATTCTGCCGCATTCTTCACTTACAATGGCCATCTTGAATTTATCGAAAACATTTATTATTTTATATTGTTTTAATAAACCGGCATCGTCGTTTTTGTATTGCGTGTTTAGGTTTTTTGGTGCGATGGTTTTGATTAAACTAAGTTGCAATTTATAAATGTTTTCAATATATGTCTTGAACGTCCGACCGTAGCTACTAATACCATATGACATAATAGAATCGGCCAGTGACATGTATATCGTTCTCAGTATGTTATGGGGCATTTTATATTTAAGAATAGAAAGTTTACACAGAATAGCCCTGAGTTTATTACAGACATTTTCAATGTGTGGTGCCCAGTTAAAGTTTTTATCAATGATTAGTCCAAGATACATGTGTTGGTTAACTAATTCTAGTGGTACGCAGCCACATGCCGGCTTGTACTGATGTAAGCATGAATGACTATGAGCCACGATTGTCGGTTGGAGTGATGACTTTAGGTATGGAGAGTGGATATGCATTAATTTGGTCTTTTGTGCATTCAAGACTAGACCGACGTCGTGTGCCCATTTACACAAGAGATCAAAATTTTTTTGTAATTCATTCTGTGCTTCATTTAGATTACTCCGAGCAACTAGAAGACAGGTATCATCGGCAAACTGGTACACTGAACCTGTTGTGAATATGTTACACATGTCATTCACGTAAAGTAAGTACTCAGTTGGAGCGAGTATAGATCCTTGTGCGGTGCCCTCTTCTGTCGTGGTTTTATCACTAAGGTCCGCGGCTATCTTTACGAATGTAACGCGGTTTTCATGATAGTTTTTGAACCATTCTAGA
This sequence comes from Yponomeuta sedellus, assembly GCA_934045075.1. Lineage (NCBI taxonomy): Eukaryota > Metazoa > Arthropoda > Insecta > Lepidoptera > Yponomeutidae > Yponomeuta > Yponomeuta sedellus. Next base: position 707,734 of record OW203744.1, read on the forward strand.
AAAGGGCCCTGTATGCCCGCCTGCTGTAGTTTACGAAATAGAATTGTGTAGTTTAAAGTGTCGAACGCCTTACTGAAATCTACGAAGACAGCAAGCACATGATGTTTTTCATTCAGGTGCTTGCTGACTTCGTCTGTAAATTTGGATAATAACTGGGAAGTATTTTTATTTTTTTGAAAGCCAAATTGTTTGTTATTAATTATTTTGTGTTTTGCGAGGAAATTGTTGATTTCAGATCCTATATACTTCTCAATTATTTTATCTATACAGGACAGAATTGTTATGGGTCTATAATTATTACAGTCAGTATAATTGCCTTTTTTGTGTATAGGCCTTATTATGCCTTCTTTTAATTTATTTGGATACAATGAGTTTCGTAGGCAGGAATTAATTAAGTGTGTGATAACAGGAGTAATTTCAGGCATAATACATTTAAGGTTTTTTGCACGAATCTTATCAGACCCAGGACTCTTCTTTTCATTCAGGTGTTTTATGATCGTGTATATAACGTCATCTTTGGCTTTATTCATTCTCATACATATATTAGGGTGGTGAGTGTAAGACTCCTCGTCCAATAAGGGTGTAGTGCAGAAATTACATATGGTTTTCACATTGTCTTGAAATGACTTAGAAAATTTATTTGCTATAGTGTGGGTATCAGTTTTAAATGATTTTATTAGTATTTCATCTACGGATTTTACAATTTTTCCACAGAGTGTGTTTATTATTTCCCATATCTTTTTAGGGTTATTAAAATTATTAGTTAATTGTTTTTTAGTGTAGTTATTTTTAACATTATTAATATGGTTATTTGTTTTGTTCCTATAAATATTGTACAGTTGTCTATTCTTTAGGTTACTTTCATCCTTTTTACAAATCTCAAATAATTCATCCCTTTTTTTACACATTTGTATTATTCTAGTTGTTACCCATTCACATACATTTCTTCGATTTGTTTTTATGCTTACACTATGCGTGCATTTATCATATACCTCATTAAATCTATCGAGAACAAAATTAAGTATATCGTTTGGATTGTCGTAGGTCAGTGCCTGGCTCCAATCTGTTTTGCGCAGTTCAATTTCAACCTTATTGTTATCTATTTTGGTTATATTTTTGCGGGAGCTCATTGAGTCGGATCTATTTACGTCTTCTATCGCCAATCCGGTTATCAAGTGATCTGCTAACGCATTGTTTATAACCGCTGTATGCGCGCGTTTAGAGCGCCTATTGCTACAATGTAAACGGGTAAATATATGGTCAATGCATGACTTAGTGATTTTATTGAGTTTTTTTTCAATGCGCGTAAACTGATTGATGCCACACTCGAAGCCTTTTTCGTACATTGTATTTAGGTATGTTGATACAGTTGGGCTTGTTTGTTTTAAGTCCAAATTGATATCTCCAATCACAAAAAAAATAGTTTTATTTGCATATTTAGATATAAGAGACGATAGTTCATGGATAAACGTATTTTTGTTTAAATTAGGGGGTCTGTAGACTGCACATAATATTGTTTTGAATTTGTAGTCTGTTTCAATTTCACCTATGATATTTTCGAAGCTATGTGACGGGGTTGGTTGTTCGATAAAGTTTACACTTTTGTGTGCGTAGATGATCAGTCCACCGCCACGTCTGCGTTTCCGTAGCTTTGTGTACATTTCGTAGTCCGGGATCTCAAATAGTTTCTCGCAGTTTGCTGTTATGTTAGCTTCTGACACGATGATTACTTGTATCTGGCGAGTGCTGCTTGTTACTATATGTTCGAGTTGTGCAAAGTTTTTTATCATAGATCGAATGTTTACATGAAGTATTAACAATGAGTGTCGTGTGGTTGGTATCTTTTGTGCAAATTCATTCCAGGTGGGATAGTTTCGCTCATATATTGAGGGTATGATATCATCCATCTCTCTATTTTAGATGTAGGTATGTATATGACTGTAGAATACTTACCCATGGTGGATTGGGTGCTGTGCAAGCAATCTTTCAATATCGCTGGCTGATTTAACACTCTGAGTTTTCTCTTTCTCAGCTTTACGCACCAAAACTTGGCCATTTTTACACCAGACGAATTTATACAGGTCTTTGAGTTCCATTTTGGTTTTCCATAGAAGAAAAGCAGTGGAGGGGGTAAGCGACTCACGTATATAGATTTTGGTGTCCCCCTTTTGTCCGATGGACTTGTTGGTTATCGGGTACTCTTTAGCGGCTTCAAACCACCTTTCTCGGCAGCCTTCCTTGAGTTGCACAACCACGATATCGGATATAGGTGCTGGTTTACCTGACATTTTCTTCTTCTCTTGTTTGGTCTTTTTTCTGTAGGATTTTATTACATCAGTTTCATTCACTTTTAAATTAGAACAGACCTCTTGTACGATTTTCTTGATATTTTCGCCTTCTTCCTCTTTAATTCCACATATTTCAATGTTGTTCATTATTTGAAATTGTTCTAGGTGATTTGTTCTTTGTTCTAGAAGTTCGTTTTTCATACTGAGGTTTTTGCAAGTGTTTTTCAAATCGATGCACTGTTTTTCCATCTCTTTGACTTTGCTTTCGTAGGAGGATAATCTCTTCTCGTAGTCATCGATTTTGCTCGAGTAATATTCCAGGGATGTTTCTAACTCGTCGGTTAGAATTTCTCGAACTTCTTTTCGTATCTCACGCAGAAGTTTTATCTTTTCCACCTCGGCTTGTTTTTTGATAGCAGGTTCAGTGTCAGTATTCTCGTTCTCGTCCTCGTCGGCATCCGGTAATATGCATGAAAGTCGTTTTGCCTTTGTACTTCCAGTACAAGCGCGACATTTCCAATCTACCGACTCGGTCGAGAATAATACGTTAAGTTGGTCGGTTGATATGGATGCGCATGAGCCGTGGAGCCATCTACTGCACTTGGTGCACTGTATACCAGGACTCTTTTTGGTGACTACTTTAGAGCACTTAACCATAGCGATTTTCGGCCGCCCTTTGATATGCGTAATAGGTAGGTACACTGAGCGCGGTGACTGCGCGTCAGACCCGGTTCGCTGCGCGCGAGCAACTCTCAACTCAGGGTCGGACTAGGGCTTCGGGGTGGCATTTAGGCTTTAGGGGCGGACCCCTAAAGCCAAAGTGCCTATCATGTCTATGAAGAAATTAAAAACCTATTTAGAGGCTAAACATTTCACCCATGCCGGGATTCGAACCCGCAACCTCTGGCTATCCTTGGCCAGAGGTTGCGGATTCAACGTTGCGTTGCGGGCAACCAGCGCTCTACCAATTTACCAATTGAGCTCAATTGGTAGAGCGCTGGCACGGATAGCCAGAGGTTGCGGGTTCGAATCCCGGCATGGGTGAAATTTTTAGCCTCTAAATAGGTTTTTAAATTTGTCCTTAGCACGGGTTAGTGCATTAACAATAAAAATAGTATAATTATGAAGAAATTAATTAAAAGAGGGATTTCTTGTGGCTCGGTTGGGAAGTAAATTATTAGCATCCTAATTAAATTTCTTTCAATGTTCCGATAGGGCCAAAAATCCCTTGACGGGCACCCCTGATAGGCCGTGGCCCGGGTGGCGAGCGCTCCCTGGATTTCTGGGTATTCAGACGCTAAGTATAAGTATTTATAAAATAATAAAGATGATCCCAAAAGGCAAACCGCTAGTTTCCGAAGGGAGATTTCCACAAAGTAAATACTTACGTGAAGTTGTATAATCCGTGAATCATAACGTTGACTATTTAATTTGCGCGGGTTATCCTATTGGGTTAACTTTGAGCTACTGCAAAATAGAGGCAAATAACTATCGTGCTAATATGATTAAATTTTACGACTATGTGTGTTAGACTCTAGGCCCAAGGAGCCAATTCTCACTTCATTAGCAAATAATTCGTATACGAATCTAGGGCTTATATGACTTGAATTCTACATAAAAAGTCGAGCGACAGCCGGAATCCTGTATTCTGAATGTTATGCTACATTGAATTCGAATGAGAAAATTAATGTGTAGGTAATGACTCTGTCGGGTTATCTTAACTTATTTTTATGCGACAAATGTCTATGCCTTCGAATATTTTGCGTCTACGCTTTCAATTCGCATAGGCGAGAATCGGCTTTCAGGCCCTGTACCCAGAGTCGGATTTAGGGGAGGGCAATCGGTGCTGCAGACCCATATTGGGTGACATTTGACGACCCCCCTTTAAAGTTATAGAACAAATTTTCTACCTAACGCCGTACCTAATTTGCATGCCACGGCTCCTTCGTTACCCTTGGATATCTACGCCTCTTAATCGGGCCCTGTCTGTAGGTACCTACCTATAGTCCCATGATTCTCGTTCCAGGTTGCATGATGCGCGAGAGCCTCCGACGGCTGACGTCGGAGGAGCGCATGCGCAGCCAGTCCCCCGCGCCCGCGCGGCGCGGCGCCGGCGCACGGCGCGTGCTCATCGAGCTTCTAGACGGCACGCAGCTGCAACTGCACATTGACGTGAGCACGCCCTCTAGTGATGCGAACCGGTTCTAAGAAAACCGGTTTTATAAATACCGGTTCACTTCACTTTTTTTTATGTACACAATAAACGTCCTACTGCAGGGCACAGAACTTCTCTCAGAGAGATGGGGAGAGAGAGAGTCAGTATGGGCTTAATTACCACGCGTGTCCATCGCAGATTGACAATTTCAAGCGGTGATGTATTTGAACACCTCAGACACTAATTTAACTTTAAAATATGTATGCGGTTAGTCAGACACACCTTAGAAGATGTGATAAGACTATTCTTTATTATACACCTGCATAGGTGACTGGATCAGGATGGCGGAGGACAGAAGGAAATGGCGTGCTTTGCTAGGTTTATATCCAGCAATCAAGTGGACGAGTACCAGCTGATGGATAGTACCACGGCGCGAGTGATAATTGATGATCTGGAAAGTCGCGATTATTGACGTTAAAAGCTTTGCAAAAAAAAAAACAAAATATTAAAAATCTCTCGGGCAGTTCAAGTGATATGAACTGGTATTCTCAAACCAAATAACAGATTGTTCCAAAAATTTTACTCAGTTTTTTCTCAACTTCGAGAAAGAGGCCGCGAGAATAATCCAATTGTATTAGGCTGAGTTCGGAAATCTGCGCCTGGTTTGCTCCTCGGGTATTCCAAGAAGTTAAAAAAAATAACCCTACTCACAAACAAAACATCGACTCGACTAAAATACGAGTGTACGAGTGATGCCAACACCCACACGTATCATAGTAAGGCCGTTAACACGACCAATTAACCTCGGCAAACATTGGGTTTGAACTTTGGTTCTGGAGCAGTATTTAAGTGTACTTTTTGGAAGAAGTTTTAAGACAACGTGGTTATAAGAACAAAAAAGTCAACAGGGGCGTAGCCAAGATTTTTTTGAGGAGGGGGGGAGGAGCGGTCAAGACAAGGGAATCTAATAATAGGTAATGTAGCGCACTACTTGTTACAACTCTGAATTGAAAAAATACTTTCTTTTTATTATCTTTTTTATAACGAAAACCTAGCCTAAATGAGAGTCTCAACACGACTTATACCTAAACAAAACGTAACGAAATTCTTCAAATAATTTAAACTATGCCTAGACGGCTACGCCGGCCAGCTGCTATAAAGTAGTATCGTTACAGTACCTATGCTTGCTCTCAAAGCTGAGCTTGCTAATTGTACTATGTATATTTGCAATTGTTTTGTATTTGTTGTTTTTCCAGTGTACAATAAAGAATATTCTTATCTTATATCTTATCTTGCTCTAAAAAGGGTGGGCGTCATTATTTCCACTGAGAATTGGCGATTATTCTGATAGTACATGTATCACTATTTCCATTGCATTTTTAAAGTCGCGACGCTGCCGACTTCACGGTCGCTTATCAGACGCCGCAATTTCCTCTACCAATAGATATCCCTATTCGCTTTAAATAGCTTATATATAATGGTAATACTGAGAGGGTTTGTTGGACAAATTGGGTATCACTATTTTCATTCGATTGTGAGACGGATTTGCATAAATCTGGCAGTATCAGAATTTCCGTTCCAATGGAACATGAAAATAATGAGTCTAAAAATTGGAACGCTATAGGGTCTACGAGTACCAGTCCTATTTATAAAAGCACGATTTCATAAAACACAATACATTTGGAATAGTCTGCAGTAACGGAAAGACGTAACCAGAGATTAACACACAAAAGCACACTCAGAGGCTGAAACCCAATCTCACGACCTAGCCGTAGGGCTGAGTATGAATTCGAGTAACTACCCATTTTTGGTTTTTTGCATTTTACAATTTTTAACATCTCTTTATTTCTGTAATTTCTCGGTCGATCTTAATATGGGCTGACTTAGTGTCTACAGTATGTTTCTTACTTTTTTGGGTGTCACGCCATCCTAAGATACAAATCTCTGATCAAGTTCAGGACCCATTCTTCCACAAATCACTTCTATTGTACCATATTGTAACTAATTTGTGTATGTATTGCCTCTGAAGATTGTTTTATTGGAATCATGTTTTTATAAAGAACATTTTATTGACTTGTATATTGCATGGCTTGGCGATTTTGTAATTGAAGATTGGATTAATAGCATTTTACTACAACGAATTGACCTGATAGAAGATTTTGTATCATGTAGATGTATCTGATTGAGTTCTACTAATCTCTGCTCCCTTTCTAATTTGTTCCAGCGCAAAGCCAAGGGTGCAGCTCTGCTGGACCAAGTGTGCGAGTACCTCGGCGTGCTGGAGCACGACTACTTTGGTCTGTTGCGCTGTAGTCGCGGAGACCCGCGCGTCTGGGTCGACCTCAATCGCCGGCTCGCAAAGACGTTCAAGAGTAAGATAAGAAAAGAATATTTTTAAGAAGGCCTTTCATTTTCTTCTTCTTTCTCCCGCCTCTCCACTACTGGAGGTTGTTTGCTCTCTTCAATTTGCTTAGTAAAATAAATCTTCGGCGCTGGCAATTCCTGTCCATTGTCCGATTTTTCAGAGCCATGATTTTTTTTTTTCAAAGCGCCACTTTCTCTGAAACTTGCCTAAGTAATTTTTTTTCTTTCTTTTTTTTAGTTCTATTAAAATGGCATATCATTACATAAACTGCGCCTGTATCCCAGAGGGGTAGGCCTCTGCCTAGGGAATGAAACACAATCTGGTTTACCCCGTAGTGTGGAGTGCCGTAAGTTGAGGAGTCATTACTCTTTAATTCGTACACATCCGTTGAAAACAACTTCAATGTCGTTATTGGTTGTGTAAAGCAGGTAGTTAATATAAGTAAAATAAAACCTTGAAGAAGGGTTGATTAATATCCCTCTTTCTAAATTCGTATATTGTGACGACCAATTACAGAACTCTTCAATGGGCTTTGTACAACTAATATAATTTGTTAGGTTTGTAATATAATTTGTTTTATTCTTGACGAAAATTATTGGGTATCGTACTGTGCCTGTTTTTTTTATTAAGTGTGATATTTTTTGTGAATAATTGCTGAGTAATATACTAAAATAAAAATAAAACATAAATGTATTATGTGTGCAGAAATATAAACTTAAACGAATACGAATGACTCCTTGAATTGATGATGCCTTTTGAATTTACTCCAGACGAACCTTGGGAGGTGAAGTTTGCCGTCAAGTTCTACCCGCAAGAGCCGGCGGACTTGCAGGATGACATCACAAGAGATAACCTGCTCTTTGCTGTCCGACGCGATTTGATGGAAGGTATATAAGCATTCAATGTACGTCCTAGGGAAGAGGCTTTCTTCCAGTGATACAGTGACGGTTAGCAGTATTATAGGCGCTGAGGTGCTACTGTGTGAACACTTCAGACACCTGATTTTCCTCACGGTGTGCGGGCCTCCCTAAGCGATTTTTTTACCGTATCGCAATGTTGAACGAAATAAAAATAGGATTTAAAAACCTATTTAGAGGCTAAAAATTTCACCCATGCCGGGATTCGAACCCGCAACCTCTGGCTATCAGTGCCAGCGCTCTACCAATGGAGCCAATGTGCGACTCACCGGCATCAGTGAAATTTCGAACCTCTTTACACTATTCTCTGTATTACGTACAGGCAGCGACATCTGGCTTAAGCAAATTGCATCACTTACATTGCTGTCCTTAGCACGGGTTAGTGCATTAAAAATAGTATAAAAATAGGATGTTAATAATATACTTCTCAACCTGGTATTGGGCCAAGCCACAAGAAATTTGTATATTATATTTTGTTAACTGACCTGATGGTATGCGTAATTGCGTAAGGGGTACGCATACCGTCAGGTCAGGTTTGTAAATACAATGTGCCACCCGGGGTCCTTAGCCCCAGTCCGATCCTGCAAATAACCACCGTGTTATTGTAATACTAATTTATAATAGCCATGTCAGAGGCCTCATGGGCGGCTTGATAACTTCTGACAGTAAGGCTCGCCACTGTCTTACAATCCTCCACCAACCCGGACTTGGCCACCGTGGTGTAGTATGGCCTAACCTTCCTGCGATGCAGAAAGAGACCCGTGACCCAGCAGTGGAGACATACAAGGGTTGATAACGAATAGCTGGCCAGCGCAGCCGTTCACTCAAGTTTGAATTATTTTAAAGGAAATCGTTGCGTTCTTTTTAGGTGTCAGTCGTGTCGAGACCCGCAGTTAGGCTAGGGTCTCGATAAAAAAAGATAATTATTAGTATTGCTTTGTAAGTAAATTGCTACAAGCGTCTTAGTGTAAGGAGACTGTTCCAGGCCGCGTCAGCTGCTCGTTCATCACGCAAGCGCTCCTGGGCTCGTACGTCCTGCAGGCGGAGTTGGGTGACCTCGAAGACGATGACGTCACGGCGGCCATGTTGCTAGAGCACCAGGTGGCGCCGGCGCTCGGCATCACGCCCGACCTCGAGGATAAAGTCGCTGAGCTCTACAGGCTGCACAAGTAAGTGCAACGTTCTTGAGTGTACTTGACAACCCGTCTTAGTGTAAAAAATAAATTTGTTCTTATAGGCCAAGTAAGAATAGGTAATAAAAAAGAAAACTTATAAAAGAAGCGCTCGTGGCCTAGGCGAACCGAGTGATTGAAATCAATCACTGTCAGGTACGGGATGGGTGAGCGCCCGTGACTACCGCTAGTGGCATTTTTCCGAGCACTTCCGTGCTTTGCAAGGCACGGTAAGCCGTTGGTGCCGGCTGTCATATAATGGCAGTCGTTAAGCCATGTCAGAGGCCTTATGGGCGGCTTGATAACTTCTGACAGTAAGGCCCGCCACTGTCTTACAATCCTCCACCAACCCGGACTTGGCCTCTGTGGTGTAGTATGGCCTAACCTTCCTGCGATGCAGGAAGAGACCCGTGCCTCAGCAGTGGGGACATACAAGGGTTGATAACGAAAAGAAAACTTTACTAATGTTACTTTGGGAAATGACATTATAAAAAAAGATTACTTTGTGAGATGATCCCAGGTTCGTTAAATTTTTTATCTAAACTAAGGAATATTCTAAAAAAAAGAATTAGCGAAATCGGTTCAGCTGCTCTCGAGATTTGCGCTTACCAACACATTCAGCTATTCATTTTTATATTATAGAAGATAGAAGATGTCAAGTCGTCACATGATACATATGCATCATGTTGCTTGTTTTCTGAAATGTTGTTTAAGAACTGCCGAGGATTTTAAGGGAAATCGTATTAGATTTAAAAAGGTAAAACAACCATGAAGTTTTTACTAAAAAAAGTCATAGAAACCTATTTAGAGGCTAAAAATTCCACCCAAGCCGGGATTCAAACCCGCGACCTCTGGCTATCCGTGCCAGCGCTCTTTCCAACTGAGCTAATGGGCGACTCACCGGCATCAGTGAAATTTCGACCCTCCTTACAACACTCTCTGTATTACGTTGTATGTTTATTGATAAATGTTTGAGTCATGGAACCTCATAAGAAGGTTCAACGCGCAGCGGTTATGTTAGAAATTTTACTGCGTAATCTAATCAGGAATGAGGAATTTTATGTTCTGTGGGAGATCCGCAGAATAACCCGAGTTGCTGATATACCTCAAAGAATTGCTCGGTTAAAGTTGCAATGGGCGGGGCCCATAGCTCGAAGAACTGGTGACCGTTGGGGCGAAAAAGTTCTGCCCTGGCGACCATGGACCGGACGACGCAGCATGGGTAGGCCCTAAATATGTTCTGACGACCTGGTTACAGTGGTGGCGGGCAGTCACTGGATGCAGACGGCACAAGACAGTGAAGCTCGTAAAACCATGAGGGAGGCCTATGTCCTGCACTTGGCGTCAAATTGATGATGATGATGCTCAAGCTATTCAAAGACTTCCCCACAGCGTATATACAATATATTTGCCCCTTTGTCCCGCAGAGGTCAGAGCCCTGCTGAAGCCGTACTCAACTATTTGGAGAACGCCAAGAAGCTGGCGCTGTACGGGGCCGAGCTGCACTGCGCACAGGACTCGGAAGACGTGGATATCGTGCTTGGCGTGTGCGCCAACGGTATTTCCGTCTACAGGGATGGGTAAGACCCAAAGCATGGCTTTTATTCGACCAATTATTAAGATCTGGGTGTTTAAATACCTCAGCGCTTGAAATTGCCAATCCGCGGCGGGCACGCGTGGTAATTAAGCCCGTATGTTTCAGGCGCAATAAAACATATCAAATATTTAGAAATGAAAACTGTATTCCACTGAATTTACATGTATTTTATTATAATAGGTTCTTGGACCTCTCGCTACGGCTTATAGTGTGCAACTGACATATGAACGAATGAATGATTTTGATGTACGTCTCGTACATATTCCCAACAGAGGAAGAATTAAACATTTACTTGTAAACATAACATGCTATCAAATCATGCAATTTTCTTACAAGCTTGTTTCATTTAACTTTGCATACCCTAATTTAGCTAATAGAGTAATACAATACAATGTAATCTATGAAATTAAGAAGAAACATAAGTGTTTCCATGTAGAAACAGAAGTGACTACGCTAAGCCCTTAATCTGTTCTTAATTAACAAAATTTTAATTCTTATCCCATCACCACAATATATCTACCTATTAAACCTAATTTTCTATAGGCAGTACACAAATCTTATAAATACTTGTTTTAATGACAGACCCTGAAGGTGTTCTAATGGAAAGTGCCCTTACTTTGCCATCCGCTCCTGGGAAAACTTCTACAACACGGGCCATGGGCCACCTCAAAGGTGTGACATTATCATTTTTAATAATAACTAAAGTGCCAACTTTGATATTGTCGTGGGCATAGCGCCATTTCGGCCTATTTTGCAATTGGACAAGGTATTGCTTATGCCACTGTTTCCAAAACAGTTGAACCATACGATTACAATGATCCCAGAACTTGATACGACTTATAGGTCCATTTATACAATCTTTCTCAGGGTAAGCTGTGAGCGGTGCTCCTGTTAAGAAATGACCTGCGGTTAAGTATGGCATTTCATTATTATCAGTTGTCGGCAAAGCTGTCAAAGGTCGTGAATTTAAAATTCCTTCAATTTGAACAATGACCGTATTCAATTCTTCGTATGTCAAGACAGATTCACCTACAACTCTTTTAATATGGTGCTTAAGCGATTTGATGCCAGCTTCCCATAAACCAGCGAATATCGGTGAATAACTGGGGATAAACTTAAAAGTTATACCTACATCAGCAGTATAACGTTCAACTGCATTTTGATGATCAGTGGTAGACTGCAACTGATACAATTTATTTAACTGATTCTGGGCTCCCTTGTATGTACTTGCATTATCACAATAGATTATTGATGGTTTGTTTCTACGAGATATAAATCTTCTCAATGCATTTAAAAAACATTCTGTGGTCAAATCCGAAACTAACTCGACATGTATAGCCTTTGTTATAAAACAAACGAAGAGCAAAATATATGATTTTTGAATGACAGGCTTTCTAACTCTTAACATTTTTACATTGTAAGGACCTCCAAAATCCATTCCTACTCTTTCAAATACACGACAAGGATTGATCCTATCATAAGGAAGCGATCCCATCAATTGTTCTGCATGTTTTTTCTTTAGCTTAAAGCAAATGATACACTTAAGTAATACATGCTTAACTTCTCTAATACCATTAATAATGTGGTATGTCTGCATTAAATTTGACAATACAAGCTTTGCTCCAGCATGCATCAACGTCCTATGCTCCTTTTCTATCAAATAATGAACTATTTTTGACCCTTTTGGTAGTATAATAGGGTGCTTAGTAGCATAAGGAATGTCAGCATGCTGCAGACGACCGCCTACACGCAAAATGTGCATACCGTCCAGAAATGGATTCAACGCCTGAAGATTGGACTTTGTAGGTAATTTAGAGTTTAAACATTTAATTTCTTCACTGAAGAATTTCACCTGCTCACCTCTGAGTATGATTTTCAAAGAATAATCCAGTTCTTTAGGCGTTAAATTTCCAAATTGTCTATCTTGTAGTTTGCATTTACAATTCTTTACAAATCTGTAAATATATGCGATTATTCGTTTAATTTTATTAATATTAGAACACTCTGTAAACAAAGGTAGCTCTTCAATTTGAGTAACAACATGAGAGGCCTTTAATTCAGGTAATTCTCTTGGCATTTCAAAGCCACCTATAGGCTGAAAATCCAGTTTGCTTAAGGCTGCAGGTCCATGAAACCATAGCTCGCTCGATTGCAATAGATGAGGCTCGACACCGCGCGATAAACAGTCTGCTGGGTTTTCAGATGTGCTCACATAATGCCACGAGAATCCCTGTGTTAATTCACTAATACATTTTATTCTATTTGCAACATATACACTGAGTTTCAGTGGGTTTGTTGCCAGCCAAGCAAGTACAACTTGCGAATCAACAAACAAACTAACATTTACGTTAAACTTCGGTTTCATTATGTCATAAACCTTTTTAACCAACTTGGCTAACAATAACGCACTATTTAACTCTAAACGAGGTGTCGTTAACTCGGTCATCGGATTGACGCGTGATTTAGAACACAATAGGTTAACATTTATATTATTGTCAGAGTCTACAATTCTTAGATACACGCAGCATCCCTGAGCTTTGCTACTAGCATCGGCGTAACCAACGATGTCAATAATTTTCGCTTTAGACGTATCTAAATTTCGTTGAATGATAATGTCATTCATCTGATTTAAGCTGTTAGCAAACTTTTTGAACTTGTTATTGAGCTCTTCGGACAAAGGATTATCCCAACCGGTATTTTCTAACCAGCTCTGTTGCACTAGTAGCTTTGCGCTTACAACCACGGGCCCTACCAAGCCTAATGGGTCAAAAAGCTTACTTACAAATGACAATACATCTCTCTTCGTGTAAACGTCACGAAGCGTTTGCCGAGGGGAGCTAATTATTAACGTATCTGACTCTAAATCACATTGTATGCCTAAAGTTTTTACAACACAATTCTTATCGTCAGTAAAATGTATATAACCTTTGGTTTGACAATTTGACGGTATATCATTCAACAATTGACTATTATTAGTACACCATTTGTGCAATTCAAAACCACCTTTATTTAATAAGTTTATCAATTGGTTCTTAGCTTCTAAAAGCTCGTTTACGTTATTGTTTAATAAATTTACGTCATCGACGTACGTATTATGTAACAGCGCGTCGGCAGCCAGGGGAAAATCGTCAGCAAATCGTTTTACTAATTCGAGCAAACAACGTGTTGCGAGAAACGATGAGGATTTGAGGCCGTACGAAACCGTTTGGAGTTGAAGACATTGAACATCAGCATATGGAGCTGGTCTCCATAAAATATTTTGTAAAGGCCGGTGTGATGGCGTTAAGTCAATGGCTCTAAACATTTTGCGAATGTCGCAGTTCAATATAAACTTAAATAATCTAAACAGAACCAGTATACTGAATAAATCATTTTGGACAACAGACCCGTTTAATAGAACGTCATTTAATGAAATTTTTGCCAATGAAGGCATACTACCATCAAAGACTACTCTTAGCTTAGTAGTTTGGCTGTTCTCATTGAAAACAGGATGGTGAGGTAAGAAGTACACCGCTTCTTCCTCCAAATTATACTCTGAAATATTTACATACTTTGCATGTCCTAACTGTATATACTCTTCAATGAAGGCACTATACTTAAGGAATAAATCATTATCCTTTTTAAATCTATGCTCTAAATTTAGAAATCGTTTCAAAGCACAAGTTAAAGAATCTCCCAAATATAAGGCCTTTATATCTTGTTTGATAGGTAAAGAGACCTCGAATTTATTATTATTTAATGAGACCGTCTGCTGAAATATTTGTTCAGCTAGTTCCTGCTCTGAATTAGCTTCGGTATAAATTTCAGGAACTTTTTCAACTTGCCAAAATTGTGAGACATTTTTATTTAACCTACTGATACAGTCATCTTGTGTTTGCTGCTCGCAACAAAAATTTGATGCTTGACACGATGAAGCCGCTCTGCTCTCGTGGTCGTGAAGTCTCCCTGCTACCACATAGCCAAAACGTGTATTTTGCAAGACCAGCTCGCTTGGCAACACCGGCAGCTGCTCTCGTAGTAGGACTTGGAAAAATATGTCGGAACCTAGGAGTAACCCTATCTTGTCACACACATAAAAATTGTTGTCTGCCAATTTGACGTTTGAAGGGAAATTAATAACTTTGTTATTTACATGGAATTGTGGCATGTTACAAGTAATATTATTTACAACATGGCATGTCACGGGAATGCTAAAATTGGTTGCAGTAGCATGTACATTTAATGTGGTCTGTTGTGTTACAATATTAACGCCATCACACACACCTGTGATTATAGATTTACTAGATTGCAATTTACATCCTAGCTGGTCCGCTATTTCGGACAAAAGGAAGGAAACCTGGCTTCCTGAATCCAAAAGACAACGAACATACACAGCTTGTCCGTTCCTATTATATAATTTTGCCTTTATAGTGGGCAAAAGAACATTATCTTTGCTATTAGTCAATAAGCTTATTTGCCCTGCATTCTTGCTATGATTTACTTCTTCGAGCGACACGGTCGCTTTTTGTTGAGGAACCTCCTTATGCAAAAGAGTATTATGTTTACCTTTGCATATTGAACACTTAAATGTAAAGAAACATTTTTGACCAGAATGGTTGTTCAAACAAATGTCACATAAACTATTTGAATTTACAAATTGTTGCCTTTTATGAGGCTCTGCAAGCTTAAAGCTTGAGCATTGGTGAAGCTTGTGAATATGAGAGTGACAATACTTACATTTTACAGGTTTAACAGGCTTAGGATTATTAATGGAAACTAAGCTAGAACGGCGCTTGTTAGACGCACCTTCTCCCAACGTTTCCAACGCAGCAGCACGGCTTTCTAAAAAGGTTAAGAAGTCGTTAAGCACAGGCAATTCGCTGCTCTGCTTCTCTAAATGGTACGCTCTTAAAGTGTATTGATCAACTTTTCTTTGTAGGATTGCAATGATAACCAAATCCCACTCTGAAGTGGGAGCACCTAAGTTTTTTAATGCACCTAAATGCTGTTTTACGCTAGATACTAAGTTGCGCATGCACGGAGCAGAAGTTTTTTGCATAGCAGGCAGGTCTAAGACCGAAAAGATGTGGTGATTTATTAGCTGCTTTTTGTTATCATAGCGTTGCTTCAAAAGATCAAGAGCGCTAGAATAGCTCTCCGCCGTGAGCGGCAAATAATTTATTAAAGCTAAAACCTCACCTTCCAAATGCGTTTTTAAGTAATACAGCTTTTCGCAAGAATTTAAATTTGAATCAGTGTCAATGACACTGTTAAATAGTGAAATAAAGCTTTGGTAGTCACTTACTTCGCCATTAAATTTGTGCAATTGTATGCGCGGGAGACGAAATCCCGTCGCTTCCCGGGCGGCGCGATTAGGAAGAAATTCAAGTGAATTAAGCGCATTGCGCGCAGGCATGTTAGGCGCAGGCGACGAAAGCGACATCGAGCCCTCGATGATACGCGAAAAGAACCCATTGAGCTGGTCGAATTTCTCCTCGATCTCGTCAACGCGTTCTTCATCTCCGGGATCTAATAACGAAATCTCTAGGTTAGCTTCATTGTAATCAGCAAAGATTTTCAAAAGACGATCTCGTTTTTGTTTTATTAATATAGGATCCGCCGTTACTGTACCTGTTTCGCCCTCCAAACTCCGCTTATAATTTATCATTCGCGTTATAGACCCTTTTAATTGTCCCCTGGCCGCCACCAATCGCTTTAAATCGTCGTCCATTTTGTATGGAACTATGTTTTAATTGCTGGCACACTGTACCGTTCCGTGAAATGTAACAATAAACACGAAATTTTTTAATAATACTTAGCACAACTTGTACTTTAAACGCATTTAAAGTTAGCAATTTTACAGCAAATTTATTTTAAACCTTAAACACTTAGCTCAGCATAAACAAGTGAACAAAGGAATCGTATGCGCAAGGAAAATGGCTGCTGAGTGTGACGATGACGTTGACGAGCGAAAACGACGCGCTGACTCGCTGCGCAGTTCCGTCCGCTCATTCATTCGCCCCGTTCCCGTTGACTGAAGTTGGTCTCGCTCAGGCCGCGTTCCGTTTCTGCAGAGTGCGCGGTCGCGCAGTCGCTAAGTGTATACGATGACACTTCGCTGTTGATGTTACGCTGCGTTATGCACACGAAGTTGTGAATAAACCGAAACGCAGATTGATCGGTTGACCGGAACGGTTTTTAATTGGAATGATTTCCTTTGTTGACGAACGAATAAATTTATTGCCAACTCATACGTGACGTCACAAAATACCTTGCGAATAGCTCAAAGAAATGTAATGAAATGGTAAAAAATACAGTCACAGTTTGAAATTCGAACGCAGTTAAAATGTTTTTAATGCTGATTGCTGAACACACTGGATACAGTAGTTTTTAGGTCTTTACACATTTACATAGGTATTCGAACTTCGAGATGGGAGCACTGCTCGCCTTACCTTCTCTGTGTAAAAAAGAATGAAACCTATATTCGACAACTTGCCGAATGGAAAAATCGACGGATGAATAGCATCCACCGTATATAAAAGTTCGTTTCGAACATCGAGACGTATATAATAATGTCCGCGGAAGCACTGTACACACGGTTTTCTACAACTTGCAGAAAGAAAAAAAGTTAAGTTGGATGAATAGCATCCACTAGAAAATAATAAAGGTCGTTCCGAACGTCGAAACTGACTAAAATTGTCCACGGGAGCACTGCACACACGGGAAAAAAAAATTGTTCTGCTACAACTTGCCGCAGTTTAATGTTTATGATGATGATCACAACCGAACGCACTGCAATTCAATTGAGTCCTTGCAACTTGCAAAGTTTTTAATAGTTCGTAGATGAGTTGCACACTTCGAGGAAAAAACGTGGCAACAAATATGGTGTCCGCCAACACTTCTCACCGCCGAGATCGTTCACGCGCACTGCACCGAACTTTTCGTGAGGCCCTGAAGTACTTCTCGAAGGACCAAAATATGTTTCAGGCGCAATAAAACATATCAAATATTTAGAAATGAAAACTGTATTCCACTGAATTTACATGTATTTTATTATAATAGGTTCTTGGACCTCTCGCTACGGCTTATAGTGTGCAACTGACATATGAACGAATGAATGATTTTGATGTACGTCTCGTACACCGTATTCTCTCTCTGAGAGAAGGCGTGTGTCCAGTAGTGGGACGTTTATAGACTACGTCAAAAACACAAACTGTCATATAATATTAGCATAACGTTCGTCCGTAAGTCGTTAAGCCAGATCAGAGTCCTTAGGGCGGCTTGAAAGCTTCTAACAGGAAGACCAGCCACTTGTTTTGCAAGCTTCCACCAATCCGGACTTGGCCCCCGTGGTGGAGTTTGGCCTATACCTTTCTCAGGGAAGAGAGATGTGCCCCTCGATGGAGACATAATGGGTTGGTGATGATTATTAGTCTAATGGACAGTTTCGCATTTAAGTGAACCCCCCCCCCCCCTGTTACAGGCTGCTGATGAACAGGTTCCCGTGGGCGAAGCTGATCAAGATCTGCTACAACAAGCGCATTTACTCGCTGAAGCTGCGCCCGAGCGAGTTTGACGAGTACGAGACGACCCTCACGTTCAAGCTGCCATCAACGCGCGCCTGCAAAAAGCTGTGGCGATGCAGCGTGGAGCATCACATCTTCTTCAGGTTGGTACCACTTCCAAATCATTGATAACAGCCAGTGTTGGTTAAACATGGATATCTAACTTGCGCTAAGCCCGTTTGCCTGGCACAATTGATAGATTGAATGAATGAATGAGTGAGTGAGTGAGTGAGTGAGTGAGTGAGTGAGTGAGTGAGTGAGTGAGTGAGTGAGTGAGTGAGTGAGTGAGTGAGTGAGTGAAAATTCATTCCTTAATTAATTAATGAAGGAATGAATTCGTGAATTAATAAATAAACGAACGAATGAATGAATAAATAAACATTTGTTGCCAAGACCAAAGGATACCTTATACTTATAAACTTACTAGCTGGTGCCCGCGACTTCGTCTGCGCAGAATTAGTATTTTGAGTAGCTTTTATTA
Organism: Yponomeuta sedellus; assembly: GCA_934045075.1. Classification (NCBI taxonomy): domain Eukaryota; kingdom Metazoa; phylum Arthropoda; class Insecta; order Lepidoptera; family Yponomeutidae; genus Yponomeuta; species Yponomeuta sedellus. The sequence goes on from OW203744.1 coordinate 726,253, forward strand.
GCGTGGCGTAGAAAAGAACTAACATTATCATATTACAATAACCTATCACATAAATAATTTTTGGGTCGCATTAAAAAAATATAACAACCTGACAATATTGAGATGTTACAGTCGCACTATAATAACTAAGCACTGAGTCCTAATCATAGGCCTATAGGTAGCTACTGCAGTATGCTCCTATGAACTATGAACGATTTTTTAAACATTTCAATCATCCTACATCCTACTAATATTATAAACGCGAAAGTTTGTTACTATGGATGGATGGATGTTTGTTACTCTTTCGCGTAAAAACTACTGAATGGATTTTAATGAAACTTTACAATAATATCTATAATATAAAAATGAATCGCTGAGTGTGTTGGCAAATCTCGAGAGCAGCTGAACCGATTTTGCTAATTCTTTTTTTAGAATATTCCTTGAAGTACGAGGATGATTCTTTCGGAGAGAAAAAAATTATAATCAATGGTAGGCGGTACGAAGTTCGCTGGGTCCGCTAGTAGCTTATACATCAGAACAACACATAGGCTACAATTTATAAAGATATATTCAACACCAGCAAACTTTTGGTGTTGAAGAGGCTGGTAAAGAGCAGGAGTTAGAATATATACTAAATTACTTTTATCAAATTATATTTTAAGCAAGTAGGTACTAGAATAAGTAAGCGCTTGGAAAAAGGACTAGACGCTCAGCGTATGCTAATGGTGGGTTCATTAGTTTACCCACGATGTTGAAGCGAGTTCAGTAATTACCGGGCTAAATATCTAGGCACCTGCCGACGCGAGACCGCCATCTTGCGAGGTGCCTAGATATTTTGGACGTGTTATGCGTCAATGAAATAAATTTATTTCATTGTCCATCTACTCCTTCTCCAATTTATTGCTTCAGTCCATCCAAAGGTTGGCTGGAATAGATCTCTTTTAATGATAAGGCCACCGTCTGTACTCTTAGGTTAAGAAATATTCCTTTTATTTATATACACTCGCGGCTCGCGGTCTGAAAATGTTTACCACCTTAAGGTTGGTAATTGCATGCACAAATCTATGCCACATGGTCGATGATATTATGTGATTTTATTAGGCATAGAGCATAGAAGAAGCAATAGAGATTCACCCAAGCGAGGTTGCCATGGTTTTACAATCAATTTCTATTATTTCAATCCTAATATTTTGATGTCATTGTAATAAATTAAATTATGTCAACTTTTAAATAAAGAAAAGAGTTTCATCATCAAAACGTCATGAATACCTACTCTTTTTGTTAGAATCGATGCTACAACTATTAAAAAGTAATACGTAGCTAAGTAGATATAGCATTTTAGACTTTACTGCACACAGTGTGCTAAAGATCTAATTTGAAAACTGATAAACATTTTTAGACCGCGACCGTACAATATAGTGTTCTTACACTCCAAATCTTGCATTTTCGGCTCCTCAGACGCGCTGAGCCGGTGCCCGTGAAGCGCATCCCGGCCTTCCCAGGGCTGGGCACCCGTCGTCTCTCCTGCAGGAGAACCCTGAGGCAGCTGAGGGCCGAGCCCTTAGCGAACGTGTACGCTCATCTGCAGCGCACCGAGATAGCCGCCTCATAGTCCCTGGGTCAGAAGCCTAGAGCAGTGGTCGTCACCAGTGTTTTAGTCGAGGCCCACATTGAACATTTTGAGATTTATTGCGGACCGCACATAAAAGATTGAGTTGATCATCGATCAATTAGCAATTAATCAGTCCTCGTAGCATAGGGATTGAAATCTATCACTTGGGCTAAGCAACATCAGACGAGGTCACGTGATGGATCGGTTACCATCCCGTGACTAGTGGCATTTTTTCTGAGCGTTTCTGTGCTTCGCAATGCACGTTAAGCCGTTGGCGCCGGCTGTCAGGTAACGGCAGTCGTTAAGCCAGATATCAGAGGCCTTATGGGCGACTGGATAACTTTTGACAATAAGGCCCGCCACTCTGTTACAATAATTCTCCACCAATTCAGACTTGGCCTCCGTGTTAGAGTATGGCCTAACCTTCCTGCGATGCAGGAAGAGATCCGTGCCCCAGCAGTGGGGACATACAAAGGGTTGATATCATAAAGCCATCAAATGGATTTTTCAACGCCAAAAGCCTTCTGTATAGCCGATCGTACTGAGACCTAATTATGCGCGTCAAATCCACAGCAATTCCAATCGTGTAACTGTTAAATTCCATACTAATTTGACAGTTAGACAATTGGAATCGTTCAGGATTTGGTGCACGTAATATTGTACCTGATATCGATCCCGCGCCGCAGTTTGACGACCACTGGCCTAGAGTCTGCCTGCCAGAGAATCATAAGAATAAAGTGAAAATATACACAATAGTTGTTCAATAGAACTGTTTTAGTCCGGCATAGCTTCTAGCAGCTGTCATTTGTCTCTATTTGTAGTCTACGAAGCAATAGCGGTATAATAATTATCATTCCAATGATATAAACCGCTCCAATTAAATAGGCAACTCTTGGAGGAAATCGAATCGCTAGGCGCTAAGTCTGCAATTGGAATACAATTGGTTAGTAGACTGCCAATAACGATGAAATAACTATTAGGTACCTACCGTACAAATATCAGTGGCAAAAACGTGTTACTTATGCAAGATGGTATGTCTTAACCACCTTTTTTATTAGACTATGACATATCTTTGAAAGATTCGTACACTCAATATTTTAATGAAATGAAAAGGTTTTATTCAAAGTAGCACAGAAACTGCGGCTTAATGAACGTTACAATCCAAACTAGGCGTCCACTTCAAAATCTAGATCATTTTGGCGAAAAAATGGACAAAGAAACTCCAAACTTAGTCTTTTTTTTTAAGTCCTTAATTAACATAGTTTACATAATTATTATAGGTTTTCATTCCAGACCTCATTGTTATCTAAATAATCCTTTATGCTATAGTAGCCCTTTTGGCACAAAGTGTGCTATTTTTGAACCGCGATTCAGGCAAGCTTAATATATCTTCAGGGATTTTATTATAGATGCGTAATAAAAAAAAAACAACTCAACATTTAGATAGTTTATAATGCTTGCTTTGTTTGATTGGAAAAGTGCCATAGCTACGAGTATGTCCTACGAATAATTAGAATGTCATAATTTACTTATAGTATTCTACAAGATAATGTTTGTCCTGTCTTCGTCTAGAGCAATTTTTCGATAGCTTACCTACATCGTGAGGTAACCTGAGACTGAGGCATTCACATGTCTAAGCGCTTGAAATTGCCAATCCGCGGTGGGCACACGTACAGATTAAGGCCATACTCTCTCTCTGAGTGAAGGCATGTGCCCTATATTGGGACGTAGGTGTATGGGCTTCAATATTATTTTTTACCCATAGTAATTATAGTCGTGAATCCTACTCGTACAAATCACAATTCATAGGTTGCTTTTCGCAAAAACGATCTGTACAGCTCGCTGATTAATTAATCACTATAATAAGTTGCATTTTTCAAAAACGATCTGATCTAGTTTGTCCAAAATCACAAGAAACCACGGTTTTACCGAAAATTCAAACCATTTGCTACCTTCATTTAAGCACGTTACAATACTTTTTTTTTATAAAATTACTGTAGGTTTTACTTTATTTTCGTGTGTAAGTGCAATAAATTAACAAATACATAAAAGTCTTAGCAAATGCTTACACTACCCTCTTACTTTAAAAAAAAAACTTAGGGTCGGTTTCTGAATTGAGAATTTAACTAAGTAAATACTTAAGTAACGTTCTGTCTCGCTCTTTGCTGAGACTTCGAAGAGACAGCACTACAGTTAAGTATTTACTTAGCGATATTCTCAATTCATAAACTGGCCCTAATAATATTATTATGCTTACTGAAAATAAAGAGTCTGTTAGCTTTTAGAATAAACCTCGGCTACTATCGGATAGAATCGGATATATTCGTGTAATACTAATATTGGAACTAATTGGCACTTAATTTTACGTAACTTTTCAAAATAGTGAAGAAAAGTTTTATACAGAGCAGGAAGTAGTATTACACTCGTGTGCTTTCTGCGTAAACCGAAGCCTACTCTAGAGCCCGAGGTAGGTATATTCTAAAAGCTAACAGACTATATTCGTGATAATAGGGTTTTCTTCTAGGCATTTACAAGCTAAGGTCTATTATACCTACGATTAGAAGAAAAAAGAAAAAACATTATAAAAAAAAACACGGCACAATAACTTTCAAATTCTCAATTCAGAAACTGGCCTTAAGTTTGTTCAAAAAAAAGTAGGAGTGGCAGAGTAAAGTTTGTTCGTTCAAAAAACATAGTAATGTTTTTTTTTCATTAGCACTAGTTAACTTCGTGGAGGTTTAGCGTCAAAGTGATTTTTAAGTTATTATGTCTTTTGCTTTCATCCTAGATTAGAAGCAGAAGAAGTAATTGTGTTTGTTAAGTTATTATGTATTATTCTATAATTGAATAGAACCTAGGTGGCTTAGTGACTCAAGTGTAAAAAGTTCCCGTACCGGACCACTGAATTCTTAGTCACAAGAAAATCTGGTCTACGAAATAAAACAGTATTTCACAAGTATTCTAATGTTTTTTACTATCACCTTTTGGACGGCCTTTATTTAAGAAAAATAGGAATTAGAAAATAAGTTATACTAACCGATTAATTTAACTGTCCAGATTGCAATTATCTATTATTATTATTATTTAACCCGTGCCCAGGAACTTAAAAAAATGTTTATTTTAATTTTAAAAAAAGCTGAAGGATTTGAAGTCGGTCTTTTTTTAAACCCATTTTTTTGTGAATATGAACACCCTACTATAAGAAATACCCAAGTCGCTTCAAGTGTGCCTTTGAAATTTTAAGCATTCCCTCGATTTCTCCAGGATCCCATCATCAGATCCTGACTATGAGAACACCTGTAAAGACTACCCTTTTAAACAAAACAGTAATTTTCCAAATCGGTCCACGCGTTTTCGAGTAATCGATGAACATACATTAAAAATAAAAAAAGAACCCGATGAATTGAGAACCTCCACCTTTTTTTGAAGTCGGTTAAATAATGCTGGGTGTATATGTTTGCGATATCCTTACTTGGTCATAGTGCATATATCCTAGTTTGGGACCAGGAAAAGCGATTGTGTTGTGTAAAGGTTATTATTAGTAGAAAGATAGAATAATTTCCGTTCAGAATTACATTAGAGTTACATTCACCATCAGGAATTACATAATTATGAGGCTTTAACCTAACATAATACGCACAGTACCTACATTAGTTAGTAATTGTTAATGACTCGCGATGGTACTACATTATTATTTAAAAAAAACATGTAAAAAAGTGGCTGTCCTTGAGGTCATAGGAAGGGCTCGTTTTAGAGGTAATAAATATACAGTCACTTGACCTAGATAATATAGAACCCTGTGATAATATCATCGTGGTTACCAGGATATTATACCTCGTATTATACGGGGGTGCTGTATTAGGCACAAGTGTCGGCCCTGCAGCTTCTGACATCATCCAATTAGACACGGGTACAGCGACTAATATTTCCTCTTTTACGTAAATCATTTTAAAACTACGCTGAAACTTGTGTTTGAAAACTGAAACTCACGACTAACTAAGGATAATGTTTTACTTACTTAATTACAAGATATTTTTAACGTTTTTTAATTTTATTGTATTTTATTTATTTTTATTTTATTTCAAATCGAAAAAAGTTTTCGGTTTAGTTTCGTTTTTATATTAATAAGTAAGTACGAGTAATTGTCATTTTTAAATAATCTTGCTAGGACTCAACTTATAACATTTTATATTTTTATTTCCCGTCTTCGGTTTTTTTTTAATATGCATATTTAAAACGTTAAAATATTTAGACTCTTAAGATGTCTACCATTTTAAATATAACCCTAGGCTGGTACAGTCGACAGCAGATCAATGTTTTTACTTTGTGCGTGTATGTAAAGGTTGATGTGCTGCCGACCGCAGCCCTTTGACTCAGTGTGTGAGTGAAGTTGCCCACTGGATAATGTACAAACCATCCAGTTATACGTAGATGCAAAGAACATAGTTAAAGCTATCCATGAAATTGAAGAAAAAAATTAACCTCTAAAAAGCGTATTTTTTTAAGCTGCGGCACCGGCGCCATCTAGCGGAAAGAATCAAAAAGGTCTGTGTAACGGCTATATTGCTCTAGTTCAAATTCAAGTTCGTTGATTGCTTCACATGGTACCTACAGAATAGGTCTTAACATATATAATAGTTCGCAACATGAGCCCTGTAAGGGCACTGCAATTTTATACATAAGTAGCTTACGTATTAGAAAAAAAGTACTTAATTAATTTTTATGTACTGAAATAGAATAAGAGTGTCATGTATTTTTAATACAATTAGTTTAGGCACTGTTACTTATACTTATTTAATACTAAAAGGCTAACTTAAAACTATATAACACCAATAGAATCATTTACAGTACTTACACCAGCTTCATTTACTAAGTAATTATTATGTATTATTATTAATAATACCTATGGCTTTCTTCCATAAATTCTTTCATTGTATAATAGCACTTTTAGCACTACAGTGTCGGAGTGGTCCCTTCACCCATCTTGAGTGAGTGAAGATGCCACTGGACGCTGTATAAATCATCTAATTAAGTAGATGCAAAAGGCCAATATTATTATAATAGCGCTCTTTAATAAAATATTCTATTTTCTAAGGTAACACGGGCAGTAGACATAATTAAAACTGTATTTATACGGATTTTTACGGATAAAAATGTAATAAAGGAGCAAAAATCTGTATAAAAACAGTTTTAATAAGGTATTCCTTTAGTTTATTTACAAATATATTATATACCGTCTCTTCTCAAATATACTTCGGTAATTATTGTATATCCTAGTTGCCATCGCAAGTGGACCTGCGGACCTGTGGATCTACTAAACGATATGTAGGTGTATGAATTCCACAAGACACGCAGTTACACAGTTACATCCCCCACCAAGGCGACATGTTTTGATTAATGTCTTAGCAAGTGACCCGTTCTACAGAACTTTCACGTGGAAAATAACTCTGTGTACATCTTCATAGGTGCCTATGAAGGAAATAGTTACCATTACCTAGAACAAAAGGAACCTGCGTCGTTTAGGGCCTCATACCACCTGTATCAACAAACAAGACGTCAAAGAATATGGTAATTCTATGATGCCATCTATGGTTAGCGAGATATCAAACAATACCGCGTTAATTCAAATTGACCTTATTGTTAGCTGCTTAAATGTGTGAGAAGAATAAACAATAGGTGACTGTCGGGAAGAACCAATGTGATTCCTATTATCGGAATATCGGTTCGAAATATCTCTGATCGAATTACAAAAGCTACATAAATCACCAGCATTGTGTAGTCATAGTCATCGTCATCGTCAGGCTATACTAGTCCACTGCTGGACTAGTATAGCCCTCCCCTAAAGAGCGTCACGTTGTGCTAATATAGGGGGTAATGCCCATAATCCCCACTCTGGGCATGCGGGTTGGGGATCGCAGTTCGGTGGAATTGTACTGCAGGGGGCGCTGCTGCCCACCCCCCGGTGTGTGTCCCTTAGTCGCCTTTTACGACACCCGCGGGAGGAATTGGGTTGGTGCTATTCTCTAGGCCAACGCCACACGACATAATGTGTAGCATCTAGAAACTATTATGTGTGTAAATATCTCAGAACACATGATCTGAGGTAAATATCTTTCTTTTAAACAACATACATACTTACATACATACATACATACATACATACATACATACATACATACATACATACATACATACATACATACATACATACATACATACATACATACATACATACATACATACATACATACATACATACATACATACATACATACATACATACATACATACATACATACTCTCACGCCTGTATCCCAGAGGGGTAAGCAGAGACCAGGGACTGCCACTTGCCACGATCCTGACAGATCACAGATTTTTTAAACAACAAAAATTTAAAGTTATTGATATCAACCCTTTCTATATCCCCACTGCTGGGGCACGGGTCTCTTCCTGCATCGCAGGAAGGTTAGGCCATAAACCATCACGGGAGCCAAGTCCGGGTTGGTGGAGGATTGTAAGGCCCACTTTCTGTCAGAAGTTATAAGGCAATAAAATTCTTTGATTAAAATACTTTGAGAACCTCAAATGACAATTTTAATCGGCATTTTTAGGCCGACCTGTGTGTTAATATCTTTGACCTGTTTTTGTACTGACATTTTATTTTTAAATTTAATAACATAACTGACATCCTCTACTTTATTTCGTAAGACTTTTTGATAAAAAGAAAACAAACCCCTAAAATAGACTTGTACAAAAAAACCCAATTTTTAGCTAGGTATATCTAAAGAACCGGTAATTATACCATCATTCGAAAATACCGATGCTTGCAACTGATTCATACCATTTTATGTCTGATAATTATGTCTCGACGGCCCTTTCATCTTAGTGCTCTATTTTTCCGTGTATTTTCATTTGTACGTAATTCGATATACCTACTTTGCATAATAATAACGTTTAGTAGATCTAAGAATCGGTTGTAGGTGAATTAATATGGCAAAATAACATTTGCGGTGGCAGCAGCATTTCTATATTTTGTGTACGATAATCTAATAAACATTTTAGTTCATTCCACTTCATTCCATTCTATTCCATTTTATTCCTCTCCATTTCATTGCATTTAATCTCATTTTATTCCATTCCAGTTCAAATCGTCATTATAGAAAAATGTAATTATCAATTACAATAGTAACTATAAATAGACCTATACAAGAGTGTTATGTACCTATTTATGCTGTGGTGTACAATAAACAATATTCTAATTTGAATATTTCCACTCCTTAGAAACAGTACAAATATGTGTGACTAAGAGTTTTAGATAGGGTTATATTTAAACGGTTTTCAAAACAGAGGCTTGAAGATTAGACCCCACGTGGGCTAGTGGAACTGAGTAATAGAAATCAATCACTCGGGTAATACAACAGGCGCGGTTAGGTACGGGGCGAGTGAGTATCCCGTGACTACATTGTTTCCGAGCGCTTCCATGCTTTGCGAGGCACGCTAAGCCGCTGGTGCCGGCTGTCGTTAAGCCATGTCAGAGGCCTTATGGGCGGCTTGATAACTTCTGACAGTAAGGCCCGCCACTGTCCTATATACAATCGTCCACCAACCCAGACTTGGCTTCCGTGATGGAGTATGGCCTAACCTTCCTGCGATGCAGGTAGAGACCCGTGCCCCAGCAGTGGGGACATACAAGGATTGATGTCAGTACAAATAAAATACTGACGATAAATAATATATCAGTAGATTAACTTAATAATAATAAATCTTTATTGATAGCCACATACAAACAGCTTAAATATAGACAAAGTAGGAGTGAACAGCGGCTGACAAGGAACTAAGTTGGTGAGTCTTCTGTCTCCCAAGCTAGAGTGATTTGTATTATGGGAGCCAGAGATCCTCTGTACAACAGTGTTGCAACATAACATTTGATAAGTTACTTAGTAGCGCCCCTAGATGGGGAACACGGACGAAGATAAAAGTTTTATCCCACTATCGGTTAGTGGCATTTCGCTTTCCGCGTTGAAATGAAGCAAGATAGCGCGAGCCGATAATGGTATAAGACTATTATCGTGACGCTGTTCCCCCTGGCAGGACAAGGTTAGGTGTAGATAATGTTGTGTAGAAGTTATGCATTCGTTCGTTCATTCATTCATTCTTCTAATTTACGAAGATGCAAATTAGAAGAATGAATTCTTCTTCTTTAGGCTATATTACCTACTCCACTGCTGGACATAGCCCTCCCCTATTGAGCGCCATAGCGCATGGTTGTGCCATCATTGGGGGGTAATGCCCATAATCACAGCTCAGCCCAGCCCACGCTGGGCATGCGGGTTGGGGATTGCAGTTGGTTGGAATTGTACTGCAGGGGGCGCAGCTGCCCACCCCCCGCTTTGTGTCCCTTAGTCGCCTTTTACGACATCCACGGGAAGAATTTGGGTTGGTGCTATTCTCTAGGCCGACACCACACAGCTAATTTACATCGAATTGTAATGATTGTATGAGCAGTGGTAGCGTAGTGGTGAAACGCCGTCCTCACAGTCGTGGAGATTGTGGGCTCGGATCCCTGCATGTATACAATAGCATTTGACTTTATTTTCTATGTTACGTACATTTCCCAAGCTATAGTTTCAAGGGACCTCCCTTGCGGATATACTTGACCAAATGGGGGGTAAATGTACCCGGAACCGGCGTGCGTGCTTGCAACGACTGTGAATGTCGATGAAGCGAAGGTGATCTGTCAGGATCGTGGCAAGTGGCAGTCGCTGGTCTCTGCCTACCCCTCTGGGATACAGGCGTCAGGTTATGTTTAGTTGCAATGCCATTCGCTGATGTGAAGGAAAACATCGTGAGGAAACCTGAATGTCTGATGTATTCACACACCTCAGGGGGCTCGCGCGATTATTAGGGTCATATTCTGTCTCTGAAAGAAGGCCTGTGCCACGCAGTTGGACGTTTATAGGCCAATAAAAAAATATGTCTTTGAAAACTTTTTAATATCATTATTATTTTGTTTTTTGTATTAAACTCTAAGCCGAAGCCGAAGCGCTCCTGGCCTAGCTGAACCGAGTGATTGGAATCAAACACTTTAGTTAAGCAACAACAGGCGCGGTCAGGTGCAGGATGGGTGACCATTTCGTGACTACCGCTAGTGGCATTTTTTCAGAGCGCTTCCATGCTTCGCAAGGCACGCTTAGCCGTTGGTGCCGGCTGTCATCTAATGGCAGTCGTTAAGCTATGTCAGATGCCTTATGGGGGCGGCATGATAACTTCCGACAGTAAGGCCCGCCACTGTCTTACAATCCTCCACCAACCCGGACTTGGCCTCCGTGGTGGAATATGGCAGAATATGGAATATAGTTTAACCCTTGTATGTCCTCAGCAGTGGGGACATACAAGGGTTAAACTATAAGAGTGAAGACGTTGCGTGGAAGTTATTTACTGCGTGGTCGGTATTTTTTAAAACCATCAATGTATTAATTATTTAATCGCACATGAAAACCGGTCAGTCCGCTTTGACGATTGAGGCACCGGTCTAGGACGAGTGACGTAAAGTTTCCTGTATCGCCTTAAAAATAGATATTTCCAGTCATCGACCCTCTAAGCGCCTTTAATACTTACTGCTCTAGTTCAGCGACCCGAAGTGGCTCTCCTCTAGTTCGGTTAGCATGGACGTTTTGAATCTCTCTCGATGTCGAGTGAGAGACTTGCCAAGTCTAAAGTCCCAACATGGCAACCGAGACTCGAGATCGCTCGAGATAGCCCGAAGAGTCTATCAAAAAGTTATTATTGCCTTATTAAATATAAGAGTGTTGTTTTTTGCCTATCGGTTTTTACCGATAGCCGAACATCACTAGAAAGCTAAGAACCGCGTTTCGTTCCGACGCAAGCATCTAATCGGAACCATTAATTTTTTTAGTGTGCCCGCGATACAATAATAGTAACAAAACGCGTTCACGTCATTTTCGTTACAGCGCGTCAATTCTAATTTTTACTTTCGTGAAAAACATATTAAGGGGTGCCATAGAAAAAAAATTAAGAGCAAATGATTGCGCCACCACCCTCTAGGCATGTGTCGGTCGCATATGTCAAAATTTGTGTCTATCTCGACCGAAATTATCACGGCAGCGTCACCATGCTACTGCTTGTAGACATGTCTCGGTCTTCTCCATCTCGATCGCGATGGCCATGCTAAAGTCGAGACATCTCGGGCACATCTCGAACTCGATAGAGAAACTGACATTTTTGCATAGAAAAGGGCGTTTCTCGAGCGGACCACGCTAAGCGTACAGGTCTCCGACACAAGAAGTCTTGTTTTTTCCTGCGCGGTCCCTTGCCAGTCGCCTGCCTGGCCCTAGACTCTGTTAATGCATTGTAGGACTATCGCTCGTAGCCCCGGCTGCCTGAGTGATCTTAAGAGAGAAGGTTAAGCAACGTAGGACGCATTCAGTGCATGGATGAGTGTCCGTCTATGACTAACGCTAGCGGCATTTTTCCGAGCGGTTCCGTGCTTCGCAAGGCACGTTATGCAGTTGGTGCCGGCTGCCTTCGATAGATGGCAGTCGTTAAGCCAAGTCAAACGATGCAAAAAAGTTGTACAAATTAATTAGATTTGGTTTGCAAGCTAGAATTTAGTTCTAATTAGTGTAAATACCTATGTTATTTTGATTAAGATAATTGTAGTCCCTACGAAGGTGACATGGTCGCTTTGTGTACCAAACCTTCAATAAAATAAAAGATTAAAAAAAAACTCGGAGCCTTAGGGCGGCTTGGGAACTTCTGACAGTAAGACCAGCCACTAGTCTTGCGTGCCTCCACCGATCCGGACTTGGCCCCCGTGGTGGAGTATGGCCTATACCTTCCTCAGGGAAGAGACCCTTGCCCCTCGGTGGGACATAGTGGGTTGATGATGATGATGAATGACCATTGCACGAACGTGGCAATTTCATTTCATTTCTGCTTTAAATCTAACTTTAGCCCACACACGTATCAAACCTTCTAGACGCCATAATATGATATAAAAAACTCGTCACATGACGCGTCTATTTATCTGTCATTGTAGTGCAATACACTAACAGAATTAGGGCCCAGGGAGCTCTCGCCCATGTATTCAAAGGGTAAGACATTTGTCGTATAAAAATCGAGGATACCAATCTAGGTTCTATAAGAACGAAAAGTAAAACCACACTTTTACCACTGCATACTAGCTACAACGTGGCCAGTGCAATAACCGCACTATGTAGAAATTTTTATGATTCACACTCAATGAAACACACACACAGTCGATTAGATAAGCTTTACCTAATCAACTAACGCCATTAGGTACATCCGTCAGCGTCGTGAAGTTCTGTTTAATAAAGACCTATAGTCCATCTGTTTAGGTCCTTGAAAAATGGAATCAATCTTGATCTTCTTCTTCTTCAGGCTATATTAGTCCACTGCTGGACGTAGCCCTCCCCTAATGAGCGCCGTAGCGCAAGGTTGTGCCATCATTGGGGGGTATGGCCCATAATACCCACGCTGGGCATGAGGGTTGGGGATCGCAGTTCGGTGGAATTGTACTGCAGGGGGCGCTGCCGCCCACCCCCCGGTTTGTGTCCCTTAGTCGCCTTTTACGACACAAGAATTTGGGTTGGTGCTATTCTCTAGGCCGACACCACGCTGCCTCAATCTTGATACGTCTTTTTATATTTTAAATCAAAATCGGAAGCGCTCGGAAAAATGCCACTAAAGGTAGTCACGGAACGGTTAGGTACCCATACTGCACCTAACCGCGCCTGTTTTTGCTTAACTCAAGTGACTGATGATCAAATCAGTCGGTTCGCCTAGGCCACAAGCGCTTCCAAGTATACACAAAAGAAATTGCGGTGACCATAGAGCCACTTTATGAGCAAGTGTGTTGAAAAACGTATTACCGTATTTCCCGACGTTTCGGCAGCGTTGCAGTTATCGTGGTCACGAGTGGACTGAAGTGGCGAGTAGAGGCAATTATTGTAGGTAGTCACTTTTAGTTTATAATATTTGATATTTTTAACTTTCGGCAAGTCGGGCTTTTTAAAACGACGGAGCCACAACTATCCAACGCATAGCACTAAATAAAAACGAGTAAAATATACTGCTGGGGCAGGGGTCTCTTCCCGCATCGCAGAAAGCTTAGGCCATACTCTACCACGGGGGTGAAATCCGGATTGGCAGAGTAATTAATTGGCAGAGTAACCCTATAATTTTTATATAATATTTTTTTTTTGTATTTGACAATTCGTTTAGTATAGTATTTTCTAAGGTTAACACGAGCACTAGACATAATTAAAACTGTTTGTCATCCGAGACCACCACACCTGAAAAGGTGCCTAAACGTCGGAAAATTGTAAAAATGTAATAAACGAGCATAAATCCGTATAAAAACAGTTTTAATTAGTTTAGTGCATGTACTTGTACCATTTAACGCAGTAGGTTAAGTGCCTATACAGAGAGCAGATACCTACGTGGTAACCCCTCAGGGCAGGTTGTATAAAATGTGTTGTAGGGGACTTTTAAATTTAATTTCCACCTACATCTTCAAATTTTATGTTGTAGGGCATTTATTAATCAATCAATCAGCCCATACTCATCCACTGCTACACATAAGCCTCCTCTAAAGCACGCTACTTCCTTCCATCCTCGGCCATCTTCATCCAGTCGCTGTCTATGAACGAGCTGGTGGGGTTCCTACGCTACGCGTGCCAGTTCGTGATCTCCATTGGAGTACCTTGACCATGGCCATGTGATTATGCAACATACTATGGAAAAGTTACAAATTAATCCAGAGTGTGTCACTGTGTCTCTACGTGTTCTTTGTTTGGCACCAACTGTATCAATGTTGTTAATATTTTAATAACGATTGGCTTTTACTATCTGCTGTGTGGTGTCGGCCTATAGGCTGTGTGGTGTCGGCCTAGAGAATAGCACCAACCCAATTCTTCCCGCGGGTGTCGTAAAAGGTGATTAAGGGACACAAACCGAGGGGTGGGCAGCAGCTCCCCCTGCAGTACTATTCCACCGAACTGCGGTCCCCAACCCGCATGCCCAGCGTGGGGATTACCCTCTATGATAGCACAACGTGGCGCTCTTTAGGGGAGGGCTATGTCCAGCAGTGGACTAGTATAGCCTGACGACGACGACGACTTTTACTACTTATGTTAAGTACTTTCCTATATCGGGCCATAAATAGCCTCTAGGTACGTCCCAGTAGTCACAGGCCCTCTTTCGGAGAGAGAGAGACGGCTAGGTGTAATAGAAACTGCAGTTAGTTCGTTTTCCCTGTGGTTTTCGCACTTAGCCTCATAGTTGGGCCATTGTCCGTAGCAGACCTGTTACTCCGTGAGGTCACTAGCCAGCCAATATCTTTCCAGAAGACCAGATGTTCTCCAATGTTACTGCTGGCCTTCCGATGGGTATCCAGCTTGCCTCGTTGATGTCCGTTCTACTCCCACGCTCTCGCAGTGAACGTGGGTGGGTGTTTCGTCTTCCTTGAGGCATCCTCGGCATATCGGACTGGCGGTCAGTTCCATAGTGAGGAAATGTTGATTCAGAAAATGCGCTTCGCCATTGTTGGTAGAGCCTTTCTGGCTTGTCTGCATTTCGTTTCCGTTTTCCATAATTCTGCATACTAAGTTTCTGTTTGCAGCCTTAAACTAAAATTATGTTAACAGCCCGAGAGACAAATAAATAAATAAAGATATCATTGTCATCATCAAACCCTTATGTCCCCACCGAGGGGCACAGGTCTCTTCCTTAAGGAAGGTTTAGGCCATACTCCACCGCGGGGGCCAAGTGCGGATTGGTGGAGAAATAAAGAAATATTCACGGACGTATTACATAAATCTCGCTAGCTCCATACTAAGTACAAACTAAATGACTTGTGTTACTCGACGATTAATTTATTTTTTATACAATAATTAATTATAATACAATAAATATAATCTAATACAATAAATACATGGATAATATCCGAGACCCGAAAAAAGTTCGTTTCCTAGTTTGACCCGGCCGGGGATCGAACCAGAGACCTTTGGTTTTACAGTTAGCGTGCCAAACCGCTGCGCCACTGAGGCTTCATTAAATCACAGTAGAACCATAAAAGTGAAAACAATTCAATTAAAAGGTTAAGTTTGGGGTTATTTCGCAGTTCAACCTCGAAGATACAGATACCAACTCTAAGAGTAAATAAAAAACCCGACAAAAAACATTTTGTTTAGTTTCCGCGACGTCCGATAGTCAGTTATTATTACGTTATCAATAGCTCTTTGACACTGCATTTGCCAAAATCGTTCTATTTGCCCTCTTTGCGTAAATAAAAAAGCGAAGGAATAAACGAACGAACAAGCAATGGCTACGACAAACATAAACCTCCTTTACTTTTGCCGTCGGACAAAAATCATTTCTGCACACAAATATTTTTCTTTTTCAAAACATAAAATTTAATAATTTTTTTTTAAATATTTTTCGTTGCACTAACCCGTGCTGAGGACAATTTTAAAAACCTATTTAAGAGGCTAAAAATTCCGCTGAGAGAGCGCTGGTACGGTTAGCCAGAGGTCGCGGGTTCGAGTCCCGGCATGGGCGGAAGTTTTAGCCTCTAAATAAGGTTTTCAATACTTTTTTATTTTTATTTAAAACGTAAAAAAAAGCACGACGGGCGAGCATGCAACGGGCACGCGTAGTAATAAAGCCCATACCCTCTCTCTGAGAGAGGGCCTGTGCCCTGCAGTAGGACGTTTATAGGCTACATAAAAATGCCTCCAATAATAATTTTAGATAAGAGGGATATTTCAGGGATCTTTTCCTAGAGTTTTTAGATGGCTAGTCATGGGACACAAATTTCTTTTAATTCATATATTCTCAATTCTAAGTACCGTATACCTAATATCATACCGTGCTTTGGGGGTGCAGCTGCCGACACGATATAGGCAAGGATGAAGTGATGCTCCAACGATCAAACGATCACTAAATGCAATTCTATCTACGATTGATATCGAACGCCCTGTGGTTCACCACAGCTGAAATAGATGTAGTTAGTTAGTTAGACCTGAGATTTCCGCACTTAGCCTCATACTTAGTTGGGCCATTGTACGTAGCAAGCGCTGAGGTACGCTAACACCTCAGACACTAGGGTTTCCTTACGATATTTTCCTTCACAGTCAACGAGTAGTATAGCAATTATAATTTCACAAATGTACATAACTTAGAAAACAAAGTCATTGGTACATGCCGGGGTTCGAACCCCCGACCTCCCGATTGAGAAGCCGGTGTTCTACACCGCTCCGCTACCACCACCGCTCTTTCCGCATCGCATAGATGTATCGTTATCGTTATCAACCCTTGTATGTCCCAACTGCTGGGGCACGGGTCTCTTCCTGCATCGCAGGAAGGTTAGGCCATACTCCACCACGGGGGCCAAGTCCGGGTTGGTGGAGGATTGTAAGACAGTGGCGGGCCTTACTGTCAGAAGTTATAAAGCCGCCCATAAGGCCTCTGACATGGCTTAACGACTGCCATTATATGACAGCCGGCACCAACGGCTTAACGTGCCTTGCGAAGCACGGAAGCGCTCGGAAAAATGCCACTAGCAGTAGTCACGGGACTCTCACCCATCCTGTACCTGACCGCGCCTGTCATGGCTTAACCAAGTGATTGATTCCAATCACTCGGTTCGCCTAGGCCACGAGCGTTTCTTCTTCCTCAGATAAAAGCATAGATGTATAGAATCAAGCAATATCCACTATTTCACCTAAATATCAAAAGCTCCTACATCACCCTAACGAACCAATCCGGACTTAGCCCCGTGGTGGAGCATTAAACGAATATAATTTTATTATCATGAGGGCTGATTTTTCAATAGTCAGATAACTTTTATCTGAGGAATAAAAATGGCGGTTTGACATAATTTTCATACATAAGCTGTCAAACCGCCATTTTTATTCCTCAGATAAAAGTTATCTGACTATCGAAAGATCAGCCCTTAATCGACTATAATTTTACGTCACACATTTTAACGTAACATCACCACCAAGAAGAGACATATTCTTTGTAGTTTTTTTCTTGTTGTCATGTGCAATTAAACATTTTTTATGTTCATCTATCTTTATTTGTACTTGAGCTAGAAGAACGTACTCGTATCTAGCCTCTCTACATGCATGTAAAGCACTCTTCATAAATATGGGTGTTTTCGAAAAACATTTTCGAAATTTTCGAAAATGATAGTTATTCAAATGTTTCGAAAATATTCTTTGTTATTCGAAAGAAAGTGCTCTTTCATTTGCATGAAAACAATATTGTGAAGACAGCATTGAACAAACAAAACGCGCGCGACTCGTGTAAAGTCGTGTAATTCCGCCACGAATCGTGTTTTCGAAAATCGCGAGACTAAAGCGTTTTCGAAAATTGGGCCGATATGAATTTCGTAATGACTAACGACTTTTCGTCAGTAGTAGTGTTTTCGAATATTATCACTAAACAAGCGAAATGAGAGAGGTAGCACTTATTTCCGAAATTGTCGACAGTTTTCTCGATTCTCGACAGTCGCATTCGCGCAATCGCGGATTAGTAAGTTAGTAATATTAGTAAAACTTATTCGAAAATGAATATTAGTAATTTACTAATCTTGTTTTCGAAAATAAACATTAGTAAATTCAAATGATTCGAAAAGAGATGTCATTCACAATCGCCCATCTTTATCTTCACTGCAAGATGCATACCAATCATCCATGACACTACAACACCTCTGCCCACCGTTGATGACTGATCGCTGATAAAATAATGGAGAAAAAAGTGTGTACTTTAAATATAAATATGGGTATTTAAAAACCTATTTAGAGGCTAAAAATTTCACCCATGCCGGGATTCGAACCCGCAACCTCTGGCTATCCGTGCCAGCGCTCTACCAATTGAGCCAATGGGCGACTCACCGGCATCAGTGAAATTTCGAACCTCTTTACACTATTCTCTGTATTACGTACAGGCAGCGACATCTGGCTTAAGCAAAATGCATCACTTATAGCCCCGACTACCTACTTTGCAGTTAGGTTTTACATCAGAACGATATCACTGTACCCACATGATTATACTATTTTTATTTTTAATGCACTAACCCGTGCTCAGGACAAATTTAAAAACCTATTTAGAGGCTAAAAAATTCACCCATTCCGCGATTCGAACCCGCAACCTCTGGCATACCTATGGGTAGTTTCGTTGGATGTTCATTTGTGAATATAAACAAGATAACTTTTGTGTCAGCATCGCTTCGTGAGGAGTTTTCTTAAGGCTCATATCTTCTTCTTCTTCTTTGTCTTTGCCTCATCCCATTATTTGGGATGAGGCAAAGACAAAGAATTGATATGATTCTTAAGGCTCATATCAAAAAGAAATTATAAACCTTAAGTATTAAACGGCAAGTTTAAGACGCTTTGCTACTAGCGCCACCAACGGAATAGAATTCATAAATTGTTTTAAAACATGTTTTTTTTCATAATATTCAGAATCCTAACAACAATATCGGCCTTTTGCATCTACTTAATGAGATGATTTATACAGCGTCCAGTGGCATCTTCACCCACACTAGATGGGTGAAGGGACCACTCCGACGCTGTAGTGCCTGGGACATGGTTTAATAGATGGTTTAAGCTTCGTTATCAACCCTTGTATGTCCCCACTGCTGGGGCACGGGTCTCTTTCTGCATCGCAGGAAGGCTAGGCCATACTCCACCACGGGGGCCAAGTCCGGGTTGGTGAAGGATTGTAAGACAATGGCGGGCCTTACTGTCAGAAGTTATCAAGCCGCCCATAAGGCCTCTGACATGGCTTAACGACTGCCATTATATGACAACCGGCACCAACGGCTTAACGTGCCTTGCGAAGCACGGAAGCGCTCGGAAAAATGCCACTAGCAGTAGTCACGGGATGCTCACCCATCCTGTACCTGACCGCGCCTGTTGTTGCTTAACCAAGTGATTGATTCCAATCACTCGGTTCGCCTGGGCCACGAGCGCTTCGTTTAGCGCTAGCGCTACATTATAAGTATAACATTAAAATTATCACATAATTACTACATACTTAATATTTTTGGGTCTCATTTGAAGAATATCTTTATAAATTGTAGCCTACGTGTTATTCCGATGTATAAGCTATATTATTGTAAAGTTTCATTAAAATCCATTCAGTAGTTTTTACGTGAAAGTAACAAACATCCATCCATCCATCCATCCATCCATCCATCCATAGTAACAAACTTTCGCGTTTATAATATTAGTAGGGTATCGCGAGGCTTTAAGCAATACTATGTCGCATCTAATCGAGAATTATTGTCGTCGAAAGGCAGTGAATCAGGCAGCGGGCCCAGCGCCGCGGGCCGCGCTGAGCAGCTACCTAGGTATATGAAGGAAGCCCAGCGGCCGCGGCCGCAGTGCCTTCCTAGACAGGCTCGGAGCAGAAAGAAGCAGCGGCTCAGGGAAAAATCAAGCCTTTATTGTATCGTAAGTTCATCAGTTTTTCTTATGTAATGCCGGGTACCTACCGCTATAATAGAGGTAGATTGTATCGTAAATTCATAGGGAAATTTTATTAATAACTAGCTGACCCAGCGAATTTCGTACCGCCAACAGTCGATTCTTTATTTATTTTTTCTCGCCGTAAGAACCATCCTCGTACTTCAAGGATTTTTTTAATTAGCCATGGCTGTGTCTTACTTCTAGGAATATTCTAAAAAAAAAATTAGCGAATTTGGTTCAGCTGCTCTCGAGATCTGCGCTTACCAACACATTCAGCGATTTATTTTTATATTATAGACAATATATAAGCTATTAGTATGTAACACAATTGTAGGTACTCTTTACATGTTTTATATCATGTGGTCTGGATTGTACAATAAAGAATATTCTTATCTTATCTTAAATAAGATTTGTAACCCTTTTTTATCTAGTCGTGCAATAAAGTGTTCTCTATCTATCTATTTATCGATATTTTTTATTTAAATTTAGTCTTATAGGCGCGTCAATATGTTTTTTGTACATAAACTAATCGGTTGTCAATGCGCAAAATATATTTGTTTATTTTTTAATATTATGTTTGTACTTTGAAAATGGAAATTAAATATATTAGTGTAGTGTTACACTACACGTCCTACAGTAGGACGCCCTCCGTGGGATGACTGTTCTGATGATTAGGGGAGGGCTATGTCCAGCAGTAGACTAATATAGCCTGACGATGATGAGTTTAATGTTTGTTTACTTTTGAAATGCTACACATTTACCTTACCTACCTCATATACCTCCTGTAAGTATATACCTGTAAGATTTTTTTAGGTATCCACTATGTTCCTGTTCCATTTCTGGTCAAAGGCCTCAACAATAAAAAATAATTTTATCAAAGCATTTTTTTATTGTTATCATACAACGAAAATTTTGTTCATGTCTAGTTTCACACGAGACATTAAACTGGACATTACGGAAGAAATAACAAAGCCGAGCTTATCTCTGTAAGAGATTTCTTCCCGCAAATCTTGGAGAGTCAGAGCAGCAGTAAAAAAAGTTGCTATATACGGGTACAAAAACTACATAGATACGAGTATAATGTATGGAAAATAACAAAAAAAAAAATATCAGCCGATTTTTCACGGCCTTGGATTTAATCAAATTAGCGCAACTGTAAACATTAGTTACAAGTAAAATATTAAAAAAATTACAAAATCCTAATCCTAATAAAATAATATTTTGGAGGGTAATATTAGGTGTATACCTACTTACAGTACTCGTCCACTTTACCAACTTTGTATCTGCCTTTTTGCCCGTTTATAGTTCATCATTATTAAAACAATAACACCGATAACCTTGTCTCATTTATCATTGCACTTATTATCCGTCCAAATTAACTAAGTATATAATAACCTAGGCCTTATGGGCGGCTTGATAACTTCTAACAGTTGCGTTTCAATTCAACAATCAACTGTTTTTAAAAAACCTAGTTGGAGCCCAAAAAATCCACCCATGCCAGGACTCGAACCCTCCGCATCTAAACCAATACTATATACTGCGTCCAGTGGCATCTTCACTCACACTAGATAGGTATAGGGACCACTCGGATGCTGCAGTGCCTGGGACATCGTTTAAGATGGTATAGGCTTCCCCAGCACCTATACCGTCTCGTCTGGGAATCGAACCGCTAACTTTTAAAAATAACACAGTATTCTTTCAGCAAAATACCCTATCTACGATATTTAAGGTACTTTCCCTTCATGTCCCATAACTTTGGGACGCCCTGTATAGGATTAACGCGCCCTTTTGTCGGCGTGATAGATTTAATGCACAAAAATCTCGTGTCACATTGTTGGTCATCGAACTCCTCCGAAAGGCTTCACAGATTTTTATGATTTTTTTGCATATTCTGTAGGTCTGAGAATAGGCCGTAGGCTAAATAAGTAAGGCTTTGTGCCAAGAGGACTACTATTACATACAGGAATATTTAGATTACAATGATGTCTGGAATTAAAGCCAGTACAATGTATGAGTTCTATGTTTTGTAATAATTATGTAAACTCTGTTAATTGAGGACTTTGAAAAGACTAAGTTTGGAGTTCATTTGTCCATTTTTTCTCCAAAATGATCTAGATTTTGAAATGGACACCTAGTTTGAATTGTAATGTTCATAAAGCCGCAGTTCCTGCGCTACTTTGAATAAAACCTTTTCATTTCATGTCATTTCAATTAATATGTCAAAGCAACGTTGGCGGGGTCAGCTATAATATAATGTATACTAGCAGTTGCCTTAAGGACATTGGCCAAATTACTTGGAAGTTGGTTCTGAGCACCAATTCCACAAAAACCCACAAAACAAACTACTAAATCAACCGGTATTCGTACAGTCGCTAACAAAAGTTTAAGAAATTTACGTTATATTTTTGTTACGTAAATCATTCTATTTTATTCATAACTTTTAGACGGGAAATTAGACGGGTCTAACTGCGATTACTTTTTAGGCAATTGCAAAGTTTCCGAAACGAAGGTAGTTACGTTTTATATTACGTTACGTTTAACCTTTGGTGTCGGCTGTCATGTAATGACAGTCGTTATGAAATGTGACTTTTAAAGAATTGGCCTTATGGGCTTCATAACATCTGACAGTAAGGCTCGCCACTGTCTTACAATCCTCCACCAACCCGGACTTGGCCCCCGTGGTGGAGTATGGCCTAACCTTTTAGTGTTATACAACTTTTATAAATAATAAAACTGGAACGACTTTGACTTTGTGGTTTATTTGTACTGTTTTATTTAATTTATATTTATAATAAACACAGAAAACTGGATAAAAACGGAGAAGTAGGTAAAATGATCAGATCTAGTCAAGATCGAAAGAAAGTGATAGTGACGAAAATACGGGAAATCTCGAAAATGTGTGACATAATTTTAAATGCTTGAAAATGATAGATAGAAAAAGAAATTTAAAAAATGGTGTAAAGAGGTTTGCACCGTTACAACCTTCCTGCGATGCAAGAAGAGACCCGTGCCCCAACAGAGGGGACATACAAGGGTTGATATCGACGACGACGACGTTTTACTTACAATCGTGATTAGTCTAATATATTGCTAAAAAAATATTCTAGTTCACGTTCATTACGGCTCGTGGATATTAAGAGGCTCCATGCAATGCATTAGCGTAACCATAAGAAAAAAAATCATATCTTCATTATCTTTAGCAGTAGGTATTTTTATCGCATTTGCACACAAACATTTACGCATTTAACCCTTTAGCTGCCAATATTCTGAGGGTAGTTTGGTTGAAATGCCACAGTACAAAATTTTATGCACGAGAAAACTCGGGCATGGCAATAGAATGGAAAAAAAACTATTGGAGTTGCCAAGCACGAGTGTTCTCGGGCAGGCCAGAGTAAGCGACATGGGTGTTTATGCAGTTATAATAATGGCTATTTTTACATAAGCGCTCTTGATAATGTAAACAAATAGCTACCGTGCCATTCGTTCATTCTGGCAGGTCAGTCAGTGCTGGCGAAAGAGCATTAGCGCTAAGTCATTAGTAAGTTTTTGTGGATATTTTCGGTAAAAAAAAGTAAAAATGGCCAAACGATTGCATGACAAGGCAATTGATACTCTTTTAAACCAAGAAGACGACAGTGACGACACTTCCGGAGATTTTTTTTGTAGATTTTTTTTATTTTTTGGGAGGTAGTTAGACGATTTTCAAGTATACGATGTTTTATTTCATTTGCCATCCTATCGAAGCATGCCTGTTAGTTTCTGCTTTCTATAGAAATATTGACAAAGTGGCCCGAGTATCCTCGGCTTGGCAGTTAAAGGGTTAATGTAATATAAAATACTTTGCTGTTTGTTTATAGGTGCCATGTAGGCAGGGTGAAGTAGATAGATAGAGAACACTAGGTATATTGTGCATAAAAATAGAAAATGCACAGATATTTCTTAACCTAAGAGTACAGACAGCGACCTTGTCACTGAAAGTGGTCTTCTCTAGACAACCTTTGTATGGACTGGGCAAATGCATTGAAGAAGGAAATAGATGTACCTACAACTCACAAAATGATAATTTCAAATATAAAGTAATATTTTGTTTCACGACCTATTTTTATTAAACAACGCCATGCGTTATGAATCCGTCTACGTATACGTTGTGAAATAAGTGACATTAACTTGATGATGGTTTTATAGCCTTTATCAGATGCCTAGAAAAAAGAACTTAAATTTTTCGCGATCTTGTAGGGAACTTTAACTTCTCTTAGTTTATGCAGCCTCATGTAATTTATCGCTTCCAACCTGCTTAATGTTTAGTTCATCTGTCAGGCATAACCCACGAAACCTTGTCAGTCTTAGGGCGGAAAGATAGTGCAAGGGTTCGTTTTGTACTCGTAGAATTGATAACACACATGTGACCTGGATAATTTTAGGTGTTTGAAAACTAGATTAAAATGTAGATAACATCGATAAAGCCCAGAATAAATGTAAAAAATAATGTGTAAGTAAGTAAAACTTATCTGGAGTAGCGTTTCGTCAATAGATGAAGTGACCAGTGGCAATCTAGAAAGGGTAAAGTAATTTTGAATCTTTATTTAATATATATTTTTTTAATGCATTAACCCGTGCTAAAGACAATTTAAAAACCTACTTAGAGGCTTAGACGCGATATCGTTCCGATGTAAAACCTAACTGCAAAGTAGGTACTCGGGGCTGCAAGTGATGCAAATTATATAAGCCCGATGTCGCTGCCTGTACGTCATACAGAGAATAGTGTAAAGAGGTTCGAAATTTCACTGATGCCGGTGAGTCGCCCATTAGCTCAGTTGGAAAGAGCGCTGGCACGGATAGCCAGAGGTCGCGGGTTCGAATCCCAGCATGGGTGGAATTTTTAGCCTCTAAGTAGGTTCTTGATTTAATAATAAAAAATATTAAAATAGGCTTAAGTAGGTTTACACCGTTACAATAGAATCCCGGATCCATTCCCCATGGCATACACGCTTAATATTTTAAACACCTAAGTAGATAAAACTTTTAGAAGCGATTGTCCACGACCGCGTCCGAATTTTCGTTTTCCTTTTTTTCTTATGTGTGTGTGTTGACAAGACCTACCACAAGAAATATATCCGGTGGACCAAATTTCTGAACATACTTTCAGCTTCCTAGTACTTCCTAGTACTTTCAGCGTCCTAGGTAATTAAACTATAAGAGTTCCTTGTTGACCACCTAAAATAACTGCAAACATTTGAATGGCTATTTATAGTACCTACAATGTTATATATAATATCTAGGTATATCTATTAAAATATATTATATAATAATTAAGCCAAAAAAACTAGAATATTCCATATTAAGAGTACCTATACAGATTAATAAAAGTAATTTGTTCTCCTTCTTCAGGCTATATTAGTCCACTGCTGGACATAGCCCTCCCCTAAGAGCGCCATAGCGCAAGGTTGTGCCATCATTGGGGGGGTAATGCCCATAATCCACACGCTGGGCATGCGGGTTGGGATCGCATTTTGGTGGAACTGTACCGCCGGGGGCGCTGCTGCCCACCCCCCGGTTTGTGTCCCTTATATAGTCGCCTTTTACGACACCCGCGGGAAGAATTTGGGTTGGTGCTATTCTCTAGACCGACACCGCACAGCATAGTAATTTGTTAATTTTTGTAAATTAATACAGTTTGATAATAAATATTAATGTCTATAAATAATGATGACGTTGAATGCTACATCTGCGTCACAAGTTAATTCAATGAACGCTGTGATTATGACATTGTCTTAGAATAGTAGATCGCTATTAAATATGCGCTGAGTAATAATTATGCTAGTCATCTGTCATTTTGATTATAAAATAACTGAACCTTTATAGAATGTGGACAATATCCTCATTCCAGTTAGTTTATCGAAATAACAGTCTTACAAATTAATTCTGTTATACAGGTGCGACAAAGAAACTACAAAATAACACTTATTGTACATAAGAATGGAAATTACATATAATAGGGGTTAAAGTATGAAATTGCCGTTTTATTGCAATAGGTTCTTTGAATTGACATAGAATCTTCATGGTTTGAGGTTTTCGAATGAAACTTTTTTCAAATGGTTTCTATGATGTTCTTTTTTTAAAAAATGTGAAACATTTGAATATCGACTTTCAATTGTTTTTGTTATTCAATTTAGACGAGAAAGATGGATACGCATTTCTTTCTGCAGATCAGTCAAATCATGAGGCACCCATTTTTCGTATTTTTTTTATTTTATTGATTTGACGTAAGTGAGTCAATATTGTGGGTAAGGTAACGTTAAACCATGCCGCTAATTCCTGGGTAGTTTAACTAGGATCGGCTTCCACTATCTCTCTTAATTCATCGTTATTCACCTGTGTGGGCGGTCTTCCTCGTGGCTCGTACTTTAAGTCGAAATTTTCATCACGAAAGCGTTTAAACCAAAATCGCATGGTGCGTTCATTAGTAGACCCCTCTCCAAACGCAGCATTGATATTGCGGGCTGTTTCTGCCGCGTTAGTTCCGCGTCGGAACTCGTATTCAAAAATCACTCGAATTTTCGCAGTATCCATCTTTCTTGTCTAAATTGAATAACAAAAACAATTGAAAGTCGATATTCAAATGTTTCACATTTTTGAAAAAAAGAACATCATAGAAACCATTTGAAAAAAGTTTCATTCGAAAACCTCAAACCATGAAGATTCTATGTCAATTCAAAGAACCTATTGCAATAAAACGGCAATTTCATACTTTAACCCCTAATATATTTAGGATGCCACATAATCATCACTGTAAACATAATATGATACATAAGTGGACTGCCACTTGCCACGATCCTGACAGATCACCTTCGCTTCATCAACGTTCATAAGTCGTTGCATGCATACACGCCGGTTCCGGGTACTTTTTATCTTCCCCTTTGCTAATACAACCCCTATTTGGTCGAAGTATGTCCGCCTGGGACGTCCTTTACCGGCCCTTCCACTCAAATTCGCAATATATCTTCCTTCATTTGTTTCGTCAATATTTCTTCCTTCATCCTCTTCACATGTCCAAACCAACACAACATTCTCCTTTCAATCACATTCACTACCTCCTCTTTCAGTCCAAAACGTTCTCCAATCAGACAATTGATCGATTGACTAATCATTCCCTAAAAGTGTTTTTTATGTGTACCTATACAAATACAGGGTGTATTTTAATACAAGTTTGAAAATATATTTTCTTGTAAATTACTGAGCACCTTCCGTAACTTTTCGATAAACTTCAAAGTCTCTTATTTTAGATAATAAGACTCTTGTTGGATTAGAAAACGTTGTGGACTTAAAGAGAACGTAGTGACTAGAATAGAGGAATGTTATGTTAGTTTGGACATATCGACAGGATGAAGAGAGAAAGATAAAAGTATATCGATAAATATATCGAGCGACTGCCGGAAAGGGATGTTTGGAGCGGAAATACTGTGATGAAAAAATTAAAAAAAATTTTAGAATTGTAGAAATATATTTAAGAGTCGTTGCCCGAAATGTATATGCTGGTCTTGAACTTGGCACCGGTTCCAAACTCTTCTTCTTGAATAGCTACATTATTTTTAAAAGTATATCTTTCCCTCTTTCTCTCTCTCCGGTCCGTTAACTCCAAAGGGATCATAGGGCCTTATCCACTGATTTCCACTTCTGACGGTGGTTCGCGGCAGCTTTCAATTCAGGTCAGCCGGTCGACTTGGCCTTTTGGTCTATGAATCTTTTTCAGATGGTCCTTGAAATTGTGCATTCGGTAAATATGCATTCGTTTAAGCTACTACTGACTTTGAAACGCTCAAATCATCAACCAGTTTTTTCCGATTTTCATTACTTTTCAAATACAAATGCTTTATTTGTGAAATATGGGTTGGTTCTTATAATTTAATATAATGTTTTAGTCGTAATAATGTTTGTTTGGATTATGCCCTAAGAAATTTCTTACAAAACTTGCACCGTATATTTCTATATGACGTTTAGAATATCCCCTTAAAACGCCCAACGAATTCAAAGTCATCCTGTAGATCTAAAAATAGAGTTATCAGCGGTATCAACGGCCCCTGTGGCGCAGCAGTAGCGCACCTGGAGCGCAAGAGGTTCCGGGTTCGAACCCCGGCTGGGGACCAAAAAAAACTCCAGGTCTTGGATGTTTACATGTATGTCGTTGTTTCTGGTTCCCACGACACAGGGTATCCTAGTGTGGGGCCAAAAGCAATGTATGTGCCTGTATATAAATGTTATGTTTTGTTAAATGTATTATCAGACCAAAATGTCGGCTCGTCTGTCATCCGTTGTGCTGTGCCTGGCGCTGGCCACGGCTGCAGCTGACAGACGGACCTTCTTCTCCTCGCTGGGCAAAGGGATCCAGAAGGAGGTGGTGGCGGTGGCCACGCCCATCGAGGAGACCGTCGTGGGAATCGGCTCCAGCCAGTGTAAGTATCTTCTTCTTAAAAACGCACAATGTCACCCGTGTCAGATTGACGCTTCAGCGAGCTGGAAATCGTTCTACCTGACAACTATCTGCATGATTATTTTCTTTTTAATGCACAAACCCGTGCTAAGGATAATTTACGTAATACAGAGAATATTGTAAAGAGGTTCGAAATTTCACTGATGCCGGTGAGTCGCCTATTAGCTCAGTTGGAAGAGCGCTGGCACGGATAGCCAAGGGTCGCGGGTTTGAATCCTGGCATGAATGGAATTTTTAGCCTCTAAATAGGTCTTTATAACTACCTGCATACCCGAGGAAATATTTAATAAAACATAGTTCTAAGCACGATCACGCCTCATTTCGAATCCTTTAAACATTGACAATGTATCAGTGTGATCCAGCGAGTCGTTTGTAAATAATTAAAACCAAACTACGTTAGTATACAAATCTATTCTTAAGCAGTTTATCCAACAGTAACATTAGAGAGTTCTTCCATAGAGAAACGTGTGGTCGGTTAAAGTTGGTAGAGCAGCAAGCTGATGGTTTGCAGCTTGCAGTGCAAATATTTCGGCCCTGAGGTAGGTATAGGTTATGTCAATCAAATTATTTTTTTGGCGAATTTTCCCATTTCTCCAATCGTGTCATAGCGATGCACGACTATGAATGAAATTACGGGTTTAGGGCGACTAATCAAAAGTTAGTAACGTTTCGATGAATAATGGAATGAAACCATCAATTAGTAACCACTAAGGTCAATTGATTTCTTTAAGATTCTGGGGCTGAATCCCCACGACGATTCACGACGGAAGTGCCCAAGTCGTCCAAATATTCATCCACTTGAATGACAAGTTGCGGCGGAACAACGACTATTGATAGCAGTTAGGCCACAGAATCATAATCAGCCCCTATCAGTCCACTGCGGGACTTAGGCCTCTCTCAAGACGAGCCCGATGTTCGGTTCTTCCTTTCCAGTCACCAGCCACAGCTTTGTAAATGTCGTCGCTCCACCTGATCACAGGACGTCCTACGCTACGTTTGCCCATTCGCGGTCTCCACTCTAGAACCAGTCTTCGCCAACGGTTATCGGAGGACCGATGCCACTCGCAGGCCACAGAATTTTAGTTACTAATCTTGATGTATTATTTGTTTATCACGACTGCGGCGAAGCCCAAAAGGAGGGTAATGTGTTTAGTTCGTATGTATGTATGTATGTATGTATGTATGTATGTATGTATGTATGTATGTATGTATGTATGTATGTATGTATGTATGTATGTATGTATGTATGTATGTATGTATGTATGTATGTATGTATGTATGTATGTATGTATGTATGTAAGTATGTCCGATTCTATGTTCCCTCATAACTCCTTTACCAATGGTCAGGTTTTGTTAAATAAGGTCACATTCGATTCGGCATCTTTGCGCGGGTGTCATAGGCTATATGAAATCCGAATTATGCGATCAGAACCGTGACGAAAATTAAAAACGTTAATAAACTTCGTTAAAGTTCAGCTAGGAGTCACAAGATGGCGCTGTTATATTTAAATCATTGAATTCGAATCCTAATTTTGTTGAACTGCGCCTAAAAGGTGTGAAGTATTTAAAACAGAAGTTTGCGGATGTCGTAGTTTACATAAAATCAGCATTAATAGAGAACCAACGTAACAAAAAATAACATTCCCTTCTAAGCAATTAAGTACCACTTTTAGCCACTACATGGCGCTGCTATATTTGATTTATTGTAATACATGTGTATACATAATTTCGGCTTTGGTCTGCATGTAAACAAACCGTTTATAGAATCGGCACAAATACGGAAAGAAGTAATGCCTATAAAGTGGTTTGTTCCTTCTAGATCATTCATTTATATTTAAAAAATATACTTTTGTTGAACTACGCCTAACACGTGCGAAGTATTTAGAACAGAATTTTGCGAATGCCGCAGGTTATATAAAATTAGCATTAATAGAGAACAAACGGAACAAAAAATTATATTCACTTCTAAGCAATTAAAGTGCCACCTTTAGCCACTAGATGGCGCTGCCATATATTTATTCTGGTACATGTATTTACATTTACACATTTACATTTACACATTTTAGCTTTGTTCTACACATGTAAACAAACCGTTTATAGAAACGGTATAAGTGCTGAAAGAAATAATAGAAATAATGCCTTTAGAGTGTTTAGTTCCTTCTAGGCCATTCGTTAATTTAGGAAATATCAACCTCATAGGGGGTTTTAATAATTAATTTCTTAACTTTGATATTAATTTCTTACTGATACTTAGAACAAAACTAACTAATCAAAATATATAAAGTGTAGCATGTAACTCCTTTTCCCCTGTGTGATCATAGTCAGCGACAAGCTAGGTTCAAAGTTGAAACAGAAAATGATAAAAAAAAAAAAATTTAACGCTCTTACTGGTAGGTAACCGAAGACGGATCCTCCGTGACATCGTATCACAACACCCAACTTTAAGTGATTTCCGAGACCGAAAGCTGAGCCGCGGTAAGCGAGCAGAAGAAACAATGCCAGCGCGAGTTTGGTTGAGGTAGAGACTAATCATGTTCACATGTAAAAGACCCAGTACCTAGCGAAGCTGAAGGCCAAGCTCTACGACGCAGGCACGAGAAACCCTGTCGTGGTGAGGCTGAAGGCCGAGTACCAAAGAGGCCGCGGCCGAAGGCCGTGATTATCGTTATTCCTACGCCCAAGCCTTATAGCCTTAAGCCTCAAAGTAACTACGCGAGGCCAAAGCCGAGCCTCATGATGAGGGTGCGTGGAATACTGCCACAGCGAGGCCGAAGGCCGAGCTCCGTTTAGATTGGTTCCGAAGGCCGAGATTAATTTTCCCACGCAAAATACCCAACCTTTAAGTAACTGTCGCGGCCTTCGGCCGCGCTAGTTACTTAAAGTTGCTGTGACGAGGTTGAAAACCGAGCTCCGTACAGGCCGCGGGCAAGGCCGAGAGCCATGAACTCGCGAAGCAAACACAGGGACCACTGGCACGGCGAGGCAGAAAGCCGAGCTTGGTTCCGACAGAGACTATTCACGTCCCCACCCACAAGTTCCAACTTTAAGTAACTAGCGAGGCCGAAGAAACCTGCACGTGGAAGTGCACGAGGAAACCTGTCGCACCTTTGTACAGGCCGCGGCCGAAGGCTCAGACCATTTACAAGTCATTATTCTAAGTAATTAGCGAGACCGAAAACTGGGCCCAGCAATGCAAGCACGAAGAATTCTACTCTGGAGATGCCGAAAGCTGAGCGCCATTCAGGTCGAGGACATAAATTGAGGCTATTCCAGTCCCCACCTACAATCGTTAACATTATATAACTGGGTGCAGTGAAGCGTTTATAGGCTATATAAAAAAAAGACAATTTATGTAGGGATAATAAAGAAAAAAATCTGTCGTTTCCTTTTATCAGTCTCTTTGCGAATATTCTAGATCGCTTAACACCATTGGACCATATTGATTATACTAGCTAAAAAATATCAAACGACATAAATTTTGAATGCATGACTATGACACCTATGACTATATCAATAAAAACATTAATGATTTGCCGAGACATGTCCTTTGTCGAGCAAAAGAAAATAAAGCGATAAACTAAAATTCATTTAGGAAAGAAAATAATGTTACGATTTAAAGGATGTAAGCAGTACAGATGGACCTTTAAATTTTATCATTTTACTGAGTCACTAAAAGGTGAAAAATATGAAAAATATTAAAAAAAAAATAAAAGAACCCGACTGCAGTGATAGATCAACTGAAAGGGAAAAAACAAGATAATTTTATTTTAAAATGCTAACCTCGATTCAGAAGAGATCATGCTGCTTTATTTGAGGGACCAAATGATAAAACTTTTTAAGCATTATTTGCTCAAACTTTTGCAGTTATAACTTTATATAAAATGATGCAGTCGGGACCCATTAGAGGACTTTAAACAAACAGTAATGGGTCCCGACTGCAACATTTTATATAAAGTTATAACTGCAAAAGTTTGAGCAAATAATGCTTAAAAAGTTTTATCATTTGGTCCCTCAAATAAAGCAGCATGAACTCTTCTGAATCGAGGTTAG
Source organism: Yponomeuta sedellus (assembly GCA_934045075.1). Taxonomy (NCBI): domain Eukaryota; kingdom Metazoa; phylum Arthropoda; class Insecta; order Lepidoptera; family Yponomeutidae; genus Yponomeuta; species Yponomeuta sedellus. Next base: position 758,903 of record OW203744.1, read on the forward strand.
CATTTTAAAATAAAATTATCTTGTTTTTTCCCTTTCAGTTGATCTATCACTGCAGTCAGGTTCTTTTATTTTTTTTAATATTTTTTTTATTTTTTTTTTATATTAGAAGTAATAAGTAAACTTTGCCAATTCTGTGGATATCTGTTATTGGCCCTGTGAACTGTATTTTTATTATTTTAATGAAATAAGTTTTCGCTGTGAATGTCCTTAATAAAAAAAAATACTAAATTACTATTAATACTAACATACAATTTATTATTATTATTTGTTTACATTGCAAAATTTAAGAAAAAAAAAATTGATACAGCTCATGAATCTAATAGGATTTTTGTGAACATTTGCTTGCAGCACTGCTTTGACTTATGAAATAAATCAACTTCCGTAAATGCTGTATAACTATGGCACATTCTGTTGAGGGGGTGTTTTTTATTTTTATTTACGGTTCACAAAACTGAATGTTACACCTTAGACATACAAAACAGTTCATATTATAAGAGAGCTTACAGTGATGTAACATTCTACTAGGTGTGAACACAACATGCAATTTGAGCGCAGAAGTACTAGGTAATTAAATTGAATACACTAATAGTACTAATTTAAAAACCTATTTAGAGGCTAAAAATTTCACCCATGCCGGGATTCGAACCCGCAACCTCTGGCTATCCGTACCAGCGCTCTACCAATTGAGCCAATGGGCGACTCACGGCATCAGTGAAATTTCGAACCTCTTTACACTATACTCAATACTCAATACTCAATACTCAATACTTTATTGCAGCCATAAGTTTGGTAAGTTCTTATATAATATAACAGATAATGTGTATCATTATGGACCCTGTCGGGCACAGCAAAAGCCTTACAACCAAAATCTTATAGCTAATGTGGTATCCAGTACCTGCGAACTATTTAATTTCCACAATTTTATCTTAAAAACTAGGTAGGTATCCTATAATTGCATAAAATATAATTTTTATTATACATCTTATTTAAATTTATCTTCTAAGTATTCATTCACAGTATAATAGCTTCTGGAGATGAGCAACTGTTTTAGGTTTTTACAGAATTCTTTGTCATTGATATTGTTTCTGAGTGTCTCGGGTAACTTGTTAAAAATCTTAACTGACATTGTGAGTGGACTTTTCGAGTGCAATTGTAATTGAGATGTTGGAACGTTTAATTGGTTTTTGTGACGTAATGAATACTTTGACTGTATTTCTTTTCGTTTTAAATAAAAATCTGGGTGTTGTCGTACAAATTCACATATTTTATAAATATATATGCAAGGTAGGGTAAGAATTTTGTGTTTTTGAAAATGGATTTTACAGCTGTCTGTTTGTTTTATATTTACTATTATTCGTATAAGTTTCTTTTGACTTGTGAAAAGGGTAGAGACATCAGTACTATTCCCCCATAGTATGACACCGTAACTGAGCCACGCATAAGCGTATGCATAGTAAGTAGTTAAGGCTGTTTGTAAATTTGTGGTTTTTTTTATTTCTCTTAGTGCATAAGAAAAACTTGCAAGCTTTGATCGTAGTTTTTTTATGTGTTTTTTCCAATTAACATTTGTGTCTATTTCTAAACCAAGAAGTGTGAAATTTGTAACAGTTTCTAAATTTTCATTGTTGTATTGGAAGTTTATATTTATGGGGGTTTTTTGATGTGGGTAAAAGGGCATTATTTTAGTTTTCTTGTAGTTTATTTCTAGATTGTGTTCACTGAGCCAGTCTGTTGTTTTATCTAGTATCTTAGTCAGTGTTTCATTTATATTACTGTTGTTTTGGCATGAGGTAAGTAGGGATATGTCGTCTGCAAACATAACACATGGTCCATCCATGATCTTAGGCAAGTCATTAATGTAGATTAGGAACAGGAGACAGCCTATTACACTTCCTTGAGGGATTGAGGCATTTATAACCTTAGTTTTAGATCGTACATTTTTAATTTCGCTTGTAGCATAATTAAAATGTTCAATTTCTACCGCTTGTTCCCTGTTCTTTAGGTATGATTTTAGCCAATTATACGTTGTTCCTCGAATTCCTATTCCATTTAATTTTTCTAGTAGTATTTTATATTGCACTTTATCATAAGCTTTGGTCATGTCTAGTAATATGCCAATTGCATATCTTTTTTTATCCAGTATATTAAGTGTTTCTTGAATATATTTATAAACAGCTAGCGTTGTTGATCTCTTTTTCCGAAATCCATTTTGGCAGTCGTCGAATATTTTATATTTTTCACAGAAGTTGTAAATACGATCACACATAGCTTTTTCGAATATTTTTGAGGCTGCTGGCAAAAGTGCAATTGGACGGTAGTTATTTGGTTCAGTTTTTGTGTCTTTTTTGTGGATTGGTTTTATAATTGCTTTTTTGAGAAGATCTGGGAAACTTCCTTCATTGAATGATTGGTTGATTAGTGTGCAAAACGGTACAGTAAGTTGGTTTGCGCATTGTCTAAGCAAGCATGACGGAAGTTCGTCTACTCCAAAACTTTTCTTATTTTTAAGGCTTCTGATTATTTTATGGACTTCTCGGTGATCTACTGGTTTTAGAAAAATTGAGTTTGTAGAAGGGTAGAGCACTGGGCGTCCACATGGGTCATTTTTATTTGACTTAAGGTTATTCGCGTTCGTGGTTGGTGTTCCTATCGAAGCAAAGAATTCATTGAACAAATCACTATTCTCTGTATTACGTACAGGCAGTGACATCTGACATAAGCAAATTGCATTACTTACAGCCCCGACCACCCACTTTGCAGTTAGGTTCAACATCGGAACGATATCACTGTACTCACATGATTATACTATTTTAATTTTAATGCACTAACCCGTGCTAAGGAACAAATTTATAAACCTATTTAGAGGTTGTTCCTTAGCACGGGTTAGTGCATTAAAATAAAAATAGTATACTAATAGTACTATTTTTAATGGCTAAGTCCGTCTCCCACCCCATTCCAAGGTGTGACACCAACGTAGCAGACAACCTAGAAACCTCAAACAAGATTCACCCAAAAAATGGCTACTTAGGTGTCCCCCCAGAAGTGGGCGAGAGTCAGCAAATAAATATGGTATTAAAGTAAACTAACCTAAGATAAATTTATAAGATGTGTTATGGCTTAGGGCCCAAAATTGTGAGATTATGATTGTACGGTATGATTCGACTTAGTCGAATTATTGCTATAATTGAAAGATTCAATTAGTATCATTCATAATTGCCCATCATTACCATATTATCACGGGATGCTGATAATAAGCTAACAGAATTTTCAACAACAGGCAGCAGTGTCAAGAAGATAATCGGCGTTGCGTACGAGCAGATCGACGACGGGGAGAAGGAGCCAGACCTTAATCAGCTCACTCTGGAGTACCGGGACGAGTAAGTGTGAACACTGAAAATATTAAAACACTTCAAACACCCGCCAAGTGAGAGTTGCACTCGTTCACCTCATTCACAAGTTCAAGATACAAGAGCCAACGCCCACAACGAGTTTTATACACGTTTGTAAACGCGTGTTGTGATATTTTTGAGAAGTGATGCAAACGCGCTGCATCATAGCATTGTTTTTGCTTCCATTTAAGGCCTGCGCAGACGAGGGAGTATCCCCGGATATTTTTTTGTCCGTCGATATAGATATCTTATAAATTGTATCGAATAACGCACACGAAGGACTAAAAGTAGGTACCCCGTACAAAAAGTCCCTCAAGTTACCTTATCAGAGTCGGCGAGGGCATCGGTTCTCTGAAAATTAGATCAAAAATAGGTAACGTTGTTTTTTAGGGTTAAATAGAAAGGATCTCATCTATCCCATCTTAGAAATGAAACATTTATTATTTCTTGTATTGACCTTGCAGCGTACATTCGATCCATTCCCTTAGTAACAAAAAGTTCTTCATCTGATTGCATGGCGGTGACTTTCGCTCAGATAGAAAGAAAGAGAGAGAAACATTGATCACTAAGTGTGCCCACTACGAATTGGTAGGTAAATCCCTTAAACAGAAAAATTCCCATGTCTACTCCATGCGCCGTTGGCACGTAGTGCTACAAGTTCCTTCATCAATCGTTCTTGACCCAACTTCGATAACACTTATTTTCTCAGGGAAACTCGCATCATCTACAACATCACGTCGGCACCAAAGAACATCTTGCAATCCAGGAGCTACGACCCCTCGCGCAAGCTCATCATCTTCGTGCACGGCTTCACTGATGACCCCAGCAAGGCCAGCTTCAGCAACATCAGCGATTCTCTCTTGAAAACTGGTACGTTGATGTTCGATGACCTCTGCCGTTTTGCTTGGTTTTGGGTTATTGTCCTCGTGTATTGTAGATCTACTCATTAAAACGCTTATTTATAGCAATACTGATATCTTTTTATATCGAAACCCTGGCCTAGCTACGGCTCTCAACTCGACTGACATCTAACAGAACGTAAAGATTTCCTTTAAAATAATTCAAACTTGACTGGACGGCTACGCTGGCCAGCTTTATAAAAAAATATCGTTACAGTACATATGAAAATTTGACCTCTGGGAGGATGAAATAGGCGATAAAACTTTTAAATAAATGCACAGCCTTCTTCATCTTATGACGTTGGCGTCCACTGAGGACCAAAATTAAAACTTCAAGGGGGTAAATTGGGGATACAAGTTTGTACAAAACTTTTTATTACTTGGACATATTCCTGAATCCTTGGAAGGGATAGTAGGAATATATCTCATCAATTCCAGAATGTTCTAAGCATTTTTCGCTTATTTCAGGCGAATGCAATGTTCTGGCTCTTGACGCAAGCAGTCTGATCCACTGGCTGTACCTGCGCTCCACTACCTACGTCCGCTTCATTGGAGAGAAGCTAGGGGAAACGGTGGCTGCCATGGTCAACGGTAAGTGCTGGGAGAAAATCGAGATATACTACGGTCACAATATCAGGCGGTTTGAGTTCTCCACGCATATCGATACAACCCGGAATGGAGTCCTCCATAAATTTTTGTCGATTCAACCAGGCAAGGAGTTCTCTTAGATACATTTTTATCGTTACAACCCGGAATCGAGTCCTCCATAATTTTTTATCAATTCAACCTGGCATGGAGTTCTCATAGGTACATTTTTATGAGTCCTGCATAAATTTTTATTGATTCAACCTGGCATGGAGTTCTCTTAGATATATTTTTATGAGTCCTCCATAATTTTATATCGATTCAACCTGGCATGGAGTTGTCTTAGATACATTTTTATGAGTCCTCCATAATTGTTTATCGATTCAACCTGGCATGGAGTTCTCATAGGTACATTTTTATAAGTCCTCCATAAATTTTTATCGATTCAACCTGGCATGGAGTTCCCTTAGATATATTTTTATGATTCCTCCATAATTTTTTATCGATTCAAACTGGCATGGAGTTATCATAGGTACATTTTTATGAGTCCTCCATAAATTTTTATCGATTCAACCTGGCATGGAGTTGTCTTAGATACATTTTTATGAGTCCTCCATATTTTTTTATCGATTCAACCTGGCATGGAGTTCTCTTAGATACATTTTTATCGTTACAACCCGGTATCGAGTTCTCCATACATTTTTATCGATTCATCCCGGAGTCTAACGGCTTACTTGCCTCTCTTGCATTCTCGCAAAATTACAAGCTATATACTGTTTACCGGAATCGGCGTGCGTACATGCAACGACTTATGAACGTTGATGAAGCGAAGGTGATCTGTCAGGATCGTGGCAAGTGGCAGTCCCTGGTCTCTGCCCTTCCCCCCTGGGATACAGGCGTGAGGTTATGTAATGTTATGTTATGTGAACCGATGTCAGTTGCTTTTTATGTAAGCACTTTGGCCAATTGACAGCTGTTAACAGAAGATTAACAGCTTGTTAGTGTTTGTGTTAGTGAAATTGGAACCGGGGATTAAGCTCTTGATGATGATATCAACCTTTTTCTATGTCCCCTTTGCTGGGGTACGGGTCTCTTTCTGCATTGCCGCAAGGTTAGGCCATCCACCACGGGGGCCAAGGCTGGGTTGGTAGAGGATTGTAAGACAGTGGCGGGCTTTAATGTCAGAAGTTATCAAGCCTCCCATAAGGGCTCTGGAGTGTCTTGTGGACTGTCTTGGGGGATTTCCAGCAGTGGACGAATACATCCTGATTTATTATTTAAAAAAAAAAGTTGTCTGGAAGAGATCACTTTTTGTGATAAGGCCGCCATCTGTTCCTTTTTTTTTTAACATTTGTTAAGAAACATCTGTGTCATTTCCATTTTTATATAACATAAAGTGTATTATCATATGTAACGAATGGACTCATTTAAAGCTTAAGAGATGTTTATTTTACCCAATCAATCTGCTATTAATAAGCTTCATTTGAATACGTACCTAGTATGTTCTAAAATTAAATTACGATCCATTAAATCCAAAATAACATGAGATACCAAGAAACATTGTGAGCAAACATCTAAAACGAGAAAACGAAAACGTGTTCTCTATCTATACGTACATCAAAAAGTCACAGCACCGACAGTGTTATAGAGCCAGTTTCTGAATTGATACTCAACTGGAGCGCTGTCTCTTCGAATTTCTCAGCAAAGAGCGAGACAGAATGTTACTTAGGTATTTACTTAGTGAAATTCTCAATTCAGAAACCGCCCCATAGTCTCTGTGCTCCTCTGTCCAAGGACTTTTGAGGTTAAAGAGCTCGGTAAGGTAATTCGGTAAGGCCACGGGGGAAAATGAAGCTATGATTTTGTCGACATTGCACCCCTAATGTCGACAAAATCATAGCTTCATTTTCCCCCGTGGCTTCGTTTGCCTTTTTGCAGGTCTCTCAATAATATAAATTGCTAGTTTTAGGATCCACGACCGAGACTAATGGGCTTGATTATGGCATAGGCAATTTCAAGCGCTGAGATATTACAACTTCAGCACTCAGATTTCCTCACTATGTTTTCCTTCCGCGTTAAGAAGTGGTACTGCTACTATAACTTCACAAATGTACATAACTTACTAAACAAAGTCATTGGTACATGCCCGCACTGGGAATCGAACCTGGGTCTCGCCTCCGAGTCCATTGGTCTACCCACTGGGCTTCCGCCGCTACCCAATCTGATAAATTATTTAAAAACCTATTTAGAGGCTAAAAATTTCACGCACTCTACCAATTGAGCTCAAGCTCAATTGGTAGAGCGCTGGCACGGATAGCCAGAGGTTGCGGGTTCGAATCCCGGCATGGGTGAAATTTTTAGCCTTTAAATTTGTCCTTAGCACAGGTTAGTGCATTAAAAATAAAAATAATATGATAAATTATTATTAATACTGTGTTACATGTCTGTTAGCTTTTAGAATATACCGCGGCTACTAACGGATGTAATCGATTATATTGTAATAAGGCAAGGTTTATTTTGTATTGTTATTTGTAACTTTACATAACTTTTCAAAATAGTAAAGAAAAGTTTTATCTTCTTCTTCAGGCTATATTAGTCCACTGCTGGACATAGCTGCTGGACTCCCCTAATGAGCGCCATAGTGCAAGGTTGTGCCATCAATGGGGGGTAGTGCCCATAATTCCCGCGCTGGGCATGCGGGTTGGGGATCGCAGTTTGGTTGAATTGTACTGCAGGGGGTGCTGTGGCCCACCCCCCGGTTTGTGTCCCTTAGTCGCCTTTTACGACACCCAAAAGAAGATTTGTTTTATAAAGAGTGCTTAGTGCGAGTTTGACAGATCCAATCGAATAACTTTACTACCGCGTTAATCGAGCCTTGAGTAGTGAGTATGAGTAGGTAAGGTAAGTCACAGTACAACTCGCACTCGCGTTTATTCGTGTTTTGGCTGGTAAACGTGTTCACTTCTTCACGTAAACCATTACAACTCGCACTCAGCAATTTTAATTTCCATACTGGTCGCTAGGTGGCGCTTCTTCGATGCTATAGAAATATGAGTTTACGTTAACGCGATCGAGTAGTTAAAAAACTCGCACTAAGCACTCTGAGCAGAAAATAGTATTACACTCGCGTGTTTTCGGCGAAAACCGAAGCCTTCTCTAGAGCCCGAGGTATATTCTAACAGCTAACAGACTGTACAATGGAACAAACATTCTCACGATATAATATGTATAAGAAAAGATTCTAAAATCACCCTTTGATGAACCTCTTAGGGCCCCTTAAAACATCATTGAACATGATACGATAACTACTATAAACGTAGTAGGCACACACATATTGTCTCTATTGTGAACCATTATATCGTGGGATTGTGATGTAAGCCACTCTTGTCACGCGATGCTTTACAAATAAAATTAAATGCGGAAGAACGGAAAATATTGCAGAAATAAACATCGACTCATGAACCACCAGTATCAACAACCATAACGCGTTCAAGCTGGTTTTGTCGAGATGGGAACTTTCCACTAATGTGTTTGTGTTTTTTACACATAAGTTCATATGCAAATAATATCGACAGGTTCCAGATTCCTGGTAAATTCAGGTAAATTCCTTATTGCACACTAGTAATATACCAAAGTAAAGTACTTAATTTGTGAAGTTAAATTATAGCTATACTCGCCCGCTATCCCACTCGCTAACTTTGAAGGAAAATATGGTGAGGAAACCTGAGTATCTGAGGAGTTTAATTTTAAAAAAATGCTAATCGGCGGTGGGCACTCGTGTTAATTAAGCGTGCCCTGCAGTGAGATGTATTTAGACTACTCACATAAAAAAACACTTAATTTCTGAAATGGAATAAAATGATAAGGTTTCATTCACACTAGGTGTCCATGTCAAAATGTACTCGTAGATCATTTTGGAGAAAAAATGGACATAAAAACTCGATATCTTCCAGAAAATCTTTGTATCGATATCAACCCTTTATGTCCCCACTGCTGGGGCACGGGTCTGTTCCTGCATCGCAGGAAGGTTAGGCCATACTCCACCACGGAGGCCAAGTCCGGGTTGGTGGAGGATTGTAATACAGTGGCGGGCCTTATGGTCAGAAGTTATCAAGCCACCCATAAGGCCTCTGACATGGCTTAACGACTGTCATTACATGACAGCCGGCAACAACGGTTTAACGCGCCTTGCGAAGCACGGAAGCGCTCGGAAAAATCCCACTAGCGGTAGTCACGGGCCCATCCTGCATCTAACCGCGCCTGTTGTTGCTTAACTCAAATGATTAATTCCAATCACTCGGTTCGACTAGGCCACTAGCGCTTCTTCCTTGTATAGACAGGATTAAAAGAAGATAATCGTAGGTTACATTAGACTGAACACAAAATTAATATATTTTCATGTAAATAAATATAATTTAGTAGTAACACAGGCACTAGGCATTAGTGTGGAGACACTGTTACTTTACGAAGTTTTTTTCTGCCATTGTAACTTCTGTTTCGTTATGTTGTTACTAATTCGCCAACAATCTGCCACGCAGTTTGGCGAATGATTTGTTTAAAAACCTATTTAGAGGCTTTCCACCCATGCCGGAATTCGACTCGCGACCTCTGGCTATCCGTGCCAGCGCTCATCCAACTAAGCTAATGGGCGACTCACCGGCATCAGTGAGATTTCGAACCTCTTTACGATACTATCTGTATTACGTACAGACAGCGACATCTGGCTGAAGTAATGCAACTGAAGTGAAGTAATGAAGTAATAAATTCTTCAGCCAGATGTCGCTTTTGTTCTCTTAGAATCTTTTATATTTTCCTACACTATAGACCTAATATTAATTGTTCTTTTCTTCTTGAGTCCTTCATTCATAGAGGAGCATAGGGCTACAATCACAGATGTCCACTAATGACGCATGGTTCTTCTAACTAGATTGTTTGAACTGGAAAAATCAAATTGAAGCGTAATAGGATACTTATATCCTACTTAAGTTGTTACTGAACGCTCGCTCCAAACCAAACTCGTTATTCTAATTTGCTCGGAAATAGGTAAATATGCAGATACGAGATTCTTGTACGTCAATAAACGTACATATATTTTATTCCACTTTTGTCGGGGTTGTAAACATTTGTTTTTTTATAAGCGATATCAACCCTTGTATGTTTCCACTTCTAGGGCACGGGTCTCTTCCTTCATCGCAGGAAGGTTAGGCCATACTCCACCGCGGGGGCCAACTCCGGGTTGGTGGAGGATTGTAAGACAGTGGCGAGCCTTACTGTCAGAAGTTATTAAGCCGCCCATGAGGCCTCTGACATGGCTTAACGACATGGCTTGATAATAATAAATAAATAACTCACACTGCAGACATTCACTTATCCTAAAAACTAAGAACGAATAAAAACTACTAAATACTAATTATTTGTCCAAAATCGAAGTTAAGGAACTTAATTGGAGGTGAGTTGAAGGGAGATTTATTTCATTTTCTTATTTTATTTATTTGTTACATTAATAAAATATACATTATACATTTAGATAGGTTTTTGTTGAATTAATGAGGTGAGTGACCTGGGCAATCAAACAATTAATTAAATATTATCGTACAAGCTGATCAAACCTGAATGAAGTTTAATATACATACATAAACATACGCATGTAACCTAGAGGGGTAGGTACGCTTCACTCAATTTCCGGGGAACAAATGACCGCACACCGTAGGCGTTGTGTCCGCGACAAGTACTCGGAGGACATTTTTTACGATCCGCATCTAGTCTGCGCAAGCCTTAATACAGGTCTGGCGATCTAATGTACCTTCTACGACTTGATAAAACCATTGGTAAAGCAATCGGTCTCTACGATACAGGTATAACCTAGTGTGAATACCACTTTAATTTAGATTTCCTGTAAACCCTGCCATAAAAACTGTAACACCTTTATAATATACCTTCTATACACTGCCGTCGTACGGAGAAAGGCCGTAACTCAGTTGAAACTGGTTTCGAGTAAATTAACGTTTTATTTGAAGTAAAGTCTCGAACATTAATATTTAATTTAAGCCAATGATAGTAGTTTTAAAATTTGTAGAAAAATATGCTTAATTTTTATGGTCTTTGTTTTGTTTCCGTATATAGACTAGACTTTTTCACAATTTGCAAATTTCCCTTTCACTTTAGTAAACAAAATATATTACGTGATATGATTTTAAGCAGGAAAGCCCTAATTATATATATATCAGGTTATGGCGCACAAGTACCAGCGCAAGAGCAAAAAGGGACAAACTTGCGAGGCCGAAGGCCGAGCTCCGCGGAGCGGGCACGAGGAACCCCGCCACGGCGAGGCCGAAGGCCGAGCTCCGTCCAGGCCAAGGCCGAAGGCCGAAACCGTTCAGGTTACGGCGCACAAGTATCAGCGCAAGAGCAAAAAGAGACAAACTCGCGAGGCCGGAGGCCGAGCTCCGCGGAGCGGGCACGAGGAACCCTGTCGCGGCGAGGCCGAAGGCCGAGCTCCGTCCAGGCCGAGGCCGAAGGCCGAGACCATACATGTTCTCATGCAACAATTCGCTACAATAAGTGTCTAGCGAGGCCCTAGGCCGAGCGCCGCGGAGAGCGCAGCTCGGAGCGGCTGGGGGTTGGCGCGCGTAAGCGCGCAGGGGGCTCGCCCCCTAGTTCTAATAATAGACCTCTAGGGCGCAACTCATAGATTCGGAGGGCGAACTTTACTTACTTAACTTTACGGCGGCGCCGTACATTTGTACAAATGGCCTTTGTACAAATTCTGTCATTTTGGCGCCACATTACGCGTGATTCATGCCAAGGTACTACTCAGACTCCATAGTACAGGGCATCCAAATTTAGGACCATTACAAGTGACTGTGTTGTGTGGATGGTACCCATTATTATAGCTATGGCATCGTTAATGTGCAGATGTCCGAAGTCCTAAGAGAGAAAGGATGAAATCCATGATAATGTCAACTATTGGGCAGGAAAAATATAAACATATAAAAATATAAAAAAAAAAAAAAATAATAAAAAAACTGGTTGTTCGCATTTACCATCAATTTCCAGTAATGTTCACACTGTACGGAAACTCCAGTGTGGTGTGAACACGCCTTTTGCATTTTTTCGTGTGTTCACACCATGCTGCTTCCCCCACTACTACATACATTTTCGGACCCCCAATTCAAACAAATAACTGAAAGAAAGTTCGTTGAACTAGTTGTTGGCATAACACTGTCGTCGCGGTACACATATACTTTTCGGCCACCACGTAGAAGTCGCCATAACGTCGATACTTCGCGTTATCGTTTTCGCGCTCCTCTATTCAAGTACCTAGTCCCAGCATAGCAAACAAATCCTAAGGAGGCTGAAAGGCGATCCAGGTTCCAGTCGTCGTCAGGTCAGATCTAGCTTTTGACGGTGGGCGGTCGTGAAAGGTGATTCGTCGGAGATCTGGAAGCGGCCCCTACTAGAGGTACGCTAGCCTCTGGCCTTCCTCGCACCATGGGTCTGGTAAGTCTTTCTGCCTAATCCTACGTCCCACTTTTGAACGTTCAGGACGATCGCAACACATATTTCGTCACAATACAGTCCACTCCACAGCCACAGAATCCCTTTAACCAAAACACTGGTCGAATCGCTGACATGAAAAAAACAAGAAGATTATTTATACTATGTTACTTAAGATGTAAAGCTACGTTTTTATATTGTTTCCAGGCGGTGTCGACCCAGCATCCATCCACATAATTGGGCACAGTTTGGGCGCTCACATCTCCGGGTTCACGGGCAAGACATTCACAGACCTGACCGGTCGGAAAATCGGGCGTATCTCGGGGCTCGACCCGGCCGGTCCGTGCTTCAGCCACATCGACGCCGAGTTGAGACTTAAGGCTACAGACGCAGACTTCGTTGACGTTATGCATACGGACGGCGGTGTTTACGGGCTGAAAGACCCTATTGGTGAGTCTCTCTCTCAGAGGGAGATCTTTACATTAATCTGAGGTATGAAAACAGCAAACTTCCCGGTCTTGTTCCGTTCGTATCCAGCGACTCCCCGCCATTGTACAGGTCATCAGACCATCTGGTGCGGCGCCTGCCCACGCTGAGTCGTCCGGTCTCTTCTTCTCCCCAACGACCATCAGTACTAGGTTGAAAACTTAAAATAAACTTTAGGCTCAGATCGTTTTGCCAAAACATTCTTCCTTTAGCCTCAGTTTGTCTATAAGCTCTTTTGAGACGTTAAAGAAAAGTAATTACATATCGTTTCTAAAGTAAATGATGTGAACGAACTAATGTAAATCCATGGCAAGTTAAATTAACAAAAATGAAGCGTTTTATCTCTTACAAACCACTGGCAAAAATCGAATACTATTGAGCGCCTGAAGAAATGTTCCAAAGCATATTGAATGCCTTTGGTGCATTCAATATTGAAGGCACCACAGGGCACTAAATTGGGACCTCCATTATTCCTAATTTACAATCCACCAAAATTCAGAATCCAAACCTTATTCCGCAGGCCAAGTGGACTATTACCCCAACAACGGCGTGCAGCAGCCCAACTGCCTCTTCCAGACGTGCTCTCACAGCCGATCTTGGCTGTACTACACCGAATCGGTTTTGAACCCCAAGGCTTTCCCAACGGTCAAGTGCAACAACTGGGATTCATTTATGAAGGGCGATTGCGAAAAGGAAGTGAGGTAAGAAGCACCTGTTTTTGTGATTTACCATGTCCCTTCTCGTTAATTTTTTTATGTCTGCAATTTCTTTCGCGTAAGAGTCTGATAGAAACTGCCATGTATGATTATCTCTGTTGGAGCTGTCTGTTTTTTATTCTGATAAAAGCTGCCCTGTGTGAGATTATCTAAGATGGAGTAGTCTAACCTCAGGATTGATGTGAGAGACATCAGCCCAGTATGGTACTCAATACGCCCTAAAGGGCCGAATGTCTACGCCATACAAGCTCAGCCCATGGCATTAAAATTTTTTTTGAAAACTACATATACCATGTGTCACATGCATCTCAGATTTCGTGCACTATACAAGAAAATAGATGCCGCTGCAAGTATCATTGTAGCTGTGATATTATTATAATCTACGATGATTTTAGTGAGACTGGCACTGGCTGGGCAAATGCCACGCAGCTTTTCAATTTAATGCATTTTTAAGGCAATCAAAAATGTTCAGGAATGGATCTATCTCCCCAATTCAATGGATCCCAATCTGTGATTAAGTTGCCAGTAAACGGAGATTTTGAAAATATTGCATGATTATGCGTTGACGAGATGGCGAGAATTCATGAGCTAAATATTTAAAAAAAAACTATAGATGTCCCTCACGGGCGCTGCGCCTTAAAATCCTAGAGCTGTACCAGACTATTTATTTATTTATTTATTTATGTAATACAAAGTTTTACAGCATTACAGCCTTTACTAACGCGCTTTAATACTAAGCGGTGCCGGATCCCGCGACCGATGGCAGTCATTGACGGCATTCATTGACTAGTCTTGCAAGCCTGTGCTAATCCGGACTTGGCCCCCGTGGCCTATTTCTTCCTTAGGGAAGAGACCCTTGCCCCTCGGTGGGGACATAATGGGTTGATCATAGTGAAGACTAAACGCATGTGATTATACTTGCTATAAAGCGATTGGCCTGTGCTATAAAGGAAAGCGCGCGAGTGTGATGCGCTCAGTGATTTTATCAACAAAATGCCTTCTTTCAGCTACATGGGCTACCCATCCACACCGGGGACCACCGGTCAATACTACCTGCAGACCAACGACGACACACCGTTCGGCCTCGGGGATCTAGGCACCGTATACAAGAACAACGAGGGAATTGTCAAGAACCTAGGACACCAGGCTAAGAAGCTCTTCGGTTAGAAGTTAAGGACTCAACGTGGGTAGTGTGACGAGGAATATATTTTTTTTAGGTACATGTTTTAGGGGTTTACGTGTTTCATGTAACTACAATTCACGGCAATATTTTACATAGTGGAATTTTTAGCCTCTAAATAGATTTTTTTCAATTGTCCTTAGCACGGGTTAAGATATAATATTGTATAATATTGTACACCAGGAAATTTATTGTACACCAGGAAAAAACAAACAAAACATAATTACAAAGATACAGTACAATTGGCGGCCTTTTTGCTTAGAGCAATTTCTTCCAGGCAACCCACGATAGATAGTTGCTTAAGGAAAAGTGAGTTAGGGTGAAAAGGGTTAATGCATTAAAAATAAAAATAGTATAATATTTTATATGACAATGAGCCTTTTTCAGCATAGGTAGTACAATGGCCCGAGACGCTTTGATTTTTTTCTTTTTTAAGCTACTCCGGCTGCCAAATGCATACATTTTTTGACACGTAGGAGTTGTCTATATGCTTCACTCGATAGAGTGGAATGCTACGTAATAGGAGGGCAGAATGCACAGAAGCCTCGCTGGATACTACCGGCTATGTACACAGGTTTCTGGTCGGTTGGCCTTCCTTCGTTCAGAAAGGGTTTGCGTTCGCGCCGTCTATCGATTAAAGGAGCTACAATTTTTTTAAGACTGAAAAGATAAGATAACGTTTTTTTTATATTAAACCACTCACTAACAAATTGTAAATTTTTCCCGTTACATAAAAGTATGATTAGCGTAAGTATAATATAGAAAATGGTTGATAATAACAATCAAAGGTTCGTTGGTCCCCACACTAGACGAGTTAAAACTAAAAGGATTCATTCGATTTGCAAAGTCGATCAACGCACAGATTAACAGGCAGCCACTCTCGACTCACAGAACTACGCTACCGGCTCGACTTCATCAAATTGTCAAAACCGTGAATTGTGGTTTTATGAAACGAAACCCTCATTGTACATAGATTTAATTCGTACAAGGAACGGCCCAACAAGGTTGATACCAAATGATAGAATTGTGGTAAAAATTAAGTTCTTTTAACATAACATTTACATACATACATTGCTTCTGGCCCCACACTAGGATAGCCTGTGTTGTGGGAACCAGAAACAACGACGTCTCAAACATGTAAACATCCAAGACCTGGGGTTTTTTTTGTCCCCAGCCGGGGTTCGAACCCGGGACCTCTCGCATAGTAGGCAGAGTACAGATTTTACATTACATTCCCTTTTACTTTATATTTTATATCCGGTTATCGAGATAAAATACCAGTTCTTTGAGTAAATTGCAAGTCAGCTTTAAACTAGGTCTATTGTTTAATCATAATACGAGTGTAACATTACATAACCTCACGCCTGTATCCCAGAACAATGAAGCATACTACCGTGTATTGCAAGATTATCCCAGTTAGTATATATATAAAAAAATAAGTAGATAATAATTATGTACTAAAAATATATTTTCCCATCGTACTATAAACGTTCGTTTAACTGTAGTTTAACTTCGCGAAGGACTCCTAGCCGTTATGTAGTAAACCAGTGTTATATTTTGCAAGTTCAATGCAAGATTTTAATATTAAGTATAGGCGTCATGACTTCTGTTACTAATAAAGTTATGTTTGTGCACATAATTGTTTTATTTTAATTGTTATTGTAGAAACTTATAAAGTTCATCAAAATTCCCTACAGTCTTCTTTAGAAGAGTTCTATTTTTGTCTATTTTCGACACAAACGACTTTACACACAGCACTAGGTTTCATCGACTTAATTTAAAAAAAGGATATCTTATTTATTTGCCCAACCTCGTTGTAGCTACATCTGTTACTCATCAAATTTTATGTGTTAGGATTTTTACAATTAGAACTCTTAATTCCTACAAATATTAGTTTCATTAGTCTAGTCTGTAACCAGCGAAGGTTAAACTTTACTTCAACTGAACTTTTATGACAGGCTATGAAAACTTTGTAGGTACATGTTATTTTTCATGTGGATCAGCTGTAAGAAAATACTGTGTACAATAAAGCTCGCCTTTGTGCAAATTTGCTTAAAAGCAATAAATAATTTTCATTCATTCATATTTTTGGCATTTAAAATGGCATGTTTAAAACTTTGTTCACGTCGTCCAAATTAAATTTACCCCTCTCGATTGTAAAAGTTAGAAATTTGGAAGTCTGATGATAACTAGCACACCCAGACCTTAAGCACTTCTTCTTCTTCAGGCTATATTAGTCCACTGCTGGACAGAGCCCTCCCCTAATGAAGGCCATAGCGCAAGGTTGTGCCATCATTGGGGGGTAATGCCCATAATCCCCACGCTGGGCATGCGGGTTGGGGATCGCAGTTTTGTGGAATTGTACTGCAGGGGGCGCTGCTGCCTACCCCCGGTTTGTTTCTCTTAGTCGCCTTTTACGACACCCGCAGGAAGAATCTGGGTTGGTGCTATTCTTTAGGCCGACACCACACAGCAAACAGCACCGTTGCACCTAGAATCCCTTACTTTAAGTTGAATTGCAGGTTTCATTATGGGCTCAGGTACAATGCAAAGAAAAGTGAACTCTTAGTTTTTCAAGCACGCGGTCGAAAGGTCACCACTGTACCACCTGTGTACCTAGAAGGAGTTGAGCTAAACCGAGTCAAGCGGTTCAAGTACCTGGGTCACTGGGTCTCGGATGACCTCTCCGACAATGAGGATATTGAGAGGGAACGCAGGGCGCTGGCTGTCCGAAGCAATATGTTGGCTCGTAGATTTGCACGAAGTACAGTGCCCGTTAAGATGACGCTATTTAAAGCTTTCTGTCAGACTTTTTATACGTGCAGTCTGTGGGTCAACTGTACGCAGAAGGCAATCAGCGCCCTGCGCGTTCAGTACAATAACTCGCTCAGGATGTTGTTGGGGCTGCCGAGGTACTGCAGTGCATCATTTATGTTTGCTGAGGCTCGCATAGACGGCTTTTATGCAATTATGCGGAAAAGAGCTGCCTCACTGCTCAGCCGGGTCCGAGGCAGCGCTAACAGCATCCTGGGAGTTATAGCCGGCAGATATGACTGCCCTGTCATGTGGTCGATGAAACAGTGGCATCTCAAGTAGTGGCTACGCAAAATATTTTATTTAATTTGTTATTAAGTGTGTTATTTAAAAATGTACTGGTATTTTTTTAATTTTTTCAATTTAACTTTAAATGTAATTTATTTACTTATTTATTATTATATATCACAATTGTAATTTTATTTTGTTTCTTCTATTGTTAATTAATTTTAATTTAAAAAAAATATGGATGTAATGTCTGAAATAAATTTATTGAATTGAATTGAATTGAATTATCACTTGCTACACTAGGAAAATTAAGAGTCCGATGACAACCAGCTCAAGAATACCTAGATCTAATGTACCATTGCACCTATAAATCAAGAATTTAAGTAAAAATACACAATTTCTTTGGCGTGGTGATTAGCATAATAATAAGTTAAACTGCTCCTATTAGGTAGACCCGCTGCAGATGCCGCTTTGTCTCCCATGGGATTTGTTATATTGCAGTATGTTACCTTTACTGACACAAAAAATTTTTTTTACTATTATATACACTCACCTATCCACACAAACACACACACACACATACACCCTCACACACACACACACACACACACAAACACTCACGTCACGCGCGCATGTGATGTACTGCGTGCGTGCCTATTGCATATTAGTTTATTTTATTTTTTTCACACCACCTCTGTAATTTTCTTAATAAGACAGACTCGCAATGAGGAACGGGCCTGTGTGTTAATACAGGTTAGATGATAACCTAGCTATAGCACCAGATACCAGCTAATATCATTTGGGTTCTTCTATTAACACCGAATAGTTGAACTCTATGTTATTTCTGTTTTTGTAACCAGTACTTTGAAATAAAGAATTTTGAATTTGAATTTTGAATATAATGTACTCACATATGAATGCCATGTATCTGAAATTAAAATAAATAATAATAATAGGCTATGTGCAGTAGCGAGACTTGGGTGTGGCAAAAGAAGCAAGAAAGTAGAATGAATGCAGTTGAAATGAGGTCCCTGAGAAGTATGTGTAGTGTTACTTTGAATGACAGGATACGCAATAGTCTGATTAGAGAACGTTGTGGACTGAAAGAGGATGTAGTGACTAGAATTGAGAAAGGAATTTTGCGATGGTTTGGACATGTGGAGAGGATGAAGGAAGAAACATTGACGAAACCAATATATATTGCGAATGTGAGTGGAAGGGCTGGTAAGAGACGTCCCAGGCGGATATACATCGAACAAATAGGGGATGTATTAGCAAAGGGGAAGATAAAAAGTACCCCTAACCGGTGTGTGCATGCAACGACTTATGAACGTTGATGAAGTAAAGGTGATCTGACAGGATCGTGGCAAGTGGCAGTGCCTGGTCCCTACCTACCCCTCTGGGATACAGGCGTGAGGTTATGTATGTATGTAATAATAATTAAATTGGAATCTTTCGTAATATTATAAGCTCTAGAATGCACCTTAAAGACATTTGTTTTAATATTTTCTAAAGTTAACACGAGCACTAGACATAATTAAAACTGTTTTTATACGGATTTCGCTCGTTTATTACATTTTTACAATTTTCCGACGTTTCGACACTTTTTCAGGAGCCGTGGTCTCGGACGACTGAGGTGACAGGCGTCTTTTTGAAAGCATTAACTGTTAGTTTGACATTTTTTTGTATACCTAGTACCTTGTACAAAAAAATCTTTCTGTATTTTTGTTTTCTTGCCCACAATAAAAAAATGTTATCTTTATCTTTTTTATAACTAGCTGTGCCCCGCGGTGTTACCCGCGGTTTATCTATTTTCCAATGGGATTAAGATATTTTCCCGCAATAAAACGTAGCCTATGTGTTAATCCAGGGTGTCAGGTAACTCCATTCCAAATTTTATTACGAGTACAATTGCTCCAGCCGTTTAGACGTGAAGAAGTTACAAACATTCACACTCACAAACTTTCGCCTTTGTAATATTAATGTGATTAGATTATAACTCTTTATTGTACACACCAGAAAACAAAATACATAAAAAGGCTTACACATCTAAGCTATTGCCGTATACAATTGGCGGTCTTATCGCTAAAAGCGATCTCTTCCAGACAACCTTGGGATGAAGAGACCTGAAAGATGAAGAGAGTAGGTAGTTGTACATGAAGTATATAGGAAGAATATGTACATAAACTGACTTACAACTAATATTCATATATATTTAATAAAATACATAAACTAGGCCTAATATATATATATATATATATATTAGGCCTAGTTTATGTATTTTATTGGGACTGGTAAAGTCTCACTATCTCGATAAAGACGTGTAATGTTATTATGATTATCTACATATCGCACTGCTATTTCCATAACGTCACTAAACGAAAATCATCAAAATGGAGATAAGTAACGCCATCTAACTTACGTTTTTTGACAATTTTTTTGTAAAAGACACTGGTTCAAATAGTTAATTAAAACTGCACTAGATGGCTTTGTGACGTCACGTTGTTTCGTCCAAAACGCTTGAATTGTGAGCGCATAGCGACACTTTCGCTATTATGCAACGGGACATCAACGAGTATTGTTAATTCAGTGCAAGAAATGATGACAATTTATGTTTAGAGACATTGTTGCGGTTATAAAACTGCTAAGTTTTTAATAATTTGTGACACCGTAACGACATTATTTTGTTAGTGTCGTTAAGTCAGTTAAATGGACCGTGGTATTTTATCTAGAATAATTGACTTGGTGACACTAAACTTAAAATGTCGTTAAGACTAGTGCAAAGTATCTTTACTTTTTGATGAATATTGACATTAAAGCAATAACAGATAAAAACATCAAACAAAATATACAAGGAGAAAAGATAAAACTTACTGATATAAAGATTATCAAGGTCGTGAAAAATTAAGAAGAAGCAAATAAAATACAGTTTTTTTATAAAACGTCTTACGCTGACAATGATTTCAAGGACATCAAGCTAGAGCCAGCCAAAGTTGGAACGAAAAGACAAGGAGCAACATCAGCTACTGTGGCCACTGAACCAAATCAGTTATAAACCTATTTAGAGGCTAAAAATTCCACCCATGCCGGGACTCGAACCCGCGACCTCTGGCTATCCGTGCCAGCGCTCTTTCCAACTGAGCTAATGGGCGACCCAACGGCATCAGTGAAATTTTGAACCCCTTTACAACATTCTCTGTATTTCGTACATGCAGCGACTGAACCAAAACAGTTATACACTTAAAAAATACCTTTAGCTGAAAGGAAATTGCTGTGTGGTGTCGGCTTAGAGAATAGCACCAACCCAATTCTTCCCGCGGGTGTCGTAAAAGGCGACTAAGGGACACAAACCGGGGGGATGGGCAGCAGCCCCCCCTGTACAATTCCACCGAACTGCGATCTCCAACACGCATGCCTAGCGTGGGGATTATGGGGATTTAGGGGAGGGCTATGTCCAGCAGTGGACTAGTATAGCCTGATGACGAAAGGAAAAAGGAGGGATGATGATCTGCGAAAAACAGCCGGCAGATGCTGGATGCGGCAAGCTGAAGACAGGGCGCTGTGGCGCTCATTAGGGGAGGGCTATGTCCAGCAGTGGACTACATAATATAGCCTGAAGAAGAAAAAGAAAGGAAAAAAGAAGATTTTAAGTCGCTTGTTGACCACAATCTTGTTCCTAGATACGACGCCTCATTTTATTTCGATCATATTCTTTTTTAGTATAGATAAATAGATAGAATATTTTTTATTGCATGTACACCAGGAATTACATAAATAAATAAGTAAAAATAATAAGTAGTATAAATGAGTGCTATAGAAAATGTAATATTTATGCACCTACAGTGAGAAAAGTATTACATAACAATTTCATACTAAGTCGATTTGATCTCAAATGATGTGATATCAGTAAGAAATATGCTGCTCAAAGCTTACCAAAGTGTTATTCTAATTGTAAGTCTAGAAATTAAGATTAAAAGAACTAATTTTTGACTAGTTTTAACGATTATTTTTATATAATTGTTGCTATTGGAGCCGTTAATACTTTAAGGATACTTATGAAACCGCTAGTGTGTTGCGCGGAAAAACGACACTAAAAAAGTTTTTGATTTTTTAATATACTGAAATAGGGTATTTTTTTATTTTTCTTTTTTGTAACAAGTACTGCTATTGTCATTCTTTGGTAAATATAAAACATTTAATTGCAAAAACGCTTCTACTTTTATTTATAGCATTTACAAAAATAACAAAACTTTAAACGCTTCTACTGAAAATTTATATATTTTGTTTAGTGACGTTAAGGAAATAACAGTGCGATATCTATAATCATAGTAAGTTTTCGTTGTTGTTTGATTACATGTACATTATATATATATATATATATATATATATATATATATATATATATATATATATATGGGTGGTAAACGTGTTCACTTCTCAACGTAAACCATTACAACTCGCACTCAGCAATTTTATTTTCCATACTTGCCTTTGCCAGTTCGGACGGTCAACTTACTCATACTCACTACTCAATGCTCGATTAACGCGGTAGTAAAGTTATTCGATTCGATCTGTCAAACTCGCACTAAGCACTCTGGAGTGATTGTGTTAACGCAACCTTAGTAGCAGTGGGAAGAAAGTTACGGAGTCTTCGTAGAGCGCCTTCCGGCTAACCATCTCCAGCTGGGGCGCCCATGATAACTTAGAGTCAATTATGACGCCTAAATTTTTCACTGTATTGCTAAATGGTATTGATGTTATGTGATAGCACAAATTAGATAATAGTCGTGATAGTGTGAAGTCCCTTGATAAAAAAAAACACGCGTGGTTACTAAGGCTATATTCGGCCTCGCACAGAGGCGAGGCGGGTGGGAGTGACAACGCCTGCCCTTTTAAGCCGTGCTACCATTTGAAACTCGTCTTTTCTGTATATATTTCGTAGGGCGAAGCTCTGCCAGAATGTAGACATAACTAGCTGACCCCTGCGATGTTACCCGCGGTTTACCGAGTTTCCCATGGGAATAAGGTATTTTCCCACAGTAAGTGTGTTATCCAGGGTGTCAGCTGTCTCCATACCAAATTTTATTCAAATCACTTCAGCCGTTTAGACGTGAAGAAGTAACAAACATACACACTCACAAACTTTCGCCTTTAAAATATTAGTGTGATTTCATGTGATAAGCTGGTAAGAAACGACAGTAATGTCTGGAATTGATGCTAATTCAATGCATCCGACTAGGTGGGATGACGATCTGCGAAAACTGCAGGCAGATGCTGGATGCGGCAAGCTGAAGACAGGGCGCTATGGCGCTCATTAGGGGAGGGCTATGTCCAGCAGTGGACTAGTATAGCCTGACGACGACGATGATGACAATGCATTACCTAGTACTAGGTTTGAGAATAATACCTATGTAAACTCCGTTAATTCAGTATCAAAAGACTCTGAAAAGACTAAGTTTTGAGTTTATTGTCCATTTTTTCTCCAAAATAATCTAGATTTTGATTTACGACACCTAGTTTTACTTGTAACGTTCAATAAGTCAGATATAGTTTCTGTGTAATTTTGAATAAAATACTTTGATTTGGTTTGAATAAATACCGATTTTCCCACATAGTCGTTTGAGTAAATGCCCTTGAGTGTGAGAAAGAAAAGCGTCCACGGCGCCATTATTTACATGTTGCCTATTTTTTTCACGTTCCCAAAAAAAACTTATTATGTATTCCCAGTATTTTTTAATGTCTCGCTTGGACTATGATAAATTATGCTTATAAGTGTGCTTATGCACATGGTCTTGTAAATTAATAAAATAAAATAATTGTACATTAAAAAACGGCCAAGTGCATGTAGACCACGCGCAGTGAATAAGAAGGGGATTCTTGATTACTTTACACAACATAACGATTCGTTGATTTGAGGGTAACATACAATTAAACTCAAACGGCCGATAGTCAAATGCAGAGGTATTACCAGAGTAATAAGAACCCCGAATAGTAAGTAGGTTTATACAATTTAGGGGTCATAAAGCCTGGCACTACCCATATCCAGCACGTAGGAATGTGGCAGGCTTGTCGCGTATTTATATCGATACTTGCATTATTGGGTTCGTGTCACTGTATTTTTTTTTTTGTTATTGTTCATTCGTACGTGATTTATGAAGACATTATAGTATTCGCGGTCCATGACGTTATAATCTATATAAAAGTACTAATGTGAACCGTAACATCGATAAATTTAAATGAGGATTTTTCTCTGAATTGAATTTACACATTAGTTTATATAGATATAGAATAACAATAATTTTAGTCCCTAAATTAAGCCTTAAATGTACGTAATTCTATTATGTAGCAATTTAGTACCTAGATGCTGTTTGTGCTCTCAAGAAAAGTACCTATCATAAGTGGTTTTATATACAATGAAATTAGATAATAATGTTCATGAGCGTTGATATTGTTAACCAGCGATTATAAACCAGACATTGTCACAAGTCACACGTTGTTATTTGACATAGTATGACACATAGGTCTACCTTTCCTATGTCCAATAGGAACATGCCATGTTCCACTACTCTCGGAGTGAGTAACTAAATAGAGTGCTTAGTGCGAGTTTGACAGATCCAACTTTTAACTTTACTACCGCGTTAATCGAGCATTGAGTAGTGAGTATGAGTAAATTAACCGTTCGAACTGGCAAAACGCTGTCACAGTACAACTCGCACTCGCGTTTATTCGTGTTTTGGCTGGTAAACGTGTTCACTTCTCACCGTAAACTATTACAACTCGCACTCAGCAATTTTAATTTCCATACTTGTCGCTGAGTGCTTAGTGAGAGTTTTTTGACTACTCGATCGCGTTAACGTAAACTCATATTTCTATGGCATCGAGGAAGCGCCACCTAGCGACAAGTATGGAAATTAAAATTGCTGAGTGCGAGTTGTAATGGTTTACGTTTACCAGCCAAAACACGAATAAGCGCGAGTGCGAGTTGTACTGTGACAGCGTTTTGCCAGTTCGAACGGTTAACTTACTCATACTCACTACTCAATGCTCGATTAACGCGGTAGTAAAGTCATTCGATTGGATCTGTCAAACTCGCACTAAGCACTCTGTTCATGATTATTTTATTAGGTTCTTTTCGGAGTCTTACCTTTATAGCTTTTTCAATACGTTTAACCAGGATAAAAAAAAGGCTTGCCCGACACGTTTTCATAGAATGTTGAAGCAAGAGGATCACACTACTTGTTGGGGTATGAGGCAACAGTTTAATCGATATTGTTCTGTGGTGCTACGGTTAAGCAGTCAAGCTCATACAAGAACATTTTATTTTATTGGCTAGACGATTTAAGACAGAGTTTGGCTTATCGATTTTGTGAGTTTCCAGATGTCGGAAAACTGGAAACTGCGGGCCAGTCCAGATCCAGAACTGAGGAGGGCTCCATCGTATTCTTGATTATCGATACGGGCATAGTATTTCTTCTTTAACTATTAATAATCGCGATTAGACCCGGACCCGTACCTGTATAACCAGATATGAGCGATATTCCCAACTATCGGTGATCAACCCCATCACTAAGAATGAAAGAAAAGATTTAGCGGTTTATTTTGACACTCGAGTGAAGAGTGCGACTGTTTCTGGCCAGCGAACAACGTAGATTGTGATAATAATATTACAGACATTTTAATAACATTCTTGTTATACTTAGTTTTTGATAATGAGAGTTGTCTCCAACGATATTAATTGTAGTTTATAATGTTATCAATTAACTTTGAAATTTATGGTTTGTTATTTCGGTACAGTATTTAAAATAAATACTTTATCAATTAAAAACTCGTTGCGAGATAACTCAAATAAGACTTGAATGTTGAAAATAAAATTACTTATCATAATGTAGGTACCTACTCTGGGCCAGTTTCTGATTTGAGAATTTTGCTAAGTAAATACTTAATAGTAGGTAGTGCTGTCTCTTCGAATTTCTTAGCAAAGAGCCTGACCGAACGTTACTTAAATATTTACTTAGTGAAATTCTCAATTGTGAAACTGGTGCTATCTTTTCGTTTGAGAAAATGTGCTATTAAGTATTCTATCTATCTATAATCAGCCCACATCAACCCACTGCTGGGCATAGGCCTCCTTTTTATTGCGCCATTCCTCACGGTCCTGTGCTAACCTGGTCCATCTCTGGCCCGCAACCCTCACGATGTCGTCTGACCATTGTGTCGCCCATCTCCACTTTAAGTCTGTGATCCGCTCACCAACGTCTTCGACCTTGGTTCTTCGACGAATTTCTACGTTGGATACGCGGTCCACAAGCGATATGCCTAGCATGGCACGCTCCATCGCTCTTTATGCAACTTATATTTTGTGCATATTTTGCTTGGTGAGCGTCCATGTTTCCGCACCGTAAGTAAGTATGGGCAGGACACATTGGTTGTAGACCTTGGTCTTAAGAGATTGTGGCAGTTTAGTCTTGTCATTGTCATTAAGTATTAGAAATTGTACTTTAGTCATTAAGTATTAGAAATTGGAAAATCTACTTTTGGTAAGAAAACTAAAATTTAAATGAGCTACATTTTGAAATGTAACAAAGCCTAAAAACCTTTAAAAGTAGACAATTTTTTCACGCAATGACAAAAAAAAATTAGAAACTGAATATTATTATTTTATTGCACTTAAATATTAACAATAAAATCTTACAATGCGGTGGACTTAATGCCATAAGCATTTTTCACCAGTCAACCGCGAAAGAGTGGGCAGTCGTGCAAAAAATCAATAAAGTAAAATGGTATAGTTATAGCTAAATAAACTTACACAATAATTAATACATACTTACAAACATAATACAATATGTAGATTAAAATAATAATATACATAGGTATCACTATAAAATACATATATTATGATATGAAGCAAGAGAAAACATTTAATTTACCATACACAAAAAAAAGAAATATAATTAATAGTGGAGGACATACAACGGAAAGACTTAAGGGAGTTTGGGGTAGGTAAGACTTCTCGAGAAAGCGTTCCCGGGCAAGGGCTTTGAAAAAAATCTAGAATATTAAATTAGTAATAATAATACAATAAAGAATATTTATTTTAATTCTTTATTGCACTTATAACATGAGTAAATGTACAAGGGCGTGCTTAATGCAAGAAGCATTATCTTCCAGCAAACCTTTGGTGTTGAAGAGTCTGGCAACTGGTGGTGCAGGAAAAGATCTTATCCTTTACGGTGATTTTAAGCGAATCATGTACGGAATCAAAATCTCTTAT
This sequence comes from Yponomeuta sedellus, assembly GCA_934045075.1. Taxonomy (NCBI): domain Eukaryota; kingdom Metazoa; phylum Arthropoda; class Insecta; order Lepidoptera; family Yponomeutidae; genus Yponomeuta; species Yponomeuta sedellus. Next base: position 785,968 of record OW203744.1, read on the forward strand.
CTAATCGAGAATTATTGTCGTCGAAAGGCAGTGAATCAGGCAGCGGACCCAGCGCCGCGGGCCGCGCTGAGCAGCTACCTATATGAAGGAAGTCCAGCGGCCGCGGCCGCAGTACCTTCCTAGACAGGCTCTGAGCAGAAAGAAGCAGTGGCTTAGGGAAAACTCAAGCTAGTTCATTGTCGTATCGTAAGTTCATTAATATATTTTTTAATAGTCAGAAAAATTACTCCGCCACAAAACTTTCGGACCCGCCATTTTTACGTCAGTACGGGAGATTCAATTCGTATAATATTTTTAACTTGCTGCAAGTCGGGATACATTTTAAACTTGCTGTGTACCCCAACAGCTCTTTTGTGGTAGGTAACACGGCATTTTTGACAACCCGCGTTTTTACGTCCTCATAGTTTTTAACTATCTTAAATTATTATATTCTTTTAATGCACTAACCCGTGCTAATGACAATTTTAAAACCCTATTTAGAGGCGAAAAATTCCACCAATTCCACGCCGGGACTCGAACCCGCGACCTCTGGCTAACCGTGCCAGGCACGGTTTTTAATCGTTATCAACCCTTTGTATGTCCCCACTGCTGAGGCACGGGTCTCGCCCATTGGCTCAATTGGTAGAGCGCTGGTACGGATAGCCAGAGGTTGCGGGTTCGAATCCCGGCATGGGTGAAATTTTTAGCCTCTAAATAGGTTTTTAAATTTGTTCCTTAGCACGGGTTAGTGCATTAAAAATAAAAATTGTGTAATCATGTGGGTACAGTGATATCGTTCCGATGTTAAACCTAACTGCAAAGTAGGTAGTCGGGGCTGTAAGTAATGCAATTTGCTTAAGTCAGATGTCGCTGCCTGTACGTAATACAGAGAATATTGTAAAGAGGTTCGAAATTTCACTGATGTCGTGAGTCGCCCATTGGCTCAATTGGTAGAGCGCTGGTACGGATAGCCAGAGGTTGCGGGTTCGAATCCCGGCATGGGTGAAATTTTTAGCCTCTAAATAGGTTTTTAAACTTATTGTCTCACCAAGGATAGCCGAGGACAGAAGTAAATGGTGTGCCTTGGCGGAGGCTTATTTATGTCCAGCAGTGGAGTATTTAAGTGTGATTGAGTCCCTAACGAACCTAAATTTTAATTTCAAATTTATCGTTAGGAAACTGTCTAGGGTGTTTAAACCCTTCATTGCTTGAAATTGCCTAACCGTGGTGGGCACACGTGGCTATTAAGCCCATTCTCTCTGAGAGAAGGCCTGTGCCCTACAGTGTAACGTTTACAGGCTTCATAAAAAATATATGTATCTACCGGCAATACGTGCTAACGACAGTTAGGCTAGGCGCGCACGGGTTACTTTTGTCACCGTGACTGTTTCGTCACTCTTATCAAGACCGTGGATATGTATGGAGATGCGCGTATATTACAACGTGACAACTGGGTGACATTTCGCGCATCTCCATACATATTACGGAGTGACGAAACAGTCACGGTGACAAAAGGAACCCGTGCGTGCCTAGCCTTAGGACGGACGGTTTAAGGACCAGAATCGCGACATGAAAAGATGCGAAATTGACTACTCGACATGGGAAGAAAAATCAGAAGACAGAGAGCCGTGTGGCCTTGTGGAATTTCTTCTTCTTCAGGCTATATTAGTCCACTGCTGGACACAGCCCTCCCCTAATGAGCGCCATAGCGCAAGGTTGTGGTTGCCATCATTGGGGGGTAATGCCCATAATCCCCACGCTGGGCATACGGGTTGGGGATCGCAGTTCGGTGGAATTGTACTGCAGGGGGCGCTGCTGCATACCCCCTGCTTTGTGACCCTTAGTCGCCTTTTACGACACCCGCGGGAAGGACACCACACAGCACTAACACCTTGTGGAACTAAAACCTTTGATTTCGAAACCAAACGAGGAGCTGCTCCTGACGCCAGACGTGATGAAATGAGGTTTAGATCAGCAGCTGCCATACAATACCACTACTGAGGCGGATAACTCACTTGTAGCCAGTACAACCGCACATTTAGGCCAAGATAGGTTACATCAGTCAATATATATTTTTATATCACTTTCTATTTACGTATATCATTATTTGTATTATCTTTTTAGGGTTAGTATAATTATTTTCTTCATTAAGCATGTTTTATTCAAATGTATCTGAAATATTTTGATTTATTTGTACATCTACTTCCTTCTCCAATATATTGCTTCAGTCCAACCAAAGATATTCTGGAAGAGATCACTTTTAGCGATAAGGCCGCCGCCGTCTGTACTCTTAGGTTAAGAAATATCTGTGTAATTTCCTTTTTTATGTACAATAAAGTGTTCTCTATCTATCTATCCATCCATCCGTCCGTGTGTCTGTCCGTCCGTCCGTCCGTCCGTCCGTCCGTCCGTCCATCCATCCATCTATCTATCTATGAGTCATATCATATGAGACCATATAACCGACAATCTCACCTGCCATAACAGCCACCGTGACCGAACCCGGTCGGAAATAATCATCGTCATCATCATAATCCGTTGCTAGCGACATCACAAACTGATTGTAACAAAGAATGTGTTTATTTAATCAAATCAAATATTTTAAAAACCTATTTAGAGGCAAAAAAATCCACCTATGCCGCGACTTGAACCCGCGACCCCTGGCCAACCGTGCCAGCGCTTTCCCAACTGAGCTAATGGGCGACATACCGGCATCTGTGAAATTTCGAACCTCTTTACAATATTGTCTGTATTACGCCTGTAATAGTACATTACACAACTAGGGTGGTAATACAAAGAAAGGCTGAGATCGCAGAAGTTTGCGGACCGAGCTGCAAGCGAGGGACGTAAATATGCGATCGAGAGCTTTCTTTATTACCTCCCGTGTTGAGTACATCTTTTTATGTCTATACACTTTATTGCCAGGTGTGGCATAAATAGGTTTATGCCACACCTGGCAATAAAGTGGGTTTTTCCGCACGCTGCGCGTACGGAAAAAGCAGCTTTCTGGCCAAGTGTAGACATAAAATGATGTACACAACACGGGAGGTAATAAAGAAAGCTCTCGATCGCATATTTACGTCCCTCGCTTGCAGCTCGGGCCGCAAACTTCTGCGATCTTGGCCTTTCTTCGTATTACCACCCTAGTTGTGTAATGTACTATTTTAAAATTGTCCTTAGCACGGGATAGTGCATCAGAAAGAATAAAATCAACCACTTATTAAACGTTGCGAGTAAAATTAGGATCCAATTCAATTCTAGATAATTTTGGAGAAAAAAGTGGCCAATAAAAGACTCCAAAGCTAGTCTTGAGATACTTAATTAACAGAGTTTAATTCTAAGCGATTTGTTCGACTAGAGCTATGTTCGTGTTTGTTTTGTTTCTCTTTATTTTGGTTCGTTCGTGTTTATGTATATAGCCCGTGTAAAGACATAATATTGAGCCATATACTGTTGTAGAAATGTTGCCGGGAATGGCCGGGATATACATTTTCCAGCCATGTGCTGCATTAAAATGTTTTTTGTATTTTCCGCACATAGTGTAACCAAATATTTCACAAAAAGTATAACCCGTCAAGAGGCCCCTTGAGACCTAGTAATAAGTCATTGAACAATTCCAGATATCTTTGTTATCTAAATAATCTTTAATATTTCCCGTGCCCCAGCAGTGGGGACATACAAGGGTTGATATCGATGGATATCAAGCAATTGCCCTTTAATCGACTAATAAATACCGTCTTGGCACAAAAACATCCTGAGGAAACCCGCGGCTTGGTTGGCTCCGCACTAATAGACGTTTCTTTCCTGCGGGCAAGGACTACTAAACTTTCAAGATGGTGCTGAGCAACCTTACTCCATCTAAGACACTGTCCTCCACTTCAGCGTAGAATTGGTCAATTCACCCATCTAGTTAAAATAGGGGGCTTAATCGCGTAGTAATTTATTGCTATTTTACCTCGACGTTTCGACGACGTTACAGTCATCGTGGTCACGAGAAGACTAATGGCTGGCACCCGTTCGCATCTTCGGCTGATGAGGTTTCATTTCACAATCAGCCATCACAAAGCACTATTAGGATTGCGACACACTACACTGACAATGTCGGACGATAAGCCATGCGACAAGTCGCGAAAGTTTAAAATATGTCACCCATCTTGTGTGAGTGAAGATGCCACTGGACGCTGACACCGGCCAAAGTTTTCGGCACGAAGTGTTCTTTACACATTGTTTGAATGGCGTTTCTGTAAGCCAAGCTTATTATATATTTAAGGCTTTATTGTAGAAACTTTTATAATGTCCCATAAAGGCTTTGCCATCCCAAATCTTGGAAACGAAATTTTGTTTCGAAAGTGTAATTTTATATTAATGTACCCATTAGTTTAGTCTAGTTGGACTTGTGGTTTCCGCGCTTGTACATAATTGAAATACATATAATGAGGGGTCATTACAAAACCATATTTTGATTAACTTAGGTTTTGTTGTTGTGGACAGCCAGATAGGTACAGAGTGCTTAGTGCGAGTTTTTTAACTACTCGATCGCGTTAACGTAAACTCATATTTCTATGGCATCGAGGAAGCGCCACCTAGCGACAAGTATGGAAATTAAAATTGCTGAGTGCGAGTTGTAATGGTTTACGTTGAGAAGTGAACACGTTTACCAGCCAAAACACGAATAAACGCGAGTGCGAGTTGTACTGTGACAGCATTTTGCCAGTTCGAACGGTTAACTTACTCATACTCACTACTCAATGCTCTATTAACGCGGTAGTAAAGTTATTCGATTGGATCTCTCAAACTCGCATCAGATAGGCAAGTGTATCTGTAGTGCTGTCTCTTCGAATTTAACAGCAAAGAGCGAGACGGAACGTTACTTAAGTATTTAGCTACTTAGTGAAATTCTCTATTCAAAAACCTTTTTATTTCTTTTATTTTACAACTAGATCATACTTTGTAGGTAGGGTCGAGAAAGTGGTAAAATATCGGCGGCCTCGGTGGCGCTGTGGTTTGGCAATTCTTCTTCTTCTTCAGGCTATATTATGTAGTCCACTGCTGGACATAGCCCTCCCCTAATGAAAGCCATAGCGCCCTGTCTTCAGCTTGCCGCATCCCGCCTCTGGCGGCAGTTTTTCACGGTTTGGCACGCTGACTGCAAAACCGAAGGTCTCGGATTCGAGCCCCGGCCGGGTCAAACTAGGAAACGAACTTTTCTAGTTTGTCTCGGGTCTTGGATGTTATCTATGTATTTATTGTATTAAATCTATCGTCGAGTTACCACCTATAACACAAGTAATTTAGTTGTACTTAGTATAGGGCTAACGAGATCTGTGTAAGATGTCCATTAATATTTATTTATTTATATGAGTACCTAGCTTTTTACTCATGGGCAAAATTCTCATGGATACCTACCCTGCCTTTGGAAATCCCGGCAGGGTTATTCGGGACTTTTACCGGCTAAAACCGGCTTGTCCAAACGGGTTTCAGTTACCGTATTATTGATTTTTTCTGTGTTCATTTTTTTCTTACGGATAAGACTCGTAGGTATGTGACGTGAGCCTTGATCTGTCTCGAGTTAAGTTCCTGGCCCCTGCAAAGCGTGACCTATTACACAATTTGTTGTGATAGGAACCTGTTACCACAAATTTCGGCTTCACTTATCGACGCCCATGGACGTGTGTGTCTCCTAGCACCGAGATAACCTACAGGGTCACCTAAATGTTGAAAAAAAAACTTTGTGTTGAGAGAAGGAATGGAGAAATGAATGTTGCGTTAATTCGGAAATTTGATCTTTTTTAAGACTACCCTAACCATTCAACACAATTTCAGTTTCTCGTAAAGCTATAGCTTCCGCTGCGACGTACTTTCGCTACAAGCGACTTAAGACGGAGTTTACACGTTCAGTCCGGCGCGTCACGGTCGCCTCAGAAAACATAGCTGTATGTAACTATGCCTTACGCGCTCAGAGTGCTTAGTGCGAGTTTGACAGATCCAATCGAATAACTTTACTACCGCGTTAATCGAGCATTGAGTAGTGAGTATGAGCATTGAATTTAAAGTAAGGACTTACTTTCTTCCTTACTTTAAATTCAATGGTATGAGTAAGTTAACCGTTCGAACTGGCAAAACGCTGTCACAGTACAACTCGCACTCGCGTTCATTCGTGTTTTGGCTGGTAAACGTGTTCACTTCTCAACGTAAACCATTACAACTCGCACTCAGCAATTTTAATTTCCATACTTGTCGCTAGGTGGCGCTTCCTGGGTGCCATAGAAATAAAAAACTCGCACTAAGCACTCAGGTACTTCACGGCTACGTAGCGAAGTCTGAGAATGAAGAAAGATTGACAAAAAAAATTATCGGGCTAGTGTGAGTCGACGTCCCAGGTGGACATAATTATTTGGACCATATATAAAATAGGTACAATATATGAATATGTTTTCATGTACCTACCTTATAAACATCCCACTGAAAGCAAGGACCTTCTCTGGAGAAAGTAACCACGCGCGCCCACCGCTGATTGGCAGTTTTAAACGCCGAGGTTTTTGAACACCTCAGACACATGGGTTTCCTCACGATGTTTAACTTCTGACAGTAAGGCTCGCCACTGTCTTACAATCCTCCACAAACCCGAACTTGGCCCCGTGGTGGAGTATGGCCTAACCTTCCTGCGATGCAGTTGGAGACCCGTGCCCCAGCAGTGGGGATATACAAGGGTTGATAACGATATAACGAACCTACTATTTTGCCTCAACAGACTAAGATGACGGTCCGACTCCTCGTGGTGTGCCTGGCACTGGCGATGGTGCCAGCTCACGGCCAGAACATCCTCTCCTCGCTGGGCAAAGGGATCCAGAAGGAGGTGGTGGCGGTGGCCACGCCCATCGAGGAAACCTTCGTGGGCATCGGCTCCAGCCAGTGTAAGTTCCTCTTAAGAAGCTGAAAATCCAAGTATCACATTTCGATTACAATGTATTTTTAGTTCATTACGTCAAAGGGCTAGTGACCACACTGTTATGCACCATATAGTATAGGTGTTGTTACTTTTATTTTCAATTAATTGAACAATAAGACTTTAAGTCAGTTAATCCGTATTTATGCAACATGTTACACATTACAGACATTGTGGCTAGAACAAGACCAACATAACATAACTAACGCAAAACTAAATTGAAACTGGTAATAATCACAAATTATACTATTTTTATTTTTAATGCACTAACCCGTGCTAAGGACAATTTTAAAAACCTATTTAGAGGCTAAAAATTCAACCCATGCCGGGATTCGAACCCGCGACCTCTGGCTATCCGTGCCAGCGCTCGGTTTGTTATATCAGTTGGATAGAGAATCATGTGGGTACAGCGATATGATTCCGATGTAAAAACCTAACTGCAAAGTAGGTAGTCGGGGCTGTAAGTGATGCAATCTACTTTAGCCAGATGTCGCTGCCTGTACGTAATACAGAGAATAGTGTAAAGAGGTTCTAAATTTCACTGATGCCGGTGAGTCGCCCATTAGCTCAGTTGGATAGAGCGCTGGCACGGATAGCCAGAGGTCGCGGGTTCGAATCCCGGCATGGGTGGAATTTTTAGCCTCTAAATAGGTTTTTAAAATAGTCACAAAAACAATATCTATGAAAAGAAAAACTAAACAATAAAAGGTTCTGTCTCCAACAACCACCAAATTAATGCATTGGTTTTCCCACGCGCACTTTCCTTGCATGGACTTTATGTGTCTAACTCCCAATTTCTCGAACGAACGGACTCTCGAAGTTAGTCAGGTACAGCTATATTTGGAGGTCAGCAGTCTGTTTTTTGCATATTCAGTGTATCCGGTCAAGGCGGGAATAATAACTTCCACAAAATTCCGTAACAAAATGGCAGGACATTGACATGAAACTCGCAACATTTTCTACAACAGGCAGCAACGTCAAGAAGATAGTCGGAGTTGCGTACAGCCAGATCGACGGAGAGAAGGAGCCAGACCTTAACAAGCTCACTCTGGAGTACCGGGACAGGTGAATTTATGTTCTAACCTTAAGGAACTCCTAAATAACCGGCCAAGTGCGAAGTAGACCTAGGTACTTAGTATCAAATCAAATCAATTTGCGATTGCGATTGGAACCCTGTATGTCCCCACTGCTGGGGCACTGGTCTCTTCCTGCATCGCAGGAAGGTTAGGCCATACTCCACCACGGGGGCCAAGTCCGGGTTGGTGGAGGATTGTAAGACAGTGGCAGGCCTTACTGTCAGAAGTTATTAAGCCGACCATAAGGCCTCTGACATGGCTTAACGACTGCCATTATATGACTTGAATATGCCTTGCGAAGCACGGTAGCGCTCGGAAAAATGCCACTAGCGGTAGTCACGGACGCTCAACAATCCTGTACCTGACCGCGCCTGTTGTTGCTTAACCAAGTGATTGATTCCAATCTCTCGGTTCGCCTAGGCCACGAGCACTTCTAACCATAAGGAACTCCTAAATAACCGGCCAAGCGCGAAGTAGACTTAGGTACCTATTATGAAATCAAATCAATTTATTTCAACGTAAAGAACCTACATTCTGTTTGCTGAATGTCAATGTACAATGTAAAATATAAGCCGCTGCCTTCAGGCCGTAGTATGGTGGAGTAAAAGGCAGTATACGATAAGGCGAAATGATAATATTTGTATTAGGAAAGGGGAAGATAAAAAGTGCCTGGATGTAACGACTTATGAACGTTGATGAAGCGTAAGTGATCTGTCAGGATCGTGGCTAGTGGCAGTGCCTGGTCTCTGCCTACCCCTCTAACATACAGGTGTGGGGTTTATTTTTAAGAAAATGAGAAAATATTTTAACATAATATCTGATATGGAAAATATTATTATGTAAAAATATTTTCTTAGTTTAAATATCAATTATAAACTCTAGGACTGTTCCGACAAAAAGCCTAGGAAGTTTATCCTGTTACGATTTCGTAAATACCGCAGACATTCAAAAAATGTTTCGCGACATTTCATTCATGAACCAGTTACAAAGTCTAAAATTCCCTTATTCTTTCGGATCTGAAAAGGAGGGTAACTGTGAAATGTGACAGAATGCAATTCTGGGTGTCTTTAAAAGTATATTCAACCAGCATTTAATAGGTAAACACGTACCATCTTGGACCCCCGTCTTCCCACCAGGCGTGACACTGAAGTGGTCAAGTGTCAACTTGACATTGCATTTGCATTACTGTCTTACTTAAAACCTGTTATTTTTATTTCGTTTTTTTTTTTTTTCTTAACCCAACATAAAACTTTTAACAAAATGTATATAATTATATTCTTTTTAATGCACTAACCCGTCTGCCGTCCTAACTTAAACAACCGTAACTCGATTTTTGTCAAAAATGAGTTAAGACTTGATTTGGAATCAGCGTGATGAGAACTATAATGTTCTCTTTGACGTATTTTTGGTAAAACCGACACAAAAGGAGATAGCGTTAATCATAAGCGCCGTAACTGTCTATTTTGATGGCACGTTCCTAGATATGACAACCGTAAAACACCTTACGGTTCTTATTCTTAACGTTATTGTATGAGCTTGATCATGCATCAATAATATATCCTAAATATAAACACCGTAAGTTATTGTACGGTAGTTATCTTTAATCTTTATTCTGTCTGTTGGTCAATGTAGGTATATGTTTAAATTTATGAGCTAAAAGTTCCTATTTACATTATTTAAAGCATGTTAAGTCTCAAAGAATGATCTTTTGGTAAATATTTTAAAGACTGAAAAGTGCGACTGATAAATTTAATAAATAGTTATTACATTTTTTAAGGTAGGTAAACTTTTTGTTTTTTCTAAAGCACTAACCCGTCCTAGGGATGAATTAAATTTATTAAGGAAATTAAAACGCTCGAGACGAGTTCAAGTTCTGTCTCAAGCGGTTTTTGTAATTTCCTCTATAAATTTAAGTAGGTAAGATTTTTTTGTTACTTTAAATTTTATTCTTCATTTTAAATACTTAGGTATAACGATCTCATTTAATTTAACATTGTGTAGGTTCGCAAGAGTGAAACTCTGAAAAGTGCCATTTATAATTACTGAAAGCATAGTAAGAAGTTTATGTTATTTCAAATTTACTTTTTTTTTTAAATACGTACTAGTACATGTTCATTATTTAAATTGTGGTTTTATTTATTAGCCATTAATTACTATTTACTAACAAGTATTTTTACGAAGCATTTAATTGAGTGTTTAGTTAGTTATCGCTTTTGTGTCTAGTAAAGCTTCATTTCTAGACATCAAAACCGTAACTACGGCGCTCATGCTTAGGCAAAGCACATTATCAAATTAAATTTCACTAGCCATAAAGCTTATTTGCTAAATTTAAAGAAAAGTGTTATTATTACCACTATGTAAAATACACAATCTTAAAGGGAATTAATACTACAGATAAAATTAATTAAAAGTAGACATTTTTTAAAACTGCGACACTAATAACAAATTTTCGAAAAAAAACTTTATCGCGCGAAATCTCGGAACTATACTTTTGGTAGTTACGGTTGTTTAAATTAGGATGGCAGCCGTGCTAAGGACAATTTTAAAAACCTATTTAGAGGCTAAAACTTCCACCCATGCTGGGATTCGAACCTCTGGCACGGATAGCCAGAGATTGCGGGTTCGAATCCCGGCATGGGTGAATTTTTAAGCCTCTAAATAGGTTTTAAAATCTATCTAACGTATGCTGAACGTATGTCCGATTGTCACGCATTCCTGCTGACAAGACCTTGTAAAAAACACTTTTTTGTTATTTTTGCCAGTCTCTTCAACACCAAAGGTTAGCTGGAAGAGAATGCTCCTTGCATTAAGCACGCCCTTGTTCTTTTACTCATGTAATTAGTGCGATAAAGAATTAAAATATTAATAATATTTTTAACCAAGTTCTGTCTACATATAAGATATGATATTCTTTATTGTACCTACACTGGAATAAACAACAAATACTCGTACAAAATAATTACAAATGTATATAGTACAATTGGCGGCCTTATTGCTTAGATATCTACAGGTAATACACATACATACATACATACATACATACATACATACATACATACATACATACATACATACATACATACATACATACATACATACATACATACATACATACATATATACATACATACATACATACATACATACATACATACATACATACATACATACATACATACATACATACATACATACATACATACATACATACATACATACATACATACATACATACATACATAACCTCACGCCTGTATCCCAGAGGGGTAGGCAGAGACCAGGGACTGCCACTTGCTACGATCCTGACAGATCACCTTCGCTTCATCAACGTTCATAAATGGTTGCATGCACGCACGCCGGTTCCGGGTACTTTTTATCTTTCCCTTTGCTAATACATCCCCTATTTGGTCGATGTATATCCGCCTGGGACATCCTTTACCAGCCCTTCCACTCACATTCGCAATATATATTTGTTTCGTCAATCTTTCTTCCTTCATCCTCTTCACATGTCAAAACCAACGCAACATTCCTTTCTCAATTCTAGTCACTACATCCTCTTTCAGTCCACAACGTTCTCTAATCAGACTATTGCGTATCCTGCCATTCAAAGTAACACTACACACAGGCAACATAACCATTGTAAACCTTGCATGACAATTGGGTTATTCCACTAATCTCGACGACCTCTGTGGCGTAGCGGTAGCGCGTCTGCCTACCATGCAAGAGGTCCCGGGTTCGAATCCCGGCTGGGGACAAAAAAAAACAGCTCTTGGATGTTTACATGTTTCTGATGTCGTTGTTTCTAGTTCCCACGACACAGGGCATCCTAGTTAGGGGCCAGAAGCAATGTATGTGCCAGTATGTAAATGTAATGTAGGTAATGTCATCCCCATTGAAAATCCCCATTGATTGTATTCTTTCTTTCTTACTTACTTCCACAACATTTATTTTCTCAGGGAGACCCGCATCGTCTACAACATCGCCACGGCAGCGGAGGACATCGTGCAATCCCGAGGCTACGACCCCTCGCGCAAGCTCGCCATCTTTGTACACGGCTTCACTGAGGACCCCAGCAGGAATAGTTTCAGCACTATCAGCGATGCCCTCTTGAAAAACGGTACGTTGTTGGGGGAGGAGTGTAGACATTAAGTAACATTAAGAGCGTTTTGGTTTAGCTGTAAGTTTTTATTGTATGTATCAAATAAATTATGAGTAAGTACTGCGAGTTCTGCAGTACGCGTTATGAATTATAGCACGACCGCGTACTTCACCAGTAACCAGTACGCGGAAAAAATTAGCATGACCTATATATATGGCTTGAAGACGGATTGAGAAGAAATGTCCTCGCCGCGAACGGGATTCCGCTGTCTCTATTACGCCGGAAAAACGTTTTGAACTCATTACGTTCTTGATACGGACTATAACAGGTACATTTCTTTGACACCGCTCCTTATTTTAAGTACAATGGTACAATACAGACGGGCTACATCATGTAGTATAATGACAATGACTCTAAACATGACCTTTCTGAGTCATAATGCGACATCTCAGGAAGGCCATGTTTAGAGTACCTACTGCGTACTGCTATAATAATGCCATATGGCACACGAAATGCCATGCCATGTGGCATGTTCTCTTGGGTACTGTTTTGCGCATGTCTAGAGGAGTGTAGCCAGAGCCCACACGTCAAACGTTACACTAGAAAAGTCAAAAAGTTACAAAATTTATCCAATAGTTAGAATCTCTTTCCAAATATTTTTCGTGTGATGCAATCACTCGAAATTTACTGTAATCATTTTTGAATCCGCACTGGGGACATCGAATGGGGACATTGAAAAATTAAAAAGAAAATGTAAAAAATCAACACAATTTGCATGAATTTGTGTTGCAGCAAACTGTTACAGACAGGCACATGCTTTAAAATCCATCAATAATGGAGCGATTAATCTTCCAGAATCCTTTGAGCATATTTCGTTTATTTCAGGCGAATGCAATGTCCTGGCTCTTGACGGCAGCAGTCTGATCCGCTGGCTGTACCTGCGCTCCTCCACCTACGTCCGCTTCATGGGAGAGAAGCTAGGAGCAACACTCGCTACCATGGTCAAACGTAAGATAAGAATATTTTAAAAGGTTCGAAATTTCGCTGATGCCGGTGAGTCGCCCATTAGCTCAGTTGGAAAGAGCGCTGGCACGGATAGCCAGAGGTCGCGGGTTCGAATCCCGGCATGGGTGGAATTTTTAGCTTCTAAGTAGGTTTTTAAATTGTCCTTAGCACGGGTTAGTGCATTAAAACATAATATGATAAGAATATTCTTTATTATGCTCTCGTCGAACCGAGAGACAATCACTTGAGTTAACCAACAACAGGCGCGGTCAGGTGCACGATGGGTGACCGGTCCGTGACCACCGATAGTGGCTTTTTTCCGAGCGCTTCCGTGCTTCGCAGGGCACGCTAAGCCGTTGGTGCCGGCTGTCATGTTATGGCGGTCGTTAAGCCATGTCAGAGGCCTTATGGGCGGCTTGATAACTTCTGACAGTAAGGTCCGCCACTACCTTTCGATCCTCCACCAACCCAGACTTGGCCCCCGTCTTGGAGTAATGGGGTAACCCGTGCCTCAGCAGTGGGGACATACAAGGGTTGAAATCGATTCGTTATTGTACACCAGACAATTTTGTGTTTTTTTAGTCAGCCGTATTTGTGTCACACTGCTGGGCAAAGGCCTCCCCCATGAGCTTCCACTCCTCCCTGTCTTGAGCAGTTATCTCCTATTAGGGCAAGAAGGTTGAGATCGTCCCGCCATCTCCGCTTTGTCCAACCGCGGCTGCGATGTCCGTCGCGTGTAACCCATTCAGTGGCACTTTCCACCCATCTGTCTGGACCCATACGAATGACGTGGCCTGCCCAGCTCCACCAGAGCACATGCATGACATAAACTAAAAAGAAACATGTAAAGATTCAGAGAACAATTGGCGGCGTTATTGCTAAAGGCAATTACTTCCAGACACGGTTATGACGGAAAGTTGCCTTAAGAAAATTGTCGAGGTTGCTGTTGAGTCAACTTATTTTGTTATATTCAGTTTTGTTATGGGTGTACACATTTTTTTAAATACTATAAAATTCAAGAAATTGATAATAAACGATATATTATAGAGTGTTCTTTATTATACCTACTGCGGCGTTGATATTTTTTTGAAATTAATGAACTAAATAAGGCGCCTAGAACGAGCAAACGACTTCACAACAAACAATACACATTATTGACGGCCTCGGTGGCGCAGCGGTTTGGCACGCTGACTGTAAAACCGAAGGTCTCGGGTTCGATCCCCGGCCGGGTCAAACTAGGAAACGAACTTTTCTAGTTTGTCTCGGGTCTTGGATGTTATCTATGTATTTATTGTATTAAATCTATCGTCGAGTTAGCACCTATAACACAATTCATTTAGTTGTACTTAGTGTAGGGCTAACGAGATCTGTGTAATATGTCCATGAATATATATTATTATTATTATTGCTTTCCATATCTAAAAGATTTTGATGAACGGTTGACAATGACATGTAGACCAAAACTAATTTTAATATTGAAATCTTTTTTACTCGACTACGAAAGCAAAGGGAACTGTTAGTTCGATTGTTTTTTGTATGTGTGTATCTGTTAGGTCCACGCGGAGGTGGAACGGCTGACAAATTTAACAAACCGCATGATTTAGGCGGGCAAACGACTTCACCTATTTTTATGTTTTTTTGTGTATATTTGGTTGGTCTGAGAATAGGTCGTAGACTAATTTAATATGCCAAAACAACAATTGCGACGTCTGCAGACTCTTATATGAAATTCCGTGTTTAGCCCAATTGATTGGAATTAGGATGTTGATACGGAAACTACGAAAAAGAGATAATATTTTGTGTAACGATGTGGTGTAGATGCTTAGAATGAAAGGAATTAAGATTATAAAGACAATGAAGCGCTAGTGGGCTAGTAGGTGGTGCTTGAACGAGTGATTGGAATACATCGCTCGGGTTAAGCAATAGCCCTTCGTCCTAAGGCACGTTGTCACGTAATAGCAGTAGTTAAGCTATTTCAGAGGCCTTATGGTCGGCTTGATAACTTATAATAACAGTAAAGCCACTCCCTTACAATCCCCCACCAACCCGGACTTGGCCTCCGTGGTGGAGTACGGCCAAACCTTCCTGCGGTGCAGAAAGAGCCCCGTACCCCAGCAGTGGGGACATACAAAGGGTTGATATCGATGTACAATAAACAATCAAAATCTCAGTTCCTACTTTGTTTAGAGTTTTGAGACTCAACGAGAAGCATTTAGGTATGCATAAATGACAAAACTAACCTTTGCTATATTTAAATTATAATAGCTAACGAAGGAACTTCTTGAGTGCCATGTTCTTTTTTCCAATAAAAATGCTAATTTTGAGCTTCATTTGAATACCTACATTACCTAATAATAAGTTCTATAATTAAATAAAATGCATCAACAAGCATAAAAAAAAATCTCAAAGCAGTCAACACCCATCTAACTTCAAAATAAATCGTGATACCATTAAAAATGTACGTGTCCTCGTGGCCTAGTCGAACCGAGTGATCAGAAGCAATCACTTGAGTTATGCAACATCAAGCGCAGTCAGGTGCACGACGGGTGACCATCCTCTGACTACCGCTAGTGTCATTTATCCGGGCGTTTCTGCGCTTCGCAAGTCACACTAAGCCGTAGGTGCCGGCTGTCATGTCAGAGGTCATGTCACGTCGTTAAAAAATGTCAGAGGCCTTATGGGCGGATTGATAACTTCTGACAGTAAGGGCCGCCACTGTTTTACAATCCTCCACCAATGCGGACTTGGCCCCCGTGGTGGAGTATGGCCGAATCTTCCTGCGATGCAGAAGGAGATCCGTGTCCCAGCAGTGGGGGCATACAAGGGTTGATATCGAATCATGGTGAGTAGAGCCGGAGCTCACGTCGTCGGTTGCTCGTCACTGACTAATTAATGACAGATGTTACAGTATTACCTGTATCTTTATAGGTTTTTTATGTTGTTTCCAGACGGTGTCGACCCAGCATCCATCCACATAATCGGGCACAGTCTGGGCGCTCACATCTCCGGATTCGCGGGCAAGACGTTCCACCAACTGACCGGTCGGAAAATCGGCCGCGTGTCCGGGCTCGACCCGGCCGGTCCGTGCTTCAGCCACGTCGACCCGGAGTTGAGGCTCCTGGCTACAGACGCGGACTTCGTCGACGTGATGCATACGGACGGCGGTGTTTACGGGCTGAAGGATCCCGTTGGTGAGTCCGGGAACTTCATTTTAGGGCCGTTTGATACAGCCAGTATAGTTTATTTATTTATTTACTTTGGAGAATTATCAGCTTACAAAATTATGCTAGTAGTAGAAATAGGTTACTAAGATAAAGATAAAAAGCATTTATTGCCATATAAAAAAGTACATCATATAGTTACAGACCCCCACACTAGGCTGTGGGGTCTGTACCTGTCCCCCACATTAAGAGTTACATAATAAATCAAAAAATGTATAGACTTCATGCTAGTTAAGGTTAAAAGTTAAAAAGTTTTATTATTATCCATTAGGTTTAACACATTGGTGATAAATAACATTTTCATCACAGAATTAATATGTAAGATGTTTCAGTAAATATTTATAATTTTCTTACATTAACTTGCACACTAGGATTCCCTGTGTCGTGCAAGCTTGTCTCTTCCAATAATGAAACGGAAGACATTTTAGATCTTAATTAATTAAATTAGGCTTCGCGCTTCAAACCTTACAATGATGATTTTTCTATATTAATATTATAATATTTAAACACTAATATTTATCCACCTGCAAAGAATGGCACACTAATTACACAGGCCTTCTCTCAGAGAGAGATTATTTACATAACCTGAGGCATGAGAACACCTCAGTGTTTTCATCCAGTGCCTGAGTCAGGAAACCCGAATGCCTGTTCAGGCGCTCAGGTTTCCTCACGATGTTTTCTTCACAGTTAACGAGTGGTACTACAAATTCAAAATGCCTACAGGTATGTAATTTACGTGGCATGCATGTAACTTACAAAAAGTCAGGGATATTCTACCACCTGCAAGAGACGGCACCATAAAGGCCTGAGTGCTTGGTGCGAGTTTTTTAACAAGTCGATCGCGTTAACGTAAACTCATATTTCTATGGCATCGAGGAAGGGCCACCTAGCGACAAGTATGGAAATTAAAATTGCTGAGTGCGAGTTGTAATGGTTTACGTTCAGAAGTGAACACGTTTACCAGCCAAAACACGAATAAACGCGAGTGCGAGTTGTACTGTGACAGCGTTTTGCCAGTTCGAACGGTTAATATACTCATACACACTACTCAATGCTCGATTAACGCGGTAGTAAAGTTATTCGATTGGATCTGTCAAACTCGCACTAAGCACTCTGCTCAGACGAGGGACTTTTGACCCTAAGGGACATAAGTCCCTGAATCGTAAAAATTGTCCTACGAGTAATTGTCGCGGACTCAGCCTACATGTGCGGTCATTTGTTCTCCGGAAATTGAGTGAAGCGTACGCTATGGAAGCAAATATTCTGAGATTACATTGTGTTGTAATTTACATAAAGTTAAAAAAGAAAAGGCGTTTTAAAAGAAAACACCGAACTTTTGTCCAGCCCTCGGTAATTTGAGGGACTTTTTGTACGGGGTACTTTTAGTCCTTGTGCGTTATTCGATACAATTTATAAGAGATCTATATCGACGGACAAAAAAGTACCCGGGGGATAGTCCCTCGTCTGCGCAGGCCCTAAGATTAAAATATGCACCGAAGCAAATTGGATGCACCACCGGGCACTAAATTGGGACACCTAAGTAGGTACTATTCCCAATTTTTATTCCGGTACCACCAAAATTCAGACGAAACTAAACCTTATTCCGCAGGCCAAGTGGACTATTACCCCAATAACGGCGTGCAGCAGCCCAGCTGCCTCTTGCAGACGTGCTCGCACAACCGAGCCTGGGTCTACTTCTCCGAGTCGGTCGTAAACCCCAACGCTTTCCCAGCGGTCAAGTGCAGGAACTGGGAGGCATTTAAGAAGGGCAATTGCGATAAGGAAGTGAGGTAAAGAGCTACTGTTTTTTATGATTTATCATCCTTTATGTATTATTATGTCCTATCTAGCTCGTATCTAGTCTGATAAAAACTGCCGTATTATGAATCACTCTGATAGTCTGGATTGAAATGGGATACTTCTAGATAGCGTCGGACACAAACCTGCTCGTAGAGGTTTTAACCTCTACGAGCAGGTTTAGGTTCGAATATCTGGGCCATGGAAATTAGCCAAAGTTATGACAGCTATGATGATATTTTTTACTAACTTAATGGTTATACTATTTTTAATGCACTAACCCGTGCTAAGGACAATTTTAAAAACCTATTTAGAGGCTAAAAATTCCACCCATGCCGGGATTCGAACCCGCGACCTCTGGCTGTCCGTGCCAGCGCTCTTTCCAACTGAGCTAATGGGCGACTCACCGGCATCAGTGAAATTTCGAACCTCTTCACACTATTCTCTGTATTACGTACAGGCAATGTAACTTAATGGTGTCCCGCACTGGGCAAAGGTCTGCACCGTTTTATTATTAGATTCAAATTAATCTAACCCGTGCTAAGGACAATTTTAAAAACCTATTTAGAGGCTAAAAATTCCACCCACGCCGATCTCTGGCTAACCGTGCCAGCGCTCTCCCAACCGAGATGCGGCGACTTACGCCTTAGCCTTAGCGACTTACGGCATCACATCAGTGAAATTTCGAACCTCTTTACAATATTCTCTGTATTACGTACAGCGACAGCGACCTCTGATAAATCTTAATATCTGTGATAACGTCCAACTTCTCGCGCTTCTCCACGAGAAGTTGGACGTGGCAGCTCAACAGCTCAGCGACCCCACAGAAAATTGAACGACCGACGACTCTACTGCCCCTGGTACCACGGAAACAACAAATTCCTTTAATATTAATGCTTTTAGTCTTAATTACTTTTTTCAACAGTCTACTATCACCATTTAATTTACTAAGCTACACTGATGTCAGATTAAGTAACAGAAACGGCCACCACGCCCTTGAAACCTTAAAACATTTCCCAGACCCACGGACGTGTTTTGAAACGCGAAAAAATATAAACTTGATAATCCAAACCACGTATAAGCCAAAGTCAAACGTACAACCCACAAAAACTACAATAATTTATGAAAAAATTAAAAAAACTAGTGCAGGCCTACTGCACTGGTCAAATAAAATTTATATGCAAGATGATGTCTAAACATATAACCAAGGATATTGACAATGGCAACATTCTTTCTATACCTTGCAAGACAATAGAAACACCAGAACTCTGTCAGAATGCGTTAAGTAAAGGCCTCGACTTGAAAATACTGAATCTGAATATAAGGAGTATACAGAAAAATTTCGATACTTTCCTGGTGGTCCTAAATAGATTTAATATCTGTTTTGATGTAATTGTTTTGACAGAGTGCCACCTCGGCACATGTTCTCTAACCCGATCCATCCCGGGGTATGTTTCGTTCAGCACTGCTAACATAAAAAATGCAGCAGGTGGTGTGGTTGTCTACATCCGGGAAGATTGGCATGCCAGCTGCACTGAGCCGGGTTTGTTAGAGGCAGACAGCCTGTTATTAGAACTACCGAATGATTTTAAGATCCTAGCTATATACCGCTCACCCTCCTTTCGCAAAACCGACAATTTTCTACGATCACTAGAGGATCTCAGGGGATTCTGTAACTCACCAAAATTTATTCTTCTAGGCGATCTAAATATAAATATACTCCTGCCTGAGGTCGAACAGACAAATGAATACCTATGCTTGCTGTCTGAGTTTGGTTTGATCGCTGCAATCACGGATCCCACCAGACAAAAATCATGTCTTGACCATATCTTCGTTAATTGTTCATTGAAGTGCGAGGGCATTGTATGTCGTACTGTGCTCACAGATCATGACTTAACACTAGTTGGAATAGAAACTAAAAAGCCACAGCCCAGAAACCGGTTCGTAACAAGAACTGATTTTAACGCCATGACTGCTGAGCTAAAAACTCACGACTGGTCCAAAATTACTGCCTCCGTGGATCCTGATGATGCAGCAAACATGCTTATGTCCACACTAGAAAATATAAAATCTAAGTTTACCTCAAGTATCAGAATTCCTCGTTCTAAATATATCTTAAAACCATGGATCACACCCGGTCTAATAAGGTGCATGCTCCACCGTGACAAACTACACCTAGAAGCTCGAAGGCAGCCAAAAAATCCCATTATCCAATTAATTTACAAGCGATACAAAAATTATTGTAATGATTTACTTAAAAACATAAAAGAAAAAAATCAGGGACAAGAACTTCTGGAAAGTAAAGACGATCCTAAAAGACTTTGGTCAGTCATTAAAAATATTTGTGAGCTTCAGAAAGACAAGGTCCAGGCAGAAGAACTACTACATATAGATAACTCTCCCAAAAAATCTTTAAATATTTGCAATGAAACTTTTTCGAACGTAGGGAAAACTCTTGCAAACAAAATTATGTCAAAGCTTGGTGCGGATGAACAAGAACTGGCCAAAGACTGTACGGCAAAGAACATAGAACCCGTAAATTCATTCTTTATGTCACCTACAGACCCTGAAGAAGTCGAATTGCTTGTAAGAGGTCTCAAAAACGGCAGCGCCCCGGGAATTGACGGACTAAATAATAAACTAGTTAAAAGTATATGTAATTCGATTTTGAAACCCCTGACCCATATATTCAACTTAAGCCTTGCGTCCGGCATTTTTCCCCGTGTCTGGAAAGTGGCCTCGGTTACTCCTGTACATAAAGCTGGGCCAAAAGAGGATCCCTTGAACTACAGACCAATTTCACTTCTTGGGGTCTTTTCCAAACTTCTAGAAAAACTGGCTAACACTCGTCTAATCTCCTATCTCGAGTCGACTGAAATATTATCCAATATACAATTTGGTTTCCGTAAAGGAAGATCCACAGAAGATGCTGTAAACAGGCTGTTAGACAAAGTGTCAAGATCTCTGGACTCGGGCCTTGCCTGCGTCGGGGTCTTTTTGGACCTCGCCAAGGCTTTTGACACGGTCTCACACGCCATTCTCCTGAGAAAACTAGAACGGTTAGGTATTCGAGGCACGGCGCTTAACTGGTTCCAAAGCTATCTCACTGAGCGAAAACAAATCACTAAAATTGGTGATTGCTACAGTGAAACACACAACGTTAGTTTTGGAGTTCCTCAAGGAAGCATCCTGGCACCCACCTTGTTCATACTTTACATGAATGATATCCCTGGAGCTCTCTCACCCAACGACGATGTTGATATAACGTGCTACGCGGACGACACAGCGCTGGTTTTTAGTGGCAAGTCTTGGAAAAATGTTTTCAATAGCGTTGAAACTGGGCTGAGGTCTATCGCCACTTGGCTAAACAAAAACCTCCTTTCGCTAAATCCACAAAAAACACACTACCTTTGTTTCCACAAAACTAAAGCATCGGAACCCCCGAAAACACCAATCATCAAAATCCACTCATGTCAGTACAATAATTCGGAAACCACGTGCTTATGTCCTGAAATACATCGGGCCCCAACATCAAAATATCTCGGTGTTTATTTAGATGAAAAACTAAATTTTAAGCACCATATTTCTGTCGTCTCTGGCCGTGTGAGAAAACTTATCCATATTATGAAACTTTTAAGAAAGGGAGCTGATCCAAATATTCTGAAACTTGTTTATGTTGCGTTGGGCCAGTCAATGTTAAATTATTGTATTACTGTTTGGGGTGCTGCAGCAAAGACAACTTTGATCACTGTTGAAAGAGCACAAAGGTCAGTGCTCAAAGTCATGCTAAAAAAACCTTTTAGATACTCAACCACAGCATTGTTCAAGGAAGCGAAAGTCCTAACTGTTCGCAAGCTTTTTATCCTTAAATCTACACTTCTGCAACATAAACAAGTTATTTGTTCGACGGATTATGAGGATATGACCAGGAGGAGACTTTTCAGAGTAAAACTACCAATGACTAAAACAACACATTCGCATCGCTTTAGCTGGTACACCGCTCCTTTTATCTATAATAGGGTCCTTTCTCACTGTAATATAAAACTAAGCACCTCCCGTGAGGCTTCACAAATTGTAACCAAATGGCTTTTTACAATAGACTATAAGGAAACCGAAGAACTATTTGTTAAACTGATCTGAGATTGTTTTACATTACTTTTATAATTTTTTGCATGTTTAGTTTTTAGTTTTTATTACTTTTTATAAGTTAAATTTTATTTTATCTGGTTATCTACACCAGGGAACAGAGAAAATATACCTTTTTGTATTCTTGGACTAATCAGGCTCCCGCGAGACAGGTTGTACCTAGTGCGGGAGCCAATGTTAATGCCGATTTATGTACAATTTAAATTTCAAAAAAAGCATGTATCATGTTTCCTGTTCACAGCTGTACTACACTTTCATTGCAAATAAACGTTTTTACTTTTTTTTTTTTTTATAACTAATTTTAAAACATACAGGAATGTAGTATCAACATCCTAAGACTTTAATCGATTTCCTCTAATAACGGCAGTTTTTGGCGGAAATCGAAGTCCTAGTTTGTTGACCCTAGCTTCTAGACTGTCGGTTCTAAAAAGGGTTGTCATAGTGCTTAATAAAAAAATAAAATAAAAATATGTTTATTTATTACATTAATTACGATCTATTGCGACTCCCACACTAGGCGCAGCCTGTGTCGTGGGTGAAGGGTAGATTGCGCTCTATATAGTTAGCACCGGTGTACTGAGTGCTTAGTGCGAGTTTTTTAACTACTCGATCGCGTTAACGTAAACTCATATTTCCGTGGCATCGAGGAAGCGCCACCTAGCGACAAGTATGGAAATTAAAATTGCTGAGTGCGAGTTGTAATGGTTTACGTTGAGAAGTGAACACGTTTACCAGCCAAAACACGCGAGTTGTACTGTGACAGCGTTTTGCCAGTTCGAACGGTTAACTTACTCATTCTCACTACTCGATGCTCGATTAACGCGGTAGTAAAGTTATTCGATTGGATCTGTCAAACTCGCACTAAGCACTCAGATCGAGGCGAGTGAGTCACAGGCGTGTGTAACAGTGCTACTATGGACTCTCGAGCCTCCACACTAGGCCGAGCCTGTATTATTAATGTTTCTCATGTTAATGTCTGTGATACAATAAAGTAATCTTTATGTCTATGAGTACTTTTTACAAAAAGCTTATTCTAAAACAAATAATGATTTTTATTCCATTGGTGGCGCTTGTCAGCAACCCGAAGCGCCTTAATTGTAACGTAGTCTGTGTGACTGTTCTCACAAATAAATATATTGCCGGCCTCGGTGGCGCAGCGGTTTGGCACGCTGTCTGTAAAACCGAGGGTCTCGGGTTCGATCCCCGGCCGGGTCAAACTAGGAAACGAACTTTTCTAGTTTGTCTCGGGTCTTGGATGTTATCTATGTATTTATTGTATTAAATCTATCGTCGAGTTATCACCTGTAACACAAGTCATTTAGTTGTACTTAGTATAGGGCTAACGAGATCTGTGTAATAATAATAATGTTGGCCTTTTTTTGCATCTACTTAATGAGATGATTTATACAGCGTCCAGTGGCATTTTCACACACACAAGATGGGTGAAGGGACCACTCGGTTGATGTAGCGCCTGGGACATGGTTTTATAGATGGTGTATAGGCTTGCCCAGCACCTATAACATCCTGACAGCTTAGTTGGCCTAGCCCACAGGAAAGACTAGTCAATACGTGCGGAGCCAACCAAGCCGCGGGTTTCCTCACGATGTTTTCCTTCACCGTTAGCGTGTGGTATTGCGACTACAAATTCGCAAATGTAAATGATCTGTGTAATATCTCCATGAATATTTATTTATATTTCTTCTCCTTCAATTTCTTTTTCCGAAGAATTTTGTTTTTCCTTCCAGCTACATGGGGTACCCGTCCAAGCGGGGGACCACCGGCCTGTACTACCTGCAGACCCACGACGATACTCCGTACGGCCTCGGGGAGCGAGGCACGGTATACAAAAACAATGAGGGACTCGTCAATAACCTAGGACTCCACACCAAAAAGCTCCTCGGTTAAGACTTAAAAAAACCCCGACGCACTAATGATTAAGGATGTTCAGTAAGGACGCTTGCACTTGTGTCGTTAGGACTTTTAAATATGTACAAGACATAAATTTTAAATACTTGACATTATATAATGATTAATGACTTCTGATTTGATAATGAATAATAATGAATTCTAATGACATTAATAAAGTAATACTTGTGCGGGTAAACGTTTTTAATTATCATTGTGTATGAAATTCCAAGGGTCGTCCCAGGCGGACATACTTCGACCAGATAGGGGATTGTGATTGGGATAGTTGATGAAGCGAAGGTGATCTGTCAGGATCGTGGCAAGTGGCAGTCCCTGGTCTCTGCCTACCCCTCTTGGATACAGGCGTGAGGTTATGTATGTATGTATGTATGTATGTATGTATGTATGTATGTATGTATGTATGTATGTATGTATGTATGTATGTATGTATGTATGTATGTATGTATGTATGTATGTATGTATGTATGTATGTATGTATGTATGTATGTATGTATGTATGTATGTATGTATGTATGTATGTATGTATGTATGAAATTCCACTTGATTTTTTTAAGCGAGGGTTCCTTTCGAGGCACTTCACAATACATAGCGTGTATTTTCCATCTTAGATTTAAGAAAAAGGAACATCATTATATATTGTTTTACTAAAATTATGTCCACAAGACAAACGTAGAATGTTTTCAATTTACAACTGACGCTCTACATACATAGGAAATTTACCGCTAGGATGAAAGGTTGAAAGGACACCGAGCGACGTATGATTATGCTTATGATTGAGAATAAATAAAATAAAAAACAAGTTAGAGAAGTTATTCTCAACTCTAAGCACGATAAAACTTACATTTGTGTCCGCTAAACATTAATTGGCATACCTACACATTAATCTTTACTGGTTGTGCAATAAAGTGTTCTCTATCTATGTAAAGGCAAATCACGTTTGCATGATTGCACGGGATTTACAGTTTGAGAAACCCTTTTAATCATGCATATAACGTTAATATAGTTCGCGCGAGAATCGACGCGACGTAATCATGAATCTGTGGTCACTCATTGTTCATTATTCTGGGTCGCCCCGGTGCCGTCGCTCGTGCCGCTCGCTCGCTAACAATTTATCCAGCCATCTGCACACACATTCGCACGGTGACATACGCGCGTGATAATTGCTCGAATTCTCGTAAAGTGATAGACATTTGGTGACCAAGAAACTTTATCAGCTCAAAGAACAATATATTGACAATATTAGACTATAAGTGAACAGTGCAGGATTGTTCTCCGTACGCTGGACGCATCAGCTCATCCATCACCGCTCATCATCTGCCCAACAGCTAAAGCGAGCCATCATCCACCATCACCAAGTAAGTCCATTCACTTCACCTCCCATTCCGCTCTCTCAACCAGCCCATCGTGAGGTAGACCTAGCCGACACTGGCTAACTACCAAATATTATTAGTGTTTCGTATGATCTGATATAAACACAGCCTCAATCTTCTTTATAGTCTTTTGAACGACGTACCCATAACTCGAACTTTACAAAAATTTAGTGTCGATATGTATCACTTTGTATAATGAAATGAATGAAATGATTTATACAGCGTCCAGTGGTATCTTCACTCACACTAGATGGGTGAAGGGACCACTCCGACGCTGTAGTGCCTGGGACATGGTTTAATAGATGGTGTAGGCTTGCCCAGCACCTATACCACCCTGACAGCTTAGTCGGCCTAGCCCACAGGAAAGACTAGTCAATACGTGCGGAGCCAACAAAGCCGCGGGTTTCCTCACGATGTTTTCCTTCACCGTTAGCGTGTGGTATTGCGACTACAAATTCACTTTCTATATGTAGTTGAATTTTAGTGAAATGAAAGTACAACAGTTTAAAAACAAAGCATCTTTATTTAATTTCTATTTATTTATAACTTTTCGTTACATAAAAAAAAAATCACGAAGAAGGACAACTTTTTAATAAAAAATTATAATAAACATCTTAAATAAATATAAATCATAAAGATAAAGAAGACACAAATCTTGTGAAATGGGACGTCATCATTTGCATTTTACAACATTTTTTTTAAATTCTTTTAAATAAATATTTTTATTCAAAACTTTTATGATGATGAAATACTTGAAACAAAAATATACTTGAACGTTTCTCTTGTGATGATATTTTCAAAATTATATTAAAAAAATATTACAGCAAATACTCAAGTCAAATTCATTCAAATAATAACTGAAAACTGATTTCAAAATTAACATGCATTTATACCGAACACTTACATACAGTTACAAAACGTTACAACTAGCGTGTAGTACGAATACTATATTAAATATATTAATAATTGTACAATATCATTTCACGTTCCTCTACAGTCTATTTATTCTTACTTGTCCAATTTAGTAAACAAGATTCTAACCTTAAAATTGAGATTAGATGCCTAAACTAGACATTTTCTCGCAAATTCATGAAGTATGTTTATAAAATTGGCAGCGTGTTATCAAAAAGAGTGTTCCAGGTTACTTCATTTATGGAAATATGGCAGTTTTGGACTAAAAAGTCACAGTTTAAGTGTAGAATCTTGTTTACTAAATTGGACAAGTAAGAATAAATAGACTGTACAAAGAAAATGTAAGTAGTCCTATATGAAAAAAACAGTGTGTCATGATAGCTTTCATAAAATCCATGCATCTGGAATGTCCTGCTTTTTAAAATTAGCTCGTTACTAAAATATACGTTACGTTATTTAGAGCGCAACTATTTCACTAGTAACGTAGTGCTGATATCATTTTAACGGTATGTGACATCCAAATATAGAAAATGCTAACTGGCCTTAAACATTATTTGCAAATTTATTACTGACACTCGCGCTCTTGTATAAATAGACATCGAATAAAATTATGTAAAGTCCTTAATTATAACGCCATTCTTAACGGTATTTCTATATTATCGAAAGCATAAGGCAATAGTAACGCTAGATTTCTTCAAACAACGTTATTCTCGTTACAAAGTAAATGACAGGGCACTTCTAACACATTTTTATATACTAAATAGCACCTTAAAGGTGTTATATACCTTGAAATTGTCTCGGCAACAGCTTTTATATTAGAATATTTTTTCCATTCAACATCGAATACAGAAGCGTTCTCTATTTTAACTCTTAGAACCATAAAATAGAAGTCGCTTTAAAACTGTTTATAACGTAATGTATACATAACTATATTTTATTTTATATTTTAGTCCCGCGTTGCGTTTTTGAGATTTCTAAGTAAAATCAAATTTTAACTTCTAAACGGTGGTTTCATATCTCGTGTGACAATTTAAAGCTACTTGTTGAAGAAACACAAGTTTATAATTAAGTAGAAAGTGACAGCGTAATCTGAAAAATATATATTTGAGAAATACTTAGATCGTCCAATATTTCTATTTCTTTATCATTAATTGGAAGGTATGAACGAATCGTATTCTGTCACTATTTACTGACACTAGAAAGAATATATTTATAATTATATTTTTATCTATGGCAACATCGATCGCTGAGAATGTAATAAGCCGAAACGTGTATGTTTTCGAATATAAAAAGACACTTGCATTTATTATTCTTACCCTAGATTTTTATAGAAAAAGAGACAATTCAAACAAATGCAATTATAAATTGTTAAATTAAAACTAGGAAATAAACCCTACATAGATGATAGATACAATAAAATTTGCATTCTTAAATTAAAACTTAAGGTGCGTTTCGACGTCACAACATCAATTTAATAATTAACATTATCGTAATAACAAAATGTTATTTAAATAACTTATTGTGTAATATTCGCAGTGTTGTCGCTTACCAACCACAACGTATTGTTTTGTATGCAACTCAATATACATACAATACACACATACTTAACAGTGACCAGCCGCCATCCTCTGACACTAATAATGCTCTTAAGCTACTCAATGTGACAATCAACTCTATAAATAAAAGTGTACCAAACCATTGTAAAACCACTGACTTTGAGAGATAATTTTGTTACTTTGATATTCAAACTTAAAAAAAGACAAAAGGGAAGCTAGCGATCAGCGGATTTTTTTATTTTTTTTTATTTTATTTATTCGAATAAAGTTATCGTCTCATTCGAATAAAATTATTAATAACTCGAAGTGCAGTGCACGCCATTGGAGTTGAAGGTCAATAAATATTAAATGAACTGAAACATTCGCAAGCACTACACATTAAATCCGGAATAACCTGGTCGGACTATTCCAACAAAAAAATCGATTAAGTTAATCCGGTTTTATACCAATAAATAAATGCGTTATTATGCAGCGACACTTCAACCTTCAATATTCTGATAGTTAATTCACTTGTGTGAATCGTTTGAACACATCACGAATGTGCAATGGCATACACGCACAGCGGGCGTTCCGTGCGAATGCATCTGCGGAACCAAACGCTCACGATTGATCAAGCAAATACCAGGTGAATTCGATTATCATAAAATGAACGCTCTGATCGAATGATCGAGTAGTTCGATTGTTTTTTAGTAGTAACTGTTATCATATCATCCATCGCCCATCGCTATGGGAGACGGGAGTTGACTGGATTATCACTTGCTGGTGGAACTTTGAGGACATTATCACTTGCGGTCATAAGCTCCTACCATAAATGTATATTCTATTTATAGGCATACGGTTCAATCTACCTACGGTGCAGGAAGAGACCGGTGCCCCAGCAGTGGGGGCATACAAAGGGTTGATATAATTTGACTTATCAGAACATAAACGTACTATTTTATCTGTCTCAAGCCAATGGCTTTCTAGATACTAACTCATATTTTCGTGAAATATGCACCTGTCAGTAAATCGGTAATCGACGGTCGTAACTTGTGTTTTTTAAGGTTTTAGGTAAACCCTCGACTTCCATGTTCCGTAATCAATGCTTCCGGAAAAAGTTTCGCTCACACAGACGAGTTGAAGTATCTATACAATGGTTTGGTGCGCGTTTGCATCAGCGGAACCTTCTCGCCTTCTAAGCGGAAAAGTACATACCGCGTGGCGCCCCCTACAAGATGGCGGCGTCACAAGATGGCGGCATTAGACACGCGCCCGGCTACGGCTGCGTGCTCTGCTGTTGGATCTCGATCTTCTCGACCGTCATGTCTGGATTCATCGCCGTGGCTTCCTGTTGGCAGGAGTGATGATTAGTCGCCGTGCGATTACAATAATCTCTCTCCGGTAAAGAATACGAAAGGTGCCATGCTGGGTATAATACTAGTAAGGTATTTATTTTACGTAGCCCCTATACATTCCAATGGAGGGACAGGCCTTCTGTCAGAGATAGTATGGGCTTAATGACCACGCGTGCCCACTGCCGATTTGCAATTTCAAGCGCTGAGGTATTTAATCAACTCAGACATTCAGGATTCCTCACGATGTATTCCTTCACTGTTAGCCTGTGGTATGGCTACTACAAATTCGCAGATACATACTTAACGCGGCTTGGTTCGCTCCGCACGTAGTAACTAGTCGTTCCTATGTGGTAGGCCGTCTAAACTGTTAGGGTGATATAGGTACTGGGCAATCTATCCAGCTTATTCCATCTAAGAACAATGTCTGCAGGGCACAGGTCTTCTCTTAGAATGATAAACTAATCACCACGGGCGCCCTCCGCGGCTTTGCAATTTGTATATAGTCGAACACCTCGAGTACTCAGGTTTCCTCACGACGTTTTCCTTCACGTTAGCTAGCTAGTGGTATTGCTGCTATAACTAAATGACAGAATATTCCTTTTTAATGTAGCCTATAAACATCCTAATGTAGGGCATAGCAATTTCTGCAGGGCACAGTCTTCTCTCAGAAAGAGAGATTAATTTGCATGGCGTGCCCACCGCGGATTGGCAATGTCGAGCAGTGACGTAGTTGAACACCTCAGACACTCCTCACGATGTTTTCCTTCACCGTTAGCGAGTTGTTTTGCTACTATAACTTCAGAAAGGAAACAATATTCTTATCCTATCTTAATTGCTGTGGAAATCCTAGCGTTTGCGACAGCAATAAGTGCGGATCGACGGTTAAAGGACTCGTTCAAGATTTTGTGCACGTAATGTCTGTCAAGTTCCGTACAGAGTGCTGTCGTAATGGACCTCGCCCACGGCGACTTTTTGTAGTGATGCTGTCGCGTTCGTAAACGCGCAACAGCATCACTACGAACGCGCTGAAGTCGCATTTGCAACGCGCTACAGAAGCGATGCGAACGCGCTACTAACGAAAAAGCACCACCAAAGACAACGTGATTAATATCGCCTCAACGGAGTCCATCTTGCAACTATGCCGATCTTAGGCATTATTGTGCCGTTACTGTATGGCTTTTGTGTCGCGCCAAAAGCGCGACGGTATCGCGTTTGCATCGCGACTGAATCGTGGTTACGTGGGCGAGGGCACACAGCTAGCGACCGCAGCGCGGCAGTATCGATGCCAACGCGCGACAGCATCGCTGCAAAAAGTCGCCGTGGGCGAGGGCCCTAAGGGCGAGATAAATAGTCCGTTGCTTAGCCCAAGTCCGTACTCATGCTTCCCTAAGCATTACTTCAGGCTAACTTAGCTAAGAATCAATGCGTTACTAAAATATACCTTTGCTTAGCTAAGCATGTTCTTAGGCCAATGCTAAGAATTAGTCCGGGTTTCGCGACTTAGAGAGTGCCAAAGTACTATCTATGATAGACAAATCGATTCTTAAGCAAGTGCTTTCGCTTAGACTCGTTCTTAGAAGAGACTATTTATCTCGCCCTAATGGTACGGCCACACTATCGCGATAACGCGAAGATTTGCGTTGTCGCGACATGTCTGGCCAAAAAATTCGTCCTATCGCGAATACAAACACCGTTCGCGCCGCTGTCGGTAAAATGCTGCACATCAAAGGGTTTTATGGCCCAAAGGACTAGTATCCAGGCCAAAATCTTAATGATGTGGTTAAGCTCTTCACCGTAGAGCGAACATGGAATGTTGTCGCGACAACGCGAACACGATCTTCGCCGTGAAGTGTGGCCGCAGCATAAGAGTTAGGATTAGCTGCGTTTGGTGGCCACTCACCTGGATGGCCTCGGCGAGCGCGCGGTCGTGGTCGATGGGGTCGCCGTCCGACTGGATGGTGATCTTCTGCTCCACTCGGGTCTCCACCACCCCGTTGCGCTCAGTCTTGTACTGCGAGGGAACACATGCGGTTTTTGAAGACGGAAACACATTACCGTCCCGTCACCTGTACGGTCGCGGTCTAAAAATGTTTATCAGTTTTCAAATTAGATTCTTTAGCACACTGTGTGCAGTAAAGTCTAAAATGCTATATATACTTAGGTACGTATTACTTTTTAATATTTGTAGCATCGATTCTAACAAAAAGAGTATTCATGACGTTTTGATGATGAAACTCTTTTCTTTATTTAAAAGTTGACATAATTGAATTTTTGACAATGATATTTATCAAAAATACTGATTGAAATAATAGAAATTGATTGTAAAACCATGGCAACCTCGCTTGGGTGAATGTCTATTGCTTCTTCTATGCTTCTATGCTCTATGCCTAATCAAATCACATAATATCATCGACCATGTGGCATAGATTTGTCCATGCAATTACCAACTTAAGGTGGTAAACATTTTCAGACCGCGAGTACACTAAGCGCTTGCGGGATAGCGCGCGCCGGTTTGCTTAGTGTACAGACGTATGTACACTATGCAACGCTCAGATTGGACTCTTTTTATTATCTATGCTCTGTGCATTCTTTATGGACAATATCTGTTGTTTTATTGACCAATGGTTAGTAAGGATTACTTTTGCCAACCAATCAAATGACGTGACGTGGAAAAAAATTGAATTCTCATCAAAACTACATGAGCTTGCTAGGTCAGACGCCATTTTACGTTTTCGTCGTGAATTGCTCCGCTCGCGAAAGTTTTATAACGCGATCCGACGCGACGTGTCGACACCCGATGTACACCGTGCAATTGACAACATTTAAATTTTTTTGCATACGTATTTTACTGTCTTAAAGGAAACTAGACAAAATAAAACGACCGATATTTTTTTATTTTCATTCATAATTTTCTGTTTTAATTTCGTCTTATTCTAAAAGGACTTAACCGCCAAATGACGTCACACTTATGGCTTAATAATACTAACACCCTTGCCGCCTTTTTAAAAACCATTGGAATTATGGAAAGGAAAAGTAATTTCTCCGACATGACATTTGAATGAAATTGAAAATGACATCTGTCATATCATTTTTAATACTAGGCAACGGTACCTCCTCATTCCACCGTTTGTGTGACGTCATCACACAATTTTTCGTTTTATTTATTTTATTTATTTTCTCTAAAATTAAGCAATAATAAAAATTCGAAGATTTTTTTCCTAATCAAGATAGGAAAAATTAAGAAACGGTATTTTTAGTTTTGCGCGTTGTAAAATATGAAATGAGGTCAATTACCGTGCGCATGGGGTCGCGTCGGATGTTCATAGTGTGTTTCTAGTCATAGAAAATAGTACAATTTAATCCGACTCAACACGCGTAGCGTTTCGTCGGGTCGCGTGGCGTGTTAATAATGTGTTTCCGCCTTTATACAAGTCCCTTTTAAAAAAAGAGTCCGAACCTCAAAACGATAAGGAAACCCTTGTAGGATCACCGTGTTCCGTCAAAACCCTTCTAGGATCACCGTGTTATCTGTCCGTCCGTCTGTTTGTCTTGTCTGTCTGTCTGTAAGCTTTTATCTCGGCCACGCGAAGAGATATTGACTTGAAATTGACACCGTATACACGCCTGAGTATACGTATGTGTATACCTATGTGAATGCGTGAGCAGGGGCGGATCTTGAATTTGTGGGGCCCTGGGCTGAAACTACTTAGGGGCCTATCTTAGTACTCAACTAATAAATAGCCATGTCAAAAAACTGTTTCTATAATGATATATTATTAAGTGCGGAAAAAAAAACAAAAACGTGAGACGTTACGTTAAGCAGCGCTACTGAGTGCTTAGTGCGAGTTTTTTAACTACTCGATCGCGTTAACGTAAACTCATATTTCTATGGCATCGAGGAAGCGCCACCTAGCGACATGTATGGAAATTAAAATTGCTGAGTGCGAGTTGTAATGGTTTACGTTGAGAAGTGACCACGTTTACCAGCCAAAACACTAATAAACGCGAGTGCGAGTTGTACTGTGACAGCGTTTTGCCAGTTCGAACGGTTAACTTACTCATAATCACTACTCGATGCTCGATTAACGCGGTAGTAAAGTTATTCGATTGGATCTGTCAAACTCGCACTAAGCACTCTGTTTTTTTCAAATTATCGCCTACTGTTTTTAGCGGGATCTGGGGGCCCCTTGTAACCCCGGGGCCCTGGGCTGCAGCCCAAGCAGCCCTTAGGTAGATCCGGCCCTGTGCGTGAGTGTGCGTAAGTCCGTATGCGTGTGTACTTGGTGGGTGTGTGATTTTAACTAATGTTGTTGAGGAACTTGTTATGACGAAGAGGATTTTTTTTAAATTGATTTTAGGTACAGTATGACGATGAGGAATGTGGTAGACTAAGAGGATGCAGGAGACCTCTCTATCTCTCTCTCTTCATCACACATTTCGTTTCAACAAAACTTATATTATAACTTTCCTAATCTAATTAAAACTTTATTTAAAATTATACGGATTTATGCTCGTTTATTACGCAGGCCTTGACGTATGTAAATAAAGAAAATGTTCCTATATGCTACTAACATAATATAAGTTTTAAATGTACTAACCAAATAAAAAGAAATAGAAATAAATAAAGTTATAGTTACTATTATTACACTTTTACAATTTTCAGACGTTTCGGCACTTTTTCAGTTTCAGTTTACATTAGTTCTTTCCATGTTCTGATCTTTAGAGCGTATGAATATTCATGCAAACATGCAATGTTTGCGCGAATGAGAATGAATGAAGAGTCTTTCAAGGAATCGTGTCTCCATAAAGTAGACGAACTGAAGAAGTCATTTGCATTATAAGGGACTCACCGTGATGGTCTCAACGGTGCGTGTTTTGGAGCTGATGGTCTGCGAGGAGACCACTTCGCCTTCGGCGTTCACCTCCTCTTCGCCGCCGTGGATCGCGCTCGTCTGAAAGAAGGTTCGATGTATGTGCGCGGTAGACTTGAAGCAGCAACGAAATTAACTCGCCATGTTCAGACAATTGTCATTGTACCACAATGCATAGGCAGAATCTAGGCTCTTGTTCCAGGGCGTCGTACTTAGTATATAATAATATCAACCCTTTGCATCTCCCCACTGCTGGGACACGGGTCATCCTGCATCGCAGGAAGATTAGCCCATACCACGGGAGCCAAGTCCGGGTAGGTGGCGAATTGTCGCCCAAAAGGTCCATGTCTTAACGACTGCCATTACATGACAGCCGGCACCAACGGCTTAACGTGCCTTGCGAAGCAGGGAAGCGCTCAGAAAAAATGCCACTAGCGCTAGATACAGGACGGACACCCATCCAGCACCTGACCGCGCCTGTTGTTGCTTAACCCAAGTGATTGATTCCAATCACTCGGTTCCACTAGGCCGCGAGCGCTTCTTCAGTGCTTTTAATTATATCGTGTCATGGTTGTGATCAGTTTTGTACAACAAATAAATAGGGGTAAATAATATTTGGAGTTATTTAGTCCATTTTCTTCTCCAAAATGATCTAGATTTTGAAATGGACAACTAACTTAAATTGTAACGTTAATTAAGCCGCAGTTTCTGCGCTACTTTGAATAAAACCCTTACATTTCATTTTAATAAAAGAAATAGTAGATTGTCAACCGAGGGTCGAAAGAATCAATTCCCGATAGTCCGAGTAGGAATTTATTCTTTTACCCAATCTACTTTTCATTTTGAATATGAGGAAAAGAAAAACTCATTTATAATATTTTACTGACCAATTTTTTTGAATTTCGTCACAGATACATATAACAGATTAGTATCTCGCCAATTTATGTCTCTTTTTAAATTCAAAAAAAGAAGTTTGCGCTAAGTTCACACTGGCCGTTTAGAAACTCACATGGCGGCAGCATTTTTTTATTAGTTTTTTTTACATAAAACTCTTTACAGCTGACAGTATTCTATTTTTAAAGTTCATTCCGACCCTTAGGTGGGAAGTAATTTTCCCTCTTTATGAAGGGAAGCAGCATTTTCCACCCAATAATCAGATCAAAACAACACTACTTTCCGATTACAAGGAATGAAAAGTGACTTACATGTTGCGCGGCGCCATGCAAGATGCTACCGAAGGGCGCGTTGCCGATGACAGTGCTCGAAGTGGTCGTGGTGGTCACGCCCGGCTCCTGCAAGTGGCGGGCACACGGTTCAGTTCCCGGTAAGCTGCGGCAGACATTTTGGCCGAGAATCGCACCCACCGATGGAGCTTGGGCCGTTTAGGACATTATTTTAAGGCGGCTGCCTTAGGTGCAGAATTTATTAGCATAAATTCCTCACGGAGAAAAATACAAACGTCGTCGTTAGGTTTTTATTTACACAAGACTTACCGTGTTGGAAAAGTTTCAATACATTTAGAGGACACAAATCGACGTTTTATCGTGCTTAAAACTGATAATAACAGCTCCATTTATTGTTGTACAAAAATTATAGCCGAAAAAGAAAAGACTTATGAAGGTCTTTTCAAAGAACTATTCTCAAGGGTATCATTTCTTTTTGACAAGTTTATTTCCCATTCTAAGCACGGTTAAACCCCGATTTTTGTCCTCTAAATGTATTGAAACTTTAACAACACGGTACGTCATGTTCTCCGTGAGAAATTTATGCTAAACTTATTTCAACGTTTCATTGCGATCCGGCATGGTTACCTCTGTGGCGTAGCGGTAGCACATCTACCTACCATGCAAGAGGCCCCGGGTTCGAATCCCGGCTGGGAACAAAAAATAAAAACCCCAGGTCTTGGATGTTTACATGTTTGTGATGTCGCTGTTTCTAGTTCCCACGACACAGGGTATCCTAGTGTGGGGCCAGAAGCAATGTACGTGCCTGTATGTAAATGTTATGTTATGTTGTATGCGAATTGTACCTTGAGGAAGTCTCCTAATGCGACTCCTTCATTTCGCCAATGACTTTACAAGCTACATTGTTCAACAGGAGTGTACCCGTATAAATGCAAAAATTGGGGGTTAATACGAAGAGCTTTGGAGAGGAAAACATAAAAACCGCGAAAACATTATTAACTGTTCGGGTTTGTTTAGTAGCCGTTTATAAACATCTGCAGGGCAGAGGCCTTCTCTCAGAGAGAGAGAGAGAGTATGGGCTTAATTACCATGCGTGCCCACCGCGGATTGACAATTTTAAGCGCTGAGGTATTTGAATACCTCAGACACTTTCCTGCACTTTAGCGAGTGGTATTGCTATAGAACTTCACTTCGTAGGTTTTATATCTATTGCATTTTTAAAGTTGCTATACTAGAAAAACATTGAGTGGTAAACATCCAATCTAGGTAAAGCATTTCGTAACGTCTCAGTCAGCCAGTATGGGAGACGCTACCCAAAAACGAAACGCATGCAATCACATTCACACAAACGCACAAGCACAACTAAGATTCACGTGCCTCCACTACTTACAAACTGTGTGCGCTTCTCTGGAAAATAAGAATTATCAAGTGTGTGCGTTTTTTTTTTTCGATTGTATTGCGGATTGCGAGTGAAAAACTGTATAGCGCTACCAAACAACTCCACGATATGGATTAAAGTACATAATTTCACCCTTTACAATGGCTTACACTAGGACCACCCGGAATAGTAGCTTAAGATCACTAAGGCTACGCGCGCACGGGTTACTTTTGTCAGCGTGACTGCATCGTCACTCTTATCAAGACCGTGGATATGTATGGAGATGCGCGTATGTTACGTACGAACTGACACGTGACAACTGGGTGACATTTCGCGCATCTCCATCTACGGAGTGATGAAACAGTCACGGTGACAAAAGTAACCCGTGCGCGCCTAGCCTAATATTACAGTACATTACTTATCATTTATGAATAGAATGAATTTTGTGCTGTTGTGCTGAAATCTGGGATACATTCAGCGGTTGTAGTAGATCAAGAAGCTCGACCTTTTCAATGCTAGAAACATTTTGTTACTGAAAGCTAGCGTCAGTTTTAGGACCACTACCTTTAACGTTACAACAATAGATGTAACTGTTTTTTTTTTAAGTAGGTCTCAAAATTTGCGTAATCTTCAGCTACGTTTGGTACATTTGACAGTATTCAAGTGTACATGGCGCTTACAGGCGTGCACATACGGTCGCGGTCTAAAAATGTTTATCAGTTTTCAAATTAGATTCTTTAGCACAGTCTGTGCAGTAAAGTCTAAAATGCTATATCTAGGTACGTATTACTTTTTAATAGTTGTAGCATCGATTCTAGCAAAAAGAGTATTCATGACGTTTTAATGATGAAACTCTTTTCTTTATTTAAAAGTTGACATAGTTGTATTTTCGTGACGTAGTTGGTCTAAATAGGATCACCCAACAACGTGATTGGTCCAAAAAAGTTCAACCAACTACAACAGGGAGCTGGTTCAAACAGGGTCATCTAACAATGTAGATGGTGCAAATCAGCCGTTTACCAGCCAACAATGAGGTTGGTCTAAAGAGGATCATCCGCGGAGGTTGGTCGAAATACGACTCAACAATCAAGGAGTACGTTTCAAATGAGATCAAACTTGGGCCGATTCTGCACGCAACATTAGATTTTATGACGCTTTTTTCAGTCGTGACGGAGTGAACGCGCGGACAGTCGCGTCTGGCCCGACATAGGGGTACCTAGGGTTATTTTCCAATGGGAGCCTGCTTGATCCGGAAAAACGATGACCTGCCCCACCGAATCCCGGGTCGTATTACTTCTAAGATATTAGCTAAGATCTGCACTATCAAGGTCCTACAACATATGCAATAATCTAACATTTTGGGATCGGCACTAGGCCATTTGGGGTGGGCCCGGCTGCTCCAACATACATACATACCCCAACGACCAGGCCTAACGTCGGCACTCACCGTGACAATGTACTGTCCCTCGCCGGCGCCTTCCTCGAAGTCGATTGGCGTCCCCGAGTCGCCACTGCTGAGAGAGCTCGCGGAACCATGTCGCGTAAGCTGCTGCTGCCCACGCCGCGTTCGTGACGGGAGGTCAAGTTACGATGGCGTACGAGACCAGGTTAAAATGGCCGGGGCGTGAGACCGAGGTGCAAGTAACGTGGAATGGACACCATAGTATTATGATCGCGATGTATTTGTGAGGCCACAGGTGTTGTGATGCCGTGGATTAACACAAAAATAAAATGGTAATTGTACGGGTTTAAACATAAGATTAGGAACAGTAAACCATTGGGAAATTGCAACAAAAGAAATTGCATGACATGATGGCATGGTTTAAAAATTAAATTATAACCACACAAGGTCACGCAAATTTAGAAATAAAAATTTATGAAATGGATACGTTAGAATGTCATTCGTAAGACAGATAAAAATGGGCCATTCAAATTGTCCATCCATTTTTCAAGGCCCAGTGATCGTTGTTACGGCAATATGCCATATTCCAAGCGTTTTCAGCAGCGCCACACGATAGCAGGTTCGAAGTATTTGGGAAGGGAAAAGAAAAAAAAGAAACATTAGAACACGTCCATCATGCAAACAAATCATAAATAAACAAAGGTTCAGCAAGAACTTTGAATCTAGTTCGATATTGAGCTTCGTCATCTTGCTTTATGTAAGCAAGAATGATACTGCTACAATCGTAGTTCTGATAAAAAGTTCATACTGAACCAAATGATATTAAAAAATAACTCTTATGATTGAGGAATCAATGGAGAAATTAACAATCGAAGTAAAAAACATGCGTTAAAAGTAATCATGCTAAATATGAGAGTGTAATTAATGTATACATGAATATTGAAATGTGCTGTGGTACCATTCAATTCGCCAAAATTATGAGTCGTGCTAAATATGATTGTGACAATGATCGTTTCTGCAGAGTATAGTTAGTACTGCGAGGACTTGAGCCAATACAGTAGTTACTTCAATGCATTTAGTGATATATTTATATCTAACTTAGATAATAAACTCCGTTAAAACATGGTTTTAAGGCTTCCTTTACTTTATGTCTCCCTCTTATTCGCACAGTTTAAAATATTGAATTACTGAATGAGGGTAATTGGGTAAGAGGATTTTGACAACATATGCTATGTCACTAGGAAATATAATCACAGAAATATTTTTTTTTTACCAATTTTATTAAGAAACAACTAATTCGAATGTCAAATAGTTACTATTCAAAGAGTTATACATTTACCATGAAAATTATTTACAATCGATAAAAAATTAGAAGGTGCGAGCAGAAGGGATTGCAAAAGTGCAAGCCATCTAATTTTAGTTCCATCTTCATCAGACTACAATGATTGACTCAAGTACATCTCGGCCAACTTGTCCGGACCTAAAAAATGCGGAGCAAATTCTGAAGCCCTATTCGCTAAACACTCTGGCAATAGCAATCCCAGTAGGTTGTTCGAGCCACGGCGAAGGCAAGTGAATCGTTCCCTATCAAATCGATCACAAACTGTTGGGCATAGGCCTCTTCCCCGCCGAAGAAACACCAATCATGTGCCATCCCAGCCAGCTTTCCTGCCGCCTTCTTAACAACTCCAACCTAACATTAACCGATTTTCTACGCGAGCAGACCGAGCTTTTCGAATTACCTTGTCCCCGGTGGTGACCATGGTCTTAACTTCTTGCGTGAGCACCCGTTGCTCCTGACGCGTGGCCGATGACGTCAGCGTGTGGGCGACGGTCTTCTCCTCCAACTGCTGTGTCCGGGCTTTGGTGTCTAGGTCGTGGTGCGTGGTGGCAGTCCGCGTGGTGACAGCCCTGGCTGTGACGTGGGGCGCCTTGCCGGGATCGGTCGGCTCTAGGCTTTCCGCCTTGGGGCGAGGCGTAGGGTTAGCTAGCATGCTGGTTTATTTACACGTGGTCTTACAACTCTGAAGGTTTCACGGTGTGCCTGAGACACGACCCTGTACGTCAAGCGCAAGTTTTCTAAAGGTATGTGATGTTCTTCTTTGAAACCGAGTGACACTAAAGGTGGTAGCCCGCACGGCGAAGCCATTGCTTTGCTCTGTCTAGTGCTTAGAGACAGTGAGATAGAGAAAAAGAATGACGTCATTCGTACAGGATAGCGTGTGAAAAGTAGTGAATACTTTACGGCTTACATTATAGGAGTACAGAGTACACACACTAGGCAAAACCTTCAGAGTTATTTGTGTCTACGTTCCATGAGTGATTGTGCTGGTAAATACATTTATCTACATGGAAATGTAACAAAACTATTAGAGCGAGAGGTTTAAGATGTAAATTTCGTCTAGCTAAATAGCACATTGATTAACAACCAAAAAACTGTAATTTAGAAAATCAAGCCACACGACATTTAAAAAAAGAAAACTCAAAAAAGGGAAAAAATGGTGGCTGTCGTTTATGCCAGTTACTTTATCATTTGAAATCAACATAGAGAGTCAAACGAACCTTATTCGTGTGTGTGGAGAAGGTGACTTCACCCGTTCCGAGATTCTCAACCTCTTGCTCGACATTGTGGGTCACTCCCTCGTCATTCTTCGTCAGTAGTTGCTTGGTCGTCGTCTTGACAACCACAGGCGGGGTGGGCGTGCCATTTTTACTCTTACTCCTTTGCGATACGGGTATCTTGGACGAGACGGGCGTATTCTGGGAGACAAAGCCTTGGTGCCTAATATGCTCGCTTGTTGTGAACTCTGTAAACGTCCTAGGCTCGTCGCCTCGTGCCGGACTCTCGTCTTTGCCGAAGGTTGAGAACTTGTGAGTGTTCACGGTTTGGATGTCAATGTTCGCTGGTAGGTCCTGAGTTTCCTTTTCTATCGTGTAGTTGCCGCTCTTATCTTCAAAGTGGGAAGGATCAATTTGTGAGTAGTGGAGGATCAGCTGGCCGGTGACCGGGTCCCTTACCGCGGTGCTAGGATCGATGTCGCCGGTGTCGGGGTCGATATCTCCGTATTCCGTCTTTATTCTGCCGGTGATAGGGTCGATTTTGCCAGATAGCGTCATGGTCTGAGTAACGGTGGTCCTCGCTCCCTTGAGCCTCGGGTCGTCAGGGTCGACGTCGATGGTTTCTCCTGTAATCGGGTCTACGATCTGGTACAGGTACACTGTCTTAGTTGTGATGACTCGGCCTGTAGTTTCATCTATGGTGCACTCTTTCGGATCAATCTCCTTTACTCTACCCTTGTCGTCTTTTTGTGTAACTACATAGATCCTTATTATGATTAGACGCCCTGTCTTGGGGTCAATCTTGCCAAGCTTCGTGTAGATTTCCCCAGAGGAGGGGTCGACTTGAGAAGCTGAGTAGAGAGGTTGGTTGTCCTCGTCAAATTCTCCTGTTGCCGTGTAGACTTGTCCGTTGACCGGATCTACCTTGACGAACGATTTGTCAATCGAGGTAGTTCGGATAATTGTTCCAGTTTTCGGGTCCAGGCGGCCATAGATGGTGATGATGTACCCAGTAGCAGGGTCAATCTGGCCAGCGGTGTAGAGCACCTCACCAGTTTGCGGATCTTTAGGCCCTGAGGTCCAGATTTGATTGGTCTTCGGATCGACTTTGACGTTCCTCGGTTCGTTGGAAACGATTTGTTTTCCAGAGATTGGATCGACTCTGTTCTGTATAATTCGAAGACAGATCAGTCTGCCAACGTCCTTGTCTGGCTTGCCGGATTTCGGGTTGACCTGGCCGGACTTGAGGAGC
The DNA here is from genome assembly GCA_934045075.1 of Yponomeuta sedellus. Lineage (NCBI taxonomy): Eukaryota > Metazoa > Arthropoda > Insecta > Lepidoptera > Yponomeutidae > Yponomeuta > Yponomeuta sedellus. Next base: position 827,981 of record OW203744.1, read on the forward strand.
AACTGGCCAGTCACCGGGTCGACCTTGACCTCTTTGCTTTCCAACTTGCCGGTCTTCGGGTCGGTGTATGTCACGGTACCTTTTACTAAATCAATTTGGCCAAACATGGTGTCAATCTTGTTAGTGTCGGGGTTGAACTGTCCAGTACTGCTTTCGATGACCGAATGTTTTGGCTCAATAACTCCTTTCTTCGAATCAACTTTGCCGACGAACGTTGTCACTTCAACAACCGGGTCAATGTGACTTCCGACGATGAGGACTTGTCCCAGGTTAGGATCTGTCTTGCCAGTTTTGGGGTCTACGACACCTGTAATCGTGACTTGCCCTGTATTCTCGTCTATATGGATTGGTTTTGTATCCTGGGCGCCTGATGTGTCAGTGACGTAGATAACACCGTTCCAGTCAATTACACCGTATTTGGTACAAATATGTCGGGTCTCCGCATCTACCTTGCCCTTGGTATGCTCAACAGTTCCTTCAGCTATATTCACTTTGCCAGTTTTGTGGTCAATAGGGCCAGTTATAGTGGTAATTTCCACAATGGGGTCGTCCTGTTTGGCGACACTCAAGATCATGCCCAAGTTAGGGTCCACCTTGCCAGTTTTGGGGTCCAAGGCTCCAGAATTTATGAAGATCTGATCGGTTTCTGGCAGTATTGCGCCTTCCTTTGTCTGTTTCTGGCCTGTCGAGTCAGTGATCACAATGCTACCCTTATTAGAGTCGATAACACCATATTTAGTCTCAATCAGACCATTGGGATCCAGTACTCCAGTTAAGTGTTCAACCTGAGCGCTATGGAAGTCAGGCTTCTTTGTTTTCGGATCTAGCTTAGTGAATATGACCATGATTTTGACGATTTTCCTTTGCGCTGGCTTCGGCGGCGCGGGCGGAGCGCTAGTAGGCTTGACTGGCGCAGACTTTTGCGTTGGTGTTACTAACGGTGACGTGCGTACGGTCGACTGCACTGGGGTTACTACTCGAGGCGGTGTTGGCGCTTTGATCGGCGATGGTACTTGCCTTACAGGAGATGCGCTAGCGCGCGCTACTACTGGCACTTGGGGCACTTTAGACAGTACATTCTGCTTATCAACAATCGTCAACTGTTGAGCGAATGTCGAGTCTACCTTCCCAGTCTTCGGGTCTACTACCGCAGTAGTGACGATAATATTGCCGGTCTTAGGATCGATATCAGCCTGTTTAAGCTCTTGTTTTCCAGTGACGGGGTCTTTGTAAAGAATCTGTCCGGATTTCGGATCGATAATGCCAAAGTCTGTGTGGATTTTGCCATCCTCCGCGCTGACGTATCCTCTGGATGTGTCAATGGTGCCATGACCTGCATCGACTGTCTTTGTTCTAGGATCATATTTGCTTGTGACAATCACTAAACGGACTTCTCCAACGGAGGCTGGCTTGGCAATTGGTGTAACTGTCTTATTCACAATACTGTATTGTTGGGCCAGCGTCGGATCCACTTTACCGGTCTTAGGGTCCACGACTTGGCTTGTAATCAATAAATGACCAGTAGCAGGGTCTACTTGGGCCTTTTTAATCTCCGCTTTGCCTGTCTGAGGGTTAGTTACAGTGATTTCTCCACTGGCGGGGTCAATGATGCCGACAGATGTTCTGATCTTGCCATCTGGGCCCACTGTGGCAGTAACTGTGTCGACAGTCCCTTGAGATGGGTCGATTTTTTTTGTCCTCGGGTCATATTTAGTGGTAATTATCACCAAATGGACTTCACGTTCAACAGGTTTGACTTGCTTGTCGACAACGGCGAATTGTTGGGCCAAAGAGGTGTCCGACTTTCCGGTTTTTGGGTCCACGACACCTGAAGTAAGAATGTAGTAGCCGGTTTTGGGGTCGGCGGCTGTCTGCTTGGTCTCCGGCTTGCCCGTTTTGGGGTCTACATGCTCCAGTTTTCCGGTCTTGGGGTCTAGAATACCAAAGTTTGTATGAACCTTTCCATCTGCGGCTACAACACCTTTGGATGTCTCAACATATCCGTTAGGATTTTCAAGTCGCTTGTTCTTAGGATCATATTTGCTGGTTATGACGACTAGTTGAACCTCTTTGCCTTGCACCGGCCCGAATTTGTCTTTCGGTTTATCAACGACAGTTATTTGCTGACCGAGCGAAGCATCCACTTGGCCAGTCTTGGGATCGACAACGCCGGAAGTTAGAAGCAAATTTCCCGTCTTGGAGTCTACGGTAGCCTTTTTGACCTCTTGTTTGCCGGTGACCGGGTCTGTGATAGTGATCTGTCCAGTTGTAGGATCGACGATACCGAAATCGGTATGAACTTTTGCATCTGGACTGATTTTGCCCGGAATTGTATCCACATGGGCGCTGGACAAATCGAGTTTCTTATTTTTTGGATCATATTTTGTCGTAATTATAACCAAATGAACTTCACGGTCGACAGGTTTGACTTGCTTGTCAACGACAGTAAATTGTTGGGCCAAAGAGGTGTCTGTCTTTCCGGATTTTGGATCCACGACGCCTGAAGTGAGAAGGTAATAGCCAGTTTTGGGGTCGGTGGCCGTTTGCTTGATCTCCGTCTTGCCTGTCTTGGGGTCCACATGCTCCAACTTTCCGGTCTTGGGGTCTAAAATACCGAAGTTGCTATGAACCTTTCCATCTGCGGCCAAAACACCTTTGGATGTCTCAACGTATCCATTAGGGTTGTCAAGCCTCTTATTCTTCCCATCATATTTGCTGGTTATAGCGACTAGTTGAACCTCTTTGCCTTGGACGGCTCCGAATTTGTCTTTCGGTTTGTCAACGACGGTTATTTGCTGACCGAGCGAAGCGTCTACTTGGCCAGTCTTGGGATCGACAACGCCGGAAGTTAAAAGCAAATTTCCGGTCTTGGAGTCTACAGTAGCCTTCTTGACCTCCTGTTTGCCTGTAACCGGGTCTGTGACAGTGATCTGTCCAGTTGTCGGATCAACGATACCGAAATCGGTATGAACTTTGTCATCTGTACCGATTTTGCCCGGAATAGTATCTACATGCGCGTTAGATAAGTCCAGTTTCTTATTTTTAGGGTCATATTTTGAAGTCACAATAACCAGGTTGACCCACCTTTCCGGTAGGCCTTTAGGCGCATCTTTGTCCACCACTGTCAATTGTTGGGCGAGTGACGAATCAGCTTTGCCAGTCTTCGGATCAATGACTCCCGAAGTAAGCAAGAAACTTCCGGTTTTAGGCTCAACAACCGCCTGCTTAGAGTCGAGCTTGCCAGTTTTGGGATCGGTGAAGTGGATCTTGCCGGTGTTAGGATCTATGATGCCGAAGTTCGTGTGAACTTTTCCGTCTTTGTCAGCAACGATAGCCCTTGAAGTTTCTATAAAACCATTCGTATTGTCGAGTTTTTTGTTCTTTGAGTCATATTTCCCAACGATGGAGACTAGTTGGACTTCTTTGCCAGGCACCGAGGCAAAGGTGTCAATAGGTTTATCGACAATGCTGTATTGCTGACCTAGAGCCGTGTCTAGTTTGTTGGTCCTTGGGTCAATAACACCGGAAGCCAATAGAATATTTCCAGTTTTCGGGTCAACAATGGCATGTTTAAGCTCCTGTTTCCCAGTTGTAGGGTCGGTGGCCAATATGTCACCGGTCCTGGGGTCAATGACGCCGTAGTCAGTGTAGATCTTTCCGTCACTTCCGGATAAAACTCCTTTCACGGAGTCGACATGAGCGTAGTTAGGCTCTAGCTTCTTGTTCTTAAGGTCGTATTTGCTGGTGATAACTACGAGTCTAACCTCTCTGTTAGCCTTTGTTGCGTCCTTTTCTACGATACTGAACTGCTGACCGAGAGAAGAGTCTACTTTGCCTGATTTCGGCTCCAAAACTCCGGTAGTCACAAGAATATTTCCTGTTTTCTGGTCGACGTAGGCTTGTTTGGGGTCTTGTTTTCCAGATTTCGGGTCGATGTAATCAATTTTACCAGTTCTGGGGTCCACAATGCCATAGTTGGTGCTGACTTTGCCGTCGGGGCCGACAATGGCTCTGGAAACTTCTATATGGCCATGGGAAGCATCTAGCTTCTTATGCTTGCCGTCATACTTGCCAGTGATGACTACTAAGTCGACTTCGCGGCCAGGCTTAGCGCCAACCTTGTCGGCCATTTTTTCAACGAAGCAGTACTGTTGGGCCAGAGTCGAGTCCAACTTGCCAGTCTTCGGGTCGATAACTCCTGAAGTAAACAGTATATGGCCAGTTTTATTATCGACGTGTCCATTCTTGAGCTCTTGTTTGCCAGACACTGGATCTGTATAAGTGATCTGTCCTGACTTTGTGTCTATGACCTCCTTTTCCGTTGTAATCTTTCCGTTGCTTCTGTTAATAGTTCCCTTCGTGACGAGAACCGTGCCGTTGGCGTCTTCCAGTTTCTTGGACTTGGGGTTGTATCGACCAGTGATAATTACCACTTGGATTTCGTTCTCAGGTTTAGCTGCCGCGACTGCGGCGGTCACCGGGGCCTCGTGGTGGGCTCTTTCGGCGTCTAGCAAGGCCAGTGTCGGATCCACGAGGTTCTTGGGTGCCTTAGCCTGTTCCTTCAAACCGGCAGAGGTGACGTAGTCAATGCCTGGTGTCTTCAGCTTGTTGATATCTGCTTCTGTGGGTGTCTTGCGTTTCTCAGCGCTCTCCGCTAACTTCTTTTCTTCTCCGGGAGCATAGTTGAAGGCGAGGCCAGACTTGCGAGTGGTCGGGCTCTGGCTTTCATCTGGGCTCCGCTGTCTCTCGCCAGCTATGGGTTCCTTCTCATAACTGAAGGCTCCCACGACTAACGGTTTTTTGCTCTGCGCCTGCTCTATGTCATTGTACTCGTAAGGCTTAGTATAGCTTGGTTTCTCTGGGGTTTGCCTAGCGGGACTCTTTTCAAGAGTACTGTCGAGATTTGAGCTCTCGTTGGACGTGTCGAGAACGGCCTGAGCTTTTGGATCCTTGATCTTTTTGTCCTTGACTTTAGGCGACTTTTTGGGTGACTTCGGCGACTTGCTCTTGGGCGACTTTTCTTCTTTGGGCGACTTATCCTTTTTGCCGCCAAATAGACCGAAACCGCCCGCCTGTGTCGTCGTGAAGGTTGTGAATGGAGAAAAAATAAAATGTATGAAAAAATAATACACACAAAAATAATAATATACGAGAGCGAGGCCTCAGGTCTGCGAATTCATGATGACATTTACGTATTTTTGAGGACCCAAGGCTTCGGGCAACTTAAGAATAATTTAAAATGCGCAAAGCATGCCTCGTCATCTATTAGCAAGTTCTAACATTCATTATTTACACGAATTTTTATAATATAAGACTGCTACTGAATTTAAAACTCTACCATTCAACAGTCAGTTCTTGGTATTAACACAATACAGGGTGTGTCATTCAAATCAGTCAGTATGGGAAAGTCTGAAACTATAAGACATACGAAGATCTGTTCTGAGGAACCATGTCATTGATTTTAATAACAAGAAAAAATGCATTCATACATTTTAAAAAACATCTGTACTCCGTTCGGGAATCGAACCCGGTTGTTTTGAAAGAAAAAAAACCTACACTATTTCTATTTAGATATCGATTGTGTAGGTCTTAAGCAGTAAATGTCTGTATGAAACATGATGTCTAAAATGAATAAAATGCATTGTTTTCATACAAAATGCAATCGTAAGATCGTTACCTAAACGTGTTGAATATTGTATTAAAAAGTCGGTGGTCACTTCGAGCACCTTCTAAAATAGATTAAAGTATGTGAAAACAATGCATTTTATTCATTTTATACATCATGTTTCATACAGACATTTACTGCTTAAAACCTACACAATTGATATCCAAATAGAAAGAGTGTAGTTTTTTTTTTTTTTTTTTTTTCAAAACAACCGGGATCGATTCCCGAAAAGAGTACAGATGTTTTTGAAAATGTATGAATGCAGTTTTTCTTGTTATCAAAATCGATGACATGGTTCCTCAGAACAGATCTTTGTATGTCTTATAGTTTCAGACTTTCCCATACTGACCGATTTGAATGAGACACCCTGTATATCGGCAATAGAGGCGTTTGGTGAGAATGAATAAATTTGCGCTTATAGGTGGGCAGCACTTACCTTGGACTTCTTCGGTGTTGTCTCAGCGTTGTTTGCGACTCCGGGCTCGCTGGCTGTGTCTGTGCCTGAAAGGTATTAAATGTCTAGTAAAGAGCAAGCTGAAGACAGGGCGCTATGGCGCTCATTAGGGGAGGGCTATGTCCAGCAGTGGACTACATAATATAGCCTCAAGAAGAAGAAGAAAGAAAGTAAAACGGATGGGCGGGAACAGTGACTAAACAAATCTAAAATAACCTAACCAGCCGTAGTCGTTTAACGATCATTTAAGTTCTCAGTAGTGGAAAATCCCTAGTGGTGGTTTGGCTATAAAGCAAGGTGCAAGTACGACCACGATGTTAAAGAAGTTCTAAACCAACATCCACACTATGTACTCACATAGAAATATTACAGTCTGCAAACGTGATTTTCGTATTTTTATATCTAATTTCAATATTATGTCTGCCTGATTTTAGTATTTCAAAGTTTTTTTGTTCATATTGTTTTCTTTTTGTTGACTTTAGAGTTTGTAATGAATAACAATTACTGTCTCCAAATTATGTTAATATATAAAAACCCCGTAATTGGCCAAAGATAAATTATATTTATAAGAGTGAATATTTAATAACTTCTGCTGTGGCTTTTGTAAATAATAAAATTTAAAAAAATCATTCAAAATTACTGTACCATTCTCAGCCGGCTTCCTGGCCTCGGCGACGGCCCTCTCGGCCTCCTTCTTGCTTTCCTTGATGGGCGGAGTGGGCATGACCCTGACGGCGCCTGCGGGAGGTTTCTGGAACACACCCCGAGACCGATTAAGGCGAAACCAGGCGATTCACTGAGCTATCCGTTCACTCGAGTCCTCTTTCAATTCCGCTATCATTGATCGATCACACAACGTGGTCCAACTGAACGTTCATTTTTTTAACACTGAATTATGAGAAGAGAACTAGAAAAAATGCATCTCTCACTTTTTTATGAGCGATAGTCGCTAGATATATTTCTCCAATGAGCTAATTCCAATTTACTTTCATTCTGGGCATAGATGTTTCACTTTTCTTTCACTCTGGTAAAGGAAACAATCCAACTTTGTTGAATCCGTTCATTGATGAATTCCGTCGACATACACCATGTGATTAGATCATGAATTCTTAGTGAAAGATGCGGAATGAAAGACAGATTAACGAAAAGTGAACCGTCTGTTTTCGGCTTCGGCTTCACAGTCAACAGCTTATCAACCTTTGCGTGTTCGTTGCAAGGCCACATAAATGAAACTGCTCGTACACGTATGTAAAGGTTGATAGGCTTTTGTAGGTGACAATTTACACAAGTTGAGCTTGTGTAAATTGTCTGCCGACTGGACTGTTGGATAGGTTTATTTTTATTTACTAAGGACAAGCGTTTATGCTTTGCGGTTGTGATATTTAGAATTTCTATTATATATTCTTTATAGATTCTATTTAATAAAGTTATGATCTGTTATCATCTTATCTTATCATCCTTTCACTCGCAAATTCTAACATTTTCAATACTTTAATAATATTTAGTATAGTTTTGACAGATGTGGTCTAAGACGTGGTAGAAATCGAGAACATTTTAAAGATATTTTAATTGTCCTATACTTAGATTTTGATAACGAGAATTGGCCACTAAAATTTTTCCTCACATTTTAAGTAAAGTTTCTGTATCAAAAACTAGCGGCTTTAATTATTTAAACACGATTCCTCTGAAGAACTAATGAAGAGGCAATTTATTTCATCCGTTGTTGCGTCTTTTCCTTGTAAAAATCTGCACTACAGAAAATTTTAATTGGCGTTTATAGTGTTTTAAAGAATCTTGAATATATAATTAAGACCGTATGTATGATATCAACCCTTTGTATGTCCCCACTGCTGGGGCACGGGTCTCTTCCTGCATCGCGGGAAGGTTAGGTCATACTCCACCACGGAGGCCAAGTCCGGGTTAGTGGAAAATTGTAAGAGAGTGGCGGGCCTTACTGTCAGAAGTTATCAAGCCGCCCCCATAAGGCCTCTGACAAGGCTTAACGACTGCCATTATATGACAGCCGGCACCAACGGCTTAACGTGCCTTGCGAAGCACGGAAGCGCTGCCATACTGTCAGAATTACTCAAGCCGCCCGTAAGGCCTCTAACAGGCTTTACGATTGCCGTAACCACAAAGCTATTACATGACAACGGCTAACGCGCTCTGCGAAGCACGGAAGCGCCCGGAAAAAAATCCACTAGCGGTAGTCACAGGACGGTCACCCATCCTGCACCTGACCGTATGTAATAATGGAAAAAGTGTCTTAAATAACCGAATTTTCAACGCTGTAGACAGACCACATTTGTCAAAAGTATAGTCATTATTGTATAAACATTAAATGTTAGAATGTATTAGGGCGACGAAGGTCAGATGTTGCAGCAATAATGAAATCCAAAGTCGGCAGTCTGAAGCCAATGTAGTAGGGAAATTGAAAACAGACGCGTAACAATTGAGTATCACATGAGAGAAGGGCTGAGAAAAGGGTTAATTTAAGTTTGTTAGTGAGTTAGTTGAGATTTTTTACAAACTGGGAGTGAAGTGAAAGGGTGCTCTCTAGATGAGACATACTCACTACATTGAACAATCTAGTTTAGTCTAAAAGGATAACTAAATAAATAATTGAAATGGGTAGCGGCCTGGCCAAAGCCACGTACAGTGTTACCGAAGATACCAACGTTAAAATTGTGTACTAAATAACTAGTTTTAAATACGTATAATGTGCATACATTGCTTCTGGCCCCACACCAGGATACTTTGTGTCGTGGGAACCAGAAACAACGACATCACAAACATGTAAACATCCAAGACCAGGGGCTTTTTTTTGTCCCCAGCCGGGGTTCGAACCCGGGACCTCTTGCGTGTTAGGCAGATGCGCTACCGCTGCGCCACAGAGGTCTTCTTCTTCTTCTTAAATCTTTCTTAAAACTTTTAAAATCTTCTTTAATGATTGTTTACTTTACATTGAGCTTTACAAGATGCACGCTGTACGAGAATATAGTTTACAATAAAATAGCGGGTAAAAAAAAATGTAAAGCACTTATTTTTTTCAGAGTGCTATTACTTACTAAAATTAATATTTAGATCACAAGGATGACTGGAATTAAAACCTGTTGTAGGTTTTAGAATAAGAATTTAAACTACATTAATCGAGAACCAAATTTTTAAATACGGAGTTGTTTCTTGTCAACTTTGTTCCAAAAATCCTATTTAGAGGCTAAAAATTTCACCCATGCCGGGATTCGAACCCGCAACCTCTGGCTATCCGTGCCAACTTTGTTCCGCTAAAATCCAGATATTTCCCCACACGGATACGTAATAATAACTTGCGACGTGCATAAAATCTACAATGAAAAAACATTTTAAATTTTCAACTCGATTTCAGTGTACAACGCTCGCGAGCCCTTTCGCCCGGCCAGGCCGCTAGCCCGGAGGCCGACGGGACCGCACCTTCGCCGCGTCCCGGGCCAAGTACTCGCCCTCCAGCGAGCTGCAAGACGACGCGCTCGTGCCGGCCGACGCGCGCCGCAGCTGCTCCGGCCGCGTGCACACAACGCGCGCGTCAAACAAACAACAAAGAACCCCCCCTGCGGCCCCCCACACAATGTCTCGCCATGTGACGCGTGCCGAATTACGCATACAATGCGCGCGTCTAACAAACAACCCCCCTTGCACTCGCCACACGCATTGGCTCGCCGCATTGACTCGTGTGACGCGTGCCGAGATGCGCAAACAACGCGCAAGTCAATCTAGGCCCCCGCACGCGCCACACGCACTGGCTCGCCGTGTGACGCGTGCAGAGATGCACAAAAACGCGGGCGTCTAACAAAGAACCCCCACTGCAACCCTGCACGCGCAACACGCGATGGCTAAGCGAGTGACGCGTGCCGAGTTGCGCACACGACGCGCGCGGCTATCAAACTACTCCGACTGCGTCTCGTACGCGCCACACGCGTTCGCTTGTGGTGTGTCGCGTACTCCGAGTGCAGAGATGCGAAAAACTCATTTTTGGCACCTACCGTAATGACACCTCTGATTTATCTCCGCGAGCGAAAATTTCGTACAACCAACGTACAAGATATAATAGGGCCCATAAAAAAATAGTAGAGAGTATTATGTTAAAACAAGCGGCGATATCTTAGTTTGTGTACTTGAGAACGCAATAATGCAAACCAAAATTATCATTAAATATTTATTGATAGATTTCTATGTGCCGTTTTCGAAGGCAAATCCCTCGCCCTTGTGTTGTTGTGTCCCTTGGGGACTTTTGTCCCTTGGTCCCTTGGGGACAAAAGTCCCATGTCCTCCGAGTACTTGTCGCGGACTCAACGCTTACGGTGTGCGGTCATTTGTTCCCCGGAAATTGAGTAAAGCGTACGCTATGGAAGCAAATATTCTGAGATTATGTTTTGTTGTTATTTACATGAAGTTGAAAAGGAAAAGGCGTTTTAAAAGAAAACACCGAACTTTTGTCTAGTCCGGTCTCTTGATGTCCTCGGTAACTTGAGGGACATTTTGTACGGGGTAATTTTAGTCCTTCGTGTGCGTTATTAGATACAATTTAAAAGAGATCTATATTGACGGACAAAAAAGTACCCGTGGGACAGTACCTCGTCTGCGCAGGCCTTTAGTAGACTCTAGTAGACTCTAGTGGACGCTTGAGTAATTTTCTAACATCGCCGCGTCTTAGTACCAGGACTTGATGACTTTGCTGTCTCGACGGACATAAGGTGTCAAAGGTGAAAAGTGAGCTTTTGGCATCTCTTCAGAAACCTATCAAAAAGAGCGTAATACCATGTGTCATGCGCCATGAGACTAGGGTTGCCAGATATGCTCGCTTAAAATACGGGAAGAAACCGATAACAAAATACTATAGGTACTTTTCATTTGATTACACTATTTTTATTTTTAATGCACTAACCCGTGCTAAGGAACCAATTTAAAAACCTATTTAGAGGCTAAAAATTTCACCCATGCCGGGATTCGAACCCGCAAACTCTGGCTATCCGTACCAGCGCTCTACCAATTGAGCCAATGGGCGACTCACGGCATAAGTGAAATTTCGAACCTCTTTACAATATTCTCTGTATTACGTACAGGCAGCGACATCTGACTTAAGCAAATTGCATTACTTACAGCCCCGACTACCTACTTTGCAGTTAGGTTTAACATCGGAACGATATCACTGTACCCACATGATTACACTATTTTTATTTTTAATGCACTAACTAAATAGTGTAATCATGTGGGTACAGTGATATCGTTCCGATGTTAAACCTAACTGCAAAGTAGGTAGTCGGGGCTGTAAGTAATGCAATTTGCTTAAGTCAGATGTCGCTGCCTGTACGTAATACAGAGAATATTGTAAAGAGGTTCGAAATTTCACTTATGCCGTGAGTCGCCCATTGGCTCAATTGGTAGAGCGCTGGTACGGATAGCCAGAGTTTGCGGGTTCGAATCCCGGCATGGGTGAAATTTTTAGCCTCTAAATAGGTTTTTAAATTGGTTCCTTAGCACGGGTTAGTGCATTAAAAATAAAAATAGTGTAATCATGTGGGTACAGTGATATCGTTCCGATGTTAAACCTAACTGCAAAGTAGGTAGTCGGGGCTGTAAGTAATGCAATTTGCTTAAGTCAGATGTCGCTGCCTGTACGTAATACAGAGAATATTGTAAAGAGGTTCGAAATTTCACTTATGCCGTGAGTCGCCCATTGGCTCAATTGGTAGAGCGCTGGTACGGATAGCCAGAGTTTGCGGGTTCGAATCCCGGCATGGGTGAAATTTTTAGCCTCTAAATAGGTTTTTATACTTTTCATTTGATTAACTTTTTTGTAGCCTATAACCGTCCTTCTCGTAGGCCTTCTCTGAGAAAGAGAGTATGGGCTCAATTACGACGCATGCCCACCGCGGATTATTTGATTGATAATTTCATAAGGATTTATTTAATATTGCTATGCAATTTTATTACATCTTAATTGTTTTACAAATTTCATTGCAAAGGACAAATTCTAGTTCACCAAACTCTAGTATACTGTGACAGTCACGAGGAGTCCCTAACATCTGGCAACCCTATTTCAGACCCACTCTCCAAAACGCCCACAAAGTTATAAAAAAATACTGTACATTCTTTGGAACTATCCAATGGAACAATGGTAACATTGAGGTAAACACTATCAGGACCCGCCCTGTACCCCCGGTACCCCGATAGTAAACCATGTGACGTGTGAGCGTTCATTACTTTCAAACAACGACGGTTGAAGGTTCGTTAAGTTCTTAAGGGACCTTAAGGGAGAAAGCCCTAGAAGGCAATAGAAAGCGTTGGATTGACAACGATTATGATAGTTTTCTACATTACTGCCCCTGTAATATGTACGATAACTCACAGTAATCAATTTATAAAAGCTGTGTTCGCACTGTGGCTTAATAACTAAGGTTTGTAATAACAGAAGGGAAGCCACTGACGACACTGCTTTTGCTATGAATACCACTTGCATGCAATATAACTGTGTTGCATTCCTAAACTCGTCTCAAATACTTTCCGAGTTCGTGATAAACCAGCCCGCAGCGGAAGCATCGAGTCTGTTGTTTGAAAATATCGAACACTGCTGTCTGGTTGAGGCGACTTGTGATCACAAAGACGACATTACTTGCATCGAACATGACGGGAATGAATGCCAATCAATGTTGCAAGCGCTTGCAGACGATGCGCAAACACTGCGCAAGTACTGCGCGGCAGTAGATGCATCAGAGTTAAAACTCCATTTGTACTGGGCCAAAATCGATAAGGTATTCTGTACTACGTATTAGAAGAAACATTCCAGCTAGCTTTTGCGAAAAATAAACATGTTTGCAAGACATAAAATCTTACGATCATATTTGTTTTAAACGTAGTTTTTACTGTATTTCTGTTTTTTTTTTTATTCAAATTCAATCGTAATAATTTATTAAGTTTACTACTCAACGAGTTGCGTCTTGGGATGTAATAATTCATTGAAGAATGCCTCTGATGTACGTTCGATGGAATTGTTTGCACAAAAGTAAAACTGAACTAGCGCACGTTACTGCGCATAGTCTGCAAGCGCATTATGTTACGTTCTTAGTTTCATGCTTGCAGATTTTAAAACGTTGCTAGTATTTTAATAGTCTTTTGATAGTTAATTCCTTTCAACGTTGTAAAACTAGCTATAACAGTTAGTCACTACAGAACAGAGTGATAAGAAACTAATTAGTACAGCCAGCGATGGCAAAACCTTTCCGAAGGTTTTTTTGGGAAAGCTTTTATCACGAACGGAATAATATCAAATGTCGGACAGACTATTAAAGAAAGTTCCATAATGGAAAAAAAAACATATAATCCTGAGAAATACAATCATTCAAAAGTTCAACCAAATTAAAAACGGCATGCCGGTTTCTATGTCAAGTACCCTTTAATTTCAATCTTAACATCATGGAACTTTTAAGTGACACAGAGTTTAAGTATGTCGCTGGCTGCATAACGTTGATCGGGTGACTAAGAGATTTTGATGTGTCTATTATGATGAGACAGACTTGTGCGAAGCTAATCCTACAAATTAAGTATTTTATTAGTATATTGCCGTCGTGTTATCCTTAAAGTAGGGTCTGGATCCCAGCCGGCGAAGGGAGGGCATACCTTGTCCGTGAGAGGGCGTGGAGCGGCTTGGGGAGGCATCGTGTGCCGCTTCGCTGCTTCGGGATTCGCCGCATCAGCCTTCTCTGCGGCTGCCAGCGCTAAAACAACGGTTGGAGTTGGTCAGCTCTTGGAACTATCTTTTACGGACAATAATAAGAGCAGTGGTAGCGGAGCGGTAGAACGTTGACTTTTCCATCGGGAGATCCTCGGTTCGAATCCCCGCATGTACCAATGACTTCGTTTTCTAAGTTATGTACATTTGTGAAGTTATGGTAACAAGTTTCCGCACTTAGTCCCATAGTTGGGCCATTGTACGTAGCGTAATATTGTAAAGAGGTACGAAATTTAAATGGGCGGTGAGTCGCCCATTAGCTCAGTTGGAAGAGCGCTGGCACGGATAGCCAGAGGTCGCGGGTTCGAAACCCGGCATGGGTGGAATTTTTAGCCTCTAAATAGGTTTTTAAAAAGTAATAAGGTCGCCAATTGTACTGTACTATGTTTTTGTTTATTAATTCCATTTAATTCCAGGTGTACAACTCCGCCTCCTAGATAGATAGAATATTCATTCTATCTATCTAGGAGGCGGAGTACGGAAATCATAGTTCTAACTAAATAGCAATGTAACTTAAATACAATTATAGTGATAATGGAGGGCGGGGAATGTTCTTAGAATGGTACAAGAACTTAGGGCCTTATCACACTGGCGATTTGCGAGCGATTTGAAGGCGTGTTCGCCGCGGAATAGCTGCGCATATTTCTTGGTTTAATAAGACAATTCTATGTACATTCCAAAATCGATTAACCCACAGATTAACCAGAATACTACTACTTAGGTAGTAGTATTAACCAGAATACTAATACTTAGGTAGTAGTATTCTGGTTAATCTGTGGGTTAATCGATTATCACAATAAACTACGAATTGTAGATTTATGAAACTCGACCGTGGCCAAGTTTACTATAAATCAGCTGTCATTTTGTTTTGATAATTAATCGCATAAAGTAAACATACCCGGTGGAACATCAGTGGCCGTAGGCGTGGCGGGTTCATGACTGAAGCCCCAACATTCTTTCAACACCATTTTACACAGTCACCAAAAGTCCTTATCAAATTAATGCAGCAACATTTACTACACCTTAACTATAAAAAAAAAACTGACCGGCTTCGAGCTTCAAAGTGTTGATTCAAACGAGAAGGCTTGATTGTTTAACACCACCAAAATTGTATTCGTTTATTTAAAAAAAAAAACAAATTCCGCCTTTTAAGAATCCTGTAAATTGTTAACACCTCGAACCACAATAGTATATTTAACGAACAAAAAAACGAAATGACACTCAGAATTGTCTCAACAGACAAACAAGCTCACAACACGACACCTAGCACTATACTGAGTCCCTACGCTTTTTGGCAGAAAACATTCCCAGATTGGAAACAACTCTTCACAGCATCTACCGCGAAACTGAGCTATCTCCAGCCCCTGCTGCCGTGATTAGGGTATGACGCACTAAGTAGCGATCGGCCAGATGTATACTCTGTTTCAGACGAAAGTTGCATAGATGTAAAAACAAGGTCACGGGATAAGCAGCCTATAAACGTAACACTGCAGGTCACGTGATTTCGAGAGTGAGAGAGAGAATAACCACACGTGCCCATCGCGGATTGACGATTACCAACGCTCGGAAATTTTCAGATCATATGGTATTGTGCTATAACATAATTGCGTAAGTTTTGACGATTTGTACGCGAAACAGATAAATCGAGGATGATATCAACCCTTGTATGTCCCCACTGTTGGGGCACGGGTCTCTTCCTGCACCGCTGGAAGGTTAGGCCATACTCCACCACGGGGGCTAAATCCGGGTTGGTGAAGGATTGTAAGACAGTGGCGGGCCTTACTGTCAGAATGAACAATCGGAATCGAGGATGATAGAGGACAAAAAAGAGTAACATGTCTTTTAGTCGATTAGTGGACGATCACGAATGAGGACTTGTAGAATTTTTTGGTAACGATCTTCGGACAAACGAAACATTTGTTTATTTTCAAGGTAAAACAGCCTACATTCGACTATATAAAATTTTAGGTGTAGAATGTCACCTCATGTATATACTCACAGACAGTGGTTACGTTGGATAGATTTCAAAGTGACATTTCTATCCATACTTTCGTGCAACCATCGATAAGGTCTTGCGTGGATTTTACTGCGATAAAATTACACAAACGTTCGTTGTCCTACATATCAAGGTATATTTTACAAACTGTACATATGTTATAGGATTTGTTAAGGACTCCCGATGCCCATACATAGTTACATTACACTTTATCTATTTAATAATCAGGATTAGTCTCGGGCCATATATAACAATGTACCGTAGGATAAAATCTAAAAAAAAGAACAAAACCCTTTCTATTCTACTTTTGTTTGACCGTCCTGACACATGGCACAAAGTATAGTTGTTCATGAGTGTACAGTGTATTAATATCGGACTCCGACACCCGGCAGGTACGCACTGTGGTAGGGTTATGCGGTTGACAACCAAGACGTCGGTTGCACAATTGTATTGGGCCATAGACCGCGACTGTCTTTGTTAAGCGGGTCATGAAACACAACGTAACAGAAAATGAATTATATTTTATTTTAGCGTTTATAATTTCTATTAACGGCATTCAATACTGTTAACAAATAGTATTAGATTTATAAATTTTCTTTTAAAATATTCAATAAATTTGGTTATGATTAGAATTATTAGAACTCTTCCTGCATCGCAGGAAGGTTAGGCCATACTCCACCACGGGGACTGTTTGGTCGAGGATTGCGGCGAGAATAAGCCCTCTGACATGGCTTAACGAATGCCATTAAAAGACAGCCGGCACAAACGGCTTAACGTGCCTTGCGAAAGTAGGTAGAATAGGATTAAAAAAAAATTCACTGTTGAAATATTTATTTCGTACACAATGTTTTGTTTTCATTTCAGTTAATATTGCATAAAACCGTCCCAACTGCATGCAGTCTGGCATATTGACAACGCAACGAGCCGCTAATGAGTCAGAGTCACCTCTCAAAGTCACTGCTAGACTCGGTAGTGACATCCCTGTGACATCATTCGCGATGACTGTCGATTCACTGCGCGCTCTGGTGACCCGAGATTGTTTGTTACGTTTTGCCGTAGTCAGCAGCAGGGGCAAAATGGTGGATTATGATTTATTACATTGTTCGAGCAAAATGGCTTAATGAAATCAATTACTTTTATCTATAATATAAAAATGAATCGCTGAATGTGTTGGTAAGAGCAAATCTCGAGAGCAGCTGAACCGCTTTCGCTAATTCTTTTTTTTTAATATTCCTTGAAGTTCGAGGATGGTTCTTACGGAAAAGAAAAAAGAAATTATTGGATTGTTAGGCGGTACGAAGTTCGCTGGGTCAGCTAGTCTATAATACAAAAATAAATCGCTGAATGTGTTGGTAAGCGCGAATCTCGAGAGAAGCTAAATCGATTTCGCTAATTCTTTTGTTAGATTATTCCTTGAAATACGAGGATGATTCTTACGGAAAGAAAAAAAAATAAAGAATCGACTGTTTGCGGTACGAAGTTCGCTGGGTCAGATAGTTCATTAAAAAGACAAGACGTTTATTTAATTAAGGACAAAGTTGTTAGTTCTACAATTAATAGATTATGTGGAAAACAAGCTAGCAAAGGAACTCCACATTTACTCTTTTAACAAAAAGTATAACTTTGAAAGTTACTATTCATGAATTTGTTGAATACTAGTCACAAGCGTCCTAAATACCTTTTAATATTAATCTGCCAGACACCTGGTATTAAACAGTAGACTAATTGACTGCTTATCCTAAACCACTGCCTTAATGTTATAGTAAGCTTTTCTGCACAGAGTGTTCGCGCGAGAATCGATCGCGCGACGTAATCATGAATCTGTGGTCATTCATTCACCACCCATTCGTTCCGGTGCCGTCGCTCGTGCCGCCCGCTCGCTACTAATTATCCATCCATCTGCATACACATTCGCAGGGTGACATACGCGCGTGATAAGTGCTCGAATTCTCGTGAAGTGATAGACATTTGGTGACTAATTAACTTTATCAGCTCAAAGAACAATATTAGACTATAAGTGAACAGTGCAGGAGTGTTCTCCGTTGGACGCATCAACTCATCCATCACCGCTCATCATCTGCCCAACAGCTAAAGCGAGCCATCATCCACCATCACCAAGTAAGTCCATTCACTTCACCTCCCATTCCGCTCTCTCAACCAGCCCATCGTGAGGTAGACCTAGCCGACACTGGCTAACTACCACAAAGTGTGCATTGCACATTTTTAAAACCGCGTCGGAGGTAACTCTAATACAACTTGAGGAATCTTGTTGAAGATTTTTTTCTCTATATGGATATCATACAAATTTAAAAACCTATTTAGAGACTAAAAATTTCACCCATGCCGGGATTCGAACCCGCAACCTCTGGCTATCCGTACCAGCGCTCTACCAATTGAGCCAATGGGCGACTCACGGCATCAGTAAAATTTCGAACCTCTTTACAATATTCTCTGTATTACGTACAGGCAGCGACATCTGACTTATATCATACAGTTCCCATTAATATTAATGTTAAACTGAATATAACTTTATGCTACGTTAAGCTTTTGGGTCAATGTTGCAAGGTTGTGTGGGAAATATTTTTCACATATTCTTGTACCAATAATTTCGGTAGCTCAACCGCAATAACCCAGTTTAACATTATTGTTTATCGCCTAACGGTATCCAGCTGCATAGCAAACATAAACACTACAGCAAAATAATTCCATAAATTCACAACTTTTCATGCTGAATTAGAAGTTTTTCTCAGTATAAGTCGTACGTTTATTTACACAGTTTTACAAACTCATCGGAGCGATGTTTCGGGCAAAGGCCGGTTAAAAATAAGAATCTAATTACATTTTATATGCAGCATAGGCAAGGGGCGATAGAACGTCGGTTTCTCAATCGGGAGGTCATGGGTTCGAATTCACCAATGTCTTTGTTATAATATTTTTATTTTTAATGCACTAACCCGTGCTAAGGACAATTTTAAAAACCTATTTAGAGTTTTTTCTAAGGTTAACACGAGCAGTAGACATAATTAAAACTGTTTTTATACGGATTTATGCTCGTTTATTACATTTTTACAATTTTCCAACGTTTCGACACTTTTTCAGGTGCCGTGGTCCCGGATCATCGTCATCCGGGACCACGGCACCTGAAAAAGTGCCGAAACGTTGGAAAATTGTAAAAATGTAATAAACGAGCATAAATCCGTATAAAAACAGTTTTAATTACCTATTTAGAGGCTAAAAATTTCACCCATGCCGGGATTCGAACCCGCAACCTCTGGCTATCCGTGCCAGCGCTCTACCAATTGAGAAATTCTCCATTCAAAAACCGGCGCCTAGACTCAGTTCTACTGCTCTAGGTAGGCCACCAGACCTATCTGTGTTTTTATGACTGTGTCAACGATATTAAATACCGGTATTTAATATCGTTGGACTGTGTGCTTACATCATGTACGGTCCCGCTTTTCCGAGTATTCTCGTGATTGTTTGTTTTGTCAATAAACAGCGCATAAGCAGTGTGTGTCCGAGTTATTTTTAGCGTCTGTATCAGTCTAGTTCGCGTCATACTTTTTATAGGCCGGTAAGGGAAGATAGGGCGGAGCTGGCCTAGGCGAACCGAGTGATTGGAATCAATCACTTGAGTTAAGCAACAACAGGCGCGGTCAGGTACGGGACGGGTGACCATCCCGTGACTACCGCTAAAGGCATTTTTGCGAGCACTTCCGTGCTTCGCAGGGCACGCTAAGCCGTTGGTGCCGGCTGTCATATAATGACAGTCGTTAAGCCATGTCGAAGGCCTTATTGGCGGTTTGATATCTTCTGACAGTAAAGCCCACCACTGTCTTACAATCCTCCACCAACCCGGACTTTGCCCCCGTGGTGGAGTATGGCCTAACTTTCAATCTTTAACCTTAAGGAGAGACCCGTGCGCCAGCAGTGGGGACATACAAGGGTTGATATCGATGTCGAAAACTAGTTCACCTCTGCCTGGAAAAGAGTTAAGGAAAGACAGAGTAGAGTTGACGTATTGTATCTGCTGACTATACCGGACATGTTGTATACTAGAGATAAATAATTTTATACGAACTAAAAACGCTGCGGTACGCGGCTGCTTTAGCCAGCGGCACTCACCGTCCACGCTGCGGTACGCGGCTGCTTTAGCCAGCGGCACTCACCGTTCACGCTGCGGTACGCGGCTGCTTTAGCCAGCGGCACTCACCGTTCACGCTGCGGTACGCGGCTGCTTTAGCCAGCGGCACTCACCGTTCACGCTGCGGTACGCGGCTGCTTTAGCCAGCGGCACTCACCGTCCACGCTGCGGTACGCGGCTGCTTTAGCCAGCGGCACTCACCGTTCACGCTGCGGTACGCGGCTGCTTTAGCCAGCGGCACTCACCTCCCACGCTGCGGTACGCGGCTGCGCTAGCTATCTACGCTCACCGCCCACGCTGCGGTACGCGGCTGCTTTAGCCAGCGGCACTCACCGCCCAAGCTGCGGTACGCGGTTGCTTTAGCCAGCGGCACTCACCGCCCACGCTGCGGTACGCGGCTGCTTTAGCCAGCGGCACTCACCGCCCAAGCTGCGGTACGCGGTTGCTTTAGCCAGCGGCACTCACCGCCCACGCTGCGGTACGCGGCTGCTTTAGCCAGCGGCACTCACCGTTCACGCTGCGGTACGCGGCTGCTTTAGCCAGCGGCACTCACCTCCCACGCTGCGGTACGCGGCTGCGCTAGCTATCTACGCTCACCGCCCACGCTGCGGTACGCGGCTGCTTTAGCCAGCGGCACTCACCGCCCAAGCTGCGGTACGCGGTTGCTTTAGCCAGCGGCACTCACCGCCCACGCTGCGGTACGCGGCTGCTTTAGCCAGCGGCACTCACCGCCCAAGCTGCGGTACGCGGTTGCTTTAGCCAGCGGCACTCACCGCCCACGCTGCGGTACGCGGCTGCTTTAGCCAGCGGCACTCACCGTTCACGCTGCGGTACGCGGCTGCTTTAGCCAGCGGCACTCACCTCCCACGCTGCGGTACGCGGCTGCGCTAGCTATCTACGCTCACCGCCCACGCTGCGGTACGCGGCTGCTTTAGCCAGCGGCACTCACCGCCCAAGCTGCGGTACGCGGTTGCTTTAGCCAGCGGCACTCACCGCCCACGCTGCGGTACGCGGCTGCTTTAGCCAGCGGCACTCACCGCCCAAGCTGCGGTACGCGGTTGCTTTAGCCAGCGGCACTCACCGCCCACGCTGCGGTACGCGGCTGCTTTAGCCAGCGGCACTCACCGCCCACGCTGCGGTACGCGGCTGCGCCAGCTATCTGCACTCACCGTCCATGCTGCGCGAGCTGAGCTTGCGGTCTGAGAGCGCGCGCGCGAAGTGCGGCTGCGCGCGGCCCACGGTGCTGGCGCGCGTCTCGTAGTGCGTGCGGCCGCTGTAGCGGTAGCGCGAGCCGAGCCGCGGGAACAGCGTACTCTTGCTCGGCGGCTCGGGCGTCGTCAGCCTGCGGGGAGACCGGCATCCATTTATTTACACATACAGAAGAAGGAAGGGTCATAATATAACTTTTACATTATGGTCAAACCATACGTCGTCGTCGTCGTCGTCGTACTTAGTATAGGGCTAACGAGATCTGTGTAAAAAAGAAAAACCCGGGTTGCCGGGTTCGAACCTCGCCTGAGGACAAAAAAGTCAAGGTCTTACATGTTTACATGTTTGTTACGTCGCGCTGTGTCTGGATCCGTGGGGCCAGAAGCAATGTATGTGCCAGTATGTAAATGTTATGTTATGGTATGTCATAGCAAGTATTCGAAGTTTGACATAGCAAGAAAGTTCGCTACTCTCAAATGGAGATGGGCGTTTCACGTTTGTCGCAGGGAGGACGAAAGATGGAGTCGCAAGCCACTGGAGTGGCGACGGAGGAACGGACGTAGAAGTGTAGGCCGAGCACCAGCCAGGTGGCGTGACGACTTCGACAAGGCGGTGGGAAAAACCTGGGGCATTATTACGTAAGTATCTACTGAGTTGCGTGACATTGAGTTTACTTTTTTTAAGCTACTCCGGCTGTCAAATTCATACATTTTTTGACACTTAGGAATCGTCTAAATGATTCACTCGATAGAGTGATGTGCTACGTAATAGGAGGGCTGGAGGGGAACGGCGCAAAGCAGAAACGACTAGCGCTTGCATGAAGAGGCCCTTGACCAACAGTGGATATCGAAGGGCTTGTGGTGATGATGACAGAAGAAGCAAAAAAGTTCCTCTTCTCCTGTCTGCTCAATAAACATAACGTTAAAAAAAACACTGTACGGTCTCGAGCCCTGACTCCCTAGTCTAACACCCTTGAGCCGACCGACCTGAAGAAGGTGTGGTGCTCGACGCAAGTCTTCCACAGCTTCTTGGCGGCGCGGTGGTTGGCGAGCTTGAAGCTGACGGTAGACTCGAACTGCTCGAACTCGCCGGGCCGCAGCTTCACGTAGAAGTTGTGCCGCTTGTAGCTGATCTTCAGGATCTTCGGCCAGGCGAAGCGGTTGATGCGGAGTCTGAGGGGGTACAGACGAACAGTTGGTATTCATTTAGTTAGTGATTTGTAGTAATTGAAGTCCCGTTCCCCAGCAGTGAGGACATACAAGGGTCGATATCGATTCGATTTGTAGCTGAATCAATTTACTAGACTTCTTTTCAAGTAAGTTGATCCGGTTACAAGTCAATAATGTGTAGTACTTATGGAAATTTTAGTTAAAAAATTGGTACAGTCAGGGGCCTCTATATTAGGTTCATATAAGGAGCAAACGGCAGAAACCCAGTAACCAGGGAAGGTATTTTCATTCTAGTGCATGAGCCTATCTGCAATTGAATTTCACAGTTTTATTTCGACGTAAACAATTTACATTCCGGTCGTTGGATGTCAATCAATGTACAATGTAATTAACAGGTTTAGGGACGATATTGAAATAGAGAAAAAGGCATAAAACGTTCACTCTGGTCATGACTTCACTGTGGTCATGTTTTTTCAAATGATATTAAACATAATAAATCAAGTTCTAGCTATAAAATGAAAACGATCACCAACAACTTTAAATACCAAAATATTAATTACTTTCCTTTTAATTATAGTAAAAGTAACTAATGTTTTAGTCATGTTAGGTTGTATCCCTCTAAGGAGCCTCTCACTTTTAAGCTAGATTCATTTCATCGCCACATTCCAACATTATAAGCCAATCTAAGGGCCAATCTCGCTTTCTTCAGGGCAATTTAAGCACAACAATAATAACATCGACAAAATACAATGTGGCGCTGGTCATAAGGTAGGATACTCTGTGCTAAGCTAACCAGGCAACGGCATCACAAAAATGAATCTTTTTCAAAAACCTATTTAGAGGCTAAAAATCCACCCATGCCGGGATTCGAACCCGCGACCTCTGGCCATCCGCGCCAGCGCTCTTTCCAACTGAGCTAATGGGCGACTCACCGGCATCAGTGAAATTTCGAACCTCTTTACAATATTTAAAAACCTATTAAGAGGCTCTTTTCAATATTCTCTGTATTACGTACTGTAATAATATGAATCGTATGAATCTTTTTCTTCGTGCCCCACTCCTCTTAATTCTCTCTTCAGATTCCGCAGGCCAACTCTCTCTCCGCGAACATACCCCCACTATCTCTAGTCCGACTATCTCTGTACTCACTTCTCCCTATGCACGAGCAGGCCTGAGGAGCAGACGCCTAGGGTGATGTCGACATTCTCCGAGTCCTTCGCGGGATGCAGGTCCACGCCGTACATCGCCAGTTTCTTCGCGTTCTCCAAGTAATTCAGCTCTGCCTCTGCAGGCGTCTGTCCTCTGGAAGGTGAAGACGTGCATTACACTAATGGAAACGAGGTCGGTTACACTTAAGTTGGAGCAAAGAGGTAAAACTGTGCAGGGAGACTGATGTTCTACTAGGAATATTCTCAATCAGCAGTAAATTATTAATGGTTCCTAAAGCTTTATTGAGCATCAAATTCCCGGTTAAGGCACATCAGTAGCTCTAGGCAGCATTCTAGCATGTGAATACTATGCAGGTGACAATCGAGTCAAGTATGAGTCCATGAGTAATGCGGACCTAGCAGTCATACCTTTGAGTCGTGCGCAGTTAGCAGTCATACCTATGAGTAGTGCGCAGCAACCAAGTCATACCTGTGGGTCTTATGCAGTTCAAGACTTTCTCCTCCTGCTTGGGAGAGCAAGCTGACGGAAGGAATATTAGAGAAAACCCGCGCCCATCTACATAGCTGTATTCAGACTTACTAGTCTGATGTTTACTACCACAGATCTTACACCTGTGTCTCGGGCAATTATTAGTAAAACCAGTGAGTCTTTTGCAGTCATACGTGCACGTCAGCTAGTAATACATTGATTTCTAAACAGCTGTTTAGAATAGAAGTTTGATTTTGGAACGCACCCATGACGGGCGTAACTACTTGACAGCTGTCAGATGAGTTGAAAATTGACCTCTTGTTTTGTTGGTTGTAAAACGTGCGATTTCTCAAAATTGTGTGGCAATTAGATTTGCGGGCTTATATCGTTTGAAGTGCGAAATAAGTTCAGGGACGGATCCCAATGTTGACAGTGTTTTGTTATCGGGCGACGGATCGCCCAAAATAGTGGACAAATTGTGATCAAAACGATCAAACGTACCGTGAAAGTGCACTGAAGGTAGGTAGCTTTCTGGGGAAAGAGCTCTTGGGATAGACGGGGAAGTCTACAGATCTCCACCTATCCCGAACGGCGGCGCCGGCTGCCAAGTCGAGAGGCGTCGACGCAGAGAGACTTTGTAAGTGCCTTGTTTTCTCATTAGTTTTTAAGTATTAGTATTTAATTGGGTCATATACCCAACAATAGCATTTATTTATCTATAAGCTGCGCCTCGCGATGTTACCCGCGGTTTATCGATGCCTTTGTAGCTATGTGTCATACTTGTAAGTATTTTGCGACTCATAGTCATACCTGTGAGTCTTATGCAGCTCAACGACCTTTTCCTCCAGCTCGGGAGTGCACGCCGACGGTGGGACCAGCTTCAGTTGCTTGCAGAGACCCGCGCCCACCTCGCTGTCTTCATAGTCACCCAGTTCCGACTGCAAAAGACAATAATGTTAGGTACCTGTATGACAAGGTAAAATTTATGTTGACGCGACATGGGCGATGAGGAGTGGTATACAAATTTTCTTTTGATGACTAAAGGTACTTGTGTCCTTAGTTTTACCCTCGTTAGCCTACGAGATTCCCGGACAGCTTGTGTAAGTATTGGCTTAGGCTGCAGGCGCCAGATAAAGTCACACCGCCAAGCGATTAGCAGTGTTCTGTGGAGTTTTCCCTAACTTTCAAGGCTTCGATACATCTCCAACAAAATCTCAAAGAACTTCGGTATAAACATGAAACAACTTGGAAGCTAAGGGTGGGTGCGTGAAATTACGGTCTAACTCGCTCCCGTGCAAGAAGACTGGCCAGACTTCTGGAACAAGCCAGAAGAAAGAAGAATGTTCAACAGCAAGTAGGTCGGTCGGGCTTCAGCTCCCACCTGATTCCAGCTGGTAGCAGCGCTAAAGTTACGAACTTACGGCCTAAATTATACAAATACGACTCCTCTAAAGCACTCCTCAGAATCAGTTTATGTAATGGTAACGTCTTTTCTTTGTAAAGTCTCCACCACAGACTAATTAAATCGGCGTTTACGGAGTGTTATAGAGGAATCGTGTAAAGTTAACCGTTAAGGACCGTTAAATTTTATAGTATTTCTGCAAGTTTGAGTCAAAATTCCTAGTTAGACTTGCTTAGACTAGCTAAACGTACATAGCAAGCTGAGGTATGTCAACGCTTCAGACACTAGGGTTTCCTTACGAGGCTTTCCTTCTAATTTCCTAGTTGCCACTAGTACTTAATGCTGTCTGGGTAAAGTAAAGAAATAAAATATTTACAAAAATCAACAAGAACAGTACACAGAAAAAAAAAATACAGTTCACACGGTATTATTTAAAAAAATATAATTCCTCTAAAGCACAATGTATCTGGTACCAACCTGAAGCAAATACGAGGCCAGCAGCGCGTGGGTGACTGTGGAGCACGGCAGACGGCCCTCCAGCAGGTCTCTGCGCACGGCCAGAACCAGCTGGTATCTGGTCACCTCCTCGTGCAGCTGCGACGGCTCCGGCGGGTAGAACTTCACGGTGAAGCGGACTTCCCACGGTTCGTCTGAAAAGGAATGCATGAAATCGTACACAAGTTAAGAACATATTCTTATTAAATTATTTCAACGTAGAGGATTTACTTTCTGGTTTGTTGAATTCCGATGTACAATGTTATTGTTGTGTTTGCTCGAGTTGTAGTGGAGAAAAAGACAGCTAGGAAAATCTCCACTCTGACCATCTTTTCTAAAATCATCTTGAATCTATACATAGGTTGGTGCGACCACCTACCTAAGGAGATCGCTTGAGAGCACTCAACAACTTGCACTTCTAAAACATTACTTAATATGATCAAATTCTTTTTAATGCACTAACCCGTGCTAAGGACAATTTTAAAAACCTATTTAGAGGCTGTAATACAGAGAATATTGTAAAGAGTTTCGAAATTTCGCTGATGCCGGTACTTGCCCATTAGCTCAGTTGGGAGAGCGCTGGCACGGTTAGCAGAGGTCGCGGGTTCGAGTCCCGGCATGGGTGGAATTTTTAGCCTCTAAATAGGTTTTAAACCATATCAGAAATCATACATTAATTTCAACTGAAGGATGTACATTCTGTTTGTTTTATTTCGATGCACAATGTTATTGTTACTGCTGTCTTCGCTCGAGTTGTAGTGAGAAAAAGACAACAAAGAAAAACAAAAAAAAACTCCACTCTGACCATTGTTTTCTACAATCATCTTAAATCTACATAGGTTGGTGCGACTACCTACCTAACAATATACCATGAGTCCAATCAACAACTTGCATTTCTAAAAACTTCGTTACTGTATTATCAAAATTAGGAAAACACATATTTTTTCTCGAAATAACATTTTATTATCTATTTAGTAGTTGTACAAGATATGTTATTTCCTATCATGCTTACTTAGAAGTAAGAATTATTAAGCCCTACTATAACTCAATGTTGGTGTATGTTTATGCATGAAATATTTAAGTTTATTATTATTATGTATAGATTAATATTTTATTTTAATATTTTATTAGCACCTACTACCCGTCTCAATTTGTCCTTCGGCAATCTTTTCGAGATAGGGTTGCCTGGCAGAAATTGGTATCAGCAAGGCTGCCAATTGTACCTCTTCTTTAGTAACTGTTATAATTTTCTGGCGCGCACAATGAAGAAGCATTATCATCATCAGCCATTTGACGCCCACTGCAGGACATAGGCCTCCCTCATGGTTTTCCAAGGTTTTTTTAAGTTCTTGTGCCGTTGGCGCCGCATAACCAGATCGTCAGACCTTCTGGTGGAGGGACTGCCCACGCGCCGTCGTCCAGTCCGTGGTCGCCAGGTCAGAACTTGTTCGGCCTAACGGTCATCAGTTCTTCGAGCTATGTACCCCGCCCAGTGCCTTTTCAACTGAGCAATTCTTCGAGCTACATCAGATACTGCGGATCTCCTCATTCCTGATTCGATCATGCAGTGAAACTCCTAACCCACCTCCCAATGAAGAATATTCTTATGGAAATTGATAAGACGATCGGTATCGTCAGGATTGGGTGTTGGCGTAAAATAGAAGCTGATTGCCTCTACAGCACTTCTTCATCTTCTTCAGGCTATATTAGTCCACGACTGCTGGACATAGCCCTCCCCTAATGAGAATCATAGCGCCCTGTGTTAGGTTTGCCGTATCCAGCATCTGGCCTGCAGTTTTTCGCAGATCGTCATACCACCTGGTCGGCGGGCGTCCTACGCTACGCTTGCCGAGTCGCGGTCACCACTCAAGAACACGTTCACAGCACTTACGCCGCAGCAGCTTGGAGACGCGTTTGTCCAGGTCGATCCAGGCGCGAGGATCGCCGCGGTCCTCGTACAGCAGCCCGAAGTAGTCCTTCTCCACGAGGTTCAGGCTCTCGCAGACCTTCCCCAGCAGCTCGTGGCCGCGGATCTTGCGCTGGGAGCAACGGATGTGGGTTTATATATCTGTAGCGAGGACTTTTTTTCATGTAGCCTAAAAATGTCACTCAATACTTAAAACTTCCCGATATTTTGTTTGATATTTAGATTTTTGTAAGATTGTCTCTGTTTTAACTGTTTACTACTTGTATTTCTACCGTCACCCGTTTGTGTTTTCTGCTGATTGTTGTATTATGTTGCGTGATTTTGTGTTTTCTGCTGATTGTTGCATTATGTTGCGTGATTTTGTGTTTTTCAGTATTGTGTCGTCAAATAAATATATTTTTCTTTCTTTCAAATGTCACACTGCAGAGGTCAGGCCTTCTCTCAGAGAGAGAGAGAGAGAGAGAAAGGTAATGGGCTTAATTACGACGCGTGCCCAACGCGGATTAGAAATTTCAAGCGCTGAGTTATTTTAACACCTTAGGGCCAGTTTCTGAATTGGGAATTTCGCTAAGTAAATAATTAACTAATAGTGCTGTCTCTTCTAATTTCTCAGCTAAGACCGTAACAGAACGTTATTATTACTATTATACTTTAACCGCTAAAAATGGCCGTTCTGGCGGAATTCGATTAAAGTCCTAGATTGTTGATCCTAGGTTCTAGACTGTAGGTAAAATAGTTACCAGAGATATTAAGACTTCACAGTTGTTAAGATTTCATAAGTTCACGTTTTTAAAAAAAACGTATATTTATTTAAATTATAAAACAAGTTATGATTTTTATTCCTCTGTTGGCGCTAGTGAGCGCCCCTCAGCGCCTTAAACTCACCTCCACGTCCAGATCCATGGTGGAGCCATCTAGCAGCTCGACCTTGCACTTGGTGGTGTTCCCGGTAGGCCGACGGCGCGGTGAGGCCGTCTTGGCCTTGGCTTTGGCCTCCTTGGCCTCCTTGGCCACGCTCTCCGGCATGATGCCGCGCCTTTAACACCTGAGGACAAACAGAACGGATTGGTTAACATTTGTAAACTCAGGGTGAAACCGTAGTAGTATTGGCGGGTAATCCACTTACTTTGTAATTTTACTTTTTACGTTTTTAAGGCTAACGTCGAAGATATAGGCACACGTAGTCTGTTAGCTTTTAGAATATATCTGGGGTCTAGAGAAGGCTTCGGTTTTCGCCGAAAACACAGGAGTGTAATACTACTTCCTGCTCTGTTTTTCGAAATTAAGTGTCATTATTAGTTCCGATATTTCTATTACACGAATATATCAGATTCTATCCGATAATAGCCGAGGTATATTCTAAAAGCTAACAGACTGTATATCATAAACCTAAAATAGAGATTGGCGGGGCATTCGGTAAGGCGGGAAGACGGCAGGTGGACAAAGGTAGCCACTGAGTGGTGGCCAACAACGGATCGACGGTCGATGGGCAGACTACCACCAGCCGACGACATTGTGAAAGCGGCTGGGAAACTTTGGACGAGACTAGCAAAGGACCGGATGGGTTGGCAATAAAGAGAATACGCCTATGCCCAACAGTGAGCTCTGTTTATAGGAATTAAGCCAGTATTCTTTTCATCGTTATTCATAATTCAATAAGAATAATTCCGATCATTTTTTCACTTTCACATGACTTGTGGATGTCGCGTAAAAGCTATGGGATTGACCAGCGTCAACTGAATTATTCAATTCTGTAGAATAACCAAGAACTATTGTACTGGGAATAATTAGAAAATTTCATAATAATGGCCGAGATTATTTAAGAAATTAAAGAACCATACAAAATTATTGCGCTCGTGGCCTAGGCGAACCGGCAGCGCTCGTGGCCTAGGCGAACCGAGTGCAGCGCTCGTAGCCTAAGCGAACCGAGTGATTGGAATCAATCACTTGGTTAAGCAACAACAGGCGCGGTCAGATACGGGATGGGTGAGCGACCCGTGACTACCGCTAGTGGCATTTTTCCGAGCGCTTCCGTGCTTCGCAAGGCACGTTAAGCTGTTGGTGCCGGCTGTCATATAATGGCAGTCGTTAAGCCATGACAGAGGCCTTATGGGCGGCTTGATAACTTCTGACAGTAAGGCCCGCCACTGTCTTACAATCCTCCACCAACCCGGACTTGGCCCCCGTGGTGGAGTATGGCCTTACCTTCCTGCGATGCAGGAGGAGACCCGTACCCCAGCAGTGGGGACATACAAGGGTTGATAACGATAACGAACAAAATTATTTCGTTGTTCTGTAAATAATACAGCCTATATACGACCCACAATAGGGCCCAGGCTTTCTTTCAGAGATAGAGCAATTTCAAGTGCTGAAGTACAAAAACAAAAAAAAACACAGGTCTTGGATGTTTACATGTTTGTGATGTCGTTTTTTCTGGTTCCCACGACACAGGGTATCGTAGTGTGGGGCCAGAAGCAATGTATGTGCCTGTATGTAAATGTTATGTTACTTGACCACCTTAAACACTGAGGATTCCTCACCATGTTTTCCTTCACTGTCAGCGAGTGGTATTGCTACTATAACTCAACTAGATTATCTTATCCTAGCTATAAGATAGGTACAATAGGTACTGCCGCACGGATACGTTAAATTAGCAACATCCTCAATAGATAGAAGAAAATTAGATGGAGAATAGCTGCTACAGTATTATTCCTTTTCGCACAACGCTTACCTACAGTCTATTTATTCTTACTTGTCCAATTTACTAAACAAGATTCTAACCTTAAAATTGAGATCAGATGCCTAAACTAGACATTTTCTCGCAAATTCATGAACTATCATGAACTATGTTTATAAAATTGGCAGCGTGTTATCTAAAAGAGTGTTCCAAGTTACTTCAATTATCTTCTTCTTCTTTTCGTGTCAGCGATTCGACCAATTTATATTTTTCCTGCCCAATAGTTGGCTACTGCAATTGCAGCAGCGTTGGCCTCTGAAAGGTCCTCCAGAGTGCAGGTGTGAGGGCACAATGGACATTGGAGCAGGAGCACCATGGATTGCGATGAGGCTCCACAATCACATATATATAATCACATACTTCAATTATGGAAATATGGCAGCTTTGGACTAAACAGTTACAGTTTACGGGTAGAATCTTGTTTACTAAATTGGACAAGTAAGAATAAATAGACTATACATCACTGAGATGGATTATGAAAAAATATAAGGTACCTTACACAAACAAACAACCTGTTGACTCACTCAACCTAGTCGCAGTCGTGTTTTCTCGAGTGCATTTTTTAATTGGTTTAGGTGACGAATCAGAATAGGAACACAATTAAAACTGTTTTTATACGGATTTATACTCTACTGCTCGTGTTAACCTTAGAAAATACTATATAGGAACACAAGTCAAGGAACGCAATTTTCAACGCAAATCGTAAGGAAACCTGAGTGCCTGAGGTGTCCAACTACCTCAGCGCTCGAACTTACCAATCCGTAGACTTAATTTAGCCCATATTCTCTCTTTCTGAGAGAAAACCTGTGCCCTGCAATAGGACGTATTTTGGATATCTAGATCATTTTGGAGAAAAAAAAAGTAATATACGCGTCGAATTGATAACCTCCTCCTTTTTTGAAGTCTGTTAAAAAATGGACAAAAATACTCCAAACCTAGTCTTTTCAAAGTCCTTAATTAACATAGTTTATGTGATTATTATAAAGTACAGTACTCATTTGCACTGGCTTTCATTCCAGACCTCATTGTCATCTAAATAATCCATTATGTTATAGTAGCACTTTGGGCACAAAGTGTGCTTAAACTTGACACGCTGTGTGGTCTCGGCCTAGAGAATAGCACCAACCCAATTCTTCCCGCGCGTGTCGTAAAAGGCGACTAAGGGCCGATTCGACCAAACTATTTATGCTTGGTATAAGTGCTAATCTTGGAATAAATCGAGAAATTCTCTCGATTTATTCCAAGATTAGCACTTATACCAAGCATAAATAGTTTGGTCGAATCGGCCCTTAGGGACACAAACCGGGGGGTGGGCAGCAGCGCCCCCTGCAGTACTATTCCAGAACTGCGATCCCCAACCCGCAGGCCCAGCGTGGGGATTATGGGCACTACCCCCCAATGATGGCACAACCTTGTGCTATAACGTTCATTAGGGGAGGGCTATGTCCAGCAGTGGACTAATTTAGTTAGTCTGAAGAATTGCTTAACATATTTTTTGATACACGTTTCAGGCAAGCTCAATATATCTTCCAGTGCAGGAACCGTCGCCTATGTTCGCGCTCTGTGACAGGGCAGCGGGCCCGGAGACTTTGGAGGCTGAGACTCGATAGGCTGATAGGCTTACGTACACGATTGTACGAGTATAGTGTGCGTAGAAGATAAACAAGATGCAGTGTCCAGATGTACGAGTAATTCGGGTTCCATTATGATTGACATAAGACGGTTACGCCAACGGCATGCTTGTCTCAAATGTAGGAGTGCATGAGCGACGTAAACGTAAACAGAATGGTAGAAACCAGAAGGTCGAGATTATTTTTAGGGTCCCGTACCCGTGCTCGAGTGCGGGGTAAAGGGTAATTTTTTTGAAAGGGTAAGCTCCCTATTACTACGACTCCACTGCCAGTCTGTTTCTCACCAGGCTGTATCTCATGAACCGTGATAGATAGACAGTTGAAATTTTCACAGATGATTTATTTCTCTTGCCGATCAAAACAGAATAAAATAAATATTTTAATGAGACTCCCACACAACAAACGTGATTATTTGCCGTTTATTGCCATTTATTGTTACCTGTCAAGTCCATCAAAAGAATGCAAGGAGTTAGTAGTGAGGATGAAGATGTGGTAAAATTAAAAAAGAAGGTGAAGGATGTGGGGGCGAGGAAGAAGAATGAAGAGAAAGAAAAGTATGATAAAAGATTCTCCCAAAACTTTAAATCCAATATAAAACTGTTTTGGAAAACGGTCAAGGCAGCCCGAGGTAGATCAGAGCATTCTAAGTTGAGTGTTATTAGGGATGAGGATGGCTCCATGCTGAAAGAGGAACATAAGGTGATGGAACGTTGGAAAGAACATTTCGAAAGTTTGTCTGAATGTGAGGATCAGCCAAGGGAAGGGTATCCCGACCATGAGGCAGAACCTAGTGTTGATAGCGTTATAAGTATGGAAGATATTGTCAAGGCAATGAAAAGCATGAGACTAGGTAAGGCTGCGGGATATGATAGGGTTTCGTTAGAAATGCTGAGGGCTGGTGAAGGCATTGTAGCTAGGAAATGGCACAGTACCTAAAAACTGGGGTACGACCGTCATAGTGCCGCTTTATAAAGGCAAAGGGTCTCAGCAGGTGTGAAAAAACTACCGCGGCATCAGCCTTCTCAGCATTGTAGGCAAACTATATGCAAAGGTGTTGATTGAAAGAGTACTGGATGTAACTGAAGAAAAGATATGGGATGTTCAAGCGGGTTTTAGAAAGGGAATGGGATGCTTGTTCCAAATCTTCTCCTTGAGACTTATTGTGGAAAAGCTCTTGGCCAAAAGTCAAAGGGTGTTCTGTGCGTTCGTAGACCTGGAGAAGGCTTATGATAAAGTTGTGAGGAATGACTTGTGGTCGACACTGTCTGTGTATGGGGTGGACAGCATCTTGCTGCGAGCTCTGAAGTCTCTCTATGAAGACTCCAGTGCTTGCGTTAGAATAAATGGGGCGTATACTGGCTGGTTTAGCATCCGCAAGGGTGTGAGACAGGGTTGTGTCGCATCTCCGTGGTTGTTCAATTTATTCATGGATAGTTGCCTGACTGATCTGAAAGAGAATGACTGTGGGATAAGGATGGGTGAGCTACTTGTGAAGTGCTTGTTATACGCCGATGACCAAGTTTTGTTCGCATAGTCGGTCGAAGAACTGCAGACAAAAGTCACGGTAATGGATGAGGCATTTAAAAGGAAAGGTATGAACATAAATGTGAGTAAACGAAAGTACTGGTCTTTGAAAAAGATGATGAAATGACTGAGTGCAAGATAACGATTAGAGGCGAAAGAGTGGAACAAGTAAAAGAATTTGTCTATTTGGGGAGCCTGTTTACGAGGGATGGAAAGTGTGAAGGTGATATAGAAAGAAGAGTAAAAGCGGGAAATTGTGTAAACGGTGCCTTGCACTCCATTGTGTGTAGCCGAAACATCTCCAATAGACCTAGATTGGCCATTCACAGTGGCGTGCTGGTCCCAACACTTATGTATGGTAGCGAGACTTGGGTGTGGCAAAAGAAGCAAGAAAGTAGAATTAATGCAGTAGAAAAGAGGTCCTTGAGAAGTACACATACTTCTCAAGGACCTCTTTTCTACTGCGTGTTACTTTGAATGACAGGATACGCAATAGACAACAAATATATATTGCGAATGTGAGTGGAAGGGTTGGTAAGGGTCGTCCCAGGCGGACATACATCGACCAGATAGGGAATGTATTAGCAAAGGGAAAGATAAAAAGTACCCGGAACCGGCGTGCGTGCATGCAACGACTTATGAACGTTGATGAAGCGAAGGTGATCTGTCAGTATCGTGGCAAGTGGCAGTCCCTGTTCTCTGCCTACCCCTCTGGGATACAGGCTTGAGGTTATGTATGTATTGCCAGATATGATATTGACGACCTCCGTGGCACAGCGATAGCGCAACTGCCTACCATGCAAGAGCCAGAAGGCCAGAGGCCAGAAGCAATGTATGTGCCAGTAGGTAAATGTTATGTTAAGTAATAACGGCAACATGTAGACGCCTAAAATATTTAAATGTTGATAATGATAGGGTACCCTTCGTGCGCGACTCGCACTTGGCTGATTTTTTAGAGTAATCATGGTTGAAAGTTGACTACGTATTCGTGATAGTTTATTTACTACTTCTGTCTCTGCTATTGGCATCTATTATTTGATCTAATCTTAGTCCGTTCGTCTTATAACATTTATTAGTGAATACAAACAATGATCTCAATGTTTTAAATAAACGTATTTACGTAATTTATATTCAATACTAGCCGACCCAGCGAACTTCGTACCGCCTAACAGTCGATTCTTTAAATTTATTTATTTTTCTCTCCGTAAGAACCATCCTCGTACTTCAAGGAATATTCTAAAAAAACAATTAGCGAATTCGGTTCAACTGCTCTCGATATTTGCGCTTACCAACACATTCAGCGATTAATTTTTATATTATAGATAAATTACGTAACCTGAGACAAGCGATTGTGGCCTAGTGGAACCGAGTGATTGGAAATAATCACTAGCGTTAGCAACAACAGGCGCGATCAGGGGCTGGATAGGTGACCGTCCCGTAACTACCGCTAGTGGCATTTTTCCCGAGCGCTTCCGTGCTTCGCAGGACTCATTAAGCCGTTGGTGCCGGCTGTCGTGTAATGGCAGTAGTTAAGCCAGCAACCTTTCGACAGCAAGGCCCGCCACCGTCTTACAATCCTGCACCTATCCGGAATCGGCCCCCTTGGTGGAGTATGGCCTAAACATCATGCTATGCGAGATAATCGCGGACAACATACGTAGAAACACATAGTATTAGGTCACTGAGAACCTTAATTTTTTTTTTAATTCGGTTAATACAATTATTTTTTAACTTAGAACCCTTGTGTAATGAACGCCCCCATTGCAATTCCACCGGCATATTTTACTGCTCCATTGGAGTCGGCCACGATTCTCAGTTTGTCGCAGACAGCAAAACACTGTAATTACATAATTGAACCGACCGAGAACTTGCAATTACGGACATGCGAACGCCGCTTTGTGGAACATAAACACTTTACTGTGGGAGGATATATTACATACCCGAGGTTTACCTAGTTACATTTGGCACCAAAAATACGACGCACTCAATCATACCATTAGCAAAGTCAGGAGTGAAGATTATACCTCATACCAAAGTATGTCTGATTTACGCACTCGGCTCTGCATGAAATGTGTCTTCGCTAGCAGAGATTAATGTGACCGCGGACGGACATTTGGAGGCGGTAAGTTGAGTTAGAATATTATGTTCGTGTTCGAGGCCTTATAGGCGGCTTGATAACTTCCGACAGTAAGGCTGGGCGCATGCTGAAACGCAGGCGATGCAGCACAGCGCAGCACAGATAAGTACAGGGCAGGCCAGTTGAGGCGCACATAGATTCCCACCCACCGCATGCTGCGACGCAACTATTCGCTCCATTCCTTGGCAATTCTCACCCATAATAATTCTTTCAATGTCTTTTTTGAATAGTCTGGATGATGTGTATCATACAAACAAGGTTCACAACGAACTAATTCAATTGAATGTTCTGCCATTGCAACAAAATTGTTAGTAAACATACGCCTCAGCATGCGCCCAGCCTAAGGCCCGCTACTGTCTTACAATCCTCCACCAGCAGCAGCAGTAGACGGTGATTGGACAGCCATAAGCTTGGTCGTCTAAAACTACCGACTGCGAAAAGCTGTCTTGCCTGAGTGTTTTCAGTGTTTGCTGTAGAAATGATCTATCTGGATGGTAATTTAACAGCCAAAAATGTCTCTGGTCAAGCCGGAACCAGGCCTTGTTAAATTTGTCGCTTATAAAAGTCCAATAAAGTACCAGCACTCTACGCGCGGATAGATCATTTCTACAATGATCTATATGGATGGTAATTTAACAGCCAAAAATGTCTCTGGTCAAGCCGGAACCAGGCCTTGTTAAATTTGTCGCTTATAAAAGTCCAATAAAGTACCAGCACTCTACGCGCGAAGGTCCAGCGCGTGCGACCTCCAGGGCCGTGCCCCTAATTTGTGCAATTGACGACAGCGCCGCGCTAATGGGCATCACCCAGGAACGTATTCAGAACTCCTTTGGAAAGAGCTCATGGTTGGCAAGTATCGCTTAGCCAATTACAAGAACTACCAAGCAAGTACATTGTACAAGTACGTTCAAACATTCTTAGTAAGTAAGCGACTTAAAATGGATCTTGGGCAACGAACAAGACCATTTCTCTACTGAGTGTTTATTTTTCAGAACAAACAACTTTTAAAAACCTATTTAGAGGCTAAAAATTCCACCCATGCTGGGATTCGAACCCGTGACCTCTGGCTATCCGTGCCAGCGCTCTTCCAACTGAGCTAATGGGTGGAATTTTAATAATCTAAATAGGTTTTTAATATTGTCCTTAGCACGGGTTAGAGCATTAAAAAGAATATAAAACAACTTTTATTATAGTAGGAACTTCAAAAAATAGAAAAAAAACGGCTGCACAATAATACACAATCTCTAGCGAATATATGAAATTCGCTAGAGCAATTATAAAAAAAATATCATAGAAAAGCTAACAATATAACATGCATTCGCTGGGCCTTCTTTCCATCCGCGTTTTATAATGCCTTTAAATCAAAATGGTAGCATCGCTCGAAATTCCTCACTCAGTGCGCCTACAAAAAGTAAATCTAAACTGTTTTATGAAATGATAAAGTCTTATTCAAAGCAACGCCGAAACTGCGGCTTAATAAACGTCAAAGTCAAACTAGGTGTGCGTTTCAAAATCTAGATCATTTTGGAGAAAAAATGGACAACAAAAACTCCAAATTCAGTACTTTCAAAGTCCTTAATTAACAGAGTTTAGCCTAACTACAATCTGTTAGCTTTTAGAATATACCTCGGGCTCTAGAGTAGGCTTCGGTTTTCACCGAAACCACACGAGTGTAATACTACTTCCTGCTCTGTATAAAGCTTTTCTTCTCTATTTTGAAAAGTTATGTGAATATAGTTATTATATTACTTTCGATATTTCTATTACACCCGATGTAGCCGAGGTATATTCAAAAAGGTAACAGACTGTACTTCGTGGATTCGTAAGATTTCTCATATAACTTCACAGACATCTCTCAACTCAAAAAATAAATAATCTCTTTAGGAGTGATTGGAAGAGATTTCAAAAAACCTCTTAGTGCAAAGACATGACTGATACTTTAGCACCACAAAACGCGTTACTCACGCCATCGTATGACCCATGCATGTGTGCCTTTTTCAAGAGACAAAATGTGTAATATAAGGGAGTCACGATCAATATTGAGAAATGTATTAATGAATGTGTCTAGTCTCTCATGTGGGCTAGACCGACTAAGTTGTTAGGGTGGTATAGGTGCTGGGCAAGCCTACACCTACTAAGTGGTGGAGTATGACCTAACCTTCCTTCGATGCAGGAAGAGACCCGTGCTCCAGCAGTGGGGACATACAAAGGGTTGATATCAAAGCCTACACCATCTAAAAAACAATGTCCCAGGCACTGCAGCGTGCGAGTAGTCCTTTCACCCATCTAGCGTGAGTGGACGCTACCACTGGACGCTATATAAATCATTTCATTACACAGACGCAAATTCCAATGTCATTCCTGAGCGATCCTGTACATAACTCACCAGTAGACCGTGGTGTGGTATAAGCTGGATTGTTTGATGACTGGACGTCATCAAACAATCCAACTGTGACGTCTTCACGGCTGTCAGCAAGATGTCACACCTCTATTTTAAACTTTTGTCGAGAAGAGAAAAGATTACATCATCAAATTTTCAACCTTTTCTTCTGTATTTTCAATAAAGGAAGATCCGCATTCCATGCCACTTGTTGGTGATCTTGACACTAGAATTTAGACATCCGGGAGTTGATTTCTATCGGGTGTTCTTTGAAATATAACGTCTCTTTTAGGGCCATTACACAATATCTCAATTTGATGGAATCCTAAGCGTCAACATTCTAGAATAACTTCTAGGTCTTCCCAATCTAAGCAAATCCACGTCTTTTTTTCTCATAGGTACCAACCATCCAGGCATTTAAGTAACGAGAAATGTTGATGAAAAATTTAAGCAGCCTCAGAGTTTCTTATTCCGATCATTACTTCGGGAATTGTTCTGATCACGAACTCAAGCAGTTTGTATGCATTCACTTCGGGCACAGACCTTCTCATAGAGAGACGGTGTGGGCGTAATCACTACCTGTGCCCATCACGGTTTAGCGATATAAGTACATATGTTAGAAATTCGCGTTTCTTACACCGTCAGCGAGTCGTATTGTTAGTACAAATCCACAAACATAAATTTGTGAATGAATGAATTAATGAATGAGTACATAAAAAAATCTGAGTTCTAAAACTGTTGTAACATATTTCCACCGATTTATAGGCGGTGATATGTTTATTAAGTGACAGTAAGTTTCTCCCAAATGAACTCCCAAAAACAATAATAATTATGAGATTCACGCACAACGGTCCAACTATTGTTAATCACCCTAGGTATATTAAAGCCATTGTTTATGCCCAGTCAGTACTTGCTGCATTAAGGACAGGATAATAGCAGGAAGTACGTATGACATCATCATACGCTGGTGGTTACTGTATCGGTCAGGGTTACGAATTTGTATTTTGTAGTCACATTCTCGTACCGTGTTGTGTGCAATCACTTCATTTGTACGAGCGGCGGGCATAATTAATAACTATACAGCACCTTTGTCATCAAGGGAGATATCTGATTCATTATAATCATAAAATACACACACTCTCTAAAATGGGAGTTGTACTGGGCAACACGAAGAACTTACTATGGGGAAAATACGTATATTTTTATAAACCTCTCCGTGTATCAGTATCAGCTAACTTAGGTTAGCTGGTAGATAATGCTAAGTAGCATTAAGCTCGCCTATGTGCAAAATTTTTATGCAATAAAGAATTTTAATAATAATAATAATAATATCACTGAAGGGTAGGCAGAGACCAGGCTTTGCCACTTGCCACGATCCTGACAGACTTATTTCGCTTGATCACATTAATTTGCCGTGGCGTGCAGGTTTCTTTTCTGGTCCTTTTCTGATAGAGGATTATTTAATTTTAGTCGAAGTGTGTCCGCCTGGGACATAACCAACGCCCACCCGAAATATAAAAACTGTGCTGTATGAACAGAGTAGTGCTTACAAATTATATTTCGTGACATAGTTGGTCGCGATGGGTGACTCATGAAGATTCATATATCCGACAGTGGACAAACAAATGCTAAAGAAGAAGAAGAGACATAGTAGGTGTTATCAGAAGACGATGAAATTTAAATGGCGACCTTGCTTCTTGTTAAATTACAGATACAAGTCAACGAGGTCAACGAGGTACCGAACAATAAAAAATAGAGGTCGAGCAAAATAGTTCGATTGCCTCTATTAGTTCAATTATTAACTTACTTCTATTAGTCTCAGTAGAAATCCGATATCAATGAAACGATCCATTAAAAATGGGATTGCCAGTGTAGAGTGAACTGTCAATCTTGATTAAGACAATCTTTTGACCGACAACGACGAAGCCTAGAGCCGGATAATGTTATTGACATGTGTTTCTTATGAGTATATTATGTTAAGGATACTTAACAGTGATTTTAGGAACTAGGAGCATTGGCGTCATCGTTAGAGCAAGGTTATGGCTGAACCGAAAAAAGCTTTACAACTTACGCTCAGTACTAAGACCTCACAAAATGAACCGCCACGTATTTCTGGCAGAACAAAAGCGTCTCCAAACTCTCCATGGTGCCCCAAGATACAATGTAATTTAGTTTGGTGATCAAAGTTTATATATACTATTAAGTTTTGTTCTGCCCAACAAACATTTTTGTTTTATTGATTTAACTTCGTCAGACGCCAAATTGTCCGGAACAAATCAAAGCTTTAAGCGATTAAGTAATCAATGGGCTGAATAGGTAGATTTAATATACAACTGAAGGAAAAATTACAAAATAAAGGTGAAATTAGCTTTCCCAAAAGCTGCTGTACAGTTCGAAGATATTCAAAATCTACATAGTGACGATTATTTATTTTTATTTATTGAAAGAAACAAATAAATGTACAATATAGTTCCAAGTCAGAAAAATCTTGCATATGATATATATTACAGATACGAGGGGCATGCCAAAAGAAACTAGATACTCAAAAATTATAAAATTTATTCTTTATTACAAGTATCGATCTTTTCAAAGTATTCACCCTGAGCACGTATACAATTTTCCATACGTCTGAACCAATTGGAAAATACCTGTGACCACTCTTCTTTAGATACCCCAGAAATCTCGAAATTATAGGCAACCAGCGCATCTTCTTTGCTTTCAAACCTCTTCCCCTTTAGTTTTTCTTTGATTTTTGGAAACAAGTAAAAATCACAAGGCGCTAGGTCAGGGGAATATGGCGGGTGAGGGAGAGTTGACACATTTTTCGAGTTGAAAAAGTCAAGTGTTCAGGCAGACGTGTGCGGCGCCGCATTGTCGTGGTGCCAGAGAAGGTGCCGGATTCCTGACTTCGGTCGCTTGTCACACCAAGCTGATATTACTGTTGGAGCACAAACTGTCACATACCATTCGGAGTTCACCGTTCTTTCTTTCTCTAGCACAACAGTAGCAATATGACCCATTTTGCAGAAAAACGAGGCGACCATTTGTTTCTGTGTGCTTCGTGCACGGCGACATTTCGTTGGAGTTGGCTCGTCTTCAAATCACCATACAGTCGACTGTCGCTTTGATTCGGGATCATAGTTATATAGCCATGTTTCGTCACCAGTCAGTATATCATATACGTTTTTTTTCTCGCCTCCGTTGAATTTATCTATCATGAATAGGCACCAATCCACCCGACGGTCTTTCTGCTCATCGGTAAGTTTGTGCGGCACCCATCTCGAACAACGTTTACGGAGAGAAAGGTGGTCGTGAATTATGGTTTGCATTGCTGCTGATCCAATTCCCAGTTCTCGCTCTAGCTCTACATATGTAATTCGTCGGTTTTCGCGAATAAGTTTTTCCACTGCACGAACGTTTTCTTGCGTGACCGCGGTTGGCGGCCGTCCTGTCTTCGCTTCATCTTCGAGACATCCCCGTCCTCTTTTAAATTCAGCAAACCAATTGGTCAGGGTGTAGCAAAGGGTGTGCAAGGGAAAAACACTTAGAAAAATTTCGCAAAAAAAATTGGCTCCCCGTAACCCATTCTTTTTATATTTTTAATCAAAGGGCGGCATCACAATGAGCAACTTTTCCCCCTAAAAAAAATCTCTAAATTAAATATTTCAGATTTTACAGGCGATTTAAATTTTATATGGCTAA
This sequence comes from Yponomeuta sedellus, assembly GCA_934045075.1. Classification (NCBI taxonomy): domain Eukaryota; kingdom Metazoa; phylum Arthropoda; class Insecta; order Lepidoptera; family Yponomeutidae; genus Yponomeuta; species Yponomeuta sedellus. The sequence goes on from OW203744.1 coordinate 869,956, forward strand.
GCACTTAGAAGAAAAATGGACTTCAGAAAACAGGTCCCCGTAGCCCCTTCTTTTTATAAATAAAATAAATAAATAAAATAAATATTCATGGACATATTACACAGATCTCGTTAGCCCTATACTAAGTACAACTAAATGACTTGTGTTATAGGTGCTAACTCGACGATAGATTTAATACAATAAATACATAGATAACATCCAAGACCCGAGACAAACTAGAAAAGTTCGTTTCCTAGTTTGACCCGGCCGGGGATCGAACCCGAGACCTTCGGTTCAGCGGAGTCAGCATGCCAAACCGCTGCGCTACCGAGGCCGTCAATTCGTTATATTTTTATATTCGTCGTTATATTTTTAATCAAAGGGGGGCATAAAAATGAGCAACTTTTCCCCCTAAAAAAATTATCTAAATTAAATATTTCAGATTTTACAGGCGATTTAAATTTTATATGGCTAAACACAGAAGTAAAATTTACTTCAGAAAACAGGTCCCCGTAGCCCCTTCTTTTTATATTTTTAATCAAAGGAGGGCATCAAAATGAGCAACTTTTCCCCCTAAAAAAAATCTTTAAATTAAATATTTCAGATTTTACAGGCGATTTAAGTTGCCGAACTCTTTAAATTTCATTTTACGAAGAGCAAAAAACACGTCCGCACCTCGTGGCCGATCGCGCGGTGTGGCCGCGCGTCAGGATGCAGTAATCGTAAACTTTTTGTAAGAGTAAATGAAAGTTGATGTAAGGAAGTAGCATTGCAGCATTTTTTCCATATAATTTCTTCGGATTTATATACGACTGCTCTAAAGTTGAGTTATTATTTCAGAGTTCTGTTTTTAATTTTCTTGGGTTCGGTTTAGTATTTTTAAGGGTTCTGTTTATTTGTATTTTGTTACTTATCGTCTTTTTGGGGTGTAGGTTTTTAAGGGATTGTAGTTAAGTGAGGTTTTCACTTTCGTTTAGTATTTTTCAGGGTTCTGTTTTTTTGGGTTTCGTTCATTGTAGTCTTTACGGGGTCAAAGTTTTTCGGATTTATATACGACTGCTCTAAAGTTGAGTTATTATTTCAGAGTTCTGTTTTTAATTTTCTTGGGTTCGGTTTAGTATTTTTAAGGGTTCTGTTTATTTGGGTTTTGTTACTTATCGTCTTTTTGGGGTGTAGGTTTTTAAGGGATTGTAGTTAAGTGAGGTTTTCACTTTCGTTTAGTATTTTTCAGGGTTCTGTTTTTTTGGGTTTCGTTCATTGTAGTCTTTACGGGGTCAAAGTTTTTAAGGGATTGTGATTTAGTGGGGTTTTCACATTTAGTATCTTTCAGAGTTTTTCTCATTTTCCGTATTTTGTAGTGGTTTTGTTAACTTTAATACAATATGGACCCACTCCAATTTCTTCGGGCCGAGAACTACCGCCTGTGGGAATTTCCATTGTACGTTAGTACTGAGGACGAAGCTATAAATGCCGCGAAAAATTGGCTTTTAATACCATCACGACCACGTCGTTGCCCTAGCTGCAGGGGCAACATGAGTGAGGAGCGTAAAGATTCATATAAGCTTGGATACCGTTGGCGCTGCTGGCGGTGCAGTCGAGATCGGTCAGGGCTGCAGTCCACAAAATCACCCCTTAGCAATACTATGTTTGAGCGTAGCCAGGTGAGCATCATAAATTATCTGCGAACGATAATTCATTTTTTGAGGCGCGACAAGGTGACGCAGGTGGCCAAAGACTGTAAAGTCACTAAAAAGACAGTAATTCAGGTTTTCCATTTCTTTAGAGAGGTGTGCGAGATAGCTGAGGCACACGACAGGGAGAAGTTAGGCGGTCACGACGACATCGTGGAAGTGGACGAAACCCACTTGTATACAAGGAAATATCACAGAGGCCGTCTCCTTAGGAGACAAACCTGGTCTTTCGGCTGCATGAGCCGGAAGACAAAAAAAGTACACGTCGAGCTGATCCCGGACAAAACGCGTACTACTCTGGATCCAATAGTGGAGGAAAATGTTGCGCCCGCCACCTACATTATGTCCGATATGCACCGGGCCTACACCGGCATAAATATTCGCCTAGGGATGCGTGGCCATTCGACTGTCAACCACAGCCAAGAATTTGTGGCTGGTACTGTCGACATACAGGCTCACGCATCTCTAGGAATCCCACTGCAGGATGGCAGGGTAAGGGTAAAAGTGCACACCAATAATATTGAGAGACTTTGGTTAAAGCTCAAGCTTCATTGCCGCACCTGTCATAGTGACAGGCGCCTCAAGTGGTACATGGGTGAATTTATGTACCGGGAAAATATTTTAAAGCACCTGCCTAGCGACGCCGCCATGTTCCGGCGATTCTTAAGGGACTGTCATAGGGTATACCCTGGGCTAGGCCGACGGGGTATTAAAGCCAATAACTGTCGTTGTCGAAGTTGCAACCGTCGGTAAAAAATTATACCCGGCCACTCAGAAAGTATTGCGAAAAAAAGTTATTATGTATAAGACACTGTCCACTTGTAAGTAATTGTTTTGAAAACGTCGATAGCGTTTGAGAAGGCCGTGGAAGAGGTGTCTGCGGAGGACTGGAAATAATGTTTTGAAAATTGGTTCAGACGCATGAAACTTTGTATAGAGGCATGTGGAGAGTTCTTTGAAAAGATTTAATAAAAATATTTTTTTCATAGAAGTTAGTTTTTTAGTTTCTCAAAACTTTCTGAGTGTCCCACGTAATGATGGATGAGTCATCATCATCAATCATCATATCACTGGGACTACAAAGCCAAACCGGGCAGTCCGCAGCGTATTACGTCAATCTCGACATGGACAGACAACTGCGCTAACCTAAATTGTAAGAGCCATACGCGCTGACAGCCGACTGAGATGCTGTATGGTTTCTGCCAGTCTTCATCTTAGACAAACTACCGCTGGTATATCTTCTGGGAAAACCGGTGCACCCAAAAGAGTAAATGCAGCTTTGTGCACATATAAAATTTAAATCGCCTGTAAAATCTGAAATATTTAATTTAGAGATTTTTTTTAGGGGGAAAAGTTGCTCATTTTGATGCCTTCCTTTGATTAAAAATATAAAAAAAAGGGGCTACGGGGACCTGTTTTCTGAAGTCCATTTTTCTTCAAAGTGCTTAGCCATATAAAATTTAAATCGCCTGTAAAATCTGAAATATTTAATTTAGAGATTTTTTTTAGGGGGAAAAGTTGCTCATTTTGATGCCTTCCTTTGATTAAAAATATAAAAAAAAGGGGCTACGGGGACCTGTTTTCTGAAGTCCATTTTTCTTCAGTGCTTAGCCATATAAAATTTAAATCGCCTGTAAAATCTGAAATATTTAATTTAGAGATTTTTTTTAGGAGGAAAAGTTGCTCATTTTGATGCCCCCCTTTGATTAAAAATATAAAAAGAAGGGGTTACGGGGACCCTATTTTTTTTTTGCAAAATTTTTCTGTGTTTTTTCCCTTGCACACCCTTTGCTACACCATGACCATTAAATGAGAAAAGAGTATCTAACTTCTATTGGCATGCCCCTTGTATATGCATATGCAATTGTTAAACCAGCGACGTTTTCTGTAGATTAATACAAAAACATGAAAAATCAAAACTCTTTCTTATGCTGCTAATGACAGTCAAGGAGGAAGTTAGTTGACTACCTCCAACAGTACATCGACCCCTACACATTTGCAATATGTTCTGTTATGTTACCTTGAATTAGACTTTAGATCTTGAATATCGTAGAACGCATTCTGAACTGCAAAAATGAGACGGAAAGTAGAAGAGAAAGCGAAATGTTAATGGAAAATTAATCATTCTTAGCCTATCGCTAGATAATGGCCGTTTTCCATTTCTCATGATCCCTTACCATCCTCATCCGGGAATTTACTATTTCATCAAATATCTTCTTCTCTACTGGTGGCAATGTAAACGTTTATTTGAAATATCACTTGAAACCAAAACGAAGTCACTAGAAACAGTTAAACACAGACATAAGTTTGGCACTCTTGGCGTTTGGCGTTCTGGCACTTGATTCGATCCACAATGCGCGGCATTGTGGATCGAATCTCGAGACCACAATGCCGCGCTCGTTTATTAAATAAAGCTTAATAAGCAGAAGAAAACATGGAGTGTCCGGTTTATCGATTCCCTTACCATGAAGCACAGCGTCGAATTCAACTGTTCAGCTTTATTCGTGTTTGACCGATCAGAACTCTCAGAACAATATTTTAAGACACTAAGGTAATAAAAAACAGGACGACGACGGTCAGTGGGCAGACCAGCAGCCCGTTATTCCGACGACATAGTTAAGTCAGTGGAAGGTCCATGGATGCGGATGGCACGGACCATGAGAGATGGCATCTGGGGGAAAAAGCCCATACCCAGCAGTGGGCAGCGGACGGCTGATGATGATGAAGGTAATAAGGCATTGTAAATTATGAATATATTCCTATGAAAGGGTTATTCGAATAACCCTTTTAAATATGCTATTAAACAGTCTATAACGGTGGCCAAGTCGGTGAACTTTGTTCACAATTTAAATTCTATATTGTCAATTTAAATTCTAAATTTACTGTTTTTGTTTTTCTTTACTTTAAAGATAAGATAACAGTTAGATATCCACAAGTATCTTTGAGTCTGTAGTTGGCTGTACATGAGGACAACGACAACAGCAGTAACTCACGATATTTTTGCGTTTATTTATTCTGAAATACGATATCACTGTGTGTGTCAACAATCATCCTCCTTTCTCAATCCAGATCTATTTGCATACTTTTGCGTTTCATCTTATTTCAATATATTTATTTATATTTCTTGTTTTGGGTCTCTTTCACAGTATTCCTATGTTACTTATGAGATCTTTACCCCTTTCATCTTTTTATTTTAATTCAGTGAATATCTGCTACGTATCTGGTCGCTAACGTAAGTTTCTCGTCGCTAAGCTCATCTCCAAGTTAAATTTTCTCATGTCTTTCTATGTATTCAATCAGCTATTGCGCCATATCTAATCCATCTGGTAGAGAGGTGTAACTATGTTACGTCAAGCAAGAGTATGAGTGAACACGGTATCAACCCTCTCTGTCCCCGCTGCCTGCTGGGGTACGGGTGGAATGGGGTACTGCGAAGCAGGAAGGTTAGGCCATACTCCACCACGGGGGGTCAAGTTCGGGTTGGTGGAGGGTTGTAAGACAGTGGCGGGTCTTACTGTCAGAAGTTATCAAGCCGCCCATAGGGCCTTTGACGGCTTAACGACTGCCGCTACATGACAGTCGGCACCAACGGCATAACGTACCTTGCGAAGCATGCCACTAGCGGTAGACACGGGAGGGTCACCGATCCAGCACCTGACCGCACCTGTTGTTGCTTAATCCAAGTGATTGATTCCAAGCACTCGGTTCGACCATGCCACGAACGCTTCAGTTGTGAACACGGGCTGTAGTTTTCCAGTCTCGTTGAGTCCCTGGGAGCTTCAAACCTCAACACTTGAAATCGGCAATCCGCAAAGTCATGCTCTCCGATAGGCCTGCCCTGCAGTATGACGCATTCTGCTTTTGCCTAAATTTAGTTTATTGACAGTGTTATCGTATCGACAGAGGAGACCGCAAGAGCGCAGTAGCGGGGCCCTGCCCACGCGATCCGACGTATCATGACATCATCTGGCACAAGGGCCGGGCTAACGTACACCTGCTCGTAGGTACATTGCTGCGAATCGTAGCCGTTCTTTGGTTGTTGCTAAGGTTTTTTTTGTAACTACCAGTGGTGTATGGCGATTGTCAGCAACGATTTGTCTTGCCCCAAGCATGATAGCGCAACAAACTGTTTTATCGTCCTCTGTACTACTGCCGTCTGGCTTAATTTTAATAAGTAAAGATGGCGCTACACTAACGCACAATAAAAACGTTGGTTGCTGGGTCGTGTCGTGATGCAACTCCTAGATTATTTTGTTAGTTTAGGCTAACCCTATATCAGTATTACCCAGGTCCTAAGCCATACTCGTCCATACTTTGATTACAGATTTCAAACGGTTTTGCCTTTTGTCTGGGTGTTTTTTTTGTTTGTGATGCCCTTATCTTGTTGCCATATCACAGTGATTATGTTCGGTTAAAGTGAGGGACTTTTTTTATTGATAGTCATCATGATCGTTGTTAACAGTGCTTCTTTTTACAGATAGGTTCCATGTCCAGAATTAACTTGAACTCGAAATAGGTTCAACTTGGAGGCTCTTCAAAAGTCGGAAGAGCAATATTTTGCCTGGCATGACAGTAAAAATTCAAAAATATCTGGCCAAATCCCGGCGCCCGGTCATTTCGTTACCTAAGCATTGAACTATGCATTAGGTAATAATGAATTTATTACAGACTCGGACTTCGTGGGAGAAAAATATTCGATTCATTAATATTAATCGACTGCCTCTGCGTACAGTTTACTATGATGACGCTAGTGGTGACCGGGCGTAGTGTACTTTTACTACCAAAGGCTGGCCGTCCAGAAGTCTGTCCCGGTGCCGCCTTAGACATTCCTATACAATGACTGAGCTTTTTACTAAACAAGAGTAGGATGCCGTAGTTTATTGACGAGTCTGATAAATCTTTTAAATTACATCTTATCCTGTGACGAGATAACCAGTTAAAGATGTCACAAGTATGCAGAAACACCTAACTGAAGCGATTACTTTATTTTACTTCAGCGTCCCATGACTACCGCTAGTGGCATTTTTCCGAGCGCTTCCGTGCTTCGCAAGGCACGTTAAGCCGTTGGTGCCGGCTGTCATATAATGGCAGTCGTTAAGCCATTTCAGAGGCCTTATGGGCGGCTTGATAACTTCTGACAGTAGGTAAGGCTCGCCACTGTCTTACAATCCTCCACCAAGGCGGACTTGGCCCTCGTGGTGGAGTATGGCCTAACCTTCCTGCGATGCAGGAAGAGACCCGTGCCCCAGCAGTGGGGACATACAAGGGTTGATAACGACGACGACTTCAGCCATGATGATATCAACCCTTTGTAGGTATGTCCCCACTGCTGGGGACATACCTGGGGCACGGGAAGTATAGCAGGAAGGTTAGGTCATACTCCATTACAGGGGCCAAGTGCGTGAACTTTAGCCACATCTTATTTTATCATCACACTAATATTATAAAGCCGAAACTTTGTGTGTATGTTTGTTACTTCTTCACGTCTAAACGGATGGAGCGATTTTAATAAAATTTGGTATGGAGTTAGCTGAAACCCTGGATTAACACATACGGCTACGTTTTGGCTACGTTTTACTGCGGAAAAATCGTAGCCAAAAGGAAACAAAAAAGTATTACATGTCAATATCATAAGAATGTCATTCTGCGATGTCAATCAATTATACTTGGTCTATATAAGCGTAAAAAATACACGATATTTTATAAATTTTATAATAAGACAAAAAATAATAATACATAGAGTAGTATACATAATTATTCTGCTAAATAAACTATAAAACTCAAAAAGCTACGATATTCTAAACCTGTCATAATGATATTGTGTTACGTTATTTCAACAACCACCAAACACGTGTAATATTATCGATTCACGATTAATCCAAACTGAGCTGAGCCTGTGCCAATAAATACATTATCTGGCGTGCGAAAATCCATGCTGATTGCTGCCAGGAGCAATATTGATATACAATCACGGTGGCAATCGTTAAACCATGTCAGAGGCCTCAAGGGCGGCTTGATAAATTTTGACAGTAATGCCCGCGACTGTCTTACAATCCTATACCAACACGGGGGCCAACCCCGTGGTGGAGTATGGCCTAACCTTTCTGTGATGCAGGAAGAGACCCGTGCTGATGTCGATCCTAGTCGGCCCTGTGCACGCGTGCGCCCACCGTTTTGCTATGTCCCACTGTGAATTGTACAATAACGTTACTAATTGGCAGACACACAAATATAGGTACAGTGCTACACAAGAAATAAGTCTCGCGGATGTACCTCCACAGATGACCAATTTTGGGTGTGCGGCAAGTTAATCGACCAATCAGATAATTTCATTTTATGGCAGGCCGCGCGCCTTTGTTGCTATTGGTTGATTCAACGTCATCGATGCAGGTGACTATTAGTTTGGCAATATTAGCGTGAGCGCTACTGCGGCAATCAATTCTGCATCTTAACCGTATCGGTTAAAGATCATGTTGAATGTACTTATAGCTTCGGGTACTTTCGTTACACTTCTTCATAGTCTGCGCGAACGTAGATTCCCAAAGGGACTTTTATAATGTGTAGTACTGTACTAAGTGTTTCGCAGCAGGAGGTAAAACAATTATCTACGATACGCTTCATTGAGTAAAGTTGTTGTCACGATGGGATATTTTTGTCTTATTGTGTAGTCTATAATCGTCTTATTGTAGGGCACATGCCTTCACTCAGATAGAGAGAGAGAAAGAGAAAGAGAGAGACATAATTTATGGCCAACGCGATTGGCATTTTCAAGCGCTGACTTAGGCTAGGCGCGCACGGGTTACTTTTGTCACCGTGACTGTTTCGTCACTCCGTTGATATGTATGGAGATGCGCGAAATGTCGCCCAGTTGTCACGTCGTAACATACGCGCATCTCCATACATATCTACGGTAGGTATTGATAAGAGTGACGAAATAGTCACGGTGACAAAAGTAACCCGTACGCGCCTAGCCTTAGTTGAACACTTCCGGTTTCCTCACGACGTTTTGCTTTACCGCTAGCGAGTGGTGTTGCTAGTATAACTTCAAATGTACATAACTAAGAAAACTCATTAGTACATTCCCCGGCATTCGTACTTCGTACCCACGACCTCCCGATTGAGAAGCCACCACTCCTCTACCAACGCTCTATTTTTTTTAATATCATTTAATTTTATTTTAATTCTTTATAGTGGGTAAATGTACAAGGGCGTGCTTAATACAAGAAGCATTCTCTTCCAGCAAACATTTGGTGTTGAAGAGACAGGCAAAGGGTAGTGCAGGAAAAAAAGGTGAAATACGAGTACAATAATAAACTTACATAAACATAGGGAGATGCATTAACTTAGATCTACATAAGCCTGAATAAAAAAAATTATATACCTACACAAACGATAATACATAGATGAATAAATAAATATAATAATTAGCGGTAGCGCATCTGCCTACCATGCAAGGGGTCCCGGGTGCGATCCCCGGCTGGGGACAAAAAAAAAACCGATGGCTTGGATGTTTACATTTTTGTGACGTCGTTGTTTCTGTTTCCTACAACACAGGGTATCGTGTTGTAGGACTTCACCCAGTGTGAAGCTAGAAGCAATGTATGTAAATGTTATGTTATCCTAATTATACGTACAGACACAATGAAGATAATGTATTTAATTTTTCGGTGTACATATTAAAGCGTTCTAATCTAATCTTGGACCCTAGCTTCATTTTGTTAGCAGTGAAACCCCAAACTCTCACTGCTTTTTAAGCTCATCCGCATATCGATTACCCTCCTCTCGACAGACTGACAGACGCGCCAAATGGACACATGATTCACTGACCACTCGATAAGCAGACACGAGAGCCTTTGATGGTAACTGTTACGAGGTAGCTTTCTGCCTGACCGGTGTCACGATGAGAGGCTGGATCTAAAAATAACTTAATTAAAACTGAGCGACCAACGTTTCAATCTGATCTGATGAAAATTAGAGGATGCCGGAGGGATTTACGGTGAAAAGGGACGCGACATTATTCTAGGGAGGTTTCATTAAGGCAGGACGTCATACCACCTGAGTTTACGTACCAGCATAGTCCAAGAAATGTAATAAGGTTAGGAGATGACATTACGTAAACGTGGCCCGGAAAAACATCACGAAGTATTTTAAAAACCTATTTAGAGGCTAAAAATTCCACCCATGCCGGGATTCGAATCCGCGACCTCTGGCTATCCGTGCCAGCGCTCTTCCAACTGAGTTAATGGGCGACTCACTGGTTCGAAATGTCACTGATGCCGGTGAGTCGCCCATTAGCTCAGTTGGAGAACGCTGGCACGGATAGCCAGAGGTCGCGGGTTCGAATCCCGGCATGGGTGGAATTTTCAGCCTCTAAATAGGTTTTTAAAATTGTCCTTAGCACGGGTTAGTGCATTAAAAAAGAATATAATCACGAAGTATTATCAAAATATTTTGTGTTTTATTTTTTTATTCTCTTACCAAAAAAATCTCACAAGATGGGAAATGGGTCGAGCATACTCGTATTTGCATTGAGCATTTTGAGCTCTGTCGGACTAATCAGGTTTAGATTTGCTTATGTCTTTACATCTGACCAATCACACGAAAAACGAGAAGGTGTCCAGGTTTTTTAATACCTCACGTAACAAAATGGTCGTCTTCTCAGCTCTAAATAGTAGATTTAGCCCAAACAAACCACATTGTTAAATATTTTACAGTATTCTATCAAAACTAATTAATGCTTATCTCATCCCTAAATACGAGTACGAGGACAACCTTATTTAGTTTGTAGATGTATTTTTATGTGCATGCATGTAACGTGCTTTGGATGTCAATCTAGCTTAAAACTTGTATATACTACAATTATATTGTATGGAATCAGGCGTTACTTTGCGGAAGTCCATAATAGCATTAAGATGTGAAAATTTATTTGAAATTGTACTAAGATTGTTATACAATTATACATGTCTAATAAACCAAAATAAAATAAAACTAATCACTACTGTTTTATTATAGACATCCATACACAACAATTTTACTGACTGCGAAGTCACACACAAAACAAAATCGTAGCTTGGCGATGATTATGGGCTCTAGCTATCAAACCAATCGTATGCGAATGGAGGACAACAAAGTTTTCAGTTAATCTGACTATCAAGTCCGAAGTTCCACGAACACGGCGCGCCCCGCCATGGCGTGACTGCGGGTTTCGGGAGCGGCATACCGATTAGGGGGTGAAACATACGCGGAAACTTTTTTTACATGTAGCCTATATACGGCCCACCGCAGAGAGATAGCATGGGCTTAATTAACAATCGTGTCCCCCGCGCCTTGACAATTTCAAGCGCTGAGGTATGTGAAGACCTTAGGCACGTAAGTTTCCTCGCGTTAATTTTCTGTGGTGCAGAAACTATTCATCATCATAATCAGCCGGTGCCAGTCCACTTCTGGACATAGGCCTCTCTCGGGACACGACACTATGGTGGCCAGAAAGTATTGTTTGGCACAAAATACTAAATAGGGCAGCAAAATAATCAGAATCGGCAGTAAATAATTTCAAATTGGAGTCTGCAGTTAAATAATTGATTGGTCAAGAAATCGTACGCTGAATTTTGTTAAGTTTAAAGCTGTAAATTAAAAAAGTATGCGTTTATTTATGTATCCCAAACTGGCGTTTTGAAAGAAAAGAAGAGAAGCAGAATAATCAGTCATAGTCTTTCAAAAATACGATTCGTTAAAACACAATAAAATAGTCTGTGATGGAGATTTTACAAGGAAACCACGTAACCAACGAAAGAGTTAAATAAACTACCTCTGGGGATTGCTGTACAGAAATCGTGTTTTGATAAACAAAGTCGTATCTTTAAAATATGTCGAAGTCGTCCAGAGTGGACATGAGTTAGAACAGAGTCTATTTAAAAAAAGAGACAAAGTAAAGAGATGGCAAGTTAAAAAAGAGACGAATTTAAAGAGAGTCGAGTTTAAAAAAATGTCAGAGTCGTCCGGAGGGGTATCTCTTTAATTCTGAGCTATCTTTTTACATACCAGGCTGGCTAAAATTTCGAACGTTGTCTACTCGAGTGCTATTCGTCAATCGAAGCTATACTACTTGCTACCCGACCTCTTGAACTTTCCATCTTACTCTGTCTCAGTCCCTCAGTCAACTCGAGTATCCGTTATTAAGATCCAAAACTTCACAGACAACACAATAATGTGCATAACAAAGTGTACAGTCACTATACGCGACCAAGCGTCTTCGCCGGTGCGACTAATTGTATCCTGTTACCTCCCGACACCCGCGACGCTGGCTTGCAGCAGACACATTCACAGATTCGATGCAGAAGAACAACCTTGTCTGCTGTCGATACTTTTCGCATAATAATTATTATTACATTTATAACAGTACGTAATACAGAGAATAGTGTAAAGAGGTTCGAAATTTCACTGATGCCGTGAGTCGCCAATTGGCTCAATTGGTAGAGCGCTGGCACGGATAGCCAGAGGTTGCGGGTTCGAATCCCGGCAAGGGTGAAATTTTTAGCCTCTAAATAGGTTTTTAAATTATTATTGTACAAGTTTATTATTTGTACACCTTATTTGTACAAGTCAAATATAATACCAACTAGGAGTGGGTCGTTGTCCGATTTTTCGACGACGAAACGCAACCGTTTTTTCTGGAACGAAAACAGGTCCTCGAAACGGTCCTCGTTCGCAACTGGTTTCATTGTATGCGAACGAGCAAGGCGCAGAGGACGGTCAAACGAGTGCGAACGAGACGAAATCACGAAACATCGGAAAAAATAAGTTGTTTTACACGATATTCGACTGTATAGTCATAGACATAAAGATTACTTTATTGTATCACAAACCAAAAGGAACGGAACGAGCAAGGAGCCGACGACGACGTCGCAATGAACTCATAACGTTCTAGGCTCTATTAATATAGCACTAAAGGACATATCCGCATCAAACAATCTAAGGACTGGTCTCGCGACGAACAAACGCTGGCACTGCTTTAGAGTCTCTGGCACTGCTTTATAATGAAACGTAAAACGGTCCTATCGTCGCGGAACACAAAACGGTCTTATAAAACGGTTCGTCTTTGCAACGATCACGCCTAATACCAACGCTGTAGCGGTGTTGCTAACACCCCTACACCGTTGGTATTACGACGGTGCGGTAGTCAACGGCTGATGAGACTGCCAATCCGCGGACGGCATTAAGTGATGATTAAGCCCATACCTCTGAAAAAAGGCATGAACCCTGCAGTGGGACGTGTATCATCATCATCATCAGCCACTGCTGCCCACTGACGCCTGGGGAAGACCCCCAATTTCTCACCGTCCCTTGCCATCCGCATCCACGGCACCTCCGCCGACTAAACTATATCGTCGGACCATCGGGCTGCTCGACCACCACTCTGTGGTGTCCATTTCCACTTTAATCTAGAGACTCTTTCGCCAATGTCGTCAACCTAAAGGACGTAATGTAGACTGCATTATTTAAGTACCTAGCAACGGTGACCCACAGAAGAATCGAACCAATCAATTAGTCCGTATTCGTCTACTGCTGTAAATTGACCCCCCCCCCCTCCCAATTTCTGTCCTCGGCTTTAAAAACCGCTGCCAGTAGGTAATTTGCTTTAGATCGTCGCTCCAGCCAGCTGGTGGGGGTTCTACGCTGTGTTTGCCTGTTCTTGGTCTTCAACTACATCGAGTATCGATTTTTCTAATCTTGCTTTAGGACTATGTCATTCACCTTAATTCGTTGGCGAATTGTCTAATTGATCCATCAATCAATGGACGCTTCAGAATTGCGAGCCTAATGCTAGCTAGGAATACTTAATGCTAATACGTATTTTGTGCCAGAAGAACAGTCGTAGGAAAAAATATATACGTCAGGGCCTTAAATGAATCAAACTCTACAATTATAATCTATTATCTTATTACAATTAAGCTCGCCTTTGTACAAACCCCTTTTTGTACAATAATAGTACATTACACAACTAGGGTGGTAATACATAGAAAGGCCGAGATCGCAGAAGTTTGCGGCCCGAGCTGCAAGCGAGGGACGTAAATATGCGATCGAGAGCTTTCTTTATTACCTCCCGCGTGTTGTGTACATCTTTTTATGTCTACACTTGGCCAGAAAGCGGCTTTTTCCGTACGCGCAGCGTGCGGAAAAAGCCACTTTATGGCCAGGTGTGGCATAAAGAGTTTTTCAATTCAATTTTTCAATAATCTATATTTTTTTCTTAACTGTACTTCTTAATTTAAAAACCTATTTATATAGTTACTTCTTAATACCTACATACAAAACCTCACGCCTGTGGCTGAGGTGGCCCAGAGTGGCAAGCAGAGACCAGCGACTGCCAGTTGCCACGATCCTGACAGATCACCTTCGCTTCATCAACGTTCATAACTCGTTGCATGCACGCAGGCCGGTTCCGGGTACTTTTTATCTTCCCCTTTGCTAATACATCCCCTATTTGGTCGATATATGTCCGCCTGGGACGTCCGTTACTAGCCCTTCCACTCACATTCGCAACATATATTTGTTTCGTCAATCTTTCTTCCTTCATCCTCTCCACATGTCCAAACCAAAGCAACATTCGTTTCTCAATTTCAGTCACTACATCCTCTTTCAGTCCACAACGTACCTTTTTGTTACTAAATGCCAAAGTACCACCTTTATCTTTTTAACATCCCATCTGACTCGGGATGACATCAGAACCTAGCTAATTGTCGACGGACCCCTAAAAGACTGAAACGATTTCTCCGCCATCCAAAAGCAGTACTTTCCTTGTTTACATACATTGGCGTAGTCAGAAGACTGAATGACGAGGTCGTCTCGAAGTGGTTCGCCACGGGCGCCGGACAAAAGACCACTTTCTCTTACGCTACGCACGCCGCTGTTGCGCAAGCGTGGAAAAAATACTCGGACGAACAAAAAGGTTCAATGAATAGGTTCTTGTTCGGACGAGAGGGAATTTCAAGTACCCTAATCATTTACGTACCGCGCCTGTTGATTCAAAGTTTGAATCAACAATTATGTCAATCACACTAATATTATAAAGGCGAAACTTTGTGAGTGTGTATGTTTGTTACTTCTTCACGTCTAAACGTCAGGAGCGATTTTAATAAAGTTTGGTATAGAGTTAGCTGACACCCTGGATTAACATATAGGCTACGTTTTACTGCGGGAAAATATCTTATTCCCATGGGAAAATCGAAGATCCGCGGGACACAGCTAGTTGTAACATATTTTTAGCAAGTTGGATATATTTTTATACAATTTCTGTAACTGTTTTTCCAAAAACCTTCTCCTATTCCGGAATTTCGAACCTATTTACAATACTCTCTGTATTATACAGGCAGTGACATCTGGCTGAAGCAATTTGCATCACTTGCAGCCCCGAGTACCTACTTTGCAGTTAGATTTTACGTCGGAATTAAATTCCAGACGTAAATAATCGCGATTGGATCCGTTCAATGTGTAACTATGTAACTATTGTAACGGTAGGTACCTTATAAAAAATGACAGGCAAATCAGTCTGGTTAGATTTTCAATTGATAGGGATACGTTACCTTTTCTTTGATATGTTAGTCGATGGCTCGCCTGAAAATGATAAGAAGTTAGGGATAAATAAATAAAGAAATATCGTTGCAATAGTTATACATTAAAAGTTGAACGTTTCCAATCGCGAGTACTATATGCCGTGCAATGACTAATGAACGTTGATGAAACGAAGGTGATCTGTCAGGATTGTGGCAAGTGGCAGTCCCTGGTATTTGCCTACAGCTCTGGGATACAGACGTGAGGTTTTGTTATGTAATCAGATAGTATTCGATTTCACTTAGATAGGGACGTCAAAACTTTTGTGTAAACATCGTGAGTCATTATGAATTCGACTTCTATCTATCTAATACCGTTTAGTTTCGTTTCATTTGAATATACTGTAGAACACATAATATTGTGCTCAGTGACCAACTACGCTAAGACCACTTGTCGTTGCGGCTGTGGTTAACACCCGCTTGGTAATAGCACTCAATCCGACCGTGGTGTGTCTCCAACCTAAGTTCAGTCGTAACTGTAAAATCAAGGCTTACTCATGCATGTTGCAATCTAAAATGATTCGTATTTCCACCCTGCATTTCACCAGAAGCAATTTAAAAGCATTCAACACGCGACATTCCACTACAATTTTGCAAAATTTAAATGTTGCCTCCCTAACATTCCAAGCATTCCATTTCGACTATTAACACGCGACACAATGAATTCTTTTGAAGGTTCGACATTACTATTCGCTATTCGTTGGTCGACTGCTAGGAAAGCATGTAGAGGAAACCTGAGTGTCTAATGTATGGTCTAATGTCTCATGTATGGTCTGATGTCTCATGTATGGTCTGATGTCTCATGTATGGTCTGATGTATCATGTATGGTCTGATATCTCATGTATGGTCTGATGGACACCTAGTTTGACCAGTACGTTACTAGTCAAACTAGGTGTCCATAGGGTAGGTATCAGACCATACATGAGACACTCAGGTTTTCTCACGATATTTTCCTAGCAGCCATCGGGGCTTAATGCACGTTACCAGTAGCAACGTGCATTAAGCCGCAGTTTCTGTTCTACTTTGAATAAAAACTGGTTCATATTCACGTACCCTCCACGCTTGACGTTACTATATAATTTTATTAACTATGTTCAGAAATCACAACTCAGGTTGGTATATTTTCAACGTTTATTGATTCACAAACATTTTGACAATATGTTAACGCTTCGACAGTTCAACCGATAGTGCCGGCGCGCCCGTGCTGACCGCTTTTACATCAACCGAATTTGACAGCTGTTTGACAGCTGTCAAGTGGAGAGCACGTGGGCGGAACTATCAAAACTTTACATTTATAAATATACAAACCTAATGCTAAAAATAAGCCAGCACACACTGATTATAGTAAAATGCCTCGAAATATACTATTAATTATTTAAGATATCTAACAGTCGGCCTTTCCTGACAAACTTCACGTCCCGTGAAGAGCTAATCATATTAATCAAGTTAATACATAATTGCAATCACATTTCACTGAAATAACAGTGAAATAATAATCCTAAAACATTAAACATTCACATTACGAAATAACGCCTGTTAAGCTTCGCAAATACTGTTAACAAATCAAAACAATTCTTAACTCATATTGTACTGAAGCCCCATTCACGTCTCCAATACAGATAATTCAAAATAGTCCTAATTCACATACTATACTGAAGCCCCATTCACGTTTTCAGTACAGATTATAATTCAAATAGTATTAACTCACACGCTGTACTGAAGCCCCATTCACGTCTTCAATACAGATTATAATTCAAAATAGTCTTCTTAACTCACACACTGTACTGAAGCCCCATTCTCGTCTTCAATACAGATAATAATTCTACTAATTTATAAATAAAAATATTTCAACTCGCACTTGTACGTACAATACCTATAATAACCGGCCAAGACCCCATGCATGTTCTTGGAACGGTGCTTACTTTTAAACTCTAACAAGACCCCGTTCACGTTCTTGTCAGCGTTTTATTGGTTAATTTATCATAATCAACTTTTCGTTCATTCATTAATATCAAAATACCTCGCATATTCTGTTTGAAATAAAAGTATCTTAAATTTATAAGATGCTCTCAATTTCAACATTACACAAACTTTAAATTTAAATTGTGCTTTACTTTTAATATAATCCTATCAAAATATCTGTATTTACACGTCACTTTTATCATCAGAATCCGAATAATTTCTCTGAAATACAAGCCAAGAGTGTATTTTATCAACGGGAAAAACTCCTTTGAATGGTCTGTTACCTTTTCGCGACAATGGGGTATCCTCTACTATGTATCTATCGTTGTCTAATACTTCTAAAATACGATAGGGCCCTCTCAATTTAGGTACCAACTTTCGACTTTTTCCGATGGAAGGAATATCCCTTTCTATTCTCACCAGATCCCCAACTTGGAAATTTGCAAGCTTTCTATGTTTGTCATATTGTTCTTTTTGTTTTGACTGAGATTTCCCGATATACTCTGAAACTTCAGCTCTGGTTTTTTTCAAATTATCAGCATAATCGCTTGCGTCATCAGTAATATTTAGATTAATCAGTGAATCGTTTGTACCTATCAATTTAAGACCAAAGAGTGTTTCAGCTGGAGATTTTCCCGTTCCCTTGTTAAGTGTATTATTCAATCCCCATTGGACTTCCGAAACTCTTTCGTCCCATGTGTTTTCAGTTTTTCCATAATTAATGGCGGTAAGACTAGCCAGGACTGTTCTGTTATAACGTTCTACTTGGCCATTTGCCCTAGGTGTAGCTACTGCATTTAAAACGTGTTTTATGCCCAATGAACTCGTATACTCTTCAAACTTCTTTGACGTAAAAGATGTACCCCTATCAGAAATTAACCTTTTGGGTGTACCGAAAGTATGAAAATAATTTTTTAATGCTCTAATTGAATGTAACGTTTTAGTGCTTTTTACCGGCACGAGGACAATGAATTTAGTAAACGCATCTATAATTATGAGCAAATATGAGTTTTTCTTTTTGCTGCGTACAAAAGGGCCCAAGTGGTCGATGTGAATTGTATGGAACGGACAATCTACCTTTGGGATTGAGTGCAATACACCAGCTCTTTTACCGGCTGGTACTTTGGCGTGTGCACACTCCAAGCATGATTGGACATATTTTGTTACAAATTTTCTCATCTTAGCAAACCAATATGTACTTTTAATTTTGTCTAATGTCTTTTCCAAACTAAAGTGTCCAATGTCGTCATGATTAGCTTTCACAACTTGCCATCTGACGCCCTTTGGTACCACCCAACGATCCCCATCATCAGTTTTTCTGTATAATAAGCCACGCTTTACTAAAAAGTTTTTCTTTATTTCTACTACGTTGTCACTATTTCTATCTTTAAGTATATCTAAAATTCTTTGTACCTCTGTATCACCCTGCTGCACCGTAGCCAACCAATCCACGTCAATATTTCTAATAATGAGATCATGTGGGCTGACAGAAACTGGGTTGCGGCTCAGTGCATCAACGTGAGACATAGCTGTACCGGGCTTGTAAATTATATTGAAGTCGTATTCTTGCATAATATTCCACCAACGGGCTACTCTATGTAACATATCTCTTTTTTCAAATGTCGCACGAAGAGAATTGCAATCGGTAACAACGGTAAATGGTATTCCTATTAAATATACCCTGAAACGTTGCAAAGATGTTACTACTGCTAAGGTTTCTAGGTCATACGACGTGAATCGAGACTCTTCGGGTGACGTTTGCCTACTATAATACGCTACAGCATTAAATGGGGCATCTTTGTTAGGTCTTTGTAATAGTATGCCAGCGATTCCTAATTTTGAAGCATCTGTATGCAATTGAGTCTCATAGTGAGGATTATAGAATGCCAAAGTGGGGCGTTTTATTAATTCCTTCTTTAACGTTTCAAAAGCACTCTTTTCTTCGTTACCCCACATCCAAGTGCAATCTTTCTTTAACAGATTTGTCAGAGGCTTAGCAATAACAGAAAATCCTCTAACAAATCTCCTAAAGAAACTGGCTAAACCCAAAAATTGTCTAACCTTATGCTGATCAGTAGGAGTAGGAAAATTTTCTACAGCTTCTGTCTTTTTCCTGCCAGGCCTTATGCCTCCTTCATTCACCTCAAATCCTAAATAGTCTATGGACTCCATTAGAAAATTACACTTTGATAGATTCAGTGTTATTCCAGATGCCCGGAATAATTCTAACACATTGCGTAATTTTTGTAGCCCTTCGTCCATTGATTTTGATGGAATTATAATGTCATCCATGTATGCAAAGGCATCTTTGAATCGAGCGTTACCTAGTATCGTGTTAATTGCTTTCTGGAAGGTTGACGGCGCGTTGACTAGACCAAATGGCATCCGGTTAAACTCATAATGCCCATCGGGCGTGACAAAGGCAGTGAGATGTTTAGATGATTCAGCCATAGGTATCTGATAATATCCGGATGCCAGATCCAACGAGGTATAGTATTTGTTCCCTGACAAACTATCTAATTGATCATCTATGCGAGGCAAGGGGTAATGTTCTTTGCAAGTTTTCTTGTTAAGCCCTCTGAAATCTATACATAGACGGTAGTCGCCAGTTTTTTTTTTTTACTAAAATTATTGGTGATGCATATTCAGACGTAGAGTTCCTAATAATACCAGAATCTTCAAGTTCTTTTACCATGCCTCTAACAACTTCGCGTTCTGAATAAGGAAGACGGTAAGGTCGATATACTACAGGGGTTGTATCACTAAGTTTGATGTTCATTTCGGTTGAGGAAATGCAACCTAACTCGTTAATTGCAAAAGCAAAGCAGTTCCGGTATTCATTCAAAAGATGTGTTAGTTCGCTGGCATAGTTTTCTGTTAGGTTTTCATTAGTTTTAATCATAGATTTTTCGATCATCGAGACAGGGCTTAAAGCTGAATGCTCTATTCTATTCACGTGTAACAACTGTGCGCTGATTAAAGGGTGTGCGCGAATTATTGGGGTATTTTGTTCTAATATGCATCCTGAGTGACATATTCCTTTCACCACAATTTGCCCACAGCCATCAATTAATTTTATGACGCTTTGTATGACTTCATATTCTCGCTGTGAAAATTGACATAAACTAGGTTCGATAAATAAATCTCCTGTGTACTGAACGTCAGAACGTACTCTTATCTCACGGTATCCAATTACTTCTACCGTTTCATCAGCATATAGCATAATAGGTTTATCTGAATTCGAAGATTTAGTTGTTATTTTTAATATGTCACCCGTTTTGTAGACTACAATATGTTCCAACTCCGTGAAAGTCTGGCCAATCATTAAAGGGACTTGAAGCAAGTTATCAGGAACAACCAGAGCCTCTATACATGCATTTGCGCTGTCTATTGTGACGTCAATGTTACATTTTCCTAGACACATTACTTTAGAATCCCCAAATCCCCTTAAGATTGGTAAATCCGTTAAATTCCATGTCGATGCTAGATTCCTAGCTACTGATGCCCTAATTAGAGTACACTGACTTCCAAAATCAATGAAACACTCAATATTTTGGCCGTTCACCTTAACTATCTTGTAATACTTAGAGTCATTGTTTGGTTTTTGAGTGACATCTAGTCAGCTAATATTCTTACTGTTTCCTGTGTCCGTTGCTGTTGTTGGACATTGTTCAACCCTGTGGCCTACTCTGTGACACTTATCGCATCTTATAATCGGTTGTTTACATCTGTAAAATGGGTGTCCTTCATCACCACAGTTGTAACATTTTACCTGAGATTTATTTTCTTTAGTGTTCTGGTTTGGTTTGGCCAGTTTATTGTGCTGTTTACTGTCGGAAGTGCTTGATTGAGGCTGCGTATTAATTTTATCGGATCGCTTGGTAACCTTAGTATTTCGTAAATAAACCAGTAATTGGTCAGGCTCAGTGAACTGAACGGCTTCAGCACTCGTCCTTACTGTCCTGTCCTCTATGCCAAATAAAATGCAATCAATTGCGCTTTTACCGGTTATTTTGCATCTGTTTAGCAAGACAATTTTTTCGTAGAAATATTCCTCTAATGAATCACCAAATCGCGCCTTGCATGCAAGCATTTCAGTCAGCAATTGAGCGTAATTCTCGTCACTAGGGAACGCTAATCTTAGTTTTTGTTGCCATTCGGACCATGAAAACAAAAGGCTGGGCAAACCCTGGTACCATCGTTGAGCCAGTCCCACTAATTTTGGCAGAGCATAATGAATTGTTTGTCGTTCTGACCAGCCATAAATTTGAGCACATTCGTTTACTTTAGAAATCCACACATGAACAGTCTGATTACGTTTAGACGGATCGAATTCTGGTATAACATTTAAATTTGGAAATCGTTCATTGCCGGAATTTTTCATGTTGTTCATGAGTTCTCTAAATGCCAATAATAAAGATCCCGTACCTGAATCTCCATTAACGTCTTGATTAGACGACCGCGGCTGCTCGGGTTGAATGCCACTGTGAGACGGGCGCTGCGGACGCTCCGAATCATCCCATGCATGACTTGGCTCGCTGCCAGAACCACCCCGTGACTGGTGCCGCACACGCTGTGACTCGCTGTGTGACCGGCGCTGCAAGGGCCGTGAGCCGCTGCGTTTAGGACGTCTGGGGCGCCGTGTGATGCTTCGAGATCGGCGTGGCGCGTGCTCGGAATCACTTCGCGACCGGCGATGCGCGCTCCGTGAGCTGCTGCGAGTAGGGCGCTTAGCGCGCCGTGTGGCGCTCCGCGATCGGCGTGACTCACGCTCAGAACCACTGCGCGACCGGCGATGCGCGCTTCGTGATTTGCTGCGTGTAGGGCGCTTAGCGCGCCGTGTGACGCTCCGCGATCGGCGTGGCGCAGGCTCAGAACCACTGCGCGACCGGCGATGCGCGCTTCGTGATTTGCTGCGTGTAGGGCGCTTAGCGCGCCTTGTGACGCTCCGCGATCGGCGTGGCGCACGCTCAGAACCACTGCGCGACCGGCGATGCGCGCTTCGTGATTTGCTGCGTGTAGGGCGCTTAGCGCGTTGTGTGACGCTTCGCGATCGGCGTGGCGCACGCTGGGAACCACTGCGCAACCGGCGATGCGCGCTTCGTGATTTGCTGCGTGTAGGGCGCTTAGCGCGCCGTGTGACGCTTCGAGATCGGCGTGGCGCAGGCTCAGAACCACTGCGCGACCGGCGCTGCGCGGTCCGTGAGCTACTGGGTGAAGGCGTGC
Source organism: Yponomeuta sedellus (assembly GCA_934045075.1). NCBI lineage: Eukaryota > Metazoa > Arthropoda > Insecta > Lepidoptera > Yponomeutidae > Yponomeuta > Yponomeuta sedellus. The sequence goes on from OW203744.1 coordinate 892,425, forward strand.
GTCGCCGGGTCTTCTTTTCCTTTCGATGCGATTTCTTGCGATTACGTGGCGGCGGTGTTGCTGCCTCTGAACTTCTGGTCTCTTCTCGTTTTCTCTTGCGCGAATTACGACCCATGATGTGTAGGCGCTTCAGGTCCTTTTATTGAGTGTTGATGCCACCCAATAATATCCCACTTCTGAACTATTAACTATGTTCAGAAATCACAACTCAGGTTGGTATATTTTCAACGTTTATTGATTCACAAACATTTTGACAATATGTTAACGCTTCGACAGTTCAACCGATAGTGCCGGCGCGCCCGTGCTGACCGCTTTTACATCAACCGAATTTGACAGCTGTTTGACAGCTGTCAAGTGGAGAGCACGTGGGCGGAACTATCAAAACTTTACATTTATAAATATACAAACCTAATGCTAAAAATAAGCCAGCACACACTGATTATAGTAAAATGCCTCGAAATATACTATTAATTATTTAAGATATCTAACAATTTATTGTAAATACATTGTAATACATTTTTGACATTTCTTTCATGACATTACTGTATGACATATAATTTTACCTAACTATGACATTTCTTGATTGTGTATATTAAATATTCAATCATTACTCCGTTCATTGTGCATGTGCATGCTTAAACATATTTTTATGCCTACATTTGTTTTGGGTAGAACATAGCGCTCTAAACTATACCGTAAGACCTTTATTGCAAACATACCCATGTTCACAAATAAATATATTGATTGATTGATTGATTGAAATTGCCAATTACTGCCAACACTATACACTCCATGCTCTCAATATAGATACTATATCTTCGACGGCCTCGGTGGCGCAGCGGTTTAGCACGCTGACTGTAAAAACCGAAGGTTTTTACAGTTTGGTCCCCGGCCGGGTCAAACTATGACACGAAATTTTCTAGTTTGTCTCGGGTCTAGGATGTTATCTATGTAATCAGCACCTATAACACAAGTCATTTAGTTGTACTTAGTATAGGGCTAACGAGATCTGTGTAATATGTCCACGAATATTTATTTTATTTATTAATACCACCTAATACTAGCTTATTGTTGCTCACGACGTGAGATGCAGGTCACATGTAAAAATATTGATTGTTATCGGTCGTAATACTGCCAGGTCGCGCGTTTGAATCCCGATTAGGCCCCCAGCACCGTCCACGCTACTTTTAATTCACTAGAGTTTACAAGTGTGATTCGCAGGCATATCTTCGGGGATTTCCTGTGTATTGCCGGAAATCACGCCGGATATAGCTACTAATTTCGGCGATAAAACTGTTACTACATAAATAGGCACTGACTTACAAACAGACCGTACAAAGCGTAAACTTATGGAAAAGAATGCATCATCGATTGCATAGAGTGCAGTCCACAATAACAGTAATAAACTAATAACTTCCACACAACACAATCACTTGACCGGGGGTTCTACTATGTAAGTATCCTCTGGGTTGAGTGACGTTTTTTTAAGCTACTCCAGAGTGCTTAGTGCGAGTTTTTTAACTACTCGATCGCGTTAATGTAAACTCATATTACTATGGCATCGAGGAAGCGCCACCTAGCGACAAGTATGGAAATTAAAATTGCTGAGTGCGAGTTGTAATGGTTTACGTTGAGAAGTGAACACGTTTACGAGCCAAAACACGAATAAACGCGAGTGCGAGTTGTACTGAGACAGCGTTTTGCCAGTTCGAACGGTTAACTTACTCATACTCACTACTCAATGCTCGACTAACGCGGTAGTAAAGTTATTCGATTGGATCTGTCAAACTCACACTAAGCACTCTGCTGTCAAATGCATACATATTTTGTCACATTGAAGTCGTCTAAATGCTTAACTCGAAAGAGTATACTGTTACGTAATAGAAGGGCTGGTCCTAAACTAGAATACCCTTTACTATGGTAACCAGGCAAGGATGTCACAAACATAAAAATAAACTCAGACTGTACACAATGGAAATGGAAATATACCCAGACTTGTACAAATGTACGGCGGCTCCCCGTGGGAATGGATACCACGACCTCCGGCATAGTAATCAGACGTGATAAGCTTACACAACAGAAGAGTTCCTCAAAAAATTATAAAGGTAATGAAATGAAAAGGTTTTATTCAAAGTAGCGCAGAAACTGAGGCTTAATGAACGTTACAATTCCAACTAGGTGTCCATTTAAAAATCAAGATAATTTTGGAGAAAAAATTGCCAAAAAAAACTCCAAACTTAGTCTTTTCAAAGTCCTTACTTAATTAAAATAGTTTATATAATTATTATAAAATATAGAACTCGTGCTTCGTACTGGCTTTAATTTCAGACATCATTGTCATCTAAAATCCTTTATGTTATAGTAGCCCTTTTGGCACAAAGTGTTTTTGAAACGCGTTTCAGGCAAGCTTAATATATCTTCAGGGATTTTATTACAGAAGCGTATACAACGCCCCATGAAGGATGTATTAACCTTTGCACTATTTAGTGGAAAGAAGTTAATGTTTATTTCTAGTATTTACATTGCGTTGGCTACCTAAAGTTTAAAAGTTACTGATATTTTTCCTGACGTACAAACTTATAATAATCTTATGGGAAAGGACGCACCAACCATTGCTTAGAGTGCAGTCCACACAACACAATTCCTGGTTCCAAATTAGGATATCCTGTACTATGATAACAGGCAAGGCCATCACAAAAATGGATATACACCCAGACTGAAGCCATTTGCACTAACGTACGGCGGCCCTCTGTGGATATCTAACCCACGACCTCCGGCAAGGTAATCAGACGTGATAAAGCTACACCAACGAGGCAGTACTCAAAAAACAATAAAGGCACAAAGAATCTTACAAAAATATTATCGAAAAGGATACATCATCCATTGCATAGAGTGCAGTCTTTACATTTCGGTTGCAAAAAAGACTCAAGTTTGGAGTTTTTTTGTCCATGTTTTCTCCAAAATGATCTAGATTTTGAAATGGACACCTAGTTTGAATTGTAACGTTCACTAAGCCGCAGCTTCTGCGCTACTTTGAATAAAACCTTTTCATTTCATTTCAAAATAAGGTTTAAACTTTATGTGAAAAAAGGAGATTCTCAAATTTGATGGGTTTAAAGTATAATTCTAAAAGCAAAGAGGACTGTCCGTAGCTGCGAGCGTCCCTGCACAGTTAGCTGTGACGTCACGCACCTGGGGGCAACGAACTCCCGTACAGGAGGGCTCAGTCCGCACTACCTCCGTGTCGTAATGCCAGGCTACTACAATCGCGAAATTATCAATAGCGAAAAGCGAAACGATAGCGAAGTTTCAGTCATGTTAGATCAAATGAAATCAATTATTAATTGAACGTAGGTTCAATATCAATAGGTTTTTAAAATTGTCCTTAGCACGGGTTAGTGCTTTAAAAATAAAAATAGTATAATTTTAGTTTGTTAATAAGCCTTTACATGAATCAAAATCATCCCTGACTAGGTTCCGCGCGACGGATATCGTAAACGCGGCCGACCCAAGCGGAGATGGCGGGACGACCTCACGACCTTTTTACCAGACCCTAGTCTAATACTTACATAGATTTTCAATAGAATGAAATAAGCACGACAATGGTTGATATTTGCCTCCAATTGGTAATCTACAAAGCATCTCTCGTGAAGAAAATCGAATCACGAGAGGCGCCGAGTTAAGTAGCAGTACGATTGGTTACTAGTTGACCGATAGTGTGAATGAAACAACCATGACCGGACATTCACATTAATGACTCTATTGAAGAACTATGCATTTTAGAGACTCACCCCCCAGGCTCTCAGGAAGTGGCTATGAACAGGGAGGAGTGGATAGAGAAAAGGGAGGCCGTTACCCAGCAGTGGGACACAATCGAGGCTACATAACCTACAAACATTAACAAAAAGAGCAAAACAATAAACTTGGGTGTAAATAAACCATTACGTAGGTATTAATATGCAATCACGTCGTCTGCAATTCATTGACTTTGTAATTAAAACAAATGTTTACATACAACGAACATGTACCTGGTAAGTTTTATTTTATTTCTTATAACAGGAAACCTTACAACTATGAACAAAATACTATCGAAATAAAGACTGATAGCCAATTTTCACTTATAGAAATCATTTAAAAGAAAATTTCGCTTACTACAAAACAAATACACATAAAGTTACATATTGTTCCCCTGTGACAGAAAGGAGCCAATGTAACAAAACTATTTAAATATATCACTGGTGAAAATCGAAAGCATGACTAACAATTCAGTAAGGCATCATTTCCAGACACTTTGTCTAGTAAAAGTTGACGCCCCATTTGCATGTAGCGTTCTCTATACAGAGCCTCAACTTCAGCCAGTCGACGTCAGCTTTGTTTTATGGCTAACACAGAGCTTTACGACCGCGTCGGCTGTTTAAAAAAGACAATGGAACTAATGAGCGCGTCGTAAAGCGAGTGTTGTGGTTTTTGAATGCGTGCGAATGGGGCGTGGTGGAAACGGCGCTTTTCTTGCAGTGATGTAAACGGTACGACTGGAGAATAATGGTGACAGAACGGTAAGTATGAAGAAGCGGCAAATCTTATTACGTGTGAATCAGAGACCGATAAATGCAACTTTTTTGTATATATCCGTAAAAGAAGCGAAAGAGATCTATCAGAATCGTGGCAAGTGGCAGACACACGTATCGGCCTACCCTCCTGGGATATATTCGTGAGTTAATGTTATCGATATCAACTCTTGTATGTCCCCACTGCTAGGGCACGGGTCTCTTTGTGCATAGCAAGAAGGTAAGGCTATACATCACCACGGGGGCCAAGTCAGGGTTGGCGGAGGAACGTAAGACAGTGGTGGGCTATACTATCAGAAGTTATTAAGCCGCCCGCCCATGAGGCCTTACATGACAACTGGCATCAACAGCTTAACGTGCTTGCGAAGCACGGAAGCGCTCGGGAAAAATAACACTAGCGTTAGTCACGGGACGGCCTAGCCTGCACCTGACTGCGCCTGTTTCAAGTGATTCCAATAAATCGGTCCGACTAGGCCACGAGCGCTTCTGTTATGTATGAAGTCGAAATTTTATGTTATGTATCTATGAAGTCAAAAGTGGCAAACCCTGGTCTCTGTTTACCCTTACGGGATCCAGGCGTGTGCTTATATAAGAATTTTGTTAAACGAATAATCTGGATACTTTAACATCCTAGGTTTAAAGCGTTATATTTTAGGCCATACGTTTGATTATTGAGTTGATCAGTTTTTTGCAAAAACGTATAATACAGGAGAAAATTATATTTTTCCATTGGTGCCGCTATTTCGCACCGGGGAACGCCTAAGTTATCCTTAATTATCCATCAAACTCTGACACACATTTATCAACAGTATTTTTATTTTATTATAATCACTAAAAATGTTAAATACGTAAAAACGTCCGTAAACTTATTGTGTGATTAGACCCGTTCAATATAATATCTATGTATGAGTATCGCAAATCACTAACAAATACTTAAAACTTATAGGTCAATCATTCAGACTAATAGTAGGCGGGTTGAACTTCTTTCACCTACTATTAGTATGGTACACTGAGGACTCGAAGGTGACTGAACTGATGAACTTTTGTCGTTATAAAAACACAAAGAACTGTTAAGTATTTAACAATACGGGTATGAGACAAAGGAAGAAATGCTACCTTGCAGCTCCACTGTGGATTCTACAGCGCTCGATGAAACGGTCGATAAAAACTGAATTAAAATTAATCAATAACTCGACTCGATATCAACCCTTGTATGTCCCCACAGGTGGGGCACGGGTCTCTTCCTGCATCGCAGGAAGGTTAGGCCATACTCCACCACCGGGGCCAAGGCCGGGTTGGTGAAATACTATCAAGGAGTTACATTGTTGAATGTAAGTAAGGGTCCCGCCTGCTAAGTAGTTAATGCAATTGGTTATTTTTTTTTTCAGCTTTTATTCTTATCCTTTTAGTGTTTTTTTTAATGTTTAGTAAGCTCTGACAATTGTCAAAATCTGACCATTGATTAAGGAGTTATGAGGGAACATAGAATGTAAAAAACCTATTTAGAGGCTAAAAATTTCACCCATGCCGGGATTCGAACCCGCAACCTCTGGCTATCAATACCAGCGCTCTACCAATTGAGCCAATGGGCAACTCACGGCATCAGTGAAATTTCGAACCTCTACAATATTCTCTGTATTACGTACAGGCAGCGACATCTGACTTAAGCAAATTGCATTAGGGGCCGTCCATTAATCACGTGATCTTTTTTTAGGCATTTTTAAACCCCCCCTCCCCCTTGGTGATACATGGTGAGGTTAAAGACTACCACCCCACCCCCCACCCAACATCACGTGTATTTTTCGTACCTACAAAAAATCTTAATTTTTTTTAGAACTAGAATTGCCTTGCGCTCGCTAGCGCGCGTGTTGAATTTACTTAATATTTTGAATTTAATACTTCGTTCGTTGCCTAGCAATGGTGAGTCAAGGTCACACTACACGCTGCTTTTCAATTTAAAAATCACGCGAAAAAATAAATACACGTGGTATCTTTACTACACCCCCCTCCCCCCTTGTGACATTTCGTGATTTTTGTCAAATCCCCCCCCCCCCCCCTTCAATCCTCACGTGATTTATGGACGGCCCCTTACTTACAGCCCCAACCACCTACTTTGCAGTTAGGTTTAACATCGGAACGATATCACTGTACCCACATGATTACACTATTTTTATTTTTAATGCACTAACCCGTGCTAAGGAACAAATTTAAAAACCTATTTAGAGGCTAAAAATTTCACCCATGCCGGGATTCGAACCCGCAATCTCTGGCTATCCGTACCAGCGCTCTACCAATTGAGCCAATGGGCAACTCACGGCATCAGTGAAATTTCGAACCTCTTTACAATATTCTCTGTATTACGTACAGGCATCGACATCTGACTTAAGCAAATTGCATTACTTACAGCCCCGACCACCTACTTTGCAGTTAGGTTTAACATCGGAACGATATCACTGTACCCACATGATTACACTATTTTTATTTTTAATGCACTAACCCGTGCTAAGGAACAAATTTAAAAACCTATTTAGAGGCTAAAAATTTCACCCATGCCGGGATTCGAACCCGCAACCTCTGGCTATCCGTACCAGCGCTCTACCAATTGAGCCAATGGGCAACTCACGGCATCAGTGAAATTTCGAACCTCTTTACAATATTCTCTGTATTACGTACAGGCAGCGACATCTGACTTAAGCAAATTGCATTACTTACAGCCCCGACCACCTACTTTGCAGTTAGGTTTAACATCGGAACGATATCACTGTACCCACATGATTACACTATTTTTATGGCATGGGTGAAATTTTTAGCCTCTAAATAGGTTTTTAAATTTGTTCCTTAGCACGGGTTAGTGCATTAAAAATAAAAATAGTGTAAACATAGAATGTGCCAAACACAATACCGTTTTCTTGTGATCCGCGGTCAGGTAAAAAATATTATTTCCGTGGCAGACGAGGCGGAGATAGTGTGACAATCTGACCAAATATTATGAACCTGGGTGAGAAGAGTTGGCCAGAAATAAAGAGGAGTGGAAATCTAAAAAAGATACCTTTGTCCAGTGGTACACAGTCATAGCTAATGCACAGTATAATGTTATTATTGGACTCTATAGCCTGATCACTTGAATACAATAATGATGCACGCTGGCCGCTTAGTAAAGCGCTCGTAAAGCTTTAGTGTTGCCCTCGAGAAATGACTGAACTTTCCCGTCCATTAGCACACAATACGATCCCCGCATCGACGAAGCGCACCCAGCAACACGCGTCAATACAACGGAGGTGTCTCGCTGACAACATTAGCCTTCTTCTTCAAACTGATACCTGATTTATATAGTGGTACAGACCATTAGGCAAGGACGTGGAGGTCTTGAAAAACTGTATAATTCCTGAGAGCGTTAATAGGCACTGGATCGGAAGAGATACTCAGCAAAGAATGGCTGTAGGTTGAACAGAGAGCTACGTAAGGCCAAAAGACCACATCTTCACATTCGTGCACTTGACATTAAGGGCGGCTTTGCAAAAGTGCACACGTTGCCCTGCTGTAGATTGTACCTCCAGGTCACAATTTGGTTCTTCGACCTGGACAGAAGTGTCACATAATTACGCAAGTATCAGCATTTACTTTTTGTTAATAATCCTGGATTTGTAAGGCAATCGCTCAGTATTGGAATCCTCGAAATCTCAGGTAACATTGACCTTTGCATCTACTTAATGAGATTATTTATACAGCGTCCAGTGGCAACTTGACAACACTAGATGGGTGAAGGGAGCGCTCAAACGCTGCAGTTCCTGGGTTTTTAGATAGTATAGGCTTCCCAGCACCTATACCATATTGATAGCCTAGTCGGCTAAGCCCACAGGAAAGAGTAGTCAATACGTGCGGCGCCAACCAAGCCGCGGGTTTCCTCACGATGTTCTCCTTCAGAGTTAGCGCGTGTGGGATTGCTATGTAACATAAAAGGTAACTACTAATAATTACATTTGCTAATCACTTTTTATGTTATTAATTGCTTTTTTCATCGTCATTAAATATTATACGTCTCTATCTTAATATTGATGTTGCTATCTGTATTTCTAGTCGCTCACTTAGTAATTTAGTCGCACGTCTAGAATTTTAATATCTGAAATGGATTTATCACAACCCACTTTATGTAAGCACGTTCTGCATTTTATTATTAATCAATATTCGTTGTTGGTTTAATTAATTTTTCGCTTACTCAAACTCAGACTCAAGTTATTAAAACAGTATACCACCATCAGTCGCAAGGTTTTTTTATTCTATCGTTTTATAATCCCCCGTTTATTCAATCATCCAAACTCGAACCTTCGTAAATGAAAGGAAATGAAAAAGGCAACGCAAACTTGTCGTGCCCCAAACAACACGAAGCCACATGTCGAATCTCCCACGAAACTTTCCCCGGCCCAAAAGAAAAATAGGCCTTGTCAATTCAAATCTGTGAATGATGACGAAATATGTGAAACACGAACATGACATGCTGACAATCTATCTATGTTGGCACACATTTCGTGGACATTTCGGATTTTGACAATGCTCGGCTAAACAGACAATGGCCAATTATGGCACGCTTCATAATCAACATCTTATTATGTCCCCATCGAGGGGCACGGGTCTCTTTCCTAAGGGAGGTATAGGCCATACTCCGCCACGGGGCTTGGTGGAGGCTTGCAAGACTAGTGGCTGGTCTTACTGTCAGAAGTTTTCAAGCCCTACGGCCTCTGACTTGGATTAACGACTGCCATCTATCGACGGCAGCCGGCACCAACTGCTTAGCGTGCCTTGCGAAGCACGGAACCGCTCGGAAAAATGCCACTAGCGCTAACGCTAGTGGCATTTTTCCGATGACTAATCATAGAAGGTCACCCATCCACGCACTGAACGCGCCCTATGTTGCCTAACCTTCGTGGTCGTTTAAGATCACTGAGGTAGCCGGGGCTACGAGCGATTCGCTGAGTAATACCCACGCTTAATACTGGGTTAACGCAAAAAAATTGAGTTTCGGAAATTCGCTAAACCATCTTGCAATCAAGATCTTCCTGTTTTTTTACGTAGCCTACGTCCTTACGTAAACGTCCCACTGCAGGGCATTGGCCTACTCTCAGAGAGAGAGTAGGGGTTATTTACCATGCGTGCCCACCACGGATTAGCGGTAGGATTGTGTGGGCGTTATGATTATTATTTTAAGTTGTCACTTTAATTCGGCCATACAAATGTGAACGATAATAATTGTCTTTAGACATTTGACCAGAATGACAAATAATGTTATGTTACACAACAGACAGAAAAACCAGATATGATCACGAAAACAGGACTCACTAAATCCCGATTTCTTGTACACCACAACAACGAAAAAAACTGTTAATCAACTGCTAACAGCTTTTGTCTTTTGGGTTCCGTAGTCAACAAGTTTTTGGAGTTTTCTTGGCCATTTTTCTCCAAAATGATCTAGTTTTTGAAATGGGCACCTAATTTAACGTTCATTACCCTTTGAAGTCCTTACATAAGAAACGAAAACCATTGCTATTTTCAAGGATTTAGAAGGTACGGTCGCAGTTCCTGTGCTATTTGAATAAACATTTTTGAATTTAATATTTTTTATATAATGAACAATACTGCAGAAACGTTCAAAATTGAGGTATTTAATTAACATATAGGTAACTAAAAAGGAAACAATCACGGCTAAATAGGCTTCACCACTTAAATAAAAATAGACCATCTTATACAAGGAAAACTTCGTACAAATTCCATTGAAAATTACTTTGGTGGAATCGGAATCGGTCAGGTGCGAGATGGGCGACCGTTCCGTGACTACAGCTAGTGGCATTTTCCACATGGGCAGTCAGAGACCACATGAGCGGCTTGATACCTTCTGACAGCAAGGCCAGCCACTGCCTTACAATCCTCCACCGATTCGGACTTGGCCCCGGTGGTGGAGTATCGCCTAATCTTAGGAAGGAAGAAGCAGGAAGATACCCGTGCCCCAACAGTGGGGACATACAAGGGTCGATATCGATGGTTAGGGATGGTAGCTCCAGCCAAGTTTTTCCCTTCTTTCTCCTTCTTCTCAGAGAGAACGGACGATACGGTGCTAAATAAATAAAATATAGCAAAAATAAAAAATTACGAAACTTAATGTTTCATTGATCTAATAAACAGACAAGCCTTAATGTTTCATTGATCTAAACAGTCAGACCTTGATGTTTCATTGATCTAAACATTCAGGCCTTTTCCCTTCTGGTGATGACATTACAAGCCGCAGCGGTTCTTCCGTTTGTTTCCCTGTCTACGCTGTGCTCCAGTGTCTATGTTTCGTGTTCTACTGAAAGAGTTGGCTCCAGGCCAAGCCAGTCTGAATCAATTACGTTACCCGGAGTTCAGTAACTCTTTATCGCGTAAACCTGTTGTGCTCTTGTTGCTACACGATAAAATTAATGTGTTATTCTGAACACTACGAGGGGAGGTCCAAAAGTTCGTGGAATGGAGGGGAAGGAGTGGGGATAGGGGCGCTCGCTTAGTGTCATACGGTTAAGGGACTCATAATTAGTATATACATTAGGTTTCAGCCCTATCGGGTCATTCGTTTAAGAACACTCGCCTGCTTAACAAGTCAATCCGGAAGAAAACTGAAACAATGGAGAAAATTGAACACCGCGCTGTCATAAAGTTCCTTACGAAGCAAGGAAAGGACGCTCAAGCCATTTTGAATGAAATGGGAACCGTTTATGGAGAGCAGTGCCCCAGTAAATCCATGATTTACAAGTTGCATGGTCTGTTTAAATATGGTCGGGAGTCGATTGAAGACGACCCCCGCTCAGGAAGGCCAGTTGAGGCCACCACATCAGACATCGTCGAAAAAGTGGAAAAAATTGTACTCGAAGACAGTCGTTTGAAGAAAAAACAGTTATCTGCATTAGTTGGAGTATCAGATACCACCATTTTGCGAATCCTACATTATCACCTGGGTATGACAAAAGTCAGTGCAAGATGGGTACCGAGAATGCTCACGCCGCTTCAGAAACAGCAGCGCGTCGATGCGTCAAAACAGTTTTTGGAGTTGTGTGGAGACGAACCTGCACAAATTTTGGAGCGGATTCTTACTGGAGATGAAACATGGGTTCATCACTTTGAACCTGAGTCCAAACAAGAGTCTATGCAATGGCATAAAAAGGGGACACCACCGCCGAAGAAATTCAAAGTGTCGGAGTCGGCTGGAAAGTTGATGGCAACTGTTTTTTGGGATTGTGAGGGGATACTACTCATTGATTACAAAGAAAAGGGAAGAACCATAACCGGAGAATACTACGCATCAATATTAGAAAATTTGAAGGAGGCCATCAAGGAAAAACGTCGAGGAAAATTGACCAAGGGTGTGTTGCTCTTGCAAGACAACGCGCCGGTTCACAAGAGCAGAGTTGCAATGGCTGCTCTGCACACGCATGGCTTCGAATCACTAGTCCACCCACCCTACAGTCCAGACCTGGCTCCAAGTAATTTTTATTTGTTCCCAAATTTAAAAAAGGACTTAAGGGGAAGGAAATTTTCCGACGATAATGAGGTAAAGGAGGCAATTTTGGGTAATTTTGAGGCAAAAGACAAAAAATATTTTTATGATGGTTTAGAAAAATTAATTAATAGATCTAATAAATGTATTATGCTTAAGGGATTATATTGAAAAGGAAAAATAGATTTATTGTTTTATTTTATTTATAACCCCTTCATTCCACGAACTTTTGGACCTCCCCTCGTACAAGCTAATCACTTAAGGGGAAAAGCATGGGCACGGTTTTGGAAGACATACCCTTGTTTTCCAGCAAAGTCAGGTTTGCTTATTGATGGCAATCATGGAATCTTATCATACGTATAGGTAGCAACTGATGTATTATATTTAAGATGACATGTGGAAAAGATGGTCAGCGTGGAGTTCTTTTCCCTCTGCCTTTTTCACCACTACACTAGCGGTCCGAAGGCAGCGAGTTACATTTTACATTGTACGTTAACATTCAGCCAACAGAATGTAATTTCTTTACGTTGAAATAAAAAAAAAATCATTTGATTTGAGAGAACTTAACAAACCCAAATTGCCTGAGCAGAAGCTCAGGCAATTTGGATAGAAACCGATAGAAATCGGTGGCAGGCTATATATTGACGGTCGTATTTATAGAAAGACAATCTAAAGCGCTCCCTGGAGTCAGTTTATTCAATCTGTGGTTACGTTTTTTCTCTGTGAAATCTCTACCAAAGACTATTTTAGTAAGGGTTTTTTTTTGTGTTTTAAGGTTATAAATAAAGCCCACCGCCGTCGACACTTCAGCACACATTCCCAACTGCGGGATTTTCAAATAGCGAAATTACTTCAGAGCGTTTTGCCACATTGTCGATTTCTTTCTGTGCCTCTCCACTATGGGAGAAAAGTCGTCCACTCTGCGTATTCCCTTTTTGCCAATCGAACCATTTGTGAGATATAGATAATGTATTAACTTGCGAAAGAAAATCGCGCGAAAATAGTTCCCCAATCAAAATTCGTCAGAAAAAAATCGAGGCGATATTATTCGCAATGCGTAGTCCCCAACGAGAGGCACGGGTCTCTTCCCTGAGGAAGGTATAGGCCATACTTAATGCGTGCTAAGACTTAAAGCTCTAGTCCGTTCTTAAGGGCACATTTTGCTACTAATAATATTTACTATGGTTCTCACCCCACCTACATCATTGTTGTCGCACAATCGACGGAACGGCGATCTTTACACCCGTGCACCCTGCGCCTTGACAATACGAGGGACTTTGCAATAACATTTTATGTAAGCGGGACCGGCTGTCGAATGTACGAATAAAATCCAAAGCGCAAAGTGCTCTAGCGGTACTGGAATTGTTTATGAACCAACATTTTATAGGTTCACGTTGGCTTGTAAATCTAAACGTCTCTATTTCATTAGCTGGCATTTTACAGCGTCTATATTGACTGAGCGTTAAGGAGTCTAGTGTACAAATTATTTACCGGTTTTCATTACCATAGATGACAAGCGAAAAGCTGTTAGAAAGCTGTGTAAAAACGTAGGGATTAAGGGGCATAGTCAAGTGTTGGTTCAAGAGCTCAAACATCTTAATACAGTAATACAAGCTCTATACGTTAATGCTCTTAAAATTATTAGGGATGTTTCACTTAAAAGTTTGGGGTGAATGTTTTGATATGAAGTCATTTGAGTTTATTTTTTCTTTTTTTCTTTCCATGGATTTTTGATTAAACAACACTTGCTCAGGCCAAGGATCAAGTCGTTGGACTTCTTAGTTCGAAATTAAATAAAAAGGATTAATTCATAGTAGCACAGAAACTGTAGCCTAATGAACGTTACATGTCAAACTAGGTGTCCATTTCAATATCTACATAATTTTGCAGAAAATGGGCAAAAAAAAAACTCCAAACTGTCATTTAAAAGTCCTTAATTAACAGAGTTTACATAATTATTATAAAATATAGAACTCATGCCCCGTACCGGCTTTTATTCCAGGCATCATTGTCATCTAAATAATCCTTTATGTAACCGTAGCCCTTTTTGGAACAAAGTGTATTAACACATTTTTGATTTAATAAAAACAAAATCAATTGTAGAATGTGGATAACGGAGCTGGAATTGTACACAACTATTTCTTTTTTCGTTCAAGTTATCTGGTAAAGACACAGTGTATTTTAGTTTCTTGTCCTTAATAAAGAAATAACTATATTTTATTTACACTCAAGTTATCTGTTAAAGACACAGGGTATATTTGTTTCTTGTTCCTAATAAAGAAAATACATAAATAATGGTGTCCGTCCTAGCAAAACAAAGTGTGTAGTTGTAAGTCGAAGGAGAATGTAATACGCATAAGGCTGGTAACTAAACCAAATGAGACTTCGTTGAGCTTCCGTGACCTCAATAAGTGAATTTCACGTGACGTCACGACGTGGTACGTAGGTATGATAATATTGACGATACTTTAATAGATAATATGACAACATTTACAACGACATACCTAATTAAAACTGTTTTTATACGGATTTATGTTCGTTTATTACATTTTTACAATTTTCCGACGTTTCGGCACTTATTCAGGTGCCGTAGTCTCGGATGACTGAGGTGACAGGCGTCTTTTAGAAAGCATTAACGGTTAGTTTACTACCCTCGGCAAAAAGGGTGCCACGGCACCTTAAAAAAGTGCCGAAACGTCGGAAAATTGTAAAAAATGTAATAAACGAGCATAAATCCGTATAAAAACAGTTTTAATTATGTCTAGTGCTGGTGTTAACCTTCGAAAATACTATAACGACATACCTATTAACGCGAGAACAGACCTTTTCAGATAATTATTTCAAATTCTGCTTGCACCAACGCTACCTTTAAGGCACTGCGTTGTGCTAACTAGTGCCACCAATGAAAAAAAAATAACTTATGTTATAATACGTTTTAATCTTAGTGAACATGAGAAATCTTACCATCTGTGACAATATTTTTAGTCTAGAAACTAGGATCAATAGACTAAAACTTTAATCGCCTTAAAACTTGAAGCCAACGCACTTATGACACGATGTATGCCGATGTCGCTACAAATATTTTTCCCCTTTTCTGTGGTCTTTCCTTGTCATTTACAATTAAATACCTACATGGATATAGAACTCTTTCTCCCACGCAAAAAGTAAAAACGTTTATTTCCATTTAAAGTGTAATACAGACGTGAACAAGAAGTTTTCTTATCTTAAAATGTACATAAATCTGGGATCGACATTGCCACTAGGTTACAACCTGTCTCGCGGGGACCTGATTAGACCAAAAAACTTAAAAAGGTACATTTATACTATTTTATTGTTAATGCACTAACCCGTGCTAAGGACAAATTTAAAAACCTATTTAGAAACCTATTTTATTTATTTATTAAGGTACATTTGCTCTGTTCTCTGATTTTCCTGGTGTAGATAATATAAGTATTAAAAACTAAACAAGCAAAAAGTATTAAAAATATTATGAATATGACGACCTCGGTG
Source organism: Yponomeuta sedellus (assembly GCA_934045075.1). Lineage (NCBI taxonomy): Eukaryota > Metazoa > Arthropoda > Insecta > Lepidoptera > Yponomeutidae > Yponomeuta > Yponomeuta sedellus. Next base: position 908,022 of record OW203744.1, read on the forward strand.
GCGGGTTCAATCCCCGGCCGGGTCTAACAAGGAAACGAACTTTTCTAGTTTTTCTCGGGTCTTGGATGTTATCAATGTATTTATTGTATTAAATCAAGTCGAGTTAGCACTTGTAACACAAGTCATTTAGTTGTACTTAGTATGGGGCTAACGACATCTGTGTAATATGTCCATCAATATTTATTAATTACTAGCTGACCAAGCGAACTTCGTACCGCCTACAGTCGATTCTTTTATTTTTTTATTATTTTTCTCTCCGTAAAAACCATCCTCGTACTTAAAAACCTATTTATCATTCCAAACCTATCGCCCATTGGCTCAATTGGTAGAGCGCTGGCACGGATAGCCAGAGGTTGCGGGTTCGAATCCCGGCATGGGTGAAATTTTTACCCTCTAAATAGGTTTTTAAATTTGTTCCTTAGCACGGGTTAGTGCATTAAAAATAAAAATAGTATAACCATCCTCGTACATCAAGGAATATTCTAAAAAAGAATTAGCGAAATCGGTTTACGAGATTTGCGCTTACCAACACATTCAGCGATTCATTTTTATATTTTAGATTATTATTAATGAAAAACGCTTCCAAACAGTCTCAGATTCCCTCCGTCCCTAAAGCCATAATATCACTTGCTGGTGAATTATTGCGGCAATCATTACGCACGTCGCGAGACTCACGATCCAAAATAATGTCTGTCAATCAATCCCGCGTAGGGACGTCCAAAGCAAAACCGGAAAATTTCCCCTCCTTTTCGGCTTTAAATTCCGAAGACCTCTCGCGCTCAGTGTCCCAAATATAGCCCCATTCGAAGTGAAACAAAACGGCTGTCAGTGCCGGCCTCTCCCGGATTTAGCCTGGCCAGCTGTGCACCAGAGCATCGATCGCGCCTCCAGGAACCAGGTCACATCGGGACCTCCCGCCCTACTCTGAAACATTCCGAGTTTTTACCGTCCTCTACAAATTCCATCTTACATCATCACCATAATCATTACCTCATCATTATTAATTTAAAACAGTTCTTCTTTTTAGAATAAACAGTTCTTGGTTTTAGAATAAAATAAATAAATATTCATGGACATATTACACAGATCTCGTTAGCCCTATATTAAGTACAACTGACATGAATGAGTTATAGTTGCTAACGCGACGACCAATCGTATAATAATACAAAAAATACATAGATAACATCCAAGACCCGAGACAAACTACAAATTAAAGTGAGTAAAATAATTTGATTAATGTAATTTTTTATTCAGACACAGAAAATTTCTAACTTGTATTTCTGCCAAACTGCACAATAGTTTGTTGGCAGATTTATTTATCTCTTTACAACACTCTGTACGTAATACAGAGAGTGTTGTAAAGGGTTCGAAATTTCACTGATGCAGGTGAGTCGCCCAATAGCTTAGTTGGAAGAGCGCTGGCACGGATAGCCAGAGGTCGCGGGTTCGAATCCCGGCATGGGTGGAATTTCAGCCTCTAAATAGGTTTTTTAAGATTTATTTTGTTTTTCAAAAGACACGCGAGCTAGCCGAATCCTGGCCTTAAATTTAACAATAGTTTTCGATGGTTATTTTCATGGTCACGACTTAGGAGATTATTACACTCGATAGCAGTTAGTAATTACTTGTAACTAACAATCTTTCGTGCGAGGAATAAACATCTATAATCCTGGTATACTGGGCAGCATCAGACTATTCATCCCGGATAATTACTTGCGCTGCGGTCGGCGCCGGCACCTGCTGTTCGCGCAGCTCTCGCAGCGCACGCGCCGCGCCAGCAACGCGCCCACGGCTAGGGCCCTTGCCCTGCTCAATAAGTTTTTAAACGATGTCCAACATGTCGATATTTTTGTTGACTCAATGTCATATATTGTAGTTAATTTAAGATTACACTTATGTAGTTAATTTTTGTGTGAAATATTTAAGTAACATTAAGAGCGTTTTGGTTTAGCTGTAAGTTCTTATTGTATATATCAAATAAATAAATAAATAAATAAATGTCTGCCACAGACTAAAGCCTACGCATCAAAAAGTAAAAAATTAAAAGTATTTTATTCGTAAAACATGAGTACATGATGTTGGAGTTGTGACATAATGAGTCCTATGCATGTTTTGCCTTAATAGGCATACGAAATTCGAGAAGGAATCTTGAAAGGAAACAGACTTTATATTGAAAAATTAAAACAGATAAACCTTCGACGCAATGGCAAATCCTGACGATTCTAATAGTCGTAACTGCTAAATTAGTATGGTATTTGACTGTTGCACGATTGGAATCGCTCTGGATTTAATGCGCATAATGAGGCCCCTGCAGTGAGAAGAAAGAAGGCATGCATGGTGGTCGCTGGATCGTACGAATCGAAAGTAGGGCTCTTCCGAAAGCAGCGGACCCTGACGATTGGAGCTGGTAAGCTTGTAAGGTATTGTGCTAAGCTGATTTATAGTCTCGCCTCGCGAAAAACGGGGGGTTCTCCTTTGTTGAGGTCCCGTTTAGGGATGACGGCCTCGTAACGCTAATCCCCTCAATTTCTGAGTAATATTAAAAACGAGTTTTTAATTTAATCTTACAGTATGTAAATGTTATGGTGGCGGGTTTAACACGCTTAGGAATGCATTAAAGCTTACAACACAACGCAGAAATTTGTGGCATCTTCACTCACACTGCTGAAGTGCCTGGGACATGGTTTCAGATGGTGTTGGCTTGTCCAGCACCTATACCATCCTGACAGCTTAGTCGGCCTAGGCCACAAGAAAGACTAGTCAATACGTGTGGAGCCAACCCTGCCACGGGTTTCCTCACGATGTTTTCCTTCACAGTTAGCGTGTGGTATCGCGACTACAGATTCGCAAATGTACGTAACTTTGAAATTAAAGGCACTCCTTGGTACATGCTCGCAGTGGGGATAGAACCTGGATCTCTCGCTTGCGAGAGTCCAATGTTCTACCCACCGAGCTACTAACGTAATTACCTTATTTCCCGACGTTTCGGCAGCGATACAGTTGCCGTGGTCTCGGGTAGACTGAAGTGGCGAGTACAGTCAATTATTGTGGGTGGTCACTTTTAATTTTTCGCAGCTGGTAGACACATAATTACGTTTAATTTATTACTTTTTACCTAATAAATAATTGCGATTAGACCCACATGCCGGGATCTAAACCAGGACCACTAGAATATGAAACTACTACCGATTGAAGTAGAGTTTCCCCCTCGTATTATCCTTAGAACAAAGTGTTTACCTGACGCGAGGTAGTTTTTTTGTTCAAGTGCTGTTTTGTTTGTGGGAGGACACCTTTCCTTTTGTCGCCTTGTCACCCTTCGCGTTAGGGTTACCAGGCGTACCTACTAAATTATTAATATTGTAGTGTAACTATGTCGGTTCTACGTACTGTTTCTTCTTCTTCAGGCTATATTATGTAGTCCACTGCTGGACATAGCACTCCCCTAATGAGCGCCATAGCGCCCTGTTTTCAGCTTGCCGCATTCAGCATCTGCCGGCAGTTTTTCGCAGATCGTCATCCCACCTGGTCGGAGGGCGTCCTACACTGCGTTTGCCGAGTCGCGGTCTCCACGACAGACACATTCTATTAAGACATCTATTGAGTTCTAAATCTTAATCAATATTATCTTTGATTGTAGATGAATAATTAAATAAAAATAATTAAGAAGAAAGTCGGACAGACGTGGGTTTAATCCTCAAATACTAGAATTGTCTGAATGAATGTTGTCAACCCTACACGCGGCGGGAGAGCTCGATTGGGCGTCTTGTTATGTTTCTTTGTACCTTCTTCAATGGGACGAAAACTGCAGACATTTCGTACGAAATTCGCGGCGAATGGGTTTGTTTATCTCGTTTCTTGTTTAGAGTTCTAAATGAAATATATTTTTTTATTCCTTATATTTTTGTAAGGTACGACAGAAATTGAATAAGACTTACACGTTAAACAAAATACGTGTCTAACTTAAAATTTAGATCATTTTGAAGAAATAAAAGGCATATTAACTTTCAACTTAAATCTTTAATTATAAAAACACAATTCCTTAAAACACTAAAGCTCTCACTAAATTAGTCTGTGGTTGCAATTTTACAAGGAAAAGACGCATCTAGGAGTATTTTATTGGATTGCCGTTTTATAAATAAGGCCGCCGAAATTAACAGAGTCGATATTAAGATTGAAAAACCTAGACCTCATCCATGGGACTAGCTTTAATTCCAAACATCGTTGTCATCCCTAGCCGTTTTTGAACAAAGTGAGCTTTTCACATTTCCTGAACCGCATTTCTGGCAGGCTTTAGAATCCGACAGGAGCCAAATAACATGCCTAATAGTATGTCTGTCTGTCTAACCGACCTTCTCGTATGAAGGGCTGTATCACTCGAATCGTAATATTTGTAAGTCTAATAGTAGTAGCAGTTACACATGAAGTTTATTAGAATAAGTCAGTGTGCAAATTGTCACAAACGCCAATCCTCTGTTACTTAAGTTAACCTATGTTTAGTCTTTTTAATGCACTAACCCGTGGTAGGGACAATTTTAAAAACCTATTTAGAGGCTAAAAATTCCACCCATGCCGGGATCCGAACCCGCGACCTCTGGCTATCCGTGCCAGCGCTCTTCCAACTGAGCTAATGGGCGACTCACCGGCATCAGTGAAATTTCGAACCTCTTTACAATACTGTATTACGTTGACTTATATGTTTGTGCTGTTGGTGTGCGTTAATAAGTGTATAAAATAAAAATAAAGAAACATTAATAACGCCTTCTCTCAGAGAGCGATAGTATGGGTTTAATGTGGGGCCAGAAGCAAAGTATGTGCCTGTATGTAAATGATTAAAATAAAAATGTCCACGTACGCCCACCGCGTATTAACAATTTTAAGCGCTGAAGTACGTGAACACATCTGACACTTGGGTTTCCTTGCGAAAACACAATAACTCACTTTATTGTTTCCTGTCGGGGAAAGAAAATCAATCACCGACGCAGTCAACTGTCCCCGCAAACGGTAAAACTGCGTCGGATGAAACGTCACATCCCCCTTCGCATAACGCAGGACTACCGAGAAGGTTCACGCGGCGAAAACTTTCACGAGAACAAGTTTGCTCCGGAATCAAAGTATTTTTATTCAAAACTAGCTAACCCAGCGAACTTCGTACCGCCTAAAAGTCTATTCTTTAATTTATTTAGTTTTTTTGCCGTAAGAACCATCCTCGTACTTCAAGGAATATTCTAAAAAAAGAATTAGCGTCGAGGTAAAATAGCAATAAATATATATTTTCGGGGCTTAATCGCGTAATAAATACTACGCGATTAAGCCCCGAAAATATTCTAACTATTAGCGAAATCGGTTCAGCTGCTCTCGAGATTTGCGCTTACCAACACATTTAGGGATTCATTTTTATATTATAGATAGAAGATAACACAAAACCAATGAACGTTACAGGTGTCCGTTTAAGAAACTAGATCATATAAATAAAATTAAAATAAAATAAATCATTTTGGAGAAAAAATGGACCAGAAGACTCCATTTAAACTTAGTCATTTAAAAGTTGGTCCTAATTAACAGAGTTTACTTTATTATTCATTTGTAACTGGATAAACTGATTTTTTGTCGGAAGAGTCCGACCCGGTTACAAATCAATAATGTGTAATGCTTACGGAAGTTTTAGATCAAAAAGAGGTTACATAATAATATTATTCTAAAACCTTCTAAGTGTTCCTGCATTAAACAGGCTTTAATTGACATCTTTGTCATATAAAATTATCCCTCAAATGCAAATCGTCGTGCATGCCTTGCACCTAGAAGAAAACCGCAGATTACTAGACATGTTAAATCAGCGTCATCAGCATTCTCAGGATGATCGGATTTTAAGCTTCTGTCCGCATTATGCCTATGCCAGACCCCATGTCTCGACGGGGCGTGGCTTCCCCCTCATTTCCTTATTCCGGGGGAGATTGCGAGCACGCAACTTGGCCAAACAAAACGGACGAGTTCAGCGGAAACGGCTGCTATAGGGTTGAGTTTAAGGAGCACTATGGCTTGCGGACGGCTCTGCTAATTTATGGAAATGGTAGTCAATGTTATGCTTTCGTCTTAAGGTGGTGTGGTTATAATGGATTCTGGTGATGGGGTAACTTTAAATATTCTAAGCGCTGGGATCCACCAAACTCTTAATACCCGGTGTTTGATGATAAGATTACAGATCTGCATTGTTTGACAAATGTTTTTGTTGCGTTTGATATCAACTAGTTATTAAAAGTCACTGTAACATTAAAGGAAAAGCGAAAAACATTACATTTATCGATACCCAAAACAGCATACACGCTATGTAACAAATGGTAAATTACTTATTTGACCTTCAACTCTGTTGAATATATTGGACGTTTTCCTGGTGACTACCGCGCAGCTTTACGTCTAATGTGGTAACCAACACAATCCGTACTTGTAACGTTATTTTCTTTGTAATATTTTGTATTTATATTACTATCTTTTCCTTAGTTCGTCAAATCCAAAAAATGGACTGACACCACGGGGTTGTCAACCACCCTCGATACAGCCAACTTACTTTTTAAATGCAGACACCATGATGTGTTGTGTAATGAATGGCATACCTGCAAAAATAGAAAACACATTTATTACAACCTCAAGTTAACAACCGACTAGGCAAGAAGTACACGAGTTGGTCAAACAATGTTAACAACTCAGAGATTACTCAAAACACATAATTCATTATTTGTGTGTCGTTACAACATCAAGAGCGGTTGAACGAACGTGAAAACAATGTCAAGATCATCACAGGCACAATGGTTAAGTAGCAAAACATAAAAACCGTTCCAAATACAACAACAGTACAGTAAAATTGAAAAACACGAAAATGTCGGCCAAGGAGCGGTTGATAAATAAACATGCCGCAGGAGAATACAGAAGTTTCAGTTCGATATCACACTTCACTGAGAGAAAGCAAAAGTAAACGAAAAAAAAGAAAGTAAGAAGACAATTATACTATTTTTAATGCACTAACCCGTGCTAAGGATAAATTTAAATTTAATCTGGCACGGATAGCCAGAGGTCGCGGGTTCGAATCCCGGCATGGGTGAAATCTTTAGCCTCTAAATAGGTTTTTAAAGAAGAAAATTTTGAATAAATAAATATTCATGGACATATTACACAGATCTCGTTAGCCCCTTAAGTACAACTAAATGACTTGTGTTACAGGTACAAGAACTAATAGACTTGTTATAGTCGAATAATGAGAACCATTGCATAGGACATAGGACAGGGTATCCTAGTTCGGCATCAGGATAAGCGATCGTGTTAAGTGGAAGTTCATTATTTATTTTATTAATAAGGACAGCCTCATAGTCATATTACAAGAAATGTTCACTATAAATATAACAAAAAGACGTCGTAATCATAGAAGGCAATTAAGGTGCTGCCCACAGAACATTTCTTTTTTATGCCCTGTGGTGCTGCCTTTTACGTCCCATTGCGGGGCACAGGCCTTCTCTTGGAGAGAAACTATGGGCTCAATCAACACGCGTGCCCACCTCGGTTCGGCGATTTCAAGGTTGAGGTATGTGGCTTAGAATGGGAATTGCATACGCTTCACACAGAGAGGTTTAAAAATGCAAATGGAAGTACAGCCGAAACGAGAATTCTAAACGTTCCTATAATGTTCTAAATATGAGTGATTTTTTTTTTATAGTAAACTAGTTGATCCAAAATTATTAGATGTTTGTTATCGCTTGAATATTCAGGCGAATACCACCGAAGCAAATTTAATTACAGTGAGCCATAAACCTGAATGTTAAGAAAACAGTGACGTCAGCCGATCGGAAGAGAGCCATGAAGATGATCCAAATGGAAACAAAGCGCCAGGCAGGCATGCTAAATTTATTTCTCAATGTTCCAGACCTCAATAGGAAAAACAGAACCGTTATGGGATCACAAAGAAAAAACCTCAAACTCTTTTTTCATGAACCAGTTGAGCGATCGATGAAGAATTAGATTACGAAGACCTATGACCTTTATGACACTGACTAAAATAGTATGTGGTGGTGATTTTATGAGATTTGTGGCCTATTGTGTATCGGCCTTATTTATAAAAACACGATTCTACTAAAACACTCCTAAAGGGGTTTTATTTTATGTGTGGTTACGTATTTTCCTTGTAAAATCTCCACCACACACTGTCTTAGTGAGCGCTTTTAGAATCGCCACAGCAGAAAGGAAGATCTTACCTCAAAAGCAGTGTCATTTTGTTTGATTAAATAGTGCAGCCTTTATCCGTGACTAGCCAAGATAGAAATTTCACTGGAAGAGAAGATCAATTTTTACTTGGATCAATACAATGGTGAAGACGTCAGCCAAGAAAAATACGTATCACGCTGACAACAATCACCAAGAGTGTGTGGGCAAACATTAATCCAATTTACCGCCAAATGACGCAAGAACTGGGACAGAAACAATAAACCGAGTTGACAGAGCAATAAAAGCTCACTCGACAATTCCCATATTTTACGAGGAAGCATTTAAATTATATTTTATAACCAAACGGTGCATTGCGAACTCGTCATCACGACGTGTCCGCAATGTCCGTATGACCTTTAATAGTGTGGAGTATTTTCATCAAAACTTTTTCACTAATGAAAACTCATTCAGACCACGTTTAGTCTACAAGATCATCACCAACTGTATGGAGGTGGAGGTGGCAGTTTTAATTAAACTAAAAAAAAAAACAAAATTGGTTTGGAATGATTTGTGCCAATTTCTATGTAATTTTTCTCTTTTTTTCAGCTGGAATCAGTTTCTTTCTCAGTCTAGTCTCAGACTACTTTATTCTTGCTAACTACGGTAATAAAGTTCTAAAGTACTATAAAGCCGGAGAAGAGTAAGTGCCTACTCACATTTCATACCGTCACGCACTGAATTCCTAGCTGGGTATTCCTAAGAATGCTAATTATCGTCGTGAACGTCTAATATGGTACTATAAAATGCATGATATTCGTTTCTGGGACTAGTACGTAAGTTTTGAAATCCAAAGGAAGCTCTGTTGGTGTAATAACTGTATTAGTTTTTTTTATCTTTATAAATTATGAATCATAGAGCTGAAGAAAAATTTGTTATATGGTTTCCGAACCTCGTGGAATCTTAACCTTCGCAGTCCTGACCTTGAAATTAACAATATAAATCTGTGCAGTTAACGATTTCTTCAATACATACTTCCTACCCACAACCTAGAATCTCGAGCTGTATAAACTGAAATTCTTTACATGCACGTAAAGTGATACGATATAAAAAGTTTCATTTTTAAAAACCTATTTAGAGGCTAAAAATTTCACCCATGCCGGGATTCGAACCCGCAACCTCTGGCTATCCGTACCAGCGCTCTACCAATTGAGCTCAATTGGTAGAGCGCTGGTAGCAGGGAGGTTGGAGCAGAGGTTGCGGGTTCGAATCCTGGCATGGGTGAAATTTTTAGCCTCTAAATAGGTTTTTAAATTTGTTCCTTAGCACGGGTTAGTGCATTAAAAATAAAAATAGTGTAATAAAAAGTTTCTTCAAAATCATCCCGCTTTTTAAGCATTAAAATTTTTAAAAATCATAAGTATGAAAATTTCATTTAACGCTTGAAATTACCAATCCGCGGAGGGCACGCGTGGTAATTAAAACCATACTATCTGCGAGAACGCCTGTGCCCTGCAGTGAGACGTTTATAAGCTGCTATAAAAATACATTTAAGTAAAACTTATTTGTTGTGTACAAGTTCAATATATGCAAAAAAAGTCATTTTATTGATAGAAGCCAGAACTAGAACGATAGCTGGTGTCGGCATATTGTATTGGAAGGTTAGGCCTCCTATTGTTTCGTTTCGGGTTTGATCTAAATCTTGGATGTCCGCGGACGTCTTGAGGCCAAACTACTGCGAACTTACAAAGCGTACTTAAATCTAGGGGTTCCCATTATCACAATGTTCATAAAGTGTGGTCACTACAGGTCACGTCCAACAATGTGTTCTTAGCTAAATAGAGGGACGTAAACACGCCCGGAGCGCGTAAACACACGCTATGCGGTGTCGTAACAGCCGCGTGGCATAACTGCGACTAAGAATAGCTGACCAGAGTTTCAGTGTTTGTAGCACGATGATACGTACTAATCAGCAGCTATATTCAGAAATCTCTAGAGGCAGTGTAGAAGGATCTGATACTCAGATGATTTATCAAAACCCTCCGGTAGAAAACGCCACAGCGAACAGTTACCAAGATAGCATTAAAAGTGCTTTTAAAGTTAAACAAACACCGCCAAACGCTCTTTTCCTGCTCCTAAACGATGATACCTGAACACATAACCACACCCAGAGCAGACCTAATGTACGAATGGAACTCATGACCTCCATGACGGATAGCGCGGAAAGAGCTAGCGAGGCAACGAGTCAGAAGATTGCCCCGTTTATGATCAGCAAGATGCAAATGTACCAGCAAATGCTCGCCGAATTCAAAGTCGTCTACTACATCAGATCAACCCATTATGTCCCCACCGAGGGGCAAGTGTCTCTTCCCTAAAGAAGGTATAGGCCATACTCCACCACGGAGGTCCAGTCCGGATTGGTGGAGGCTTGCAAGACTAGTGGCTGGTCTTACGGTCAGAAGACTACATCAGATCTTATAGTTTTTTTAAAATGATTTATCGGTTTCCTCAGACGCTGGGTCCGTGCCTGTTTTAAAGTTTTTATTTTCCCTGGACTTTGTAGTCCTTAGTTAACATTCTTCCACTATAGGCCATTTAGTTCAGTTAAATGTTGGTGTAACTATATGATCAACTGTCTTTCCGAAAACTAAGTTAGCCAGAAAAAATGCAGAACAACGGGCGGCGTCGCTTATTTCAATGGTTTGGCACAATGAACCCTGTTATTCAAATGGGAGTCCCACATTTCATTATTTGTCTTCCAAACTAAACCCAGAGAGCTTGGCATAAATGCGAGAATTCATCGCAAAGGATCATATCGCTCGTAGCAACCCATACCTCCACGTAGTAGCGACATCCGTGCCTGGCTTCGAACACGATAATTATTTATTACAAACAATACACTATTCCACATGGTTGGATTGTTTGAGTGCAAGAGAAATCTATTTCCATGGAGCTTGGACTAAAAAAACGAGATTCAACCTCAATTCGCATAAATCTGGCATTGTCAACAAAAAAAATCCACGTCAATTATCGTTCTTTTCAATGCTCAACGTCACTTTCAACAACGTTTGTTCTGCTGCTTCTATAATATTTTGCTCCATTTGCCATTATTATTCTTTATTTTAATATCATGTGGTTATAAGGTTTTTTCTTTCTAATGACGGTTTCTGATTAAATAAAATGGTTATTACTTTATAAAGGGCTTTGAAAACCTATTTAGAGGCTAAAAATTTCACCCATGCCGGGATTCGAACCCGCAACCTCTGGCTATCCGTGCCGTGGCACGATAGCCAGAGGTTGCGGGTTCGAATCCCGGCATGGGTGAAATTTTTAGACTCTAAGTAGGTTTTTAAATTTGTCCTTAGCACGGATTAGTGCATTAAAAATAAAAATAGTATAATTAAAGGCTTTGAATTTTTCTGCAATATTGGTAGAAAGGAAAACGCGGGTTTCACACTTTTATGAAATTCCCGTTTTACGAGCTTGCTTTGTCAAGAATATCAATCTGACAAAAAATCGAATACAACAAGTGTTGTCAACACACGCTTTAGCCAACTAAAGCTTTTTCAGGAATTGCAAGTTTTAGAAGAATCTTCGCCGCTTACGAAGCATTTGGGAGGAAAACACTAGCGATAGTTTTTGCGAAGAGCATGTAGATTTACAACACCTGGCGCAGTGGTTTACGCCGCTACCTCTTCGTGACTTCAAACATACGTCTTCTGGAGTGATTCACTGCTGACAGATCCTTTTGGACCAGCAATAGCTCATAATCATGCGTAACTGCTGTACGAACATTCCTAGAGGCCCCAAATTGTGCAGATGGTATGGCGCATCACAGGGAAATTGAAAAGCCGGTATTTTCCTCCGAGCTTACATCCTATCTTCTACATTTCGTACAAATTAATTACACCGCATTATTTATCATCCAGTAGAAGTATTTGCAAGTGCTATAGCAGGTAGTGCAAGTACGTTCTTTAACTAAAGGTTCTGCAACATTGAAACTAGAGTTTATATTATATTAATCTCCTCTACAATAAGAACCAAGCACCGAAAAGTCACTCGTGGAAGAGAACACCCGCAAAGCATGGGGCTATAAACCGAACGACCGGCCGGTCGCATTCCACGCAAATTGGCCACCGAACAGCGCACCGTCTAAATATACCACGCTATAGGCACAATAATAGGAACTGTTTAACTGATATCACAGTGCGGGAACACACACGTACATTCGATAAAATACAGAACGTTGCCGTTGACTAGAAGTCTTTGAAACTGTGCATATTTTAAACCCAAATGTTGCATAATAGAAATCGGCCATACCTGAAGACCAGGGAAATCAGCATCACTATCTCATGTTAAACGTCTCGTTACTCTCCAAGAGTAGGAAGATTTACGGCCTTAGTCAAACAGTCATTTCGACAAAGGATTTAAAATGCCTTCCGTCAATTCCATGCCAATGCCACAGTAGGCACAATAATAGACACGGTTTAACTGATCAGTAAATTGGGCTGCACTGAATTCGTTTTTTGTTGCTTTTGTATAGCGCTCCTGGTTGCACAATGTGCAATGCACAAGGCAGGTAATGCTGTTTTGTGAATTGTCAGGTATATTATGGATGTTTGGGATCATCGCTCACTAAACCAGCGTTCTGTAAAGTACGTGCCACGACACAAGTTGTACAGTGGTCATTAGCCAGGTCGCCTCAGAAAAGTGTCAAGTTTTGTCAAAATTCTAATTCTATGTTGTACTAGGTTATTAGGAACCTACAGCCTTTTCTAGGCTGTAACTTCTAAGACAAGCTAGCAATATTAAAAAAAAAATTTTAAACAACTGGAACGGTAAAGCAGGGCCGAACGTACCGAAAGAGTTTTCTTTCTCAGCCAGTCACATTTTAGACATTAGTCCCAAAAACTCTCCAGTCGGTAAGGTCAAGATAATTTGACAATGCCATTTCCTAAATTATAGAGTGGCGCCTCCCACCTTATACGATTAAAGTGGTAAATTGGCGGTATCCTTCCATAGTATCTCCGAAATTACTTGGTGATATAAATAGTGGACACAGTCATGGCAACCGACTGTAATGGTTCAAGATGAGTTCATCGCTACTTTTGGTTATTCGCGAGTATTTCCTTGATTAATCTGTCAGTTTCATATGCAATGCAGTAACTACCTATATTACTTATTTCATGTAGTCCTATCTGGTAGCCTACTTCTGCGCAAAGTTCTCCCTTTAACATCTTTAACGGATTAAAATTATAATTAAACAAAATCTTTGAGATACATTTTTAAAAGAAAATATCATCAGAAAATCTCAGAAATCATACACTTACTAAGAACGCGCGATAAGAAACGTGATAAGGCGTGTCTATGCCTTCTCACTTTTAGAATAGAAATAGTTTATTGGCATATTAAGACAAAGGGTCGAGGGTGAGCATTACGCAAGTCAAAGCAGTGATCTTGGCAGCGTTGATTTTCGGCCACAGCCCACAAAATAAAGCTTTCTTTCAAAGCTTATGAACTACAAATTGTAAATTTAAAGTCTGTTGACACTTAGATATTAGTCGACGATATTAGTGCCGCTACGAATATAAATAATGAGCAACGATTATTATCTCATTTAAAACAGACAAAGTAGACCAAACACATGGTTTCCTGCAAATCACTTGAATCTAGACCACGACGGAGCGACGTCGCTGTAATAAAACACATTTGTCGGCTTCATTTTGACATTAAAAAGCCATTTCGGGGCGGTGACTTCATTTCATGCGCCGTACTTCAGTCCCTTCGGTTTTAAACACCATACTCGCAGGTTAGTGATACACAAAAGGTCAGCAATGTCTCGACGGCGGGAAGGAAATGCGTGAGTCCTTGGTAGTATTGATTACTTCGAACCGCCGTGTCAAAAGTAAATAAGAACATCTTTCTCTTCTCAACTTGCCTGTTAAGTCCACCGTTATTTACAGTGGAAGATTTGTGTATTCCAGATAGATCTAAATTGTGAGGATCTCAGGTAGGACAAATATTTAGGAAGGCTTAGCTAACAGAGTTTGGATACTTTGTGTATATTATGGCAATTCATGAATTAATTCTCAAAGACTACTAGAGCGAGTTTACATTCTTCTGTGTCTTCACACGTAGCTACACTTAAGCCGTAGTTTACGTCTTTATGAAATTTTAACGAGCACGCTGTAACGCTGTATTCAGCGGAATGCTACGCTGCCTTTTATGTAGCGTTTTAAGTGCAAGCAAGTTTTTTCGCAGTCTCTTTCTTCATATCTGGCAATAACATGTTCGCGAGAATCTGCTGGTTCTCTTACAATGTAAACTGTAAAATGTTGGTTCACACAAAATTTTATTTTGAACTGCGGCACCAAATAGTAAAAAGGATAGGTATTGCAACTTTCATTAATGATTTGACTTGCGGAGAAATAGTAGAAGTTACTGCTTATTGTTGTAATAATACTGACAAATCTCATTTATTCTTTGATATTCAAATATGATAGTATTTCTTAATTCGCGATACTCATACATAGTTATTATTTACCAGGTAAAACGCAATAATCTCATTTCCCGACGTTTCGGCAGCCGTGGTCTCGGGTAGACTCAAATAAGATATTTGTATATGCTTTGTTCCTTTTCTATGACTGACCTTTCTCCTACACTTCAACAAGTGCTGTCTCAATAAACAGTTTGATATTCTCTGAGTAATTTGTTATTTCCATTACGTACTTCCAACACTTATCTTTAAGGGCGAACTTCTAGAATATTAACTGGCGAACGAACCAAATAAAGCATTAGACACAAAGAGTATATAACCACTACGATTAGACATATACGTTAATTATGACATATTTTCCTCACTTTTGGTGTCTTCCACGTCTCAATTCAATTTTATTGCGATAAATTACAGTAATAAGATGTTAAGTAGGTATTTTCATACAAAGTACATGTGTAATTTTACCGAGAATGCCATGGCAACATCATAATAATATTATTATAAAACAATATAAATTAAAATCAAATTAGCCTTTCGACATAATATCCTCATGATCCTATGAAATACAAAAGTTCTATAAAGTAATAATAACGAAAAACATTCAATCATTTATGTCACTATGTTCACCATTATCATGAAATTGTTTAATACGTCTAATGAGTGACTATAATATTCTTGTTACTAGACGGGCATATTAGCACCTTCCTTTATTTTTCACGCTTCATCAGATACAATGCTTCATTAGCACCAATTAAATCCAACAATTACAGCTTGCCCTTACTACTGCTTTAAGATAGAATAAATACAATTTGAATAGAAGGCTCAACACTAGGACAAAATATTTTATATATTTTTTGCGATATCCTTGAATCTGTTCACATGAAATCCAAGTATGAAAAATTATATGACATAAACGCATTATCCCGGAGGGGTAGGCGGAGACCAAGGTTTGGCATTTAAAATGATCCTAACAGACCTCTTCCTCTTCATTAACGTTGTCATCGTCACATCATCGTTGCATGCACGCATTCCGGTTTCGGGTACTTTTTATCGTATGAATTTTTCTTAAGACAATATAAAATTTATTTATAAAATCATAGGTAGGTATATAATAGACATAACAATTGAACTTTTAACATAGGTTAGAGTAAAAACGTAGCCACAACTAGAAAAACATAACGCAAAACGCACGTCGTATAAACTGAAGATTCATCTTATTATTATACACTAGCTGACCCAGCGAACCTCGTACCGCATAACAGTGGATTCTTTAATTTTATACTATTTTTATTTTTAATGCACTAACCCGTGCTAAGGAACAAATTTAAAAACCTATTTAGAGGCTAAAAATTTCACCCATGCCGGGATTCGAACCCGCAACCTCTGGCTATCCGTGCCAGCGCTCTACCAATTGAGCCAATGGGCGACTCACGGCATCAGTGAAATTTCGAACCTCTTTACAATATTCTCTGTATTACGTACAGGCAGCGACATCTGACTTAAGCAAATTGTATTACTTACAGCCCCGACTACCTACTTTGCAGTTAGGTTTTAACATCGGAACGATATCACTGTACCCACATGATTATACTATTTTTATTTTTAATGCACTAACCCGTGCTAAGGAACAAATTTAAAAACCTATTTAGAGGCTAAAAAATTCACCCATGCCGGGATTCGAACCCGCAACCTCTGGCTATCCGTGCCAGCGCTCTACCAATTGAGCCAATGGGCGACTCACGGCATCAGTGAAATTTCGAACCTCTTTACAATATTCTCTGTATTACGTACAGGCAGCGACATCTGACTTAAGCAAATTGTATTACTTACAGCCCCGACTACCTACTTTGCAGTTAGGTTTAACATCGGAACGATATCACTGTACCCACATGATTACACTATTTTTATTTGGCATGGGTGAAATTTTTAGCCTCTAAATAGGTTTTTAAATTCTTTAATTTTACTTTATTTATTTTCCATAAGGACCATCCTCGTAGGTACTTCAAGGAATATTTTAAAGAAACAATTAGCTAAATCGGTTCAGCTGCTCTCGAGATTTGCGCTTACCAACACATTCAGCGATTCATTTTTATATTATAATAAAATTAACTACATACTCCAACTACTTATTCTAATGTATTTCAATTCAGTGTAAGACATCTTTACAGGAGTTTATCTTTAAGTTATTCGAGAATAGGTACTTGATTGAGGCCCCTCATTTGTCACACATATTCGCTGGTCGAGATACATAAAGTCGCTTGATTATGAACAGGCGTGGGTGCGATTTCCGCTGCCGGAACCGGTCGTATTTAAATTGATTTGCACAGATAATCTCAGCTTAGCTCTTCCCCGACATTCGTGCCCTTGATTGGTTGATAATCAAAACGTTTCCTGGTTGGGATCTACCTTGATAGTACTTGAGAGAGATCTAGAATACATTTTGGTCACCACCGTTGGGAATTAAGACGATATTAAAAAAAATATTTAGAGGCTAAAAATTCCACAAAAAACCCGCGATCTCTGGCTAACCTTGCCGGAGCTATTGGGCGAACAGGTCGCGGGTCCCGGCGTGGGTGGAATTTTGTAGCCTCTAAATAGGTTTTTAAAATTGTCCTTAGCACGGGTTAGTGTATTAAAAAAAAAATTTAGACAATAATTACATTTTACCTAATAAATAATCGCGATTATATGTGTTTAATGTATAACTATTTATGAGCATCGCGCGTGATTAAAAATGACTAAGGAATGGCAATCAGTGATAAATCATAGCTTCTGTTGGTAGTTGGCACTCTCTAGCTCCGTCTTCTTAATGAGAAGCAGTGAAGCCATAACAGATTGATTTAAGCGTTGAGTCATCTACGGCCCTCCGATAATGGACTATTGACCCGCCGTTGACTTGATTCCATTCTGATTTCGTTACAAACTCAATTAAATTGGTCGATGGGGCCAGAAGTCAGAAGACACCTTGTTTAATCTCTTCAGCAGTAGCTGCTGAAGAGATTAAACAAGGTGTAAACTCTGTTAATTAAGGACTTTGAAAAGACTAAGTATGGAGTTTTTTTGTCCATTTTTTCTCCAAAATGATCTAGATTTTGAAATAGACACCTAGTTTGACGTCTCACTGCAGGGCACAGGGCTTATCGTAGAAAGAGCGAGTATGGCCTTAATTTGTTTGTTAACACGTTTATAATTTAATCATAATAAAAAAGTGGAAGGCGTGGCACACACAGTAAGGACTTAGGACGATGCCGCAGAGAAGACGAAGCGTCCTTTTAATTTAGGTACTCTAAAAAAAATGTGCTGAAGCTTTTCCACGCCACTGTCACAGCCACCTACTCCCACGTTCTGTCTATGGGCACCAGGCCTTTGGCTTAAAAGTGTTTATCTCGCTTTAGGCCCACATTGGTAATTTTTAATTTTTGTACAGTCTGTCAGCTTTTAGAATATACCTCGGCTACTATTATTATTATTATTAAATTCTTTATTGTACCTGTAAAGATTGTACAATTGGCGGGCTTAATACTAAATAGTATTTTATTCTAGCCAACCAACAGGTGACGTGGAGAAGATGGGGGTAGTCACAAACGGTGAGGTGATATTTTATTGTTTTAATATCGTATAGAATCGGATATATTCATGTAATAGAAATATCGGAACTAATATGACACTTAGGGCCTGTTTCACATTCTGCAAATAAAGTTCCGGATAAGCTATCCGCAACCAGGGCTGCCGTTTGTTCTAAATTTGAAGCCATAAACAAACACACGCAAGATAGGAATATTTATTTAAATTTAGAACAAACGGCAGCCCTGGTTGCGGATAGCTTATCCGGAACTTTATTTGCAGATTGTGAAACTGGCCCTTATTTCGAAATATGAGCAGGAAGTACCTAGTATTACACTCGTGTTCTTTCGGCGAAAACCGAAACCTACTCTAGAGCCCGGGTATATTCTAAAAGCTAACAGACTATAGTAGTCTCACTAGCTCTCCAATATTTATTGATGGCAACAAACGCGGCAGTCTTCTAAAAAAAAAGTTGGCTACACTTTGGCAAACACTGATGATGTCAGTAACACAGGTTTATTACCCAGCATAGGCATCAGAGCTGATCAAATAAAATTATACAAATTATGTTGCCTCCTTTGCTATGTTATCATTAATTTAATAAGCACTTGCTTTTATATTAATATTGTTGGTAAATACTTAGTATTGGGTACATGTCAATTCTGCAATTTCATTGTGATTGTAAAAAGTTTGTTTTACGACAAGAGCCAATCTATGGTAGATATCACGGAACAATCTTTGCAGGTGAAGAACCCATTAAAAGTTATTTGCTAATATCTTGGATATAGCTTCTAGAACGATTCAACAGCATTAACGAGTTAACTTGATACCCGGACCCCGTCTCATAAAGCCACTATACATATGACAATTAGATGTACATTGCTGAGACTTCTTGTTAACCTGTGGGTTAATCGACTTTGCAATTCACATCGAATTGTCATATTAAACCACGAATGGTGGTTCTATGAAACAGGGAATTGTTAGCTCTTTGCCACTGCAATATATGGAAAATGCAGAACACCTTTTCACAAATATAATAAAAACCTATTTAGAGGCTAAATATTCCACCCATGCCGGGATTCGAACCCGCGACCTCTGGCTATCCGCGCCAGCGCTCTTTCCAACTGAGCCAATGGGCGACTCACCGGCATCAGTGAAATTTCGAACCTCTTCACACTATTCTCTGTATTAAGTACAGGCAGCGACATCTGGCTGAAGTGAATTGCATCACTTACGGCCCCGAGTACCTACTTTGCAGTTAGGTTTTTACATCGGAATTATATACACACATGATTATACTATTTTTATTTTTAATGCACTAACCCATGCTAAGGACAATTTTAAAAACCGATTTAGTGGCTAAAAATTCCACCCATGCCGGGATTCGAACCCGCGAACTCAGGCTATCCGTGCCAGCGCTGTCCATAGCATGGGTTAGTGCATTAAAAATAAAAATAGTATAAATATAATAAAGTTTAAAGAATTACTAAAGTTGCAACAAAATGACAGAACTCCATAAAGCCGAAAGCAAATTATCGCCACAAAAACCCAAGAAAAAAGCAACATGAGCTGAGACAAACAGCATTTAAACGGTCGCAACGGTTTTACATTTTAAATTGTTAAACCACAATCACAACCCGACCAAATAGAAGATTACCTCGCTTAGAGCTTGTGCCCTAGCATTGAAGGACTATTGCAAGCAGTCGGTTGGCCAGTCCGCAGTCTCCGGTGACATCAGCGCGCTTAAATATACGGGTCACGCACACAGACCGGTCCCCTTGTACTCTCAGCCAAACCAAAAGCCACCAATGTTTTTCTATTTTGGTATTTATTTCATGCACGGTAAGAACCGCTGGAGGGAATAACAGAACCTTGTTTTTTACTACATTCACGGATCAATCCTTGCAATTACTGGTTTCTTTTAGGAATTCCTTATAGATTGAGCCTTGGGATGAAAGCGCCACTTTCACTGTATGCTTTAGAAGATTATGTCTCAGCTATCTGTGCCCAGCAGTGTTACCCGCGGTTTATGGATTTTCTCATAGGAATAAGATATTTCCCTGCAGTAAAACGTAGCCTATGTGTTAATCCAGGCTATCAGCTAACTAAATACCAAAAGTTATTAAAATCGCTCCAGCCGTTTAGATGTGAAGAAGCATCAAACATACTCACAAACTTTCGCCTTTGTAATATTAGTGTATAATATTAAATGTTATATGATAGTGAGATGTGACGTCATTCCGTATCGTACAACTAACTGACCTTAACATTACATTTTAGTAAAACTCTAGATTGTAATTTGTAATCTAGACAATCAAGACAAAATCAGCACAGTGATCAGTAAGTTCAATTAATTTGCACTAGTTATGAAGATTAAGATTAAGAAAAACTAAGCTAAGATCGGTCTCAGAAATGTCAAAATATAAATATTTAGTACGTGATTTTGACATTTCTAAGACCAGTCTTTGCTTAGTTTTCGTCTCTGAATGTCAACCTAAGAGTTTCAATTGAGGCTTAAGTAATCACCACGATCATCAACAACCCGTCAAACATGAGCGCCACAGAAGGTTTTAAGGCCTCTACGAATACGTATTTGAATTTACGAAACGAAAACTCTTGTAATGTTATTTGTGACATGGAAATAGAAACGATTGTAGCACTATCCATAGAATTTTTCGACACATATCGACACACCCACCATTCTCTGCACTACGTCTCGCAAAATGTGTTTCGGGCTTCGTAAATTACTACGCCTTTCAAACACAGGTCTTTCATCGTTCTTGGATGAAAAGCAATTTCGCCACGAGCAGTTATGATTGTGATGATTTAATTTATCTGAAACTCTCCAGGCTGCATTAGAGACAGCGCCCGTACTTAGATGATATCATGGCATCGTTTAAAAATACGCCTTCCATAACCGGTCGCGCTTGTCTGCACCCGATAATCACTGGCCATTTCGAGTACCAGCTTCAGAATCGGACCAGGCTGTCCTTTCACATACTTTAAGGTCCTGTAAGCCTTAAGTCGGAGTGCCAAGAATCACTTTTCATTTTGACTTAGGCACAGCACATCGTGGTTCTCGGTTAGGTAGGTAGAATCGATTTGAAAGCTTGTCTTCTAACTCAGGATCGGTAGTGCGATAGACAGACGGTTATGCGAAATCGTAATTGCAGCTTAAGTTCATTGCTCTTTTCAAACTGGTACTGAGATCTTTTTTGCGAAATTGAATATGAATTGATTGTTTAACCGCTATGGAATATTTTTTATTCGCGTGCCGCTTTCAACAGGGCTTTAAAGACCATAGGTTCTCTTCAGTTTTGTAATTTTAAAAACATCTCAGCTTACAAAGTTGAATATATATTTAACCGATTTAGTTTCAAGTGATAATTTGTAATTTTAACATCTAAGCTTACGAAGTTGGAAATATATTTTACCGATTTTGTTTCACGTGATAATTTGCAATTGAAGTACTTCACTCATGAAATTCACTTCTTCTTCTTCAGACTATATTATGTAGTCCACTGATGGCCGTAGCCCTCCCCTAATGAGCGCCATAGCGCCCTGCCTTCAGCTTGCCGCATCCAGCATCTGCCTGCAGTTTTTCGCAGATCGTCATCCCACCTGGTCGGAGGGCGTCCTACACTACGTTTGCCGAGTCGTGGTCTCCACTCAAGAACACGTTTACTCCAACGGTTGTCGATTCTTCGCGAGATATGGCCAGCCCATTGCCACTTAATAATTGATTGTGATTGCTTGTATGTTCTTATTTAGCATGATTTTAATGTAATAAATATGTTTTAAAGTTATTAAACCCTTTTACCCCTCCGCAATGGGCAGAAAACCAGCTCTGCGCCTACGCAAGCAGTCCCGGCAATAATACTGAGCCTGTTCCTTTTTACCACAAACATGTGAATGAAAGAAACTTATTATTTATTATTGGTACAAAATTTGTGGTAACTAAATAATTTTCACTTTAAAATGGCATAGAGTAGTAGAGTGATATTTATGTTGTTATGATGATGACCTTGTTTACTGAGAAAAGCCTTTATTGCAACAAAATGAAGTCAATAATTGTTATTTTTAGACATGGCAATTGAGTCAGAATGAGGTAATCACGAACCACCGAGCAGTTGGGTAGGTACAGTCACTTCAAAGAGGTCAAACGTGTGATAAAGCGTAGCACTAGCACAAGAATTCTTACAACTGATTCAGAGTCTATTATAGATAGTAAATACTTGACACTTGGGTACACATTAGCTGGAGCCGTACAAAATAACTGTCCATAAGCTAAGTCGTTAAGTATACCTTTGACCTACCTCCTACCGACCCAAAATGTGCCTAAGTACCTTTGTAATTCAAGACGCGAAAGTAACGAAGGAAGCGTGCAGAACTACCACAGGCCGAGGCTTAGCTAAAAATAGACACAACTTAACAAGAAATGCACTAACACACTCGCAGACGCGTAACACAAGGAGTGTACTGTGGTTCAATGAAATCCGAGGTCGTATTTCCCGAAAGATCAGCCAGTGGCAACCTCCGACTCTTAATGTTAGTTCCACACACAAATAGGCCAGATGGAGATTCCAGACGAGATCTGAAATTAGCTATCATACCGTTGAAGGCTTGATAGTATCTAGGCTACCCACGAAGTTTTAAGTCGATAAGCAAATGAATCGCCAGGTAAACAAATACGTTGCCGCTAGGGATCTATCTGGACGAAAAAAGTAGTATACTTCAATTCTTTCTGCATAGGCCGTATCAGGTTGCTTAAGGCATCACCTTTGAACGTTTTTCGGGTGTACCAAAACCAAGGCCAAAATGGGCGTGGGTAGCGGCGTCCAAAACTCGAGACACCTTTAATTGGGATACATCTTACACAAGGAAATTTTGTTCTGCAACTCTTTTGACGGTTTAGGACAATCATAAAGAATTCAAGGGGCATTCACTCAAGGCATCAAGTGGCTTAAATCCGACACTAAGCAATAGGTTTGCCATCTGGCTAGTGGATGTAGTCAGAGATGATTGTGTATGATGTCTAGCAGGGCCTTATCGTAACACAATCTCGGGCATATTGACTCACTGTGTGAGGTAATCGTACATTAGAAGATCTTGGTGGCCCGGAACACGGGGTCGAAGATGACTGATTCGTGACATTCAACTCAGTTCTCTATCGAGCTATAAATTATACACATGAAGAGTCTTGAAAACACTCTCGTTGGAAGCAATTAGCTTGATAAGGAATTGTAGGAGGCAACGTATTGCTTAATAGCAAGCGGCTATTGTTTTTATTAATGGCTTTAAAAGATTGGTCGCGCAGTCAATTCGTCATGCAACGTTCTGAACAATTCAGAAACAATTTTAGGATCATGTGAGCAAAGTGCGTAACACAATGCAAGACAGCATTTTGCATGCTGTTTGTAACGCAATTTATATCAGTGGTCTGCAGCAAAAAACCTACACGCGCTCTCCAAACTAGAGGGGATATTGAATGACCATCTGCCTATTAAAATTTGAACAAAGAAAGTGTTACTATGGCCGATTGCCCAACAAATAATAAAAAAATACAAAAAGTAAAAATAATACCGGTGTCCACACACAATCAACGTGATGATTTACGTTACTTCGTTATGGCGCTATTGTAAAATACAATTTATTAAAGTGACAACGTTGGTATGATTATAGTGCATTCTTTATAATAAAACAACAATGAATAAAAAACAGCGTACTGTGAATTGCACTCGTTCCAATTGTCCCGAACTGATTGAAAGAGAACACATAAATATGCTAAATTTGTTAGGCTAAGCGCGCACGGATTACTTTCACGGTCACTCTTATGAAGACCGTGGATATGTATGGAGATGCGCGTATGTTACGACGTGACAACTGGGTGACATTTCGCGCATCTCCATCTCGGTAGATATGTATGCATACATGAGTGACGAAACAGTCACGGTGACAAAAGCAACCCGTGCCCGCTTAGCCTTATAGTTAACGGAACACTCTGTTACGAGTCAGACTCGCACTGGACTGTTTCTTTTTAGTTTTAGCTAAATTTAGCTACTCTACAAACCTTTTCGAGGAAGGTAGTACAGGAGTTATTATGAATACGGACATAATATCGTTATATCGGACCCTCTCAAGAGCACAACATTTCGTAATCCAATTGGCCAAGCTACGAGCCAACGGACCGCTTCGCCCACACAATCGGTGTAGTCTGGTCTGAACATCTCTAATACGCGTACCACGCGTACGCGTACGCGTACTAAGCGATTCCAATCGTCAAACTTCTTAGCGTAATGGCGATCGTCTGTCAAATTGGTAAGGAATTTGACAGGTCAGGAATCCCTCAGTATTCGTAATTATGACCATGAATGGGTCGAGACAGGCGTGATCTCCACATTTGTTAACCTTACTGGCTTCAGTCCCTTTAGATGTCCCTAACTAAATATGTACTGTTTATCCAACAAAATACAAATTCGTGCATTTTCTTCTTCTTCAGGCTATATTATGTAGTCCACTGCTGGACATAGCCCACCCTCCATAATAGAAGATTTTTTGTTAGAAAGGTAACCTACCTCAAGGGAGAAAGTCAAGGGAACTTCTTTGGAAGCGCGTGTTTTCTTCAAGTCGGTTTTTTATTTAAAAAGTAGTTATTCAATCTGCACTAATGCTAGGAACGTGTTCAAACAAAAAACACAGTGTGATGTTGTGATGTTATCATCCATGGACGTGTCATAATGATAAACTTAATGATTCATTAAGCTATCGCTACCAAATACAATGTTACGAACCTAGGTAGTTTTCTTGTGAGTTTATAATATAGGGGCAGTGTTGCCAGATGAGGCAATGTATCGCCAATTGGGCTATCTCGGAAGGTGAAATGACGACCAGAAAGTGTAATCTCCGAATGTCGAAAAAAATCGGTGACTGTGGGGCTTGGGAAATAAAAACAAATTATATTATTTATATTTTTTTTAGCGAAATCGTGGCTTAATTTTTGGATTAACTATGGTTTTTTAGCATTTGTAACGGCGCTGTTATGGTTAGACAAATACAAAAAGCGGTGATTGACCTGTAACTTGAAGTCAAAGGTTATTTCCATTTTTTTAACGTTAATACAATTGTGACAATTTCAGAAATCAGCCGTAAACAAGACTACAAACGTCACTATTTAAGAAAGTCATTTTATTGAGGAGATTTTGTGTTGAAATGAAAAAAAAACAGGCAACTCCGGCAGTGAGAAAATAAACGCGAAAATTTGGAATGTTTCTCCAAATTTTGGCGACACTGGCCGGTCAGCGTCTGGCACCGCGGTGTAGGGGGTAATCCCCGTACTTAACCGATTTCAAAAATAGTTTCACCTGAATTAAGAATGGACCTTCAGGGTTATCATAATGTTACTTTAACCACCCGAACGTATTCGCGGCCACAGCTAGTACTGAAAACGGGGTTAGCACCGTCTTAACACTTTTTCACAAGGCAGCACATAAGAAGCCTATTACTACCTCCGCAGTAAACAAGTAACACGACTTATTCCGATGCAAGAGCACCTCCACAGCCTGTTATACAGTTACGCGCACATACGCTTAACGACGACCTAGCAGCGTGCAATAGATAGCTCCTATTACATCGACATAGATGCTAATCTCGAACAAGGCATCTACCGTTGGTGCCTAACTGGTCGATCTCCTTATTAGGAGCTGGGTGGCAACACATGGTAGGACTTATAGGACCGCTGGAGTCCGAGGCATCGTCTATTATGTTAGGAGACAAGCTTTGGAAGTAGATAGAAAAGGCTTGAATGTGCGGCTACAATATTCGCTTTCAAACTCGGATGGTCGGTTTCTCATTAGACGATAAACGCACGACGCCATTGAATCATATGGATAATATGGATATTAAAAAAATTGTCACTTAACGTAAACTAAATGTATCAGGGCCTCGATTCTGTTAGTGCATTATAGTACCATGACAGACACATGGTCGTGTTACGTGACGTATTTTTTCATACCACGGACGCCTAAAAGGTTTGATGTATATGCGCGCCTAGACTTCATGCAGCAATGAAATTATATCGCCATTTTTTTTAAAAACCTATTTAGAGGCTAAAAATTTCACCCATGCCGGGATTCGAACCCGCAACCTCTGGCTATCCGTGCCAGCGCTCTACCAATTGAGCCAATGGGCGA
This sequence comes from Yponomeuta sedellus, assembly GCA_934045075.1. Lineage (NCBI taxonomy): Eukaryota > Metazoa > Arthropoda > Insecta > Lepidoptera > Yponomeutidae > Yponomeuta > Yponomeuta sedellus. The sequence continues at coordinate 934,455 of OW203744.1, forward strand.
CTCACTGCATCAGTGAAATTTCGAACCTCTTTACACTATTCTCTGTATTACGTACAGGCAGCGACATCTGACTTAAGCAAATTGCATTACTTACAGCCCCGACTACCTACTTTGCAGTTAGGTTTTAACATCGGAACGATATCACTGTACCACATGATTATACTATTTTTATTTTTAATGCACTAACCCGTGCTAAGGAACAAATTTAAAAACCTATTTAGAGGCTAAAAATTTCACTCATGCCGGGATTCGAACCCGCAACCTCTGGCTATCCGTGCCAGCGCTCTACCAATTGAGCCAATGGGCGACTCACGGCATCAGTGAAATTTCGAACCTCTTTACACTTTTCTCTGTATTACATACAGGCAGCGACATCTGACTTAAGCAAATTGCATTACTTACAGCCCCGACTACCTACTTTGCAGTTAGGTTTTAACATCGGAACGATATCACTGTACCACATGATTATACTATTTTTATTTTTAATGCACTAACCCGTGCTAAGGAACAAATTTAAAAACCTATTTAGAGGCTAAAAATTTCACCCATGCCGGGATTTTTTAGCTTCTAAATAGGTTTTTAAATTTGTTCCTTAACACGGGTTAGTGCATTAAAAATAAAAATAGTATAATTTATATCGCCATGTTCATGCAATGGTCATTGTACTACAATGCTTTAGCAGAATCTAGGGCCAGTTCGATGATATGTCGTTATATTGATGATGGTTGTCCAATCCACCAAGACCAAAACATAGGTAAAAATGCCCGACTTGGTGTTATTCCACGTTTGTGATAATTTGGACCAAGAACTAGGGTAAAATGTCAAAATTAGAAGAGTACTATCACACCAGTCCGATGAGATTCTTAATATAATAATATGCACGAAATCAACCAAAAACCATTTCAAAAACGGAATCCAACCGTACGAACTATATTTATAGTCGCCAATCTTAGTCACCAGCATCGAAACTGGACCACAGACAACAATTGGTCGTCGACGAGTTTATAATTGGCACTCTTTCAGCCGCAGTGCAGTGTTGTAGGCCGAGACGAGTGGGTCAAGGCGACCACGGAATCTGGCAGCAGAGTGGAAACGACGCAGCAACAGTTGGCCGCTGTCTCATGCAGTTTAAGTGCATTACGAGTATGTGCAGCCAATTTCCCAAAATCGCAGGATGTAAGTTTATCGCACGAGTGTCTCTGAAGAATGTCGATCTTGATCCGCGCTTCGAATCAGTCTTACACGAAAACACCCGTTCGCGAAACTCTTTAAAAGTTAACATCGATACAACTTTATTACGATATTACGCTACTTCGAAAACCATCTACTAAGAAACAAGGCAAAGAAAATCTCGTAATCAATAGCCCTCTCACAGGAGAGGAAATGTCAAGGTAGGAGAGCACGGTGGTACCGTAGTAGGTCATAGGACTCGGATGGCAATGACTGAGCTAAGCCATGATATCTGGCTCAGTTACCCACTAATTGTCATACTACCTGAGGGTATAAAAGGTTTCGCAATCTATTGTTCCCAACATTCCTTTTTCGGCATCCGAAGTGAACACAAGTAATTAGTCATCAACCTGTTATCACCAAGTGCTTTAATTAGCCCAAGACGCGACGCGTGTGTTTAAGTTCCAACTTGTCTGTGACCTGCTATTTTACAATGGAATTTGAAGTCACAGGTATGTATTATTAATTTACTTTACTATTTTGCCTTTTCCTTCTACATTTTTTTTTTAAATAGAGTGCTACGCCAACGTGGCATTTTTTATGTATTTATGTCTGTATATTTTTTACGTTGAAGCTTTTACTTATGTTTGTACCTACTTGTACCATTCAATTTGGTATAGAAATATGGGTTACAATGTCTACTACTAGGCCTCTCCAAATTTAGCTGCGTCATGCTGCGTCTGTAAGGTGCAGCCAGGTGCTACGCCGCGCGCCTGAACGCGTAGCAGGCGCGTAGCACTTGCTACGAAACATGTATCTATTTTGATCCGCTTTTAACGTATTTTTATTTTGTTTTAGGTACTAGTATTAAGTGTTCTTTCAAAAGAATGCTTGTACTAGATACTTGGCTGTCTATTAAAGACAGCAAATCTGAACTGGAGCGTTGGCATCGAGTTTTTCGAGACCTAATACAATTGCTGCCTGATGTTGAGAATTACATTGCTGATGACTTGGAAAAAAGAGTTACTAAAGTTTGTACAAGATTGGTAGCAATTTGGAAGCAAGTCACGCGCAACCATTCTCGCATGGTCTCTAAGTACGGAGACTGGCTGAACGAAATTGAAGTTTGCGTTCTGCCAACTTGTGCAACAGTAGGGAGCCACAACACCCAACGGCCAGCAGCAGAAGCTTCGACAAGCACCCAACAGCACCAGCACAGGAAGGACTTTGAGGAATGTAGCAAGAGATCAAAACGCCGCAGGCTTGCAGAGTTAAGTAAAGTAGACAGTTCTGCGATAAATTCTTTGTTGGACGATTCTAGTCTATCTAACGCCGCTGCATCTTTAAATTTCAGCACTAACGAAGTCTTGTCTCTTATAAATGAGACAAAACTGACTAAACATCAGTATCTTTTGGTGAAAGACTTCGTTAATGCAAAATCACCTAATGCATTACCATCTTATCAAAAAGTGTTAGAAGCTAAGAAGCGGTGCTATCCATCGCAAGAGTTTATCACGGAATCATCTGCTGAAGTAGAATTACAATCATTGTTAGATCATACTGCTTGCCGGATACTAGAATCCCAAAAACCCGTTTTGAATAATATTGACCCTAATAAAGAATTTGTTTTGATTGGAAAATGGGGTTTCGATGGGAGTACGGGGCACAGCGAATATAAACAGATTTTTGGAGATTCTGGTATCGATGATGATGGCAGTATGTTTGTTACTTCATATTGTCCTCTTCAATTGGTTTGTAAGTCCAATACCTCCGACCCAGATCAAATAGTTTGGAAAAATCCGCGCCCTTCTTCCACCAGGTATTGTAGGCCTATTCGATTCCAATTTGCCAAAGAATCCAAAGACCTTTCTGTGCAAGAAGAAGCTTATTTCAAGACTAAAATTGATAGTTTACAACCGACTTCTTTCACTCACGGTGAATATGAAATAAAAGTGCAGCATTCTTTACAATTAACCATGGTTGATGGTAAAGTGTGCAGTGCTCTGAGCGATACATCTTGTAGTAGATGTTATATTTGTGGTTCAACTCCAAAAGAGATGAATGACATTGATAAATCGCTGAGCAAAACTGCAGATAGTGGTACCTATCAATTTGGACTATCTCCTCTTCACTCGTATATCCGATTCTTCGAATATTTAATTCACGTTTCTTATAGATTAGACATAAAGAAATGGCAGGTACGTTCTTCAGACGAAAAAGCTCTTCTTGCACAAAAAAAACAACATGTGCAGCAACAGTTTAGGCAGAAACTTGGTCTAATAGTCGACAAACCGCGAAGTGGAGGAAGTGGCACATCTAACGACGGAAACACTGCCAGAAAGTTTTTTTCTAACTCAGCGGTTTCAGCGGAAATTACTGGATTAGATAAAATCCTTATTGACAGATGTCATAATCTGCTGCAGTGTCTTTCGTCGGGATACAAAATTAATAACGCCACTTTTAAAGAGTATTCTCTAGAAACAGCACGTAAACTTGTTGCTACCTATCCATGGTACAACTTGCCATCGTCTGTACATAAGGTCCTCATTCATGGGTCGGAAGTAATTGAACACGCATTATTGTCAATAGGTGAGCTTTCGGAAGAGGCCGCCGAATCTTGCAATAAATTAATCAAACTCTTCAGGCGTGACAACACGAGGAAAATGTCTCGGGTTGTCACAAACACCGACTTGATACATAGACTTCTCCTTAATTCGGATCCTTATATTTCTAGTTTAAGAAGGTTACCACAGAAGAAGAAGTCTATTCTATCAAAAGAAGTATTAAATTTGTTGTCGGTTTAGGAAAAAATGTAAAAAATAAGATAGGTATTTATGTTATTTTTTACATAACTCCTATTATGTAAATATAATATTTTTTGTCCAATTGTGTGTTTGTACTTAGATGTTAGTTAAGTATTTACTTTATTTGTAATATAAAATGTAAATAGTAAGGTTTAATAGTTATTAAGTTGCAAACCTTCTTTTAAGTGTAATAAAAATGCATAATTTTGTAAATAAAATAAGCTTTTTAAGATTATTTTGTTTTTTTTTTATTGTGTTATGGCTTAAAGTATTACAAAACACCATAATAATAATAATCAGCTATGACAACGACAGTCATTATTATCGCGAAACCCTATGACCGCTACTCTTAGGGCGTGGAACCAGTGTGGAGAGGACAGAACCAGATCTCATTCAACAAAAAAAGAAAAACTTAGATCGGTTATGTTCAGAAAAGTAGTAAGATCGCTTCCGTCCGTGTTACAATGTATTAAGAGAAGCAATATTATTGCCAGTGGCTTCGAATCGTCAATAGTTACAGGTTCAATGATGGAGCACACGTAGAGTTTGTTATTTGTCAACAAACCGAGACAAATGACAAGCTACGTAGATCAAGATGAGTAATCTTCGCAGTGACGCAAGAACAGCAAATAGCTCGGTTGTTATCTTCAGAATCAAACCCAGGGAACTATCATAAACACAGTGTTATCTCGAACCAAAACTATGTCATCGAGATAAGACCACAGCTGTGTTATTCGGCGCTAAGCTCGGTATGTCAAGCAGCGTGTCACGTGTGTTACACAGAGATTGAGAGCGGATACGCAGTTGAAACCGCTTTTGTGTCGGTTTAGAGTGCATTGAAAGCCTTCGGTATCCTTTTTTCCTCCAGATTGATTATGTGGAACTATATTCACCAGTCTGACCAGCGCATAAACTATCTCTATCGTATGGCTCTTGACCACTTCCGTTTTTTTCATAGAAACTTCTGAATCCTTTTCCACACAACACAATCCCTTGTCCTGGTTCCAAACTAGGGTACCCTGTGCTATGGTAATCAAACAAGGACTTCACAAACATGAAAATAGAAACAGACTAAGCCCATTTGTAATTATCGAGTACGGCGGCTTCCAGATGACTTCATAGGTGGTCTCATAGTCACAAAGTCAGCATCTAATAATGGGATCCTTGAGAAATCGAGTTAACTTTTATAAATTTCAAGGGCAAACTTGAAGCGATTTGGGTTGTATTTTTATAATAATTACTGCGGTTGCGTAGTGATATCCACAAAAAATCGAGAAATACAAACTCATTTCAAAACACTACAGCATTTCTTCTTCAGGCTATTAGTCCACTGCTGGACATAGCCCTTCCCTAATGAGCGCCATAGCGCAAGGTTGTCCCATCATTGGGGGGGAATGTCCACTACAGCACTAAAATTCGTGAAATATTTTAAACGAATGTGACCTTTAAGTTTGATGTAGGTATAGTAGAAGTATAGTTTGGAGCGGGTGCCAACTACAAGCTCTGCATACATTGATTTTGGGCACCGAATCCAAAATATATTTCTACAATACCCACAGGTCCATAAAGGTCAAATAATTATTTCTCTGATTTCAGTACTGCGTGTGTTTTGAAATCGGCTTTTATTTTTGTTTAAAACCCACTCGCTGTGACCGGTGACCTAAGCCTTCCCCTAGGCAGGCGCAACGTAGGTTGTTAATAGACCCATTCGTCTTCAAAACTAAGGCACCTAGCGATTACCTCCCATCAATTCTCGTTAAAGCAGGCCTATGATAAATTACTCGGAGTTGAGGATGCCGCCGTGTCCCACCTAATCACAGCCGAGGTCTCGATCTCGGTCAATTCTAAATGGTTGGCCGGTGGGCCGGTACCCAGGCTGTAGTCCTACTTTAGCGCTCCAGCTATTTTTAAGTAGCTTCTTCTTCTTCAGGCTATATTAGTCCACTGCTGAACATAGCTCTCCCCTAATGAGCGCCATAGCGCAAGGTTGTGCCATCATTGGGGGGTAATGCCCATCATCCCCACGCTGAGCATGCGGGTTGGGGATCGCAGTTTGGTGGAATTGTACTACAGGGGGCGCTGCTGACCACCCATCGGTTTGTGTCCCTTAGTCGCCTTTTACGACACCCGCGGGAAGAATTTAGGTTGGTGCTATTCTCTAGGCCGACACCACACAGCACGATTATGTAGCTTATATTCTTTTTATTGCACTAACCCGTGCTAAGAACAATTTTAAAAGCCTATTTAGTGGCAAAAATTCTACCCATGCCGGGCTCGAACCCGCGACCTCTGGCTAACCGTGCGAGAGATCAAGGGTTCGAGTCCCGGCATGGGTGGAATTTTTAGCCCCTAAATAGGTTTTTAAAAAAGCTTATATACGTCCCGCTGCCGGGCACACGCCTTCTCTCAGAGAGAGAGTATGGGCTTATTCACCACGCGTGCCCATGCACCTCTAGAGGTGTCTCTAGTGTGATGCAACCCTACCGTTGCTCTACCGGTGTTGTCAACAAAACAGGGGCATAATTCTTTGTACAAAACCAGTGTAAACCCACTGACTTTGACAGATCAGCTCCTTTGCCACTAGCGGCAGCCCATCTCCAGGCAGTACGAAAGGCAGTAAGCAAGATAATTTGGTCGGTAGCCCGTAGTTCTACAATAACAAGTAATAAGATGTTCATTGCATCAAAACCAGTCTTCCGGCACGTAAGGTACGGATCACAAGGAGCTCTTGGCATGGTGGCCCCTTGGCGTCATGCTTAGATTTTACTAATTGGCGTTGAAGCTTCAGACGCGACGTTATCAGGTCCTTTTGGAATTACTGAACAATGTTTTATTTCGCGAGTAATGCGTCGACGATGATTCTCTAGTGAACCAAGATACAAGATAAGAACACTAATACCGTCAGTCCACCTCTGTCAACTGCTGGATACAGTTGTTTTAACGTTATGCCCTGTTTTGTACCCCCCACTGCATTTACGGACCCTTTCCTGTATTCACCAAATCATCCGACCATCTGCTGTTGGTCTATCTACCGACGACGGGCCCAGCTCCCGACCACTCCGCTACTGCCTAATGATAACGTCCACACAACACAATCACTTGACCTGGACTCAAACTAGGATACCCTGTACTATGGTAACAGGCAAGGTCACCCAGACTGAGGCCACCTGTACAAATGAACAGCGGCCCCCAGTGGGTAAAACCCACGACCTCTGTCTTGGTAGATACAAGTGCTTTAACGGAGAAACCAACAAGGCAGTACTTCCTTCCTGCTTTCTTCCTGCATGGCCGGTGGCCCATCACCACTTCAGGCTCGAGGTTCGTTTACCAATAGCGTCGACCTTCGTCAGATGACGTTTGGAACCTTCATAACGAGTCTGAGGACTAGTATGGCTCGCTCCGTAACTCTTTGAGCTGCTTTGACTTGGTGCAGAACACTTCATTATGCACAAAAACGAAATCATGAAAACATTCACTACAGACGGTCAGTACAGTATGACTTAGCCGTCTCTGCCCAAACAGTTTTTGTAGGGACTGGTTTAATACGTTGACGAAGAGAGAAAATATTTATCATAGAGTGATGCCTTTGCTCGGTGACTAAATTCATAGGTACTCTCTCCCCTCAGAGAAGACCTTCAGCAATGCATTTGATCTCGCATGATGTGTAAATATGTATTTATATATATAGAAGCATTGTTAGTCACTAAAACATAGTTGGGATACTGCTTATACGATTCGCGTATTATCTAGAGAGATAGTACGAGTAGAATATTAATGTATGCGAAACCATTTGAAATTATTCGACGCATCATTCCTACTTTTAATGATTATGACAAATTAACTGTCGTCACTGCTATTTTATCTTGTGACCACAACAGCACGTTTTGTTGTGAATCATAATTCTCACAATAGTTAGTTTCTCGTTAACAATGTAGGCAAAAGCGACAAAGGCGGTTCCCAAGCTCATATGTGAAGCAGCAGTATTCAGCCGTTAACCATGTCTAAGGTAGACTTCACAAATGCCTCTTGCCTTCACAAAAGGCATTTGTGAAGCCTATTTAGTAGATAACAAGGATACAGTGTTACTCCCTCAACACTTAATTTCAAAAGTGCCACTTTAGGTTTGTATTATAAATCAGCAACAATGGATACAAATGTTGGCAAACATGTTGCAATATTTGATATTTTAGGGTCTAGACGGATAGACGGGTCGCGGCAACTATCTTGACCAAGCAACATGGTAGTAATGCAGTTACGAAGACGCTCATTCGTATCGGTGATAATGATAAGTGAATGATATCGAGCTCAAAACCTGTAAGCCTTGATAAGGCAGGGCTCAAAGCCATGAAAGTAATAATAAAGTATACTTTTGTGAAATTTTGCGCAAAGGAATACACACAATATAAGTAACTGTTTATGTTAGAAAGCCTATACCATCTATAAAACCATGACCCAGGCACTACAGCGTCGGAGTGGTCCCTTCACCCATCTAGTGTGAGTGAAGATACCACTGGACGTTGTATAAATCATCACATTAAGTAGATGCAAAAAGGCCAATATTATTATTATTATGTTAGAAATTAGTTAAATTTTAATTTAAGTATGCATGTAACAAATTTTGATTTATAATGAAAGAAATAATTTTGTATTTTTCGTTAGGGTTAAATAAATGTCTTGCGGTCTTATTATATGATAAAATTGCGCTTAAATCAAAAATTGCCTTATTTTTTATATTTAAACTGCCCCAGTAGAGTATTTTGAAACTAACTCTACTAGAGACGTTTTATTTAGTCAGTGGATTACGTCTTCTCCTCATAAAATCTCCACGACACATTAATTTCGTCAGCGTTTTTAGTGTGTTTTAAGGAATTTTGTTTCTATAAATAAGGCCGTAGTCTGTGTGTCTGATTTACCGCCAACCCGTGTTAGATATAAATCTTCTACAGTCTAAGCTATTAGTCCATTACTGATTTAATACAAAAATGTTATGTTAGGTCATGTTGTGGTCAGTTCGCCGTATACACCGTTAGCTATGTAAGATAACTTGACCATGACCTAACTCTAATGAACCACTCAAGACAGGAGAACAGGCTGCACTCTGTCTCGTTGTGTTACGGGCGAGTTTGCAAAGGAAATGGAAGGATGATCATCTCGACTATACTACTATACACCAATTAATGATTTGAGTTAAATACACAAATAACAGCAATAAATCCAAGCCTAATTATTCGCACCAAATCCACGTCTGCGAAAGCAATTAGTATAGGATTTTACTCAGGATTGGGTGCGCGTAATAAAGAGAGGCCGTTGGCCCTTAAGCCGTTGATGCCGCCTGTCATATAATGGCAGTCGGTAATCCATTATCTGGGGCTACTGTCACGAGTGTTACTGTCATAACTTCTGACAGTGATGCCCGCCGTTGTTTTACCTCCTCTTAATCCTCCACGAGCCCGGACCTGGCCCTCGTGGTGGAGTATAACCTTCCTGTGATGCAGGAAGAGATCCGTGCCCCAGCAGTGGGGAAATACAAAGGGTTGATATCAATATAGAGCTGATCTAACTACAGCATAGTATACATTTTACGGCAAAGTAAACATTGAACGGATTCATTGATAACGCGTCTACGTTCCGATGATAAGATTAGAGCTATCTAATCACAACACTTCGCCAAGTTGACAACATGCAGCTCAGTGCACAGCTCTTATTTGACGTCTAGTAAGTATACTTGAACTGAAACTTTCCTACGCAGAAACCCACTTGTACAAAAATTTAATTATATTTCTAGACCATAATGGACAACCTGAATATGAATATGGAAAAGGCTATGCTCGAAATCGAATCAGAAATGATGAGATCGATAGACGGACGAAAGTCGTCGACGCAGTGGGCGGGGCACATAAGACGCAGAACTGATGGCTGAAGAGGCCGAAAAGTTCTCGAATGGAGACCATAGGACGACCAGCCACAAGATGGACAGAAGATCTTAATAAAGTGACAGGAAGACGCTGGGTGAAAGCCTCTTATAACCGGTCCTTTTAGACTATGTCCAGCAATGGACTTCTTGTGACTGAATGATGATGATGACGATGTTTTCCAGGGAAACTGGATAAACCAGATGTTATTATTTTGAGCTTGCAGCTCTAAAACGTCATAATTTCGCAAAGTACCGAAAAATCCGCGGTTTCTGACTTTCGAGGGGGAGAAAACGCGCGACTCGATGACTTTCGGGGATTTTACTCGGGAATTTACACTGACTACCCGTCTTTCAACTTCCTTCAACAACTTTCTATCGTAAGGTTGTCTGAAAGAAATTAATTTCAGCAATAAAGCCGCCAATTATAAAACTATGCACCTTTGTAAATATTTTGTATTTCTTGGCCCCCGTGGTGGAGTATGGCCTAACCTTCCTGCAACGCAGGGAGATACCCGTGCTGCAGCAGTGGGGACATACAAAGAATATTATCAATAAATAATATTATTATCTCATTTTTACTCTTCAACAAACAACTTTTACTGCAGAACACTCCCCTTTCCCTTTCGGCTTTCTGAATTCAGTAAGAGATAGAAATTTAAATTTATCGACTTTCGCCTTCGTGTCACATGCAACAAACGACACGAGCTCTGCTACAGTCATTGAATGATTTGTTTCTTTGAATCTGTCTCTACTGATACGTAGTTCTTGTTGAGTGCTGCATAAAAGCGAGTGTGGCTTAAGGCGTTTCGGGGCGCTAACTAGCGCCATCAATGGAAAAATATCATAACTTGTTTTATAATACGTTTTTAATTAAAACTGTTTTTATACGGATTTATGCTCGTTTATTAATTTTTTTACAATTTTCCTACGTTTCGGCACATTTTCAGGTGCCGTGGTCCCGGATGACTGAGGTGACGGGCGTCTTTTAGAAAGCATTAACGGTTAGTTTACTACCCTCTGCAAAAATTACAAAAGTTAATTATGAAGTTACGTTCCAAAATAGGCAATCCAATTATTTTTTATATAAAGTCAACAATTTGACCTATGTCTACTGCTCGTGTTAACCTTTGAAAATACAATACGTTTTTATCTAAAAGTGAACATGAGGAATCCTAAATATGATAACTATTTTTAGAACTTAGTCCATGACAGGGTTGGTTCACCAGTTTAAAGTCGCTTGAGAACCCAAGTTATCCACATAGCTCAGAGAATCAGCAAGCTGAAGTGGCAGTAAACGTGTCCTTGAGCGGAGACCGCGACTCGGCAGAAGTAGTATAGGACGACGTCCGACTAGGTGGGATGACGATCTGCGAAAAACTGCAGGTAGATGCTGGATGCGGAAAGCTGAAGACAGGGCGCTATGGCATTAGGGGATGGTTATGTCCAGCAGTGGACTAGTATAGCCTGACAACGACGAAGATGACGACGACGACGACGATGACAGTCTATGATCAATACATTAGAACTTTTGATTTCCGCTAAAAACGGCCGTTTAATGCGAAAAGTTATTAAATTCCTTGGTAGTTGATTCGAGGCTCTAGACGGTACGAGATTCTCGTAGATTCTAAAAATAGTTTTTACAGTTGTTAAGATTTCTAATGTTCACTTTTAAATAAAAACGTATTATAACACAAGTTATGATTTTATTTCCATTGGTGGCGGTAGTTAGCACCCCGAATCACCTTGAGAGCCAGTTTCGAGGCACCACGAGAATCCGGAGTTAAGTTTTCGAAAAAAACAGGCGGCAATGCGTGCAGTTAGCAAATGCCTACATGTGTCTACAAAGTACAAAGTAGGTATAAAGTATAATTATGGAGCAACTGGCATAGCCAGGAACTCTAAACGGCAGTTCCGAGTAAATTCACACATTCACTGAACCAACAAACAGACGAGCAGACCACCCATTAGCCAGTGGTTTCATTCAGACAAGCTAGGCTTAGGCGTGGACTATACAGAAAGGACGTAGGCGAGGTCGCGGGAAAAACGTGACGAGTTGCATACTTTGTAAAGAGTCATAAACTCACGGAGCAAGAACTGTGGTCCGTGACGAGTCGTATACTTTGTAAAGAGTCATAAACTCACGGAGCAAGAACTGTGGTCCTTGACGAGTCGTATACTATGTAAAGAGTCATAAACTCATGGGGCAAGAACTGTGGTCCGTGACGAGTCGTATACTTTGTAAAGAGTCATAAACTCACGGAGCAAGAACTGTGGTCCGTGACGAGTTGTATACTTTGTAGAGTCATAAACTCACGGAGCAAGAACTGTGGTCCGTGACGAGTTGTATACTTTGTAAAGTCAAAAACTTACGGACTATGGTCCGTGACTCTATGCAACGCACCAAATAAAAATAAAAAACCTAATTTGTTTTTTTATTATATTTAATAAAAAAACAAATTAGGTTTTTTGTTTTTTTTATGAAGAAGTAATAAAATAAGAGCGTATGCATTATTATGCATACGCTCTTATTTTATTCCTTCTTCGTCGAAATTAAATGAAATTTGAAGAACAGGAACCCGTGCTGACTTGAACGTCCTGGAACTAATTTGTATTATAAGAGCATGCATTAAACTACTAAGTAGTTAATTTCTTTTTAGCAGTTCGCGTGAATTATCTTCTTTATATATTATTCTACTGTAGGCGCGTATGTCACTGTTAACCCTTCCTAAACGGCTGGACAGATTTGTATTATTTTTTTTGTATGCGTTTGGGTGGCGCCCTGGATGGTTTAGACTCACAAATCACCTCGCCAGATGGCGCTGCATGCACAACGTCTTCTAGGTCCGCTAGTTTATTATTATAAATACACTGATACAAGCCGTGAAATAATATTGACTTAGAATAAAAATCTGAAAACCCCGATTTATTTATGTTTTTTTTATTTAGGTACTTCTTTTAAGTTCGGTACGGACGCCGGAAAACGGCGTCAGCAAATATCTGAGCAAAGGGGGAAAGAAAGAAGAGCGCGGGGTGCGCGACACCTTCAATCGAAGAGTTCCAAAAAAACTTCGTACAAATTCCATTAAAAATTACTTTGATGAAGCTGCTAGTTCTTTTAAAGTAAAAAACAACTCCCACGAAACCCTGCACTACGCGTGGCCCAACACGTACTTCGCGGGTGTACTTATGATATGGCACACCTTTGTTTGCGGATGAATAAGAAAAGAAACTAGTCTCGACGTAATGACTGATTTATTGCAACTAAAAACGGTTGACACTTGAGCGCGACAAAAGATGCAATTAAGGCTTAGCTGATATACACACGTATAGCTACACACAAACTGAAAGCAATGGTTAATCTACGTCGCTTTCAGTTTGATCCGTGAAATCAGAGAAAGAAGAAAGGAACGAAGAGAAGCTTAGGCTTTAACTGTGTTAGAATAATCTGTCGTACGTACGCAACAACCTTCGCTGGCGCTGATGAAGCAACCTACGCCACAATCCGCTACTAAAGAGTAGTCCAATTTTAGGTAATAGACCCTCTACATGTTGGTGAGATTGTGAGAAGGGAATTTCCTCAAAATCGTTTCCTGTAACGTCTCTATCACATCCAAATGCAGAATATGGCAACATATACCCGTCATATCCTATTTTAAACACCAACACCCTCAGAAGTTTGAAGACAAGATAATATCAATTTGACCTAGACCCAAATCAGTCAATTGAATGTACAATGATGATATCATCTTCATAGTAGGATGTTGAGCATCACCAGCCAAGTTCTGAAGTCAGTATGATGTCATGGACAGAAATGTCCAATAAAGACTGATAAGTGGGTTAGGTATGGGGAAAATATTGAAATAAAGTGGTTTTATTCAAAGTAGTGCAAACATTCAAAGTGCGGCTTAATGAACATTATAATGTGTCCAGTTCAAAATCTAGATCATTTCGGAGAAAAAATTATTAGATCATTAATTATAATGAGTTTACATAATTATTATAAAACATGGAACTCATGCATTGAACTGGCTTTAATTCATCTAAATAATCATTTTTGTTATAGTAGCCCTTTTGCCCTAGCCCTTTGTACCAACAACAACATTAACAACATTTTCATACAAGCACATACATTGCTTCTGGCCCCACACTAGGATACCCTGTGTCGTGGGAACCAGAAACAACGACATCACAAACATGTAAACATCCAAGACCTGGGTTTTTTTTTTTGTTCCCAGCCGTTATTCGAATCCGGGACCTCTTGCATGGTAGGCAGATGCGCTACCGCTACGCTACAGAGGTCGTCGCTGAACACATCTTTTGAACTGCGATTCAGGCAAGCTTGGTATATCTTCAGGGACTTTATCATAGAAGTCTTTACAATGCCCCATGAAGGATGTATACCTTAGCCAGCCTAAATAGTGGGAACAAAAGTTTATGTTTATTTCTATTATTTACGTTGTGTTGGCTACCTAAAGTTTTGAAGATACTATATTTTTCCTGACATGTTTTCATAGATTATAATGATGAGCAACTGCGAGGATGTTAGTTTCTTTAAAGAAATCTCTTAATGAATCTTTACTGCCTAGCTTATGAATCTGATTGCTCTCTTCTGCAAGACGAGGATGGTCGTAATTTTTTTGTAATGAAACTGTGTGTCAGCTTTTGACTGCTGTAAAAGACCAATATTAATAAAACAACTTGTTATTTATTAATTAACAATGATGTTGCATTGTTTTTCGAAAACAATGCAACATCATTCGAAAAGGAAATTGATTTTTCCAATAAAAATATCAAAAAAATATGTGTTTAGGTACTTAACTGTGTTTGGTTTATATAGGCTAACTATAAGATCGTTGTGCACAACCACACCATTTATCGTACTGTTGTGTGTAATGTTCGATGAATAACATTCATGAGAACCAACTTAAGCATGTTGTATGCTTTGTATATGAGATGAATAGACCATAAAATGTTGTTAAACACATATTCTGCATTAACAAAATTACACAAAACTTACAAAGTCTTGTAATTTGTTACACACAAAATTCATCCTCTTAGTCAAGAGGATGACATAAAATGAATAGCTTTTACAACAGGAAACCTTACAGTGATAAAGTTTACTGGGGAGTACATAATTGCTCGTAATTTAGTTAACCACATCTACAGAGACGGGATAAACCAGTTCTATATTGCTCCTATGGCTAAACTACAAGCAACAAGCTCTTAAAGTGTAAGATAAATTGCATCAATCTATAACAGCAGAATGGAGCATAAATCAGTGACCTGTAATTATACAATTTTTATTTTTAATGCACTAACCCGTGCTAAGGACAATTATTTTAAAAACCTATTTATGGGCTAAAAATTCCACCCATGCCAGGATTCGAACCCGCGACCTCTGGCTATCCGTGCCAGCGCTCTTTCCAACTGAGCTAATGGGCGACTCACTGGCATCAGTGAAACTTACAGTGATCTGTAAGTTTGGATGTATTTGTTATGTATTTTTGAGCACAACAAAGGTTCTACAACTGACTAGAAAGTCGATGAAAGTCAACCAATAGTTTTACTGCGGCAATTCACATCTCTTAACATTCCATGTGACCCTCCAAACTATGTCATAGGGCCTCTACATAGAGGAATGTCTCAGAGTTAGTGACAGAGTGACCATAAAAGTAGTAATAAATCGACAGCGGACGTGAGGCGGCGCCGCCCGCACCACCTGTATCGCTCGCGGCGCGAGTATATACTTGCAGAGAATAAATGGACCGGCCCTAAGTATGTAGGTACCCCACCCGAATCTAACGTCGCTAATACTTCTCATTGGAACTTAAGAAATTTGAGGCATAAATTATGTGTTATAAGGATTAAATGGGGAGTAAAGTTGCGATCAGTATGTAGTTTAGGAAGTTTTAGGATTTTTTTGTTTCCTGGGTGGAAGTTTTTGTCGTCAACTTTTTGCTGATCGACGGGAAGCGTAAGAGAATAGTGTTATTGTAATTTGAGCTAAATCACTGACCTGTTGATCAACAAGATCCCATTAAACGGCGAGTGATGGAGCCGAAGACCGCTAGTCTTCAAACAATACGGCGTATTCGGCACGTAAACACTGGTTTCACAATCAAAAGGTAGAACTGATAGATTTAGCACATACACCACGAATCCACCTTTGTTGAAACACTGTTAGCACAAAATTCCCACTTCCTTGGGTCCCAGGGCAATGTTTTACGTGAATTTATCGTATTCGTATCTATTCACCGCCGTTTTCATTCATAGCAATGTGAAATCGTTCGGACAAAATCGGGCGAATGGCAGTTGCCGAGAAACTGGGTGCGGGCGGCGGGAGGCGCGCGTCATCCGCCATATTGGTCCATGACGTCACCTTTGATCGCGTAGTGCTGTGAAACCGTAGCAAATATCAATATCAAGAGATCTTGATATTTGATATTTGATATTTGATCTGTCAGGATCGTGACAATTGGCATAGCAGTCCCTGGTCTCTGCCTATCCATCTAGGATGCAAGCGTAACCTCACGCCTGTATTCTAGATGGGTAGGTTATAATAATGTTCATATTAAAAAAAAGATATTTTATTGTGAACATTAAAAAATAATATTCTGATAACATACATGATAGGTTCATGTATTTTATCAGAATATTATTTTTTTATGTTCACAATAAAATATCTTTTTTTTAATATGAACTTAGAACTTATGAACTAAGTTCATATTTAATCTTGTATGATGCCAACATAAAAGATTATAAAAAATATTGTTTATACACTATAGACTCCTCGTTATACAATACACTATACATTTATTTTGAGTAACTGTTAAATATAATAAATTAAAGAGATTATTGAAGCAAGTAATTAAGATTACTTGCTTCAATAAAGTAAGCAAGTAAACACATAATTAAATTCAATGAAATACACTTACATATCCCGGCCGTGAATATTACTATATTATTGTTTAAGTCGCATATGTAGTTCTTGGTGTATATTTAACAAATAATTTTCTATTGTATAATACATAACTACTTGATTACGTATGATATTATAATATTTATATAAATAGATTACTATTTATTTTAGCATTTATATACTTTTATTTAGATGTAGGTATCAACATCATTTAAATAAAAGATCAACATTTTTTCCGACGTTTTTTACAGAAACTGGTAAACCATTTCAAAAAAAAATTATCTAGCTCAAAGTTTTGTTACATTACGGCATCCTCCTCCTCTAACGGCTAAATGGCTATTTCAAGATTCTTATTGTATAATAATCAATAGTATCCTAGATGGGTAGGTTATAATAATGTTCATATTAAAAAAAAAGATATTTTATTGTGAACATTAAAAAATAATATTCTGATAACATACATGATAGGTTCATGTATCTTATCAGAATATTATTTTTTGATGTTCACAATAAAATATCTTTTTTTAAATATGAACTTAGAACTTATGAAATTTAGGCTTTAATCTTGTATGATGCCAACATAAAAGATCATAAAAATTATTGTTTATACACTATAGACTCCTCGTTATACACTATACATTTATTTTGAGTAACTTTTAAATATAATAAATTAAAGAGATTATTGAAGCAAGTAATTAAGATTACTTGCTTCAATAAAGTAAGCAAGTAAACACATAATTAAATTCAATAAAATACACTTACATATCCCGGCCGTGAATATTACTATATTATTGTTTAAGTCGCATATGTAGTTCCTGGTGTATATTTAACAAATAATTTTCTATTGTATAATACATAACTACTTGATTACGTATGATATTATAATATTTATATAAATAGATTACTATTTATTTTAGCATTTATATACTTTTATTTAGATGTAGGTATCAAAATCATATAAACAAAAGATCAACATTTTTTCCAACGTTTTTTAAAGAAACTGGTAAACAATTTCAAAAAAAAATTATCTAGCTCAAAGTTTTGTTACATTATGGCGTCCGCCTCCTTTTACGGCTAAATGGCTATTTCAAGATTCTTATTGTATAATAATCAATAAATAAATAAAAAACATGTAAAATTCAGGCAGCAGCATACAGTAGCTAAATAGGCTTAACAATTTAACAATAATTATATTATTATGGTTTACAAACTTTTAAAACATAAATTCTTACAAATTCCATTGACATTTACTTAAATAAATTAATTGTGTAAAAAAGGCAATTAACATAATAAAATAAAGTTGTAAAATAGAGCCTCTTCTTAGAATTTTCTATATTTTGACGTCCATCTACGGAACCCTATGGCTCGATACGCACTTGTCCATTTTTTTATATAACCTTTTATTTGCACACGAATCAGAACGATATTACATAACAAATAACATGTCCAAAGTGAGCTTATCTCTGTATCAGTATCTGTGTTCTTTTGACTGTTCGTCTCTGTAACGCCCTTTCTGAAAGCATTCGCAAAGCCCCATCTCGGAATGATTTTGAAGCCCTTGTCCGCAAACACTTCCTCAACATGTGTTATCCCGAGCTCCCTTGATCCCCTCCTGAGGAGCATCCCAGTTACGTGTAATTACAATCTTACTACTGTCTTACTTCCTTTTTAATATATATTTGTAATACATATGTTGTGATAGTCTTTTAATTATAAATATTATGTATTATAAGTGTACAGTGTATATTTACTTACTTATATATTATATGCACTTATTGAGTATTTGTCAGGTTAGTCAATTTTAACTAAGTATTTCTTCTTTCGTTTATTTCGGATGCCTACCATTTAATCTCTTGCACCACCTGTGGTTGTCTGGTCGAACCTTTTTACTTTTATATAATAACGGTCCTTCGCATTTTGAGATTTCGGCAAAAAAGTAGCAGCCCTAGTTGCGTTTCACAGTCACACTACAGGGACAGCTCAAAAAATAAATGATACGCCATTGAAACGCAGACTCAATAGTGATGGCCACAACTAGAACAAATCCTATTCAATAGCGTTATTTGTTCGTTTTTTTTATTGGTACTGTTACTTTTATGTTTGTGCTTTTATTTATGATTTTAAGTGTCTCTGTCTTAGGAGTGGGTCGTTGTCCGATTTTTCGACGACGAAACGCAACCGTTTTTTCTGGAACGAAAACAGGTCCTCGAAACAGTCCTCGTTCGCAACTGGTTTCATTGTATGCGAACGAGCAAAGACGGTCAAACGAGTGCGAACGAGACGAAATAACGAAACATCGGAAAAAATTTGTTGTTTTACACGATATTCGACTGTATATTCATAGACATAAAGATTACTTTATTGTATCACAGACCAAAACGAACGGAACGAGCAAGGAGTCGACGACGACGTCGCAATGATCTCATTACGTTCTAGGCTCTATACATATAGCACTAAAGGACATATCCGCGTCAAACAATCTAAGGACTGGTCTCGCGACGAACAAACGCTGGCACTGCTTTGCTAGTTTGCTTTAGAGTCGCTGGCACTGCTTTAGAATGAAACGTAAAACGGTCCTATCGTCGCGGAACACAAAACGGTCTTATAAAACGGTTCGTCTTTGCAACGATCACGCCTACTCTGTCTGTCTGACTTTGTGGGTTTACTCGCGCATTATTGTGTGAATATTGTATTACTATTTTATTTGCAAAGGAAATGAAAATTTTTTCCAAGGCGTTTGCTTACGTTTATTTCCCGTGAAAGGAAGTTTACACTGTGGTTTACACTTTACTTAACACCGCGACCAGTTAAATACGTATTCTTATGGCAAAAATATAATTTGGATTCAAGATGCAAGGTTTGTAGCAAGTTTGTGGCATTTGTGTGGTCTTTCCCATCGTTTATTTGTTTTCATCATTCTTTTGTATTATAGATACACGGCCAGAGTTATACGAGGAAGTCAAGTTGTACAGAAATGCCAGGGAGCGTGAAAAGTACGTATTCATTTCCAAAACATATTAGAATTCTATCTCAATGTAAGTGAGTCATAATAAAATTGTCTCACACACACACACTCTAACTTCCAAACAATCATCTTATATCCTATCGAGGGGACCGAAAACTGCACCCTCATTTGGTTGTGGTTTAAGTAAGGCACTGTTCATTCTTTCTGATAATGTTTGCTAGTGTTTTTTATTGCAGCAATCGTAATATTCACAATGGTTTTCATTAGAACATTTTTGTTCATCTACTAAACACCATCGGTTCTATTTATAAAACAAGGAAGCCTAAATCACTCTGAAAATGCTGTTTAAAGTATCTGTCTGTGATCAGATGATATCTCTCTTTCTGGTTGTGCAATAAAGAGTTCTCTCTCTCTCTCTCTCTGACAAGGAGAAATATAACCACAGTCAAAAGGCATGAAACTCTTGTTCACGAATAAGACCAGACTAACTTGCTGGACAGATATGGTGTACAAAGCTCCACGTAAAATTAAATAGAAAATAATAAGAGCAACGTTTATGCCTTGATGTATATGTTTTACGACCACAGTCTAAATAAACTGACTCTATGGAATGCTTTAGAGGAATCATGTTTTTATAAATAACACCATAAATTGTTCAGTGTTTTATTACTGGAATGCTAGGTTTTAACTGCTGAGTGTTAAAAATGATAAGAAACTTTTCTAGTGGCTGATAGGTGGTAAAGTAAGAACTTTTTGAAGCTAACCCTACAGATTGGTATCAACCCTTTATACATCAGGCATGGGTTGTTTCCTGCATCGCAGGAAGGTTAGACTATACTCCACCACAGGGGCCAAGTCCAGGTTGGTGGAGGATTGTAAGACAGCGGGCCTAACTGTCAGAAGTTATCAAGCTGCCCATAAGGGCTCTGACATGGCTTGACAACTGCCATTATATTACAGCTGGCACCAACGGCTTAACGTGCATTGCGAAGCAAGCAATGGTCACTCATCCAGCACCTGACCGTGTGTGCTGTTGCTTAACCTTGGTGATTGATTCCAATCATTCCGATCATTCGATTCCACTAGGCCACAAGCGCTTCCACTAGGCCACAAACCCTACAGATTACGTGCTCTCTAATTCAATTCAGTTTTTTTAATCCACTGTACTGAAGCCTAATTGTCTGCACCAAATCAAGTGTGTACAATAACAATGAATATGGAACTTAACAGACAATTAGACTTTTTCAGGATTTGGTGCTCATAATATAAGAGCTGATGCATCAAATACATTGACTAAATTCTATATCACATGTTAGACAAGACAATCACAAACAAGACTAGCTGAATTTTAAAGCAATCTGCTTTCTACAGGCACGACAACATGGCAGAGTTGTATGCTGTTGTGTGCACGTTACAGCACCTGGAGAAAGCATATATGCGGGACTGCGTAAGAGCACAGGAGTACACCGCCGCATGCAGCCGCCTGCTAGTCCAGTACCGAGTTGCGTTCAAGCAGGTGCAGGGGGAAGACCTGCCTAACATCGATGCATTTGTCTCAAAGTTCAGGGTAAGTGCCGATTGACTGGTGTACGATTGGAGTCACAGGGATTAAAAGATACCTAATGCTACACCTAGAGCCAGAAGGTAGAGCAATAGACTCGGAAGCGAGAGACCTAAGTTCTATTCCCAGTGAGGGCATGTGCATGGGCATTATGTGATTTGTGAAGTTATAGTACCAATACCACTCACTAATGGTGAAGGAAAAGATCATGAAGAAACCGGAGTGTCGGACGTGTTCAAATACCTCAGCGCTTGAAATTGCCTATCCGCGGTGAGCACGCGTGGTAATGAAGCCCTTACTCTCTCTCGAAGATACTGCAGTGGGAAGTTTATAAAAAAATTACTTTAAATTAAATAAAAAAAATCTACATCTTACTGAAAAACAACCTTCATCATGTTTTGTCATCTTTTTAATGAATTTTATTTCAGTTGCAGATTTTACATTTTACAGATTTTAAATCCTAGCAGAGATTAGTGAAATAGCAATTTTTTTTATAAAAAAATTATTCTTATTATTTGCAGTTAGATTGCCCAGCGGCGCTAGAGAGGATAAGAGAGAACAAGCCTAACCTGATCAAGGACGACAAAGGGAACACCAATAAATACATTGCTGAGATTGTCTCTGTAAGTGTCTGTTCAATTAAAATAGCTTACTTATTAAAGTAAGATTATGCTCTGTATCTTGCTAAATAAAAACTTCTATTTCTTCAGGCTATATTATGTAGTCCACTGCTGGACATAGCCCTCCCCTAATGAGCGAAATAGCGCGGGTTCTTCCACGTAGTCAAACTATTTTGTCAAACTGATTTGACCACGTGGAAAATTCGTTCCTCGTGGTCAAAATAAAGTAATGATCCTTCCTGTATAAGATTCTAAATGCCAAAAAGTACAGTCAAACCATAGTCAAACTATTTTGTCAAACTGATTTGACCACCTGGAATTATCTTTCCGCATAATCAAATTAGTAAAATGCCCTTATTCCGTACCGACCAACTAAACGATTCAACTAATTGTTCCGATCGAAACTCCATAAGTGGTTTTTCTTTTCTTGTTGGACTTCTCAAATCAACCATATTAAGCTTATATAAGAGTTCCCAACGGAAACACTATGAAGTTTTATTCTTCACGGAACAACTCTTTAAAAAAACAACAAAATAATAAACTTCATGCTTACGTATCTATTTAAATTAAAAAAAAATCAACTTAACTAAACTTAAATCTTTGTGGCGTACTAAATTCAGTCCATAGGTATTCACCACAAGTAAAAAAAATCAAACATGTACTTATTGGGTTGTTTTGTCGTGGTCCCATTATTTTGTCCCGTTAACGGGTCCACGAGGCATGGTTATCCCTCGTGGTCCCGTTAGTAAAAATGATGCCTCCCGTGTAAGAATTTTCACTTGTCTATCGCGTTTCTCTCCTCATCCCGATACTCACTTTCCTGAATATTATTTGTTTAATTGTTACTGTTTCATTTTAGAAATGAAGTACTGGGATTGCATAAAGTCATGGGTAGATATTTGATTTGTCCGAGTCGATTTTCGATATTGGAAAAAGTAGTAGGCTCTCACGGAAATGTAGGAGTTAATTTTTATAAATAGTTTATCTATCCTAGAATTTAGAAAGTATTTTTTTTAACGATTCGCGATGCTCTGTTATACTCACGCATGCCCAGCGTGGGGATTATGGGCATTACCCCATATAAAGAACTTTATAGTTGTTCCGTTGGGAACTCTTATATAAGCTTAATATGGTTGATTTGAGTAGTTAGTCCGACAGGAATAAAACCATGTACTGAGCTCCGATCGGAACAACTAGTTGATCAGTTTAGTTGGTCGTCACGGAATAAGGGCATTTTACTAGTTTGACTATGCATAAACATAATTCCAAGTGGTCAAATCAGTTCAACAAAATAGTTTGACTATGGTTTGACTGTACTTTTTGGCATTTAGAATCTTATACAGGAAGGATCATTACTTTAATATGACCACGAGGAACGAATTTTCCACGTGGTCAAATGAGTTCGACAAAATAGTTTGACTACGTGGAAGAACCCAATAGCGCCCTGTCTTCAGCTTGCCGCATCCAGCATCTGCCGGCAGTTTTTCGCAGATCGTCATCCCACCTGGTCGGAGGGCGTCCTACACTACGTTTGCCGAGTTGCGGTCTCCACTCAAGAACACGTTTACTCCAACGGTTGTCGGTTCTTCGCAAACTAAAAACTTACGAACAGTATTTAACTGACTTCGAAAAACATAACTTAACATTTACATACAGGCACATACATTGCTTCTGGCCCCACACTAGGATACCCTGTGTCGTGGGAACCAGAAACAGCGATGTCACAAACATGTAAACATCCAAGACCTGGGGTTTTTTTTTGTCACCAGCCTGACATTATTGTCTTATTAGTAGCTTATATTAAAGGATTTGCGAGTTGAAGTGGTAATGGACTCATCACATCCACTAAAGAAGCAATATCGGATGGGATTAAAACATTCTTGAGTGGAGACTACAAACTGCATAGGATGTACACCAGCTTCCTTGTGTTAGACTTACCAAACAGGATTGTAATAATGAAAATACAATATCGGATTTGTAATGCAATACTTTTGACAAAATTAAATTAACAATCTAAACAGAACACCGTCCGTCCTTAGCTGTAGTCGCCGCTCGATTGAATCACGCGGTCTCTCACATCAGTTTTTATCCACCGCCCGATTCTCGAATGGCCGTTACCGTTGCAGTTCTATGCAACGCGTTTGAAATTTAGCAAAATCTTGTAAGTCTTTATTTATTTTTAAAGCAATATTTAAATTAAATAACAAAATTACATTAAGGAAATCAGTTGCCTAACACTTGACTGATGATCTCCAGTGAGCTTCCATCATCACATGTAATTAATGGTTGTCCTGTTTTCTTCGACAGCTCTTCATCACTCTGATGGACAAGCTGCGTCTGGAGTTCCGAGCCATGGACATGATCCAGCCGGAGCTGCGCGATCTTCGCGACACCATGGACCGCCTCCTGATGCTGCCTGACGACTTTGAAGGAAAACTGAAGGTACTGGACGCTGCTTTCTGAACGGTAAATTTGCCTCAAAATTTGATCAGAATCACTCCTTAATCAAATTTTGAGGCAGGTTCCCTGTTTTTTTATATTTTTTTTTAATTAAGGAAAAGAAGAGATCATCTCTTTTTTATAAAAAAAAAAAAAAAGATTCCTATTATAATTGGCCTGTGGTGTGGATTTTTCAAGGAACAAAATTTAACCACAGATTGAACTGGCTCTAAGGAGTGCTTCAGAGGAATCGTTATAAATAAGACTGTTTCGGGGTTTTACGAGGATAGGCCAGATTTTTATGGAGCTTTTTTGTATGTGACTAGAATTGCTTTGCGACTGGTTATTTTTACCCGACTCTGGCCAAGCAAGCTTGAAAGGACATACTTACATACATACGAGCCAAAACATATTAGTGTTTGCCTTTTAAGTATGTGCGATTCTATATTCCCTCAACTTTTTTAACCAATAGTCCAATTGGTTATATTTTATTATTAAGATTTAATATGGGAAATTATAACTGTACTGTAGCCTGAAATAATCCCCAACTGTCCCCGCTAAATCCCTCGAGCAGGAGGGCATAGAGCCCGTTGTCCTCCTGCCGCTATCGTGAGGACCAGTGCAAGGTGCCTATCTAGGCACCTAGAACACCTCAGGCACTGGTCCTCGCGCTGTTTTCCTTCACAGTTAGCGAGTGGTATAAAAAAGTATTTCTTTATAATTGCTGGCCGGCGCAGCCGTCCAGTCAGGTAAGAATAATTTTAAAGAAAATCGTTACGTTCTGTTTAGGTATCAGTCGAGTTGAGACCGAGAGCAATGCTAGGGTTTCAATGAAAAAAGATAATAAAAAGATATTAGTGTTGCTTTAATTCAGTGTTTCAATAAGTAGTTCGCTAAACTTAGTAAACCAAGTCCCTGGTACATGCCGGGATTTGCACCCACGACCTGTCGAAGGAGAAGCCGGCGTTCCACCGCTCCGCTACCACCGCTCTGCGTGTACGTAATAAAATTCCACTTTTCAGGTGCAAGAGTGGCTCGACAAGCTTGCTGAGATGTCGGCGTCGGACGAGCTCTCGGAGACTCAGGTCCGGCAGCTGGTCTTCGACTTGGAGACGGCCTACGGCGCGTTCAACAAGTTCCTGCACAAGGACTGATGGCCTCAGCCGCGGCCCAGCAGATCAACTAGGTGAAAGAATGTTTTTATTCCTATAATAAACGCATCTGACCGCCATCGCTCGAGATCGAGTAACATTTCATGGTAACTTTTTTCTGTAATATCCAGTTCTCGCGAAACAGGTTCGCCTGCCTGTATTTAGTGGCAATCTTTCTCAAACCTACTTACCCACATTAAAATAATTGTAATCGTGTCACTAGTACTTAAATCTAACGCTCTTTTGTAAATAAATGATATGATTTGATTTGAATATTAATAACTCTGACGACCTCCGTGCGAGAGGTCCCGGGTACGAACCCCGGCTGGGGACAAAACAAAACCCCAGGTCTTGGATGTTTACATGTTTGTGATGTCGTCGTTTCTGGTTTCCAGGAACACACACAGGGTATCCTTGTGTGGGGCCAGAAGTAATGTATGTGCCCATATGTAAATGTTGGGTTATAAAAATATCATTATTTGCCAATCCGCGGCGGGCACGCGTGGTAATTAAGCCCATGCTATCTCTGAGAGAAGTTCTGTGCCCTGCAGTGGGACGTTTATAAGTTACATAAGAGAAATAGCGCCCCTCAAGATACAGGTCTAATTTGGGGGCTGTCACCAACATCTACATATTAAGTAAAACTGAAACTTGTATTTCTGTGCGTCAAATTCTGTAAAGAACTGTGTAACCTATAATATAAAAGTGAATCCCCGAATGTGTTGGTAAGCGCAAATCTCGAGAGCGGCTGAACCGATTTCGCTGATTCTTTTTTTAGAATATTCCTTTAAGTACGAAGATGGTTCTTACAGAGAGAAAAAAAAAAGAATCCTTGGCAGCCGGTACGAAGTTCGCTGTGTCAGGTAGTCTATAATATAAAAATGCATCGCTGAATGTGTTGGTAAGCGCAAATCTCGAGAGCAGCTCATCCGATTTCGCTAATTCTTTGTTTAGAATATTCCTTGAAGTACGAGGATGGTTCTTATGGAGAGAAAAAAAAAACTTATGCGGTACAAAGTTCGCAGGGTCAGCTAGTTTTAAATAAACGTTAGATGAGATAAGCCCTCTTTATTTTACACACCACGAAATAAAATACAATAAAACATATATATATATATATTACACTTCGTGCGCTCGTGGCCTAGGCGAACCGAGTGATTGGAATCAATCACGTGGTTAAGCAACACAGGCGCGGTAAGGTACGGGATGGGTGAGCGTCCCGTGTCTACCCCTAGTGGCATTTTTCCGAGCGCTTCCGTGCTTCGCAAGGCACGTTAAGCCGTTGGTGCCGGCTGTCATATAATGGCAGTCGTTAAGCCATGTCAGAGGCCTTATGGGCGGCTTGATAACTTCTGACAGTAAGGCCCGCCACTGTCTTACAATCCTCCACCAACCCGGACTTGGCCCCCGTGGTGGAGTATGGCCTAACCTTCCTGCGATGTAGGAAGAGACCCGTGCCCCAGCAGTGGGGACATATAAGGGTTGATAACGTGATAACGTGATATTACACTTACTATTATTAATAATAATAACAATGAATTAATACACAAACACTTTTAAGCTGATGCATGCAATATAACTTTCGTGCACTTGTACGTTTAAACCTAAAGATGTGTGTTAAACTTACTGTCTATTTATTCTTACTTGTCCAATTTAGTAAACAAGATTCTACCCTTAAACTGTGACTTTTTAGTCCAAAACTGCCATATTTCCATAAATGAAGTAACCTGGAACACTCTTTTAGATAACACGCTGCCAATTTATTAAACATAGTTCATGATAGTTCATAAATTTGCGAGAAAATGTCTTGTTTAGGCATCTAATCTCAATTTTAAGGTTAGAATATTGTTTACTAAATTGGACGAGTAAGAATAAATATACTATAAGTATTTGCATTCACTGTACACTAACCCCCTTATTCATAATGGTCCGCTAGCTTAAAACAGCTGCTAAAGAGTGTTCTTTTTCATTCTGACTTACGTCAATAGAAGAAGACAGAGTGAGAATTAGCAATGCATTAAAGTTAGCAGATGATTATGAATAAGGGGGTTAGTTGTTATATTAAACGGGTCTTAGTTCGCTCGAATAAATCTGCACTGATTACCCATCGCCCATTACTCTGAGTCGCCCAGTGGGATCACGCTCACAAATTCGCAATGGGTATTGTTCTCAATATTGACTTTGACTTTGATTGAATAGTTACAAATGATAGGTCATATTAATTAAGATCAGTAAATATGTATAATGCTATTTAAAAAGTTATAATTTTCACTGATTCCTTGTATTTTTGTAAATAAGTTTCTTATAACGTTTGTTTCATTCGACAAAAAGTAGGCGGCCTACACCTGCTATTTTTTTTAATAAATAACGCCAAGTTGTTAACATCTCGGTAATCCATAAACAAAAAATGTACACCCTCTTTTACTTTTCAAAAGTAAAGGAGTATTAATTTCTAAACAGTTTTTTGACTCGATTCAAAAACTTTTTGTGTAGAAACTGATAGCACGTATGATTTGAGTTGATGACGTAGGTACAGTTTGTCCAAAAATTCAAGAAACCGAAAGAAATTTTTTTTAGTGGGATTATCGAAAATTAAGATCATTTGCACCTTTGATTAAGCACAATACATTTTTGAATGAAATGACATTAGTTTTGTATGTGCATAGTGCTTGTATGTGCAAGAAATTAACTAACACAGACAAAGAGTCTGAGCAAAACCTTACTCTTTAATTTCTACACTTTTTGGACAAAGTATGCCTCCGTGCATGACATACTCGTACTTCCGCTTTTGAAGCCTTTCTTTTTCCCGTTAAAAAATAAGTAAAGCAGTCCAATTTTAGGACAATGCCCATTGCTAACGTGGTAAGACTCTCCTCTCTCACACACACACTCTGAGAAAACCTAGTAAATCTACACCTAGCAATGGGTTTTCTACGCATACCAATATCCCTAAACTGACCTATTTAGAGGCTAAAAATTCCACCCATGCCGGGATTCGAACCCGCGACCTCTGGCTATCCGTGCCAGCGCTCTTTCCAACTGAGCTAATGGGCGATTCACCGGCATCAGTGAAATTTTGAACCTGTTTACAATATTCTCAGTATTACGTACAATTTAATGTAATTACGTTCGTGGAATTTTTAAGCCTCTATATAGGTTTTTAAAATTGTCCTTAGCGTGGGTTTAGTGCATTAAAAAAAATATATACTTAATCACTAAACTGGTTCTAAAACATTGTTTTAATTCCAGGTACACTACAACAAAGAGCTCAACAAAACGGCTCAGTATCAATACTATATGTCGTTATGTATAATGCTAGAGCATGATAAATAACTACCATTATGATTATGAATCTGTGTAATGTGACAATTATGAAACTAGAAAGGAAAGAAACGCTGGCGTTAGCCTCGACGGCTGATCACCCTTTATATTTTTAACCTTTCTTATGGCAAAGGAATAGAGTTGAATTTAGTTAGTTTTACACGATTGATAGCATTTCAGAGAAAGGACGGCCTCAAAAAGCCACTGGTTTGCTCACGAGCTCTATTAGCTACTCGAATGTAAAATCTGACTTCTGGTACCTTCCTGTCTACTCGTACCCTTTGGCATTGTCGTAGTATGTGAGAATTAAAATTTCTGGAAAGTAAAAAATACACCTTACTGCCTGGTAACTTAGTCGCTATTCTCAAACTTTGTTTTTCTTTCTGTTTTAGCTATGTCTTACTTAGTAATAATAATTCTCAATACAAATTTAACAAAGTAAATATGTATGTACCACAAACTGTATAATATTGTCTAAAATTATTTAATTACAAATTTTATATCGCAGATGATTTGTTTTTTTCGTAGTATGTACAATCGACGGAAATTTTATTACTCTATCTATACATCCATATGCACTCTGTTCCGTTGTATTACGGGCGACTTCGCGAGTAAAATGCATTTGGTGATGTGCTGTCTACAGTAGGTACCTATATTGACTTTCCACTTGTAGGTAGTTTTAGGAATAAGAATAGCAATCATGTTACGTGTACTGTACATTGAAAATCTCGTTTCATACACCATTGACTTTATGGAGTTTACTCCGTTCCCAACAAATAATTTTATGATTTCCAGTTTGTTTCAACTGTGAAGGGGAGTAATTTGTCATGTGTGCTCTGAAAAGATGTAGAGTTGTTTTAACCGTAGTTCCTCTCTTTTTATTCTTGGTAAGCAACATGCATGCAATATCACTATCACGTCATGCAAAAAAAATATGTAGGCCGTAACGAGTTACGCTTTAGTTTGGTGTTTGTTTCGTTGGTAAGGTTTGTTTGGATGGATTACCTTTCTAATTTTGTGGTTTGGCGCGCTGGCGGAGGCATAAAATGTTAATAGATTAGTGTTGTGCCTAATGTCGACTAAGATTGTGATTAAGTCTGATAAATGATAATGTGGATTTTTTTAGTTTACAATCAACGCCAAATTCAATGTGGACAAAGAATACTATCTGACATCTCAATCCTTGATCCTGGCACGCAATCTCTTCGACAAAGGCCGGAACAGCTATGATCAACTGAAGAACAAATCGATGGAAGCTATCAATACGTTTTTAGATTTAGTTAATATCATGAACGACGTTATGGCGCGAGAGTTAAGAAGTGCCGTTGTCAAGTTCTATAGGATTAAATACTTCCACGATTTTACTAATTACCTAATTTCCATGGAGGAGGTAAGTCATTAAATAGGGAAACAAAGACGTAATAGATAAGTAGGTAATTTGCAACATTATTGAAATTGTTTTTACTTATGTAACAAGTACATTTAAATTATTATGTGTTACATTCTCTTCTTATTAGAAACAGAACCTGTCAATTGCCTGAGGCATTTTGCTAGTTACTTTAAAATAAGATTATAAATTCTAGGGTACTTACGATTTTGCGAAGACTGTCTGACTGTAATTTTCTTTTACTTACCTAATTAGGTACACGAGTTTTATAGGAATAAACAGACCAAAAATAGTAATTTTTGTACTTTAATAAAAGTATTAGATTTTTGGTAAAATCATTAGGTACCTACAGTAGACGACAGGTCGGCATGGCAATTCTCTAGTGACGTGACGTTTTCAATATCGATATATTTTTATTATGTATGTAACAAAATGTGAATAAAATAATACCACGTTTTAATTTAAGTTAATATTTATTCATCTGCATCATCTAACGTATTGCTACAAAAACTTAAAGAATCTTCGTCACTGGTATCTCCGACTTTTATAATAAAATCTTCCATTTCATTTGTCATTCCCATGTCTTTTTCCCAATATTCATTTTCAAGGTTCTGGACATGTTTTTCGAAATTGCTCCAGTTTTCTGTCGTGACTGACAAAATTGCATTCGTTGTTATCTCTTTAAGCTTTGTCAAACACAAATCGTTCTTTATGTTGTGTTCCCTGACGAAGCGTTTAACGGCGGCCCAGGATAATTCAATAGGATTTAAATCGCACATATATGGAGGTAGTCTAATAATATCATGACCATGTCCTTTAATTATATGGTCAATTTTATAATTGATATCAACGGGTTTATGTTGTTCTATAATTTTAAATAAATCTGGCTTTCTCATTGATCTATCGCACGATATATTATTGTCTTCCAGCCAATTTATCATAACTGATTTTAGAAAACTTTTTGTTGGGGGTTTGTTGAGCTGGACACTATGGTAAGGTGCGTTATCCATTACCACGACACTGCGTTCAGGAAGAGACGGCAAAAGTTTTTCCGTTACCCATTTTTCAAAATTCTCGCCATTCATTTGACCATGATAGTCGCCAGTCGTAGTATCGGCCTTAAAAATTAAAGAAGCTCCAGGTAAAAATCCGTTTTTCCCTCCTGCGTTAACAACTATAAGTCTATTTCCAGAACTAGTATCTGTGAGAATTTCTTTTGTTCCAATCATTTGCCAACACTTTTTAAATTATTATCCACCCATGTTTCATCTAATTAAAAATAATTCTATTTTGTTGTCGGAATTCTCTCATTTTTTTCAAGTATTGATACCGTTTGAAAACTATATCTGGCTTTTCAATTAAAATAGATTGTTTATTTTGGCATTGACGCCATCTGTATCCCATTTTCTTTAACAGCCTTTGTAATGTACGAATACCCCAAGGAAAAGGTATTTTTCACGTAAAGCAACGTGTAACTTAGGACATGTCGGAACGATCTTCTTTTGTAAATAAAATTCTGTTATGGTGCTGTGAATCACTGTACGATCAAAATCATCAACACAAAATGTTAGATTCCGTTTTTTGGGTAATTTCAACTTTTTCTCTGCTCCCACTGATTTTAATTCTGATTTTATCCTAGACATAGTTCTTTTCGATAGACCTGTATAAAACACAGCCCTGTCTAATGTCTGATTGACAGAAAATTTGTAACAATTTTTTTCCGTTCAATGTCACAATTTTCTAACACTTTTCTAGCTAGTTCTCGAGCTTGAGAGTGAATTATTGGTTTTTTTGCTTGAACACGGGATGAAGATGCAACCGTAGCCATTTCTAAAACACAATAGTAATAAATTATGTGAATGAGATTATAATCGATAAACGCGGTCGATACGGACTCGTGCGACACTAAGACTAAGACGACGCGGGGACTGTGCGGGTGTGCGGGGTGACCCCGCCTCCGCGGCTCACCTCATGCCCCGATTGCCATGTCGACCTGTCGTCAACTTTAGTTATAATATTTCAGAGTTCTACTCGTTTTAGCAAAGTCCTTGTTAACTAAGCTGAATTTCTGACTCCTCAGATAGTAGAAATAATAGAACACTGCTTGCTGGAGCCAGTCGAGAAGTTAGGTCTGCTCCGAGAACAGTTCAACGAGAGTATACAGAACTTCGCGGATGTAAGAAACTTTGACCAGGTCGGGAAATGTAACGACAATCTCCCGGACGAGGTCGCTACTGCGCATTGTATACTGCATCAGGCAGTTCTGTAAGTGGCGTCCTATCGTTGTAAAGTCCTAGCTGTAGTTATACTATTTTTTGCTGTACATTTTAATGCCGTATTAGTATGAAAAAGGTGATAATCTTTAGTACACCAGAGCACATGATGTAAAACACAAAGATACAGAGTACAATGGCGGCCTTATTTGTGATACCTACTTTCTTTTTTTCGCAATTTTGAAGTTTTCCCATAGTAAAAGTGTATTGATGAGTGCTCCTCCCTTCACTTTCACATGTCTATATTGATTTTTTTACTCACTATGTGACTATTTTTTCGATTTTCTGGCAATATATCAACAACATGTATTATTGCCAAATATATATTCATTTCTTAAATTAATATATATCTGGCTACATTTTTGGAATTTTACTTTCACACCAACGCGAGTTTTGGTGAATTATTTTTAGTTCACGCGGTGCGAATGCTAGGTATTAGCTGTCGCCACTATGCTCGCATCGGTTTTTATTACACTAAACAAGTGTATTTCCATAATTCCGTAGCCGCGTCTTTTAGTTATCTAAAATATAAAATTGCCGAGTCACGAGTCTTAGGTCCTACGTGTTAGGCTACCTAATATTGCAAAACAACGTTTGTGAGGTCAGCTATTTCTATATAATCTTCAATTGCACATTTCTTCACAGCTTTAACGAAACAATGCAAACAAGTCTCACGACTATAGTCGAACTGAAGTCCCGACAATTTGCACAAGATATGAACGATTCCCTTTATAACGTCCAGAAATGCCTGAATGACTTTGTGCCGAAATTCTTTGAACAACTGTTAGTGGATGCCTATTCAGACAGCTGCCCTTACTTAAGGGTCGTTAACGCATCTATTACAGATCTGGTTAAAGATAAATGGACCAAAAATATTACTAATTTCCCAAAAAAATGGACTCCGCTTGTAAAAAGTTTGAAAGATATTCTTGGGTAAGCAAGTGTATTTTGAATAGTTTGTTCCGTTGCAGCAAACCGAAAAGAGTTACGTTACGTTAAACATTATTTTCAGGACAAATTCTGCTGATATTCACGATTCCTTATGGCTTACACTATTGGCTGCTAACATAACATCACACGAGATTTTGAATACGCTGCACAGGCGCCATGAGGAACTTGAGTGGGAGTCGATAATTTCTGATAGATTCTAAATTTTATCATTATTATAATTATTGAAATTAGAATCTAAATTAACTGCGAGAAAATATTTTTTAGCATAATTTTTTTTAGATTTTGTTACAAAAATTCATGGCCTCAACACGAATGAATTTGCAATTTTATTAAATATGAGACATGATCACGTTTTTAGCATCTATTCAGTTTTTTATTTTCTAAAAAATATATAAATTAATAAACTTGAAGATTTAGAGGCTCAGCTTCCTGAAAGAGAAGTGGGACTCGAAGCAGCCGATGGACAGATAGAGACCACTTTAAGCAGTCTGATACTCAGTATAATCGATCGATTGTGTGGAATAGGTAACAACACTAATTCACAGTTAAAAGTAAAAATGTCAATTAAGAGCATTTTTTTTTTTTTTTGCGTTATGGCTCTGCACGGTTTGTGCCTACGCCAGTGTCAAGTAGGTATTAGGTAAAGGTAGGGAAACGAAACGTAAAATACAAAATTAAAAAGGAACGGAATTTGGAATAGGGTATAAGGATCAGCTGTTAATAACATTGGGATACAAAATAAAAATGAATAAAGGAATAATGAGTACATAAAAAATATTTACATAAGGGCATTTTACATATTATACAAAGAAAACTAAATTTTAATATCGTTCTTGCTTAAAAACTTTGCTATACATTTATAAATATTTACATTATAACTACATAAGAGGCAGGACGCAGAGGAAGGGAAAGGGACGCCAAGGGAAATCAGGGAAGAAACAAAAAAGGAACGATCACAATCAGGACAGGAAAATAATAAGTGATTAATATCTCCCACCTCAGCCCCACAGGCACAGGCAGGACCCTGCACAATGCCAAGTCTAGCAAGATGAGCCGGAGTTGAGGTGTGGCCTAGACGCATTCGAATCAGGCTTGATGTAATTTTCTTACTAAACTTGGCATCCGCACTACAAAACCAGGGCTTTCGCAAAATATGAGGTTGGATTCTACGGTAATAAATGCCTTTTGACTGGTTCTCTGTCCAGGTTCTATCCCAGGAATCCTGGAGATAAACTCTGGGAAGAGTGGACAGGTCGTTATGATGATTTTCATACGGGAATACGTCTCCGCACTCCACCGCAGAATTCGCAAGTTCATCAGCCTTTTCATTACCAATTATTCCACAATGGGAAGGGACCCATCCAAATTGCACAGTAAGATCTTTCTCTGAACAAATAAGTAGCAACTTGCGGATACCAAAAATTGTAGGGTGAATGGTAGAGAAAAATGGAAATTTAATTAATGCCTGCAGAGAGCTCAATGAATCTGTCAGCACCAAAGTATTCCTAAGACCCATTAATAAAATATATTCTACAGCTTTAAAGAGACCATAACATTCTCCAGAATATACTGAAGATTCAGCCGGAAGTTTAATTTTTTGAACTATTGCATATTGTGCATGAAAAACACCTACACCTACGCAACTGCCTTGATGTTTTGAAGCATCCGTAAAAATGGTGTGCCACCCCTGGAATTGGTTGTCTACTAGGTTATTGAACTCGGTATTTTGACAGATATCATGTTTAGAAATTCCTAAATTAAGACTAACGTTTGGGATTTGAACTAAAGAGTTGTAAGGACAATGAAAAATAGGAAGCAAATTAGAGTTATGGCATGGAGCCTCAATAGAGTTAAATTTCTGGAAGCTCATAACAAGACACGGAGTAGCCCTGTGAGACCAATACTTGGACTTTGTAATAAGGTCTGAAAGATGTTGTAATCTGCCAAGCAAAGGATGATGAGTAAGCTGCAAGCAACGACTCAAAAATCTATCAGACAGGTATTGACGCCTTAACCGGAGAGGTGGCTCTCCACACTCTACTTGCATGCAATTAATAGGACTAGATTTCATTGCTCCTAAGATAATTCTTAAAGCCTTGGACTGCACAGCATCCAATTTCTTAAAGCCAGCAGAGCTACCAGGCTCCAATAAGAAGGTTCCATAATCCAGAACACTTCTAATTAAAGCATTATAAAGCAACCTCAATGAAAAAGGATGAGCACCCCACCATACCCCTGAGAGGCATCTAATAATATTTAATAAGCGATCACACTTGGCAGCAATATATTCACAATGTGGAAGTCCGGTAAGTTGACTGTCTAAAATAACTCCTAAAAATTTTACTTGAGTTTTTACTGGAATGGGAGAGGAATTATATTCAACACAAATGTGTGGACGCTTTCTCATTCTTGAAAATAACACCACAGCACTTTTACTGACAGACAGGTCCAGTCCATTAGTGGATAGCCATTGATGAAGCATTGACAGAGAAGTAGTAAGAGATGAGCACATAGAGTCTATTGAGTTACCCGTTGTATAAAGAAGAAGATCATCTGCATATTGCAAGACTTCTATAGAGCTACAAAGGGCAGAATCTAAATCATAAGTATAAATATTATATAATAAGGGAGAGAGCACTGACCCTTGAGGGAGACCTCTCCAAACTAATCTAGATATTTTTTTGTCATCTATATACACATTAATTGACCTTTCTGAAAGTATATTTACAATAAAATTTACAAGCAAATTGGGGACTTTTAATAATTGAAGTTTTTGTTTCAGGACAGACACAAGTACACTATCATAGGCAGCTTGAATATCAAGAAATGCTGCAAGAACTGAATTATTATTAGAAAAAGCTATACGAATGTCAGTGGTGAAAACACCTAAGCTGTCAATAGTACCTCTGCCTTTTCTAAAACCGTACTGGGAAGGAGATAAAAGATTATGGCTCTCAATGAACCACTCAAGACGAATTTTGACAAGGTATTCAGCAATTTTAACTAGAACAGAGGATAGAGCGATAGGTCTGTAAGAAGAAGGGTCAGCAGAAGGCTTATTGGATTTTAAAATTGGAATAATGGTTTGGGATCTCCAGGAGAGAGGAATAATACCTGAAACTACAGTGGAGTTAATCAATTCTAGATAAGTTAGTAGAGTAGAATCACTAAGATTAACAATGAAAGAATAAGGGATACCATCTTCTCCTGGGGCAGAATCCCTAACATGAGAGAGGATCCCTTTTAATTCCTCTAAGGTGAAAGGCGAGTTTAAATCAGACCGACTATGCACAATATGGCAACTGGGAGAAATAGATGTTTGTTCTGGAACAGAGGGAGGGGCTAGGTGGTCCATAAACTCATCAGCTAGGGAAGGGGACATTTTGGGAGTGTCAGAATTATTGAAGGCTGACCTAAACCGTTTTATGTTTTTCCAAACAGCAGATGGAGGTGTATTAGGTGAAATAGAAGTGCAAAATTTTTGCCAACCTTCATATTTTTTCTGTTTCAAAAGTTTTTTAGTAGTTCGAGATACTTCTAAATAAGTGTCAAAATTCTCTGGAGTCATTTCATCACTATACAATTTTTCAGCTTCCTTTCTCTTTTTTACAGCCTCTGAACAATCCGCATCCCACCAAGGTGGAGAAGGGATTTTGCCAGAAGCCCTATTTTTAAGAGGAAATGTCTGATCTGCAGCCTCCATCAAAACCTTAGCAAAGATCTCAGCATCAGAGGTACATAGAGATTCGCAATCTCTGACTTTTTGCTCCACACATTCTCTAAAAGAACTCCAGTCTGCATTACTTAATTTATGCTTAATACGGGGCTTAAATGTTGAAACAGAAGGTTTACTATTTGGGAATGAAATAAGTAAAGGAAAATGATCACTGCCATATGACGATGAAAGAGGATACCAATTTAAACACAAAGCAAGATTAGGAGTGCAAAAGGTCAAATCAGGAGCACTAATTCCTTCATCAGGCTTAGTACGACGGGTAGGTAAACAATTATTTAAAATACAAAGATTATGGGACTGAATGATGTCTAGTAATTGTTCCCCATAGCAAGATGTAAAAGAACTACCCCATGCCTGGTGTTGACAGTTCAAGTCTCCCATCACCAAAAATGGTTTTGGGAGGATACTAATTATATTACTAATTTCTGTTAAAATATTTACAGACGGACGAGAAAAATATACAGAAACTATACAAATATTATTTACAATAGCAGCAACAACAGAAATGTCGTTGCTGTGAGAAGGGAGTGGAAAAGATGAAAATGAGAATGACTTATTGATGAGAATGGCCACTCCGCCATACCCATCATCTCTGTCTTCTCGAAGACAGGCGTAACCAGTGGCTTTAAAAGAAAACCCTGGCTTCAACCATGTCTCTGAAAGAGTAAATATAGAGGGTTGGTACTTATTAAGTAAATGTATCAGGTCAGACTTTTTACTTATTATGCTTCGGCAATTCCACTGCAGGATCTTGCCTAAGTTGGCCATTTTTGGCTAAAGAATTTACAATTTGGATAATAGAGGCAGCGTTGGACGGTAATGAGTTATCACTATTAGTGAAAGATTTAGATATTAATTGAATTAAAGTTGAGATCAATTCTAATATGTTTGAATTGCTTTCCCCAGAGTCCTTGACTTTATCTTGTAGGGCACAGCCATTTGAAGGAGATGGAGGATCATATTCAGAAATAAGTGATCTATGGACAGCGCGATCATATCCTGTAGATGAGGTTTTTGGGGTAGAAGGTTTACGAAAGACAGTTTTTTTATGTGAATTTGAGTTGAGTTTTTGATGAGGGGGTGATGGGAGGGGACGAGCAGAGAAATTGGGTGTTGGCGCAGAAGACAATACATCACTGTACGACTTATTTACTGGAGGATGTAGCTTTATAGCTTCTGAGTATGAGACACAATTTTGTGCCATATAAAGTTTTACCCGGGTCTGCCTTTCATACTCTGGACATAACTTGTTTGTGGCGAAATGACTTCCATTACAGGATAAGCAGACTGCATCATCATTCTCAATGTGACAAGAGTCACCTGAGTGATTCTGACCACATTTGTAACACCTTGGAGTGGAATTACACTTTGTCTTAGTGTGGCCAAAGCGGCAACAATTAAAACATTGTATGGTAGGGTACGAATAGAGCTCTACAGGTAGAGCATTGTAACAGAGAAAAACTCTTTTGGGCAACACCTGACCATCAAATGTTAGCACAACAGTCTGTGAGGGTTTCCATGTAGGGGTTGGGCCGTGTATTTTATAATTAAACCTTCTAATTTTGAGAACCTTACCACAACCAATTGGCACAGAAATGTTGTCAAGTACCTCTTCAGGGGTCCACTCTGCTGGGACTCCTCTGACAACTCCCATCCTTGTGATGTTAAAAGATGGGATGAAAGCTTTGAAATTGTTTTTGTTTAAATCTGGGTCTAACAGGAACAAATTAGCATCATTAAAATCGGAAAACGAAATGCTCAGTTTGCTCCGGCTTAGTCGTTTGACACTACCATTAATTACATTTTTGAATCCACGTCTTTTCATATAGTGACCAAACGATACCGGGTGGAGAGTGGGAGAAGGTAAATCCTCAGTTGAATTTTTTTGTAGATGTATTATGTAAGGGGAGGCATCAGTCGATCCTGCCAACCTGAGGAGACTGAAGGGGCAGAGTCATGGGTAATGGTGAAACACCCGACACAGAAGAACCTGCGTCCACTTGGGACGAAGCCCCTTGTGAATCTGGCATTTCACACACAGTCGTTTTTTTACAGTCGTCGCTATCACATCCACAAACATTAACCGTATCTGAACCAAGTTTATGATGTTTCCTTCTTTTGTTACAGTGTCTGCAGACCTTGCGCTGCGCCCTGGTTCGTTTTCTTTTTTCTGATCTAATTGATCCGTCAGTGTCCATACCAGTGGACTCATTATTAATTGGGATAGTGATGTTAACACCGACCGAGGGGACTGTGCCCCCCGGATCGGGCGGCTCCTCCATGGGCCCAGACAGAAAGTAACGAAAAAAACTTACCAGATATAAAGAAAGTATATACAAAAACTATAAAAGAAACTCTAATCTACAATATATTACAAAATTATAAAAGAACTGATCTTATAATCCTATTTTAAAATAATTTTCAAATTCTTAACAAAAAAATACGCCCGCCTAATTCAACGTTTCCCGCGCTTTTTCAAATTAAGAGCATTGGTGGTGTTTAGTCTGTGCAAGTAGGGACGTTCCCATACCATCAAAGTATCGATACCTACTCATATGAATAGAACTCATATCGTCTTCCGATACTACTTATTTGAGTACCTGAAAAGTATCGATACTTACTCATATCGAAACATTTTTTTTTTAACTTTTTTAGGAATGAAACATAAATAATATATTTTAATGAATGTATACCTTTCATTGCTAAAAACGGAATTAAATCATATTATCTAGATAAGTTATTTATTTTGTTCACAAATTCAAATAAAACACATGAATGTATTAATCATCATCAATTTTAATCAAAGAAATCAACTTGCAACAAAAAAAAAAGCTTCAATTAATTACGAAGAAAATTATTTAAAAAAATCAGTATTTGAAAGTTTTCCCAAATTATTTTAAACCGGAAAAATACCGAGTTTTCCATGCTCTCAGGGGGTCGGTCCGCCACACACACACACACACACGGACGGACGGTTAGGCATAGACACACATCTTTCGTTCAGAAATTACTCAGGAGGGAGCGTCAGCTTCGTGTGCACAATTTATGCATCGGTAAGTTATTTTGAAAGTGCTGCGGTGTCGACGCAGCAAGGATCGTTCAGAATTTGACGTCGCGTGCGCCATTCGATTCGATACAAGTACTTTTTTTCCGATACCGAGTAAGTATCGAAAGAAGGGATTCGATACCAAAAGTACTTGGTATCGAAACGAAAGTATCGAGTACTTACTCGTATTTACTTGCATTGGAACGTCACTATGTGCAAGTCATGCAATCAATATTATTCTGTGGTGCAAGCGCGCGGGAGGCGGAGAACTTTTTGGCGGGCTTTTGAACGAACAGGGCGCGAATTTTCGAACTCTTTGAAAAACTTTTGTAAAAATTGTATTTTACATGTTTAATTATTGTAAATAGTATAAAAAGTACATATTATAGAGTAAACAAGCTAGACTATAATGTCGGCCCCAGGGGAAGACCCCCCTGGGACGCCGGGACTAGGTCGTAATCCCAAGAAAAGGTGGATTTTTGAGCAACAGGACTCGGTTTCTTCTCAAAGTGGACTTGATAATAGTGCTATACTAGATCCCAAGTGTTATCAGCCTTACACCAAACCCGGATATGTTAGGCTTTTTCCTGAAAATGTCGAGCAGACAGCTCTCACGGTCTTCACTGAAAGTACTAAAGGCGAAAATATTGGTAACAAGAATCCGCTCGTACTAGCGAGCCTATACAAAAATGAAGTGAAGGGCGTCACAGATATAAAAAGGATCTCTGCTTCCAAGCTTTCGGTGAGTTTCTCCCAATGCAACAATGCGAATAACTACCTACAGAATGAGGACTTCCTCACGAAACACGGCCTCAAGGCCTATATCCCAGCCAGAGCCATAGAAAAGATAGGGGTCCTGCGGCATGTCCCCACAAATATCAGCAATGAAGAACTCTTCAAAAAACTTACCGCGTCGGTGGAAATTATTGGCGTGCGAAGATTCACGAGGAAAGTAAATGGCGACATCAAACCATATGAATCGGTGAGCGTAACGTTCCTTTCAAGTGTGCTGCCTGAGGCGGTATACTTGGACATATTCCGTTACTGAGTGCAGGAGTATGTCGCTCCTCTGCTCCAGTGCTTCAAGTGCTTTAAATTCAATCACGGAGCCAAAGTATGCCGCTCCAGGCAGAGATGCTCTGTCTGTGCTGCAGAACATCATTATCTAGAATGTACCTCTGAGGATGTGATGAAGTGCGTCAACTGTGGTGGTGCCCATTTGGCAATTTCTAGGGACTGCCCTATCAAAAAACAAAAGCTAGAAGAAAAGAAAAATTGAGTTTCTTACGCATCTGCAACAAAAGCCACACCGGCTAACAATTTAATGAACAATTACTCTGCAGAGTTTCCCACCCTGCCAAGGCGCAAACCACCCACAACTAACGTACCCAACAAGCCAACTTTACCTCTAACCCCAGCTGTGACTCTTACTCCAAAACCGACTCCAATGGAAGTTTCATCTGAAACTTTCATTGAACAAATTGTCAACAATGATGCAATCCTAAAAGGTCTGGTTGCCGCCTTGGTTTGCTTGGCAAACTCCAAAGATGGCACCAAAATCACAACCTCAGTAATTAAAGATATGTTAATTACTAATCTTAAAAATGGATAAGACATATTTACGTATAGCTCAATTTAACATTGAAAGTGCAAATAGCAAAAAACCTTTATTGATAGATTTTCTTTCTGAGAGTGATATCGACATTTGTCTCTTGAATGAAACATGGCTACAAAAGAAAAGCAATTTCAGTATTCCCGGCTTCAATTTTATTAGACAAGATGGTTCCAATGGTCGAGGTGGAGTTGGAATACTAATTAAAAACACATTCAAATATCACATTTATCCCACTAGATTTTACGATCATTTACAATCAGCAGCCATAGTTCTTAAAACTGATGTTGGTGATTTATCTATTTTATGTTTGTACTGTCCTCCCAGAGGTGGTCGCTTCAAATGCAGGCAGCTGAAACAAATAATAAATAGTTTACCAAAACCATTACTGCTGGCAGGTGATCTGAATGCACACCATGTTGCATTTGGCTGCTTGTCTAGCAACTCAAGAGGCACTGATGTATACAATTTACTGGACGAATGTGATTTGTGCATAATGAATACAGGCTTACCAACAACAGTAGGTAGAGCTCATCAGAATCAATCAGCCATTGACATATCTTGTGTGAGTCCGACTCTGGCACCTCTTTGTGAGTGGAAAGTGCATGATGATCCAATGGGCAGTTATCACTACCCAACTATTGTAGATATCCTGACTTCCGTAGAAAAATACATAATAGGCGATCCCATAGACCGCTTCATTTATAGTAAAGCCGATTGGAATAAATTCTTATCTGAAACAAAAAATGCATACAAAGATTTTAATATTGATACTGAAAACCCATTAGAAAGCTATGATTTATTCTGTGAACTATTGAATAAGACTAGGGATAACTGTATTCCTAGAATTAAAATTAATTCTCAATATCATCTAAAGAAACCAGTACCTTGGTGGGATGATGAGTGTGCAAAATTGGTTAAGGACAGTAAAGACGCACTAAATGGATACAAATTAAATCCCTCTTTGGATAATTATATTCAATACAAAAAAACAGATGCTCTCAAGAAGAAAACCCTTAGTGAAAAGAAAAAATTAGGCTGGAGAAAACTTTGCGAGTCATTTAATAGATACACACCTGTTTCAACTATCTGGAATTACATTAGGCGCTTTAAACGAGTAGGTTCACGAAAGTCTTCCAAAAATGATGAATGGATAAGTATGCTCCAATTTCACCCCCTGAAAAAGATGTAGATGAAACAGAATTACTATCAATCTTCACTGGAATAAACTCTGAAAATGCTTTTCTTGTGGAACCATTTACTTGGAATGAGTTTGAAAGTGCTCTTAAATGTAGAAGAGACACCACACCTGGTCTTGACAATATTCCTTATAAGCTCATACGTAATATGGATATTTCTGCACAAAAAACTCTACTTAAGCTTTACAATACTCTTTGGGAAACCCACTGTATCCCTACTTCATGGAAAACACAATGTGTTATTCCCATACTAAAACCAGACAAGCCTGAAAATAATCACAATTCTTATAGGCCTATCTCATTATCATCTTGCATTGGCAAAGTTTTTGAATATATGTTGAAAGTTCGATTGGACTGGTTTGTAGAGTCAAACAATATCATACCTGTAGAGCAATTTGGTTTCCGAAAGGGTAGGAGTGCAGCAGAGAGTTTCACTTCTCTCATAACGGACATAAAAAACTCATTTCCTAGTTATACATCCACAGCGTGCGCATTTTTAGATGTACAAGGCGCCTTTGACAATGTCAACCCAAGTGTCCTTGTGGACATTTTGAAGGAGCTGGGTATTGCCGGCAAAATCTGTAACTGGATATTTTATTTCCTTTATGATCGAAAGTTGTTTGTCAAGTACAACAACATTGTACATGGACCTAGAAATAGAGGTACAATGCAAGGAGCAACAATTTCACCATTACTATATAATTTGTACACATGTCAAATTAATAGATATTTGACCCAAAATAATGTAAAATATTTACAGTATGCAGATGACTTGGTTGTATATACTGTAAATAGAAATGTAAATATAGCAATAGATAATCTTAATAAGGGGCTAAAACAAGTGCAAGAGTTCTACCATAACAAGCTGAAACTAAACATTAGTGCAGAGAAAAGTGGTGCAATGTTGTTCTCAAAGAGTCACATCAATCCTACTCAGCTTGTTATTTATAACAATGTTCCACTACAGTGGTTACAGGAAAAAAAGTTTTTAGGTGTCATACTGGATCAAAAATTAACTTTCACAAGCCATATTAACTACATAATTAAAAATGCTTCTAAGGGCTTAA
The DNA here is from genome assembly GCA_934045075.1 of Yponomeuta sedellus. Taxonomy (NCBI): domain Eukaryota; kingdom Metazoa; phylum Arthropoda; class Insecta; order Lepidoptera; family Yponomeutidae; genus Yponomeuta; species Yponomeuta sedellus. The sequence goes on from OW203744.1 coordinate 978,590, forward strand.
ACATACTAAGGGCACTTGCTGGTATTTGTTGGGGCTCAGACCCACAAATACTGTCTATGCTCTACAAAAGCATAGTACGTAGTCATTTTGATTATAGTGCTCTGGCCTATATGAATTGTAATGGGGCACTTCTAAGAAAGTTGGATGTGCTACAAAATAAAGCTCTAAGGATAATAACAGGGGCTATGTGTTCCACACCCATACATGCTATGGAGTGTGAAGCATGTATCCCCCCTCTGATATTACGCAGACTGCAGATAGCTGAGAGATTCTGCCTTAAGATAGTTGCATCTGGTAATAAACATGTTGCAGAGTGAATCTTGCCTCCAGGACCATTGCCTTCCACTGCAGGATCTTATGTTTCAAGTTCATCTATAGTAGCTAAATGGATTCCCTCACTTTTGAGAATATTAATGTATATTAATGATATTTCTGTAAATATGTACAAATGTCAGTCTTGGCCTCTTTACAATATTGATTATAATGCACTGGTAAATACAAATGTAAATAACCTCAAATTGAAAATCTCAAACCAGAATGATCTCTTGCATGCATTAGATGATAAGGATGTATATAGGTTGTACACAGATGGCTCTAAAAGTCTAAATGGAGTAACATCTGCATTCTATGATACACAGAAGAAAATTACTAAATGTTATAAGATTGATGATAATTGTAGTATATTCACAGCAGAATGTTACGCCATTTATTTAGCTTTATTGTATATAAATGAAAATGTATGCTTTAAAGAAGTTGTGATTTTCACAGACTCACTGAGTGTCTTGAGAGCTCTTGAAAACCAGAATTTGAAATTCAATATGAATTATTTAGTCTATCTAATTAAGCAACTATTATATGAACTAAATTTAAAAAGTAGATATGTAAGTTTCAACTGGGTACCTTCGCATTCTGGTATCACCGGCAATGAAGAAGCCGACAAAGCCGCGACATCCAAGTTTGATGAAGACCATTCTTTGTTGATGAAAGAGCCCTTCACGGACCTCTATGCTCTTATGGCTGGGAACCTGAAAGCATTATTCACCGACTACTGGAAAGCAATAAACCAAGAGAAAGGCAAGTGGTACGCAGAGATCCAAAAAGCCCCGCCCGCTAAACCCTGGTACCACAACAAAAAAGACATTGATAGTCGGAAATTTATCACCACCGTTAATAGAATGAGATTTGGCCATTGCCAAACCCGTGCACATCTTAACAGACTGAACCTGGCTCCAGATACCAAATGCTCTCACTTTGGAACTGAAAACGCCGATTTACACAGCACATTGTTTACAACTGCCAAGAACATGGAATCCACAGACTAATACTTGTCACAGAGATTGACGACATCATCAACTGTCAAAAGGACCCTCACACTTCTATCCAACCTACTCCAAACAATCTTCAAGAATTACTTGCCAATCCAATATTTTTCGCCCCAGTATATAAATTCATAGTGAACTCAGTGAAAAATCTATAGTGCTTATAGTGAAATAAAACTTTAGTGAAACTACAGGCTCAAAAGGACTCGAATCCAGGGCCGTAAAACCAACTAAAAAAAAAAAAAGCGGGAGGCGGAGATGTTCGTTTCGTGTTTGTGTTTATTGTTTACAAATTGAAAATTATCCCTTTTCTGGCCAAAAATGTCTTCATCACGCTCTAAAATTAAGTGCGCGATTCTAGAGCGGCAGTTAGCGGTCGATGAGCCCGACAGAGTCCCAGAAGACATTACTATCACCAACTTTGACATCGTCTTGTACATTGTCGCTATTATTGGTCATTTCGTGGACATGGCAGTGGACACCAACATCGCTGTAAGGTACTACATGGCTGGCAGGATGGTGGAGTTCGGCTGGACCGCTGCATCCATCCTGGTGCCTGCCTTGATAAACACTGCTATCTCCATACGAATGTGAGTACTCTTTGTCTTATGTCCTGTTAGGTCTCTCGTGTATTACTCATAATTGCCGGGAAACTCTGATTTTAACACGTTTTGCCCTTAAACACAATGCATCGGTTGGTGGGTAAAGTTGGGGGCGGCGGCTAATCTGTTGATTAGACCACTTTATGTCATTTAAGTTGATAACTTTTGAGTTGGTAGTCGATATAGGTTACATTGCTTTAAAACTCACAAACGTTATTAGTACCTAACTAGTATAAATGGCCAATAGATAGATTACTTGCTTTGTAGTAGTCTACCCATTGTAGGTACAGCTATCTCTTAATGAGAAATGTTCATAGGTATTTAAAACCATATATAAAACTTCATTACTTTAAAGCTATATTTATAAATACACCATTTCTTGTTTTATTTTAAAATGCCAAGTAGAAATCTACTATTTTACAAGCACTTAAAGTTTGTTTAAATTTGTTGCCTCGATAAAAGTCACTGAATGAACCCCAGATTTTTTCTTCTTCCTTCATCTGGTATCAGTCGCCAGACTTTAATCAGATTGTTTAAAGATTGAATAGAATTTTTGAAATTTTTTTATGATGAAATTTTTCAACAATCCGTGCAGTCTGCACCCAGATGTACCAGTGAATAGCTACCGCGCAGTGTTTTCTATACTTTCTTCGCTTCTAACTGTGTGAATTGTGAGAACAATGGATGAAGGCTTTAATAAAACCAGATAACCTATCTAAAATAGACAGACTTATGGTTGCTCATTATTTAGCATTAAATAAATAATTATTTCTTTGCTGGCAAAATGTGAGGCATAAAAATGCAAAGGTAACTTAATCTTCTTACTGTCAGAAGTTGTCAAGCCGCCCTTAGGGCCACCATAACCTGAGGGAAAAAAGGACTAAGCCCTAAGATATTTTATGGTATTATACCTGAACTAAAACTTTCGTAAGCACCACACATTGTAGACTTTTAGTCCGGATCTACTTACAGGTGTTGTTATATCGGAAAAGTCCGACCAGGTTTCGCTCCGATTCGCAGAGCTTAATCATGGTGAGCAGAGACGGAGCTCGCGTCGCCGGTTGCTCGTCTCACACTGATTAAGCTCTGCGAATCGGAGCGAAACCTGGTCGGACTTTTCCGATATAACAACACCCGTAAGTAGATCCGGACTAAAAGTCTACAAGGTATTATACCTTCTGTAATCAGACCTTGTAAGAGCTTGCTGCACGGCATCAACAGGTTTTTAAATTTTGATTTCAAAACAGTCGATAATGCTTGACTGAAACTGACTGTAGTTTTTCCTAAATGGTATAGGTTGATGCATCTGGACATCGGTTGAAGGTGGAAAGTATACAACTAATTTGAACATAGACGCAACAGCTGGAACAGTTTCTTATGATTTTAGCGATGGTACTCCTTTGCAAACCAAAATATAAGGCCAAAATGGCATTAGCTTGATATAAACATATATTTTTAAAGTGATATATTTATTCGCACCCCCGAATCGAAGAACTGTTGGGCATTGGGGCGAAAAGGTTCTGACCTGGTGACCGCGGTCTGGACGACGTAGCGTGAGCAGGCCCTCCATCAGATGGTCTGACGACCTGGTTACGGTGGCGGGGATTCGCTGGATGCGGACGGCACAAGACCGTGAAGCTTGGAAAACCACGAGGGAGGCCTATGGGGTTATTCCACTAATCCCCATTGAAAATTCCCATGTCCTGCAGTGGGCGACAAATGGCTGATGATGGTGATACGTTTATCGCTCATCATATCATTATATTGCGTGACGTACATTTGTCTCAGATATTAAGTTTATGCAAAAATAACATAGTGTCGCGGTCCTATCCCGAACCGTCTAGAATAGAGCCTTCTGGAAGCCTATCGAATAGTCGCCGCATGCTGCGTTTTAGTAAACAATAAAACGCTGCAAGCAATAATGACTCGTATGTCCACTAGAGTAAGGTTCAAAACTCTTTAAATGAGCAACTGTTCGAGCGACCTTGCCGCGTGTACCGAGTGTAGGTACATAGTTACGGGAATGTTCTAGAACCCTGGCCGGCGGATATAAATAGCGACCGCCGCGGCGCGCGGTCAGTTCCGTTTGGAATAGCGAAGAGTGAACTTCGAGCGAACATACCTGCGATACAAGCGATAACCTACGACCTCAGCGATACTATTGGACTTCGATTAGACCTGCGATTGGAATCTACGTGTGGACTTCAAGTCGTGAAGACCTGCAGACCAGACCCTGCGTGAATAAATCCTAAGAAGTTGTCATTGGCGTTTTACATACAAATCCAGAACCCTAGCCCGTAACATTTGGTGTCAGAATTGGGGATTTGGAGATGCCACTGACTCCGAGAGAGGATACTTCTGGAGTGAGGACCAGGTCCAGAGGTGCTGCGGAGGCCACGCCCACTGCCCCTCAGGCCACGCCCACCGGCCATAGGGACACGCCCACTGGCCCCGCCCCCCAGGCCACGCCCACTGACCAAGCCACGCCCATTGCCCTTCAGGCCACGCCCACCGGCCATAGGGACACGCCCACTGGCCCCGCCCCGCAGGCCACGCCCACCGAAGACATTAAACCTCCGTCACGTACAATGGAGGTTTTGGATATGTCGTGCCTGATGGAAATGTTGAAGGGCATGCGAGAAGAACAGAGCAAGCAGATGCAGTGCCTGCAAGAACAACAGAGCAAGCAGATGCAGTGCCTGCAAGAACAACAGAGCAAGCAGATGCAGTGCCTGCAAGAAGAACAGAGAGGCCTGCGAGAAGAACAAAGAGGCCTGCGAGAAGAACAGAGAGGCCTGCGAGAAAAACAGAAGGCAGATCAACAGGTGATCCTTTCTGCCGTTACAAAGTTCAGTGATACGGTCGCTAAGCTACATGAACATGTAGAGGTAGTGACCGAACGGGTTACCAAATTAGAGGAGGACCTACAAAGTCTGAAAAACGGCCTCACTGGACTAGAGCAGGAAGTTCGGCGTATAAAAGCTGCTGGAGTTACATCGAGCGGAGTTGTCAGCATAAGCCAGGGGCCTAAAGTGAAGGTGCCTCCGTACGATGGTACTACATCTTGGGTCGCCTACCGACAGCAGTTAAAGACTGTCGCTGCTTCAAACGGGTGGACGGACGAACAGAGCCTGACAGCCCTCACCGTCGCGCTCAGAGGTTCGGCTTTATCTGTCCTGGAGGCACTGCCCACCTCAGGCAGCGAGTTCAAAGATCTGCTGGAGGCACTTGAGGCTAGATACGGGGAACGACACCTGGAACACGTTTTTCGTGCCCAGCTACGCGACCGGACTCAGCGCCTGGGTGAAGGACTTCAACAATGGGCGTTGGAAATTGAGAAGCTGGTTCGAAAGGCGTACCCTTCTGCTGATAGTAAAATGGTGGATACGAATATATTGCAAGCCTTCGTCGACGGAATTAGGGATCTTGATATTAGGGCTGCAGTAAAGCTTCGCCACCATTCTTCATTAAAAGAAGCTCTGGCACACGCCCTGGAAGTTGAAGCCGTGCGTCATGATATCCGGCAAGGGTATAAACTTCGAGAAGTTACGAAAGAGGTCAAAGAGAACAAGACACCGGCCAAGAGGAACTCCGGGCCCATGTGTTACAAGTGTGGAGAAAGAGGGCATTTGCAGTTCACGTGTCCTAAGAAGGAGAGGCAACTGACCAAAACAGATGACAGACTGGTTGCGCGTCTCAACAAAATGGAGCAGCGTTTTGAAGAGTTAGTAAAGAACCATGACGCTCCGGCCTCCACTGTGAATCAGGGAAACGAAGCTAGGATTCCGAGGCGAGTACTGGCTGGAGCAGAGAAAGCCCAAGTAACCAGATTCTCGCAAGTATGCAATGGGAAGCATTTGACAAGAAGGCAGAGTCCTGAAGAGTGCAAGCACTGTGCCAAACAAGGGACAAAGGATTTGCCATTGAGATTGACAAGAATGAGTCCTTCGAGATCTTGGGAAGATGAGGCGATGAAAGAAGCACAGGAAGATGACGAAGATGTACGGCTCATTGTCGCATGGAAGAAACGAGGCGAGGACAAGCCAAGATGGTGCGAAGTGGCTCCTACTAGTGCTGTCACCAAGGCATACTGGGCTCAATGGGAAAGTTTTATTCTTCGGAACGGAATACTTTACCGAAAATGGGAGAAACCTAACGGCAGAGAGTTCCATCTTCAGATAGTTGTCCCAAGAGATAAGGTACAAGATGTCCTCCGTGAAGTACATGACGGCGTGTCAGGTGGACATTTGGGCGTAAAAAGGACTTTAACAAAGATTCGAGAAAGGTTTTACTGGCTCCATTGTCGAGAAGATGTGCAAGATTGGTGCCGCAAGTGTGCTACTTGCGCCGCGGTGAAAGGCCCACCAACTAGAAGCCGAGGAAATCTGCAACTTTATAACGTTGGTGCGCCATGGGAACGCATTGCAGTTGATGTGGCTGGACCGTTCCCAGTAACGGAATCAGGAAATAAGTATTTCATGGTAGTTATGGATTACTTCACTAAATGGCCAGAGGTATTCGCCATACCCAATCAAGAAGCCACGACTGTTGCCTCCAAGTTGTTTGAGGAAGTAGTTTGCCGGTTTGGTGTGCCCTTGGAAATACACTCCGACCAAGGCCGGAACTTTGAGTCTCAAGTTTTTCAAGAACTCTGTAAAATATTGGGAATGCATAAGACTAGGACCACCCCATATCATCCTCAATCTGACGGCATGGTAGAAAGATTTAACCAAACACTTGAGAGACATTTAGCAAAAGTCGTTGACAGGCACCAGAGAGACTGGGACAAATACATAACGCCATTTCTTCTGGCCTACAGAACGGCAGAACATGAAAGCACGAAGGTAACCCCGGCGCGTGTAAATTTTGGCCGAGAACTGAGAATACCAGTAGATCTGCTGACTGGAGGCCCTCCTGACGACTCACGTTCTCTACACGACTACATTTCCGAGTTACGTGAGAAAATGCGAGAGATTCATGCCATAGTACGGGAAAACGGATTGGAGTCGAGTGAAAAGATGAAGACTAGGTATGACCGCCGAGCAAATACAAGCGGCTTCGAAGAAGGAGCACTAGTCTGGCTTCACAATGTAACTCGACGAAAAGGAAAATCTCCGAAATTGCAGACAAGATGGGAGGGACCGTACAAAGTGGTAACTCGGTTAAATGACGTGACGTACCGAATTCAACGGCAGCCAAGAGGTGCACAAAAAGTGGTTCACATCGACCGCTTAGCTTCTTATCACGGCAGTAATTAAGATGCTCGGGACGAGCATCTCTAAGAGGGGAGCAGTGTCGCGGTCCTATCCCGAACCGTCTAGAATAGAGCCTTCTGGAAGCCTATCGAATAGTCGCCGCATGCTGCGTTTTAGTAAACAATAAAACGCTGCAAGCAATAATGACTCGTATGTCCACTAGAGTAAGGTTCAAAACTCTTTAAATGAGCAACTGTTCGAGCGACCTTGCCGCGTGTACCGAGTGTAGGTACATAGTTACGGGAATGTTCTAGAACCCTGGCCGGCGGATATAAATAGCGACCGCCGCGGCGCGCGGTCAGTTCCGTTTGGAATAGCGAAGAGTGAACTTCGAGCGAACATACCTGCGATACAAGCGATAACCTACGACCTCAGCGATACTATTGGACTTCGATTAGACCTGCGATTGGAATCTACGTGTGGACTTCAAGTCGTGAAGACCTGCAGACCAGACCCTGCGTGAATAAATCCTAAGAAGTTGTCATTGGCGTTTTACATACAAATCCAGAACCCTAGCCCGTAACAATAGTTTACTTAAACCTAATAACAGTTGTGGCTCTCCAGATATGGGTAAAAGCCAAGGATGTTTGGGTAAAACGTTCTTGGTAAAAGCAGCTTTCTGCATATGGGTTTTAAAAATTACGTGTTTCCTAGCGCTTCCGTGCTTCGCAAAGCACGTTAAGCCGTTGGTGCCGGGTGTCATGTGATGGCTGTCGTTAAGCCATGTCAGAGGCCTTATGGGCGGCTTGATAACTTCTTATAGTAAGACCAGCCACTAGTCTTGCAAGCCTCCACCAATCCAGACTTGGCCCCCGTGGTGGAGTATGGCCTATACCTTCCTCAGGGAAGAGACCCGTGCCCCTCGGTGGGGACATAATGGGTTGGTGATGATGTCTGGCCACATATCCTCATTACAGGTACTCAGAAGATGAGAAGCAGCAGTCAGAGGAGCAGGACCAGTTCACCCGGCGCCGCCCTCTGCGAGTCTTCATGCTGGTCATCCTCATGGCGCCTGTGATGCGGATCACCGATGCTCTCGTGTATGTAACTGGGGAGTGTGTACAGTCTGTTAGCTTTTAGAATTATATACCTCGGGCTCTAGAGTAGACTTCGGTTTTCGCCAAAAGCACACGAGTGTAATACTACTTCCTGCTCTATATAAGTTTTCTTCGCCATTTTGAAAAGTTACGTAAAGATATATTTTTTTTTTTTTCTTATTATAGTTGTCCATCTGCCATCAGCTTCTGTGCCATTATCAGATTGTCTGTTTGCTTTTTAGTGTTTGGGAAGCTGTCTTCCATTGAAGGCAACTTCATTGTTGTTAACTTAGCTGCACTGGCTAAAGTTCAAGATATTGGGACGTTTTAGTCGTGCAACGTCACTATCTGTGGTCAAAAGCTCATTTGCAAGAGGATTTATGTGCTTCTGTAGGCGGAGTTTGTATGACTCAATTCTTGACTTTATCTCTTGTTTAACTGTAGGCATTTCAAGATAACAGTGTATTTCTTCATTCCTTGTGAACCAGGGCGCTCCGCATATGGTACGAAGAATTTTGTTTTGGATTCTTTGTAGTATTTCTATGTTCGATGAGCAAGCCGACCCCCATAGTTCGATGGCGTATATCCAGATAGGTTTGAGTGTTGCTTTGTTGACCATGAGCTTGTTGATTACTGACAGTTTAGATGACCTACCCAGCAGCCAGTATAAATTGCTGAATTTGATGTTCACTTCATCTCTTTTTGCCATTATGTGAGCTTTCCAGTTTAGGCGTCTATCCAGATGACAACCCAGGTACTTGACACGTGTTTTGTGGGGAAGGGTTTCACCTTTAAACTGAACTGGTGGGCAATCTCCTTTTCGTAATGTGAATGTGATGTGAACTGATTTAGTTGCGCTAGCCTGTATTCGCCATTTGCTCAGCCATTGATCGAGTTTTTCCATGTGGTTTTGTAATATGTTAGATGCGATTACAGGATTTGGGGAACTAGTCAAGCATGCGGTATCATCAGCGTAGGTCGCACTAAGGACATTTTCCGACTGTGGGATGTCTGATGTGAAGATTGTGTAAAGGACTGGGCCTAGCACTGATCTCTGTGGAACACCAGCATGGATTTCTCTGAATGTAGAGTAGTCTTCTCCAAACTTGACTCTGAAGAGCCTCTTTTCTAGATACGATCGAATAACCATAAAGACAGTATTTGGAAGTGTCTTCTTAGCCTTGTAGAGAAGACCATCATGCCAGACCCGATCGAATGCTTGCTGAACATCTAGGAAGACTGCTGAGCAGTACTCTTTCCTTTCAAGTGACTGTCTTACGGCTCGTACGACACGGTGAACTTGTTCTATAGTGGAATGTTGTGATCGAAAGCCAAACTGATGATCAGGAATCAAGCGTTCTTTTTCCATAATGGGTTTCAGACGTCTAAGGAAGATTTTCTCGAACAGTTTTGACATTGTGGGTAGCAGGCTAATTGGTCGATAGGACGGAACCTCGTTACTGGGTTTACCCTTTTTGTGGATGAGAATTATTTCTGATATTTTCCACACAGGAGGAAAGTACTGCAGTCTGAGTAGAGCATTAAATAAGACAGTCAAAAACACTATTCCTTTTCTGGGCAGCATTTTCAAGACTTCTGCTGTAATTAGATCGTAGCCTGGAGCCTTGTAGTTATGAAGCAGCTTTATTTCAGCAGCCACTTCCTTGGCAGTGACGGGTTTGAGAGGAAGGGACATCTGTTGATCACTGAGCACTAGGTCACGTATTGAATTTTGTTCTTCTTCACACTCTTTTGAGTCATTTGGTTTAAAAACACTTTCAAGAAAGTCGGCGAATTCTTCTGATTTATCTTTGCTACTTTTTGCCCATGTGCCATCAGCACGTTTTAGAGGAGGAATTGCTGTTTGCGGTTGGTTAAAAGACTTAGTTATCTTCCACAGTGAGTGCTCGTCATTACGTCTATGATCACACAATTCAAGTTGATCTTGAAGCGTTCGATTTCTGAGATCTTCTATAAAATGTTTCAGGTCTCGCTTGGCTTCATAGAATTTTGCTTTGTCAGTGGGGTGTCTGCTTAGTTGCCACCGCCTCCGCAACCGTCGTTTTTCTTCAACTTTCTTGCGGACTTCAAAAGGACAATTTTTGTAAGTGTTATTAGATACAGTTGGAGTCGCTCTCCATGCACTTTCTTGTATAATTTTTGTGAAGTCTTGTATTGCATGGTCCACATCATCTGGGATTTTAAGACGAGTTCTGAGGTTGATGTTATCCTCAAGGTGTTCTTGGTATGCTTTCCAGTCTGTTTTATTATTGTAGAGGTTGCAGGGTTTTTCTGTCATTATAATGGTGGTGCTGACTGTCAGTATGACCGGTGAGTGGTCTGAGGAACCATCAAGGCAACCTTCCACCTTACAATATATGTTTGAGATACCTTTATATATATATAAAGCTACAATCCGATATACTCACTGACTGATCTAACATCCATACGTTTTCTCGGAAACGGTAAGATTTTGACGAAAATGATGTATGAGAAAGTTGTAGGAAATGTATGAATTACAGCCATCCTATGAAGCCGATTTTTGAATTTCGAACGCGTTCCACTACGCGAAGGTGCTAACTCTGTAGTTTACCGGCCGATTTGGATGAAATTTTAATACAATGGTGATATAGTGATCCGATTGAAAAAAAAAATTTTGGTTGTTCGAAATTCAAAATGGCGGCGCAGATATAGCCGACCGAAAAATCGACCTTTGCGCAAAAAAGTCGGCAGCCAACTGGGCATATGCTGGAGATATGCCGTAAACGGCATCGCGTTGCCAAAGAACCCAGGTATATGAGAAAAATCCGACATCTTGGAATTTCAAGATGGCGGCCGAGATATTGATGATTGAAAATGACAAATTTTTGTATGGAGATTTAGTACTAAAATTGTCTTTTCAATAGAGAAATGAGACAAACTTGCGAGGCCGGAGGCCGAGCTTCGCGAAGAGGGCATAAAAAGTTCTGCCGCGGCGAGGCCGAAGGCCGAGCTCCATTTAGGCCGAGGCCGAAGGCCGAGACCATTCAAATTGCGGCGCACAAGTACCAGCGCAAGAGCAAAAAGGGACAAACTTGCGAGGCCGCAGGCCGAGCTCCACGGAGCGGGCACGAGAAACCCCGCCGCGGCGAGGCCGAAGGCCGAGCTCCGTCCAGGCCGAGGCCGAAGGCCGAGACCGTTCAGGTCACGGCGCACAAGTACCAGCGCAAGAGCAAAAAGAGACAAACTCGCGAGGCCGGAGGCCGAGCTCCGCGGAGCGGGCACGAGGAACCCCGCTGCGGCGAGGCCGAAGGCCGAGCTCCGTCCAGGCCGAGGCCGAAGGCCGAGACCGTTCAGTTTACGGCGCACAAGTACCAGCGCAAGAGCAAAAAGAGACAAACTTGCGAGGCCGGAGGCCGAGCTCCGCGGAGCGGGCACGAGGAACCCCGCCGCGGCGAGGCCGAAGGCCGAGCTCCGTCCAGGCCGAGGCCGAAGGCCGAGACCATACATGTTCCCATGCAACAATTCACTACAATAAGTGTCTAGCGAGGCCCTAGGCCGAGCGCCGCGGAGAGCGCAGCTCGGAGCGGCTGGGGGTTGGCGCGCGTAAGCGCGCAGGGGGCTCGCCCCCTAGTTTGTTATATAAAAATCAAGAAGGTCCGGTACTTTCTTTTGGTCCGTTGGCCAATATGTTGGTTGACCCGTTGAGAGTGCATTAAGGTGATTGCTGTCAATGCATTTTTTTAATTCTCTGCCCCTAGTAAGTGTCATACGTGAGCCCCAGTGTGTATGCTTTGCGTTCCAATCACCTCCAACGATAAATTTGTGGCCAAGTTCCGAAAAGAACTCTACGTATTTGTCCACTTTTATTAATTGAAATTGAAAAATGTTTATTTATCACACACAGATAGAGAACACATGAATACTATGAAAAAATAGTGACAATAATTGTGATAAAAAGGATAGGGCTCAGCTAGGTGCTGTGAGTGCATGCATCATCACAGCGCTGATTTTCAGCCCGTCCTTGTTCTCACTGAATTAAATAAAAGTTAGCGGATTTTAAAAAGAGAACACCGCAGTTGTAATCAAACAAAAATCTGTTAAGCATTATTTAGCTTCCACCCCATGAAAGGCACAAGGTGAATGAATATGAAGTGTACAGCATGTAAATTATTACACTGAATGGTATGGTAGATTTCATAAATTAAAGATCTTATCAAACCACTCAAATACGACAAGAACTCTCAAATTAAATTTAGTCACACCTGTATTTCCTAGGTTTCACTTGACAGGACTGGTTCAGGTTAGTGGTTGTCCAAAAAATTAGGCTAAGCGGCAATCAGGAGAGATTTTTTTGTTTGTCTAAAAGTAATGTTTTTAATTTAATTTTAAACCTAACAGTTGTCATGAATTGCCTGAAAGGTGGCGGGAGATCGTTCCAAATCTTGGCTGCCGCAAATTTAAAACTACCCCTGTACCCAGTAGATCTGTGTCTTGGGATAACCATTAAATTTAATTCCCTTCGTCGCACATTACGGGTGAAAGTTTCATTAGCCCATATAAATTTTTTGTATAGATACCAGGGTCTCTGTTTATGCACTACCTTGTGTACTAGTGTGGCCAGGTGCAGTTCTCTCCGAGCTCTCATTTTAAGCCTTCCCTTCTCATTCAAGAATGGCGTGACATGAGCTCGCCTTGGCACGTCAAAGCAAAATCTAGCGCATGCATTCTGAACGCGCTGGATAGCACGTTCAGTTTTTGTGAAAATACGGGGACCATACACTACGTCGCCAAAGTTGAGCAGCGATAAGACCAGACTTTCAGTAAGCATAATTCTATTTTTTTCTGTCAGGTAGCGCCTGATATTATATAAAACCTTGAGCCTAAAGAATGCATTGCGTATCTTTGCATCAACATGTTCTACGAACCGCAGCTCCGCATCCATCAGTAGCCCCAAATTACGCGCCTTTGTTACTCGTTCTATTAAAGTAGAACCTACTGCAACGTTTGGGTTTCGGCCGATTACAGCTTGACATTGCCACTTGGTTCCCAATACCATGAACTTAGACTTGAGCGGGTTGAGGACTAAACAGTTTTCCCTTGCCCAACTGTCTATTACCTGCAAGTCAGCATTGATTTTGGGTACTGCTGTTTCAGTCTCTTCAGGTTTAAAAGAGAAGTAGACTTGGGTATCATCAGCGTACAAATGAATTTTACAGTAGGCAATTTTGCTAATTAGGTCCGCAGTGTATATTGTAAAAATCAACGGGCTTAGGATGGAACCTTGTGGGCAACCGCGAAGTATAACCTTCTCCTCTGACTTCCTGGTCTCCCCCTCCTCACTAGCCACCTCAACATACTGTTTTCGATTCTCCAGGTATGATTTGAACCACCCACAAGCTGACTCAGAGGCCCCATAATGACTCAACTTCTCTAGCAATAACCCCTGATTTAGGCAGTCAAACGCTCTGGAGAAATCTAGAAGAACCAGAATGCTAGCATGACCACTGTCGGAGGCCGTGATGATTTCATCAGTGACGTGGGCCAGTGCAGTCTCCGTGCCATGTCCGCTACGAAACCCTGATTGCATTAGAGGGATGATGTGTTCGGATTCAACGTGGTTTGTCAGCTGTCTGTGCACTATTCGCTCTATGATCTTGGACAAAATAGGTAGGATGCTGATCGGTCGCAGATCGTTGTACCCCTGTACGGTCGAATTTTTGGGTAATGGTATCACTTTTGCAAGTTTCCATCCGTTTGGAAAAGTATTAGTCATGATCGATTCATTGACAATAGCCGTGATTATTGGTAATGTCACGGAGAGCGTCATGCGAATCATGCTCACTGATATACCGTCAAATCCAGAGGCATTCGTAGTGATATTTTGAAGAATTTTGTTCACTTCATCCTCCGTACATTTCTCGATGTTGAAGATTTTTTCAGTATATTTGTTTCTTTTATAAACATCTAGTACAGCTTCCGCGGCAATGGCGTTACCCGGTGTTTTCAAAAAGAAATCATTTATTGCTTCTGGGTTTCTCAGGTGATCCGGCACGGAGTGACTGCTTTTCCCGGTAATCGAAAGCTGCCTTAATTGTTTCCACATTTTACTTGGGTGGTGTATATTATTGTTTACAAAATGGGTGAAATACGCGCGTTTTTCCTTGTGTATTGAAGAGTTCACCAAGTTCTTCAGATCTTTGTAATACTTCAACTTATGTTCACACTTAGAAGACATCGCCTTTTTCCAGGCATCATCGCGATGTCTCATCATTATTCTTATAACATCAGTTATCCATGGACGAGGGTTATGCTTTACACGAATTTTTTTCAGTGGCGCGTGTTTATCGAATAGATAAGACACGTAGTTGTTAAAACGTATTACCATGGACTCTATATTGACCTCCTCCAGAATTTCATGCCAAGGGATAGCATTAAGATCCGCGCAAAAGTCAGCTTCGTTCACTTTGTGAATAAGTCGTGTGGTGAAGAATTGCGGTACTTCTCTAGGCTTTAAGACAGATAAATCCACGAGGACCATTGCATGGTCACTGAGAAGTGGATTATGGTGAACCTTTACACTCTTGCATAGCTGCGGAGAATCTGTTATGACTAAATCCAGTAAAGTAGCCGATTTATTATTTACGCGTGTTGGCTCTTTAACAAGCTGAGTTAGGCTTAGGTGATTGAAAAATGTTATGACCTCCGGCGCTGGCGATACATTAGGCTTAAGAAGATCAACATTAAAATCTGTCAGAATAAATAAGTGATGAAACGCTGCAAAAATATTTATTGATTCACTAATAGCGTCAATAGCATCCCCCACTGACACGCGTGTTTTCTCTGTTGCATCTGGTCGGTAGATGGTGCCTATTACCATACGACCAGCGCCCGGTAATCTTGTTTCTATCCACATTTGCTCCAACGGTGACACGGGATGGTCCAGTGTACGCGTGCGCAGACCGCGCCGTATATAAAATCCTATGCCACCACCTCGGTGTCCACTTGGACGGTGGCTCAGCCTGATGGTATAGCCAGGTATTTTAGGAGCGTCAAGTTCTTGTCCTTTTTTCAACCAAGTCTCGTTGAGCGCGATTACGTCTGGTTTATGCATTTTCATAACGTGTAAAAACTCATCTTGTCCAGTGTTCATTGATCTAACATTTAGAAGACCTAACTTAAAGTTATTATTCCGTTTTTTAGACATCTTTAAACTGATTAATAGTCAGACAAACCCAAACCAGTCCTGTCATTGGCATAGATAAACAATATTGTAATACAGAAAATAATAATGAAAAATAATAATACAGAAAAATGTCCCTTGGGGAGTAATCGTCAGCTACATACTGGTTAATACAATTCTTCATCATTTCATTCAGCTGACACATGGGAACAAGGTATTCTAGAATCTCATAATCCACACAGAGCAGAAAAATCGCAGTTGGACTGCACACTAACAAAAATTCGATTGATTCGTAAATTATATATAGAGCCACCAACACTATCTCTAACCATACATGCATACACCAGTTCCTATTAATTTGACGCACAAACTGCACTGAGACCAAAAACACGAACTAGATCATCTTCTGTGCGCAGTCGATGCCGTGGTGCACCTTGACTTTGGCGCACATACACCCTGCCCTCCCTCGACCAAACAAATCGCCAGTTGGCTCGTTTCGTGATATCTCGTGCACGACTGAAGATATGCCTGTTGGTTCGAGTCAGCCGCTCATTGACATAAAACCGGCGTGGCGGTCCAGTTAAGTCGATACCTTCTGTAGTGGCGCCGCGGCGGACCCGCGCCGCCTGCAGCATCTCGTCACGTATCACGCGCCTTGCCAGCCGTACCACAATGTGTCGCGGGCGTGTTGTTGCTAGCCCACCCAATAGTTCCGGAGGGTGCCCCACTCTCCTAGTGCTAACTACATCCCTTTCTTCGAGACTAACACCCAGTTTATTCGCGATGTTGATGACAATGTGTGGCAATCTTTCTCCTTTCTCTTCAGGTATGCACGAAAGCTCGATATCATTCAACAGCAACTCCTGATCGCGCTCGTTGATGTCAGCCTTTAGCCGCTCCACAGTTGCAAGAAGCGAGCCATCTATGGCTTCTTCACCTCCATCAAAGCGGCGCTCCAACGTGTTAATGCGCTCCTCGAGCTTGTTGACCCGACTTTCACAGTTATCCATCCGTGATACCAACTTAGACATAGTTTGATTCAGTGCTTCCATTTGCTTTCTTGTTGCAGCCAATTCCTCGCGAAAGAGTCGTATTTCCGTTACAAAAGACCCTGCATGAGATAACTCCGCGGTCTGATCAAGAGCAGTGGTATTCAAAGCACCCAGTATGGACTCATCCATCTGATCTGGCGGACTCAACAAGGCATCTGTTCTGTTTCTTCTTTGAGTGATATTCGAATTAACATCCTTTACTGAGATCGATGCGCGCACCGGCGTGTCTGTATTATCTCCTCCTTTGGGCTGTTTACATTTACACTCTTGGCACACACAGGTTAAGGCTGTCGGGTCTGAGGTGCTCACTACGTCCGCGCCGTAGAGGCAACCTGTATGAAGTAGGTTGGTGCAGTTAGTACAACTGAAGTATGCGTCCTTCTCCACGGTCTTGCAACAGACTGAGCAAAGGTCGCAGGAGCCGGACATTCTATCGTCTGCTATGGTGGTTTGTCGTTTCATAGTTTAACAGGAAACAAAAAAAAAAACGAAGTTTGTATACTGTGGATCGAACTCACAGCTCAATCAGTGATCACGTTAGACGTAGCACGTTAACCGCTGCGGCAATTGGTCTTTAGAACACAAGTTCAATTTTGCGTTCCTATTCAGACACTTGTCTGTATTTTATTGACTGAGGGCAGCTCAGAGCCAACACCTGGGTTCAATGACCGACCTTAATTGTGTGATGAGTGACGACAGTAAATCGTTGCGTTTTATGCGGTGTTTCTCGAGGAATGCGCTTTAGGTAAATCGCCAATATTAAACGAACGCTTGCACTTCTTTTCTTATTATCACTTTTAACACTTCTTGGATAACCCACGATCGATATTTTACAAACTTTACTACTATTGATAGCTTTTGAACATACTTTATGAAATAAATGTAGTGCACTGAAATAAATTAAGTGCTTTGGTGGGCTGTAGATGGATGTAACTGTCAGTGGTCCATGCCAATCATCGATGCAAACTGAGGTGGCTTGCAGGTAATCTTTTCGATAGGACGGCAGCTCATGATGTTTAAGACTGTTCTTTATAATGACAGCGGTGCCACCATGCGACGTCATGTCTGGGTGATTCGTAAGGTAGCATGAATATCCTTGGAGAGTGAAAATCTTGCTATCTGTGAGGTGGGTTTCTGATAGTAGAAGTATATCCAGTTTGTTGTTCATCAGTATAATGTCCACTTCATGTTTATTGTTTGCTAGCCCGTTGATGTTCCACGTGGCGATTCTTAGATGTTTAGGGATGAATTTTGCTGATGAGCGTTGTAATTAGGGTCACCAGATTACTAATCTGCTGCACCAGTATATCAATTTTCTCTGACTGCTTGATGAGGACAGTTCAATCTTATTTGATGGCTGAATCTCTTCGGAGACTACAGGTTGTTTAAGAATATCTGAGTATAGCCTGGGTCTATCTGAGATTTCTGGAGGTATGTCTAGCTGTTGAATTTTCTGGTTGTTGTTGTGCTCGTTCAAATGGTTTTTTGTGGTCTCCTGCGTATACGTTCTAGATTAAGATTTCCTTGCAGAGATTTCTTTGTATACTTGGCAGCCTTTATAGTTCGCAGGATGATTTTCGAGGCACAGAGCACAGGTGGGTAGTGTGTTTTTATCTTTGGTGCAAACTGTAGTGTTATGACTTCCAGCACATTTCACACAGCGAAAGGGACGCATACAGTTGTTCTTTGTATGCCCATACTGCTGGCATCTCTTGCATTGTGCAATTGTGGTCTTTTTCTTAGGGTCTTCAATTGATACTCTTTGATTGTAGATGTATTCTAGTTTTTTTACTTCTTTATTATTGATTGACGGTTCCAAGTTTACGAAGAAAGTGTCTAGAGGCTGTTTTGTGTCTCTACGCAGGGCATATACAATTTCCCCTCTGACTCTGTTTCCTGTTGACTCGATACTTTCGATAATAACTTCTTTTGGGGTAGTGTGATGTAGGTTTTTAATAACAATCCTATAGGCTCTGTCGTCCTTACGGGTAAATGTGTGTCCAATGATTCCTTTCTGCCTAATATGGTCAATAAGTATTTTGTAATCTTCAACTGATTTGCATGTTACCCTTAGTTGAGTCTTTGATATTACTTTATACCTATAGGAATCCTTAGACACTACCTGCTCGATGAGTTCAGACAATTGTTTTAAGTCCTCAACCCCATAGAGGATGATTGGTGGTGGTTTCGATTGCTTTGGTGTCTTTTGGCTGGCTGCAGTTTGGCCAATATCTGATTGAGGTGCATATTCAGAATCAATATCCAGGATATCATAACGATTTGAGGTAGCAAGAATTGGTTGTTCAGTGGTAGCAACATTTGGTGTTGGTTTTTGTAACTTCGGCAATGGATTCTGTGCTGTAGGCGAGCGTATCCTTTTACGTGGTTCGGGTACACGTTGCCAGTTATTCTTTGATAGCTCCTTGTTTTTAGGAAAAAACACTTGACCAGGCGTTGACGCGTTGATAGTAGGTTTAACCATAGAGGAAGTTTGTTGTTCCGTATAATCTTCTATTCGCTCTAGTTGTTCATTTAAGACATCGTTGATTGATTGATGTCTTGCTCTCATAAATAAGCCCGGATGGAATACTTGTTGTGTGAGCTTCTTTGAGGGTCCATTGTTTGACAGAGGGTCGGTGTTTTGGGTCAAATTGGACAATGACTGACGGTTAGGGCTAGCTTTCCCAGTAACATTTTCCGACTCGGAAGCCTGGTCTGCCACTCCCGAGTCGTTTTTCTTAGGGGGATTTATGTTTAGTTTGGTTTACATTTTATTTTTAAGCAAAATTAAATTCTAGGTGGAGATTATTGAAATCTGGGGGTAGTTTCATTTGGTTTTTTTTTTCCGTTAGAACTGTTTTGTTTCACTCGATTTTTTATACAGTTTACACAGAATTTCAACTGGATAACATTTACACAGTGTTCACTAAGCTTTAGCTTCACTTTCACTATGTTTTTACAGGGAAATTCACAGTTTATAGCAATAAAAATCACAATAATCTTCAGAGCACTAAGTACATCTGACAGCTGTCAGACCATCCATATTTTGCATTGTTATTTATAACCAAAGTTATAAATAACAATACAAAATAAACCTTACCTTATTGCAATTGTCTAATTTGTGATTGCAATATAATCGGTTTATCTGATAGTAGCCGAGGTATATTCTGAAAGCTAACAGACTGTATTTCACCTATGATTTTTTGTACTTCAAGCGCTTAGGTATGTCAACACCTCGGTCGCTCACTAGAGCTCCTCGCAATATTTTGCTTCACCTTTACGGCTAAAAATTCACAAAAGTATTTCATTTCTTCAAAAAAAAACATTTTTTTTTCAAGTTTGCATATCTTAATTCAATTATTCAATTCAATTCATTTATTTCAAATATAAAATTCATATAAGTTTGTTAGGTATCTTATTCTAGTGTTAGTACATATTGTTATTTTAACATAACTATAGGGCACTGTCATTGCTTGCCACTTGAAGACTGCAACAATGGTTTATGTAGGCACAATCTACCTTATCGGCGAGCATAGCCAGGATGGTGTTGCGACTGGCCCGCACCCTGCGCACGAGTGAAATTTTCCCATGAGAAAATCGCTAAACCGCGGTTAACACTGCGGGGCACAGCCCGTTAAACATAATCAGGAAAGTGTATTCCCCGACGTTCTAGGTACGCGCTGAAATCCCGGCGAGCGGAGCGCAAGCGGGACCCGTCCTCCCAGCGGCTGTACTACCGGCTCATGCTGAAAGAGGACTCTGACGCGGCCCTACTCCGGGTCTTCGAGTGCTTCCTGGAGGCGGCGCCGCAGCAGGTGCTCCAGCTCAGTTTGCTGCTGAGGAGGGAGGATATTTTCACTGGTGAGCTGTTAATGATTGAAGCGCTCGTGGCCTAGTCGAACCGAGTCATTAGAATCAATCACTTGAGTTAAGCAACAGCAGGTGCGGTCAGGTGCAGGATTGGTACAACCCCGTGACTTCCGCTAGGGGCATATTTTCCCAGCGCTTCCGTGCTTCGCAAGGCACGCTAAGCTGTTAGTGCGGCTGTCATGCAAAGGCCGGCGTTAAGCCATGTCAGAGGCCTGGCTTAACGCCGGGCGGCTAGATAAATTCTGACGGTAAGGCCGGCCACTGTCTTACAATCCTGCGCCAACCTGGACTTGGCCCCCGTGGTGGAGTATGGCCTAACCTTGCTGCTATGCAGGAAGAGACCCGTGCTCTAGCAGTGGGGATATACAAGGGTTGATATCGAGTTGCTAATTCAATTGATTTCTTTACTTTCAAACGTCTATCGGCCCTTGATCTGATAGACGTTTGAAAGTAAAAGTAAACCCTTGATTTAAGATATGGCAACCAGCCGATGTCGAAAAATTCTGCCAAAGTCACGTCTTCACACGAAATGAGCAATTTTTTTTCAACTACTTTTGGTTTCTTTGTGAAAACTTTCAACTTTATAGTGTGAACTAAATAAATGTTCTATCTACAGCAACTCTGAAACAATATAAAATCAACAATGTACTTAAACTGAAATAACATATTTTTAAAACAAAGTACATCCATAAAACTACAAAATTACACACGCACAAAACAAACAAAATAAAATTAGTCAATCAAACCGGCCCGAGACATATCCGACCCAAAGGTTCCCATAACGCTGGCGGCATTACCGCGCTGCCAGCGTTATTATTAAACTCTTATTAACTTAATATCATTTTCCCCAATGAACTTTAGTTGAAATGTAAAGTAGAAATGCCTAAAATTAAGGATCAAAAAGTATATAACCACTATTAAGGATCTTAAAAATTGGTGACATTATGTTAAATTTTAAGAAAATGATAGTCAGAATAAAAGAAAAATAATGGTGGAAAGAGGTTTGCACCGTTACAGATTGATTGACACCTATAATCTATTTATTTATGTACATGCACCACGTACCGACTATGCAAAGTGTTTTTTTATTTATCTCCGACCGATTTCTTCCAGCCCACCAAGTTCTCTCGGTCGCCTCGTCTATCGTGGGCATGGGCTGGGCGCTGGCGTCGTACCAGCGCGCCATACGCTTCACCAGCCAAGACAAACTCAACATGAACTGGCTCGGCAGCGTGCTGCAGACCATCTGGCATTTTCTAGTCTCACGTGAGTATACTACCAATCTATAATATAAAAATGAATCGCTGAATATGTTGGTAAGCGCAAATCTCGAGAGCAGCTGAACCGATTTTGCTAATTCTTTTTTTAGAACATTCTTTGAAGTACGAGGATGATGATAAAAAATTAAAGAATCAACTGTTAGGCGGTACGAAGTTCGCTGGGTCACCTAGTAATCAATAAAAACATTGGTTTTGTTTATGTTTGTGTCCCACTGCTGGGCAAAGGCCCAACCTCCCCCCCCCCATTCACTCCAGAGTTCCTAGTGTTTGAAATGGAGGATTTGGACCATATAACCGCCACGCTGGTCCAGTGCGTGTTGGCGAGTTTGCCAGAGCCTCGTTCTTTGGTCAGCACACTGCACCACGTGAAACGATTTATTTCAACGTAAAGAATTTACATTCTGTTTGCTGAATGTCTATGTACTATGTAAGCCGCTGCCTTCGGTCCGTATTGTAGTGGAGAAAAAGGCAGCGGAAAAAAAACGCTACCCACGAAAGGAGTCTCCCTGAACGATGTACTATAAGACGGAGGTTACACATTCAGTCTGAGTGCTTAGTGCGAGTTTTTTAACTACTCGATCGCGTTAACGACTCATATTTCTATGGCATCGAGGAAGCGCCACCTAGCGACAAGTATGGAAATTAAAATTTCTGAGTGCGAGTAGTAATGGTTTACGTTCAGAAGTGAACACGTTTACCAGCCAAAACACGAATATACGCGAGTGCGAGTTGTACTGTGACAGCGATTTGCCAGTTCGAACGGTTAACTTACTTATACTCAATGCTCGATTAACGCGGTAGTAAAGTTACTCAATTGGATCTGTCAAACTCGCACTAAGCACTCTGCTGTCAGTTTAGACCGTGACCTTGATCAAGCTCCGATTGATGCCAGACTGATGAAGCATCAAAATATTCGAATATCCGTCAGTCTGATCCATCAGTCCACTGAATAGATAATCAGTCTGCCGTCAGTCTAACCATGGGAATTGACTGACGCCAGACTGAACGTGTAAACTTCGTCTAACGATACTTCTTTAAAATAGCTGGCCGGCGCAGGCGTCCAATCAAGTTTGAATTATTTTTAAAGGAAATCGTTACGTTCTGTTTAGGTGTCAGTCGTGTCGAGACCCCAGGCTAGGCTAGGGCTTCGATGAAAAAAGTGTATGAAAAAGATACTCAGATCGTTGTTTTGCCCTAGAAGAAACATAAGAAAAAGAAAGTAGATTATCTAATTACAATAAGTAGACAATTGGTGGAGGCGCACGCCAGCTATTATAAAACAGTTACAGTGCTCACTGAGCCCGTGCGGACCGGTTTCTGAATTAGGAATATCACTAATTGTTCTCAATTCAGTAATTCTCAATTTAGGAACTGGTCCTATACTAGAAAACCTACAAACTTCTATGAGTATTGTTGCGTTTTATAAAAGAACTAATAAATTATTTTTATATTTGCAAATTTCAGTGAGCCGCATCGTCGCCCTAGCCATCGTAGCCTACCTCTATCCTCACTGGTTAATCCTTGGGGTGTCTGTGCACATTCTGATGATGGCAGCTTGGCTCCAACTCTTCGACCGCTCGCCGTTCTGTGCCCAAAGCACTGTAGCCTCTATCGCCTTCTCCTTAGCGATGGGAATGGTTTATGTCTTCACTTACGTACTGCCAATCGAAGGACGAACTAGGTACAGGTACTCTCTGTACTACACTATTTGTTTCATTGAGAATCTTGCCTGCTGTGTAATTTGGTATTTCTATGCTGATGATATTTTGAGAGATACAATAATTTTCTATCCAGTCCTAGTGCTAAGTATTCTGCCATATGTGTTAGGTCTAGTCTTCATGGTGGTGTATTATAGGTATGTCCATCCTAAAGTCAGAAAAGGTGTTCAGGATGTTGAGGATGTAGCTATTACATATAAGGCTAATGGACCTTCTGCTGAAATTGAGAGTTAGTGGAAGTGGTATGGTCTAGTGTCAAATGATTCAGTACCTAACTTAGATTCTACACAACTTGTGCATTTATTTTAAGTATTTTAGTAATAGTGAAATGTGTAAGACTGGCTATGATACTTCAGCGGCCTCCTTGAGGAGGTTACGGAACTTCCTGCCAACTCCAACCAAAATTGCGCTCGCACAATCTCTACTACTCCCTATCCTCGATTATGCTGATGCTAGCTATCTTGACCTTACACAAGAGCAATTAGATAAGCTTGAGCGCCTCCAGAACTTCGCCATACGGTTCATATTCGGTTTGCGAAAATATGACCACATATCCGAATATCGCACTAAGCTCAAGTGGCTCCCTATCCGCCACCGCAGGAACGCTCACATTGTTTCACTTCTCTACTCTGTGCTGTTCAATCCTACCACTCCTGTCTACCTTAAACAACGCTTTCTGTTTCTGCATGATTCTCACAGTCGTACGTTGCGGTCAGCTCAGAATCTGTTGCTGAAGACACCTAGTCACTCGACGAAGTTCTTCAGTAACTCCTTCTCAGCCACAGCCGTCCGACTGTGGAATGCACTGCCAATAGTAATAAGACAGTCTCCTTCGTCTGCGATATTTAAGTGTAGAGTGAAGGAATACTACCTTTCAATAATTAAATAATGCAGTAAATATTACGTAGGTATATTATATTATTTCCTCTTCCCATATATAATTTATTTATTAGTATGTATGTATGTATGTATATCTTAATTATTTATTTATTTAATTATTTATGTATGTGGTTTAAGTAAGTTTATATAAATTTCGTTGAATTCTAATTTCACTATTTCTGTATTGCACCGACTACCCGTCTCTAATTTCTTTCATGTCTCCGTCTATGGTTGCCTGGAAGAAATTGCTTTTAGTAATAAGGCCGCCATTTGTACTATATTTTTATCTAGGTTCTGTTACTGTAATTTCTGTGTACAATAAAGAATATTCTATCTATCTATCTATCTATGATATTAACTGTAATGAATACCTAGCAATAATTGTGTACATTAATAAGGCAGAAATTTTTATCAATATTTTTGTACTTAATTGAATCTCAAGATTGCCAATTTTTTTACTAAATAAAATGAATGTTACCTTGCTTATTTTTTAATATTAATGTAAACTTAGACCTAATCACCAAATAAATGGTGCTCGTTCTCTTAGAATCCTTAATCCATATTTGTTCCATTCACTTTGGTTTATCCACAGTTCTATCGCAGACTCTAAGCAAGACATAACAGCTGCACCTTTCCAAGCTGTACTGGCGGGGTCAATGTCTTTGGGACTTGTGACAATTTCCAATTGTTCAGTCTTGTAGGCATAAGGGATCTGCAATGCCAATCTGTTTTGGATCCACGATGACAGGCCTTGAATCTTGCCTCCACCTCCAACTATAAGTATACTGCTGTACATTTTCCTTTTGATCTCTTCACTTGTGCATCTATCTATGCTTTGAAGAATCGCAGCATCTAAAGCTAAGACTTGACCAGTGGCTAGCGAACCTATGTCCCCTGGACCGCCCTCCAATGTGTCCACAACAATATCATCGTCTGCATTGACTGTAGGTTGCGACTCATTGACTGCTTCATACTGCTGACTCTCATTTGCAGCTGGGTCGGCTGTGTCTCGTTTCCTTCCAGTTTCTCTGAGGAATTCTGCATCGAAAGGGTCCTCAGGGTCACTCGACTGTCTATTCTGCATCTTGGTGGTTTTCAGGCCAGTAATTTTTAACAAATCTGTGTAGAACATTGACAGTGGTGATATTATACATTCGTCACCGATTTGCAGAGTATATTTGTTGACTATGTCACCAGGGTGATCTACAAAGAATGATCTTTCTTGGGGTCCGCATATATCCAAGTTGACATGGCAGAAATCTTGGTATAAGTTTCTCATGAGCATAACATCTCTTGGTATGTTTTCATTCCACATTTTGTATGGGAATGCACTTTTGTGGAACATCCATGATAAAGCTTGGCAGACATCTCCAGCTCCATAATCCATTCTCAAACGAGTTGTTTTATGTGAAATTCCATCTTCAACACAGGAAATAGCGGTTTTCTGGTCACCCACGTCTACCACACAGGCTGAGCCAATGCCAGCCCCAAAGGTAGCTCCAACACTCTCCTGAACGAGAAAACATGAGCCAAATCCCAAGTCCTTCAATAGCAAAGACATCAAATACTTCAAGTGACTTCTAGAGTAAATATCAGGTATCAGCAGGACACACCTGTACTTGACCAACTCTATTAGAGAAATACCAAGCTTATGCTCAATTATTGTACTCCAAATTGTGAACATATCATTTAGCACAGAAGAGAGAGAACCACCAACTTCTAAATGTGTGTTGAAGTCACCTCTTCTATATGGGAAATGGATGTTGTATGGGAGATCTGGGTCTACATCCAAGACTAGGTCGCCGACTACAACTTCGCATTGGACTTGAGGCCAAGGTTCACCATCATTTGCACACTCTGGCATAGATCTTCGGTTAAAGGCTGCAATTTGCTGCGGTGGCGTCGCATATCTCCTTGCACCGTTTGATTGGACACACGTCTGGAGCGTGTGGGAGACTTGGAGGCGGCACTCTTCTAATTCTTCAATTAATTCCTTGGTTTTCGGCACGCTGGGTGGTATGAACGGATCGCGGTAGATTTTCCCGCCTGCCCGCCGATACCGCGCGATGCAATGAAGTTGTTTCACTGGCAGAAGGTCAGAGGCCCTTCCTATGCGAACGTAGAGGGATCCAGGGTGTATAACGATGATTCTATTAGACGGGAACTGCTGGAACTGTTCCGGTGCCGGCTCCTGTACCGGCATGCTCATTTGACAGGATGTCTGAACCGTCGCGTAAGAGGAAAACTTTGGCGTATACCACTCTTATATTGCCTCGTTTACCAAACTCACTAAAAAGGGTAAAATAACACTAATGGCCTTCCGGAAAATTAGGAAAACAAAAACAACCAAACCAACATGAAATTCCCCTTCCCCTTTATATATAGTGACAGTCACAGAGCATATAAATAAGAGACGGGACCTCCCTATATGCTTTTGTAATGAGTTTAGCCCCGTTAGCAATACCAACCAATAGAGCAAAAATGCAATGTCAAAAGTGCTACCAACATAACAACTTGTCTGTGCATTAGGGACGTCCACTTACATTGGTACTACATTTATCGATATCGATAAATTTTCATCCAGGGGCTCCGCAGTTAGCCTAATAAAATTAATAAAAATCAATGTTTTCAATAAAACGACAAATGAAATTAGTATTTTATTATCGATTATCAAATTACAATAATTGTGGTCAAGGTCTATTGAATTTATTTCAGCAGCTATTTGGTTTTTCCTTAGAGGTGTCCAATCTGAGCGAACTTCATCAATCGGTGGTTTGGATTCAGGTGCTGAAATCGTCAAAAAAAGTTAAGTTGAGTCGTTATTGATTATTAATTTGTTGGTAAACTATGCTACTTACCGGGATAGTTCTGATAAATATGCTGACATTCCAGGCCACAATAATTGTGGTCAAACCCTACTGGACCAATAGCAACAGCTGATATTTTAGCTGCTGTACAAGGTGCTGAAAATGATAACACTTTGTAATTTATCAAAGTAAACAAACTCTAGTTACAAAAAACTTCAGCGATACATGAAAAGTCTACGTACCAGAGTTGTTTTGTGAAGCTCGACAACTAATAGGTTTTTGTATAGCTGAATCTGAAAATAAACAATTGCAAGAATAGTCCGAAAAAAAATTAGTTTGTTCCTGTTTACCACATAACTGCATAATTGACTATGTAACTATCAAATACATTTTTATAAAAAAACATTTTAAGTTAAAAATTAGTAAAAAAAATATTTTAGTAATTCCAATCACTAACCAGTTTCAAGTGATGCGACGTGGCTACGTGGTAAGGAAACTCAGCTAGTAAGTAATCAGGAAGAGGAGGCGCATTTATAAGTAGAGAAGATACAGCCCTGTAAAAAAATGTTTATCAAAGTATGTCATTTACGTATTAAGACGTAATAATAATATTGCGTTCTAAATGACGGAGCAAAATATATTCAAATGTTCGACGTAAAGCAAGGCGTATTTTGTTTTATTACATAATTATTCATGAAATGTAGTAAGTGTTACATTATAAGTTTATAACACAACTCACCATTTCTTTAATCGGCTTCCTTTTAAAATAGTTGTAAAAATCTTTCGGCCGGAAATGATCTCTACAAACATATTTATGTTGGTGGAGTTTTTCGATGGGGATATACGATATAAGATCTTCCACAATTTTCACCCATTGACTGCATCTAAAAAAAAAAACAACATTCAATGCAGCCACTAATAGTGCATCGTTGAAACATTGTTATGGCTTACAGCAATTCACCCGTCATACACTGAGTAGTAATTCTGACCAAGGTACTTATCAGATATTTTTTTATCGATATTGAATATGTGTATGGCACATCACTATGACATTGAAACATCTGAGTATTTTTCTCATAGTATATTAATTACGTTATTTAACATAATTTATGATCTTGCTCTTGTGCAAGATGACAAAAACTGTAGCCAGAAATACTTACCGGTCTTCATCCCTAGGAAATTTACCCATAAACTTTCTTTTGGTACCCTTTGACCGGCTGCATCTTATTTTACAAATGGCACAAGTTCGACACCATCCGATCAATGCCAATATTAAAAGAAAATCACTAAACACTGTACAACAAGATACACACAGCTAGATATTGAACAAACTTAAAACACAAAAATTTTAACTAGAAAACGTTCTAATATGTGCCGCGTTCCGCCATATTTGTTATGTTTTCAGTTTGACATTGACAGCAAAGAAAGAGTAAGTAGTATTAAAGAGTGAGACAAAAATATGTCCGCCATTAAAACGGGGCTAAATGCGAACAAAAATTTCAAAGTTCCTACTTGCGCTAGGCTGGTGACAGTGACACACACAGAACACCGTCACCTATACCCCACACAGATTACATCGTAGTATCCACAGAGCATGTAGTATCTTAATTATCAAGTCTGTGGATTACATAAAGATACTCTATGTTTTGCTATAACATAACGAAAATTTTCGTAGTCTCAGGCATCAGTAAAAATAAAGTGATACAATGGTTTACTAACTTTCTTTAAAATAAATTTATAAAGAAAGTTAAAATTGTCAGTTTTGAAGAAACCAGTAAAAACCCCTACGAAAATTCTTCTTCCAAAGTTGGGAAACCAACCTCAGAACAAGTTATTGTTCTGAGAACCCAACTCGTCCACAGAACTCATCTCTCTGTGATCTGTCAAAAAGTGCGAGATGTCATGTTCATGTTTCGTGTCTCTGAATTTCCTGAATTTTATCATAAAATAAACATTTTCTTGTAAACACAGTGAATTTTTCAAAAGTGCACAATGGTGTCGCGTAGTTTAACTGAAGTGTTCGTGTTAATGAGAAACAATGCCATACACAGCCGGCAAATATTCCCCGAACCAGTTAGTAGCCAACAATAAACTTTATGCTTGCGGTCTCAATATTGATTGTATCGTCAAGAGTCATTCAATGAAGTCTTCTAACTTTACTCGGCAACCTTCTACTCTTCTTCATGGCTCCACTAACATGCCTTGATGACTTATTGCATGATTTATTTAAAATACTACTCAAATCAAAAACCTTGTTATCCAATCTATGTTTATAGCTTTTCTATGAGCCAGACTTCGTGCATAGCGTTTAATAGCACCTGTTTCAACCTACACTATAAATAAGTGACCATTCATATGTGTAGTGTTTGCGAAGTTGATATGGAGTAGTTTTATATACACCAGTCATTTAGGATTCTAGCAAAGTAAGGAAGAGATCCAACTTCTCCCACTAACCGAGGTGGAGTACTGTCCTGGTCCACCATCATGGCTGACTGAGAACTAGACGGCAATAAGTGTATGCACTGGGTATTAACTTTGGGTATTTTTGAAGTCAATATTTTATTATCTCATAATATTTTTGATAACTCTACACCCTTATTAGAAAACCACTAGAATTCAATTGAAAAACTAAATGCAACAAGATTTTTATTAATTGATTTTTGACCGGATCAGCTTACTAGGCTTTTTGTCGGAAGAGTCCAACCAGGTTAAGCTCTGCGAATCAGAGCGAATCCTGGAGCGAACACACTATTTTATTTTTGAATATCCAGTCACTAGTGTCCAAATAGTATCCAATCACAAGTACTAAAAGGAAGGACTACTACTAGTACTTTTAGGAAAGTTTTAGTTCAAGATCTTTATTATTATGAGCTATTAAAAAAATATTTGCTGGTTTTATTTTTTCTTTGAGTTCTTCTAGTTCTGAGTTCGTCACTACAATTTAACTTTGAGGCAAATTCCTCATTGTGCTCAGAATGCTTTCGCCAATAATTTCGATATAAATTCAATAGCTGTCCGTATTGGGGCAAGTGGCAGACCCTGGTCTCTGCCTACCCCTTCGGGAGACAGGCGTGAGTTTGTTATGTTTTAGTGTCTTTCTTTCAGGGAGGAGACTCAGAGCGAGTTCGGCTGATGCGTGGGGGCTCCACCTACGACGTGGAGGGTGGCAATGAGCGGGGAGACACTGCTGTCCCTCCACTGTGGACCGACACCTTAGAGGAGGCACACTACATCATAACTAGGTAGGGCTTAAATTAAATGATTGTACTATTTGTACTTTATGTACATTTAAATGTAAT
Source organism: Yponomeuta sedellus (assembly GCA_934045075.1). Taxonomy (NCBI): domain Eukaryota; kingdom Metazoa; phylum Arthropoda; class Insecta; order Lepidoptera; family Yponomeutidae; genus Yponomeuta; species Yponomeuta sedellus. The sequence goes on from OW203744.1 coordinate 1,008,870, forward strand.
TAGGCTTATATTTAGATGTACTTTAAAGCCGGGGTCTCCGAGCGCATGAATTCGTATTGGGCTTATTGTGCTGTGCGAGCGTATAGTTGGAGGGAAAAGTAGACATTTTTTATTCAGGGTTAAACATTTTGGTATATTTTTCATTATAAAACTCAGCTACACTGAGTTAAATCTATTTTGAAATCTAAATATGTTTTATTTGAGCTATATAAAATTTAGTTTTGACTGACACAGGCAATGGGCATAGACAGAGTTTTTGCCTATATGAAATTATTTTTTATTTTCGAATTTTTGTTAGAAAATGTTCTAGATTTTGAAATGGACACCTAGGTTTACTTGTAACATTCAATAAGTCACAGTTTCTGTGTTATTTTGAAGCAATACTTTTATTTGATTACATAGGTATAATACATAGAATTGTAATTTACTGTATTATAAATTTATAATCCTTAGGGGCCAACCACACTCTCCCAAAGTAGTCTGTCATATAAAACAAAATACAAATACTCTGCTCATTGAAGATCCACTTCGATAGCAGCAAACAGACGCATTCCAACTTCAGCCTTCTCCCCGTCAGGTTAAAGTCGAAGATAGCTGAGCTGCAGGCGAGCCACGAGCGCCAAATCAGTCGGCCAGCGCTGGACGACACGTCCGAGCAGGAGAACATCAGTCGCGTGGCGGCAGACATCGCCAGACATTTCGCCACCGCACACAGAAACTGCACGGCGATCAAGGCTCATGCGCGCCAAGGTTAGAACACTGCGCGCTGTGCAAACATTACCATGATGCCGGCGCCAGACAGAAGATCAAAAAAGTGATCACTTCTTTGAAGACTTTGCTCACACATTTGGTCACATGTTTTTGTATCTGCAAGATATGTGTTTCACACCTTTGAGCTCACAGTTCTCAGTAAGACTTCAAATATGGACGACGATTTGGTCGACGCAGTTTGCTTATATAATTTATGTGCGTGTAATTATTTATTCGTAATACAACAAGGTTTCGGATCCCATATATGTGGCTCTCCTTAAAGCAACTCTATAAACTCGAAAACGCTCCCGTTACTCCACTCCATCGTTAGTTCGATTGATTGTTTACGCACAACAGCTCTCCACGGCGACGCTCGCGCAACTGCAACTGGGTTTGGGCTCGCGGCACAAACAAACATTTGGCCTTTGATTTCTTTGATGTGCGCTAAAAAACCGACACGTCAAAGCGCACTTAAGTGTTCAAATGTGTGACAATAGTATCAAATGTCCGTGCCAGACATGTGCACACTTACGTTTGAACTTCTGTCTGGCGCCGGCATGACGGACAGGCCGCTACGTCCAATCAGCAATGAGTATACATCTGTAACGACATAACAATATTTAATGACAGTCGTTTGGCCATGTCAGAGGCCTTAGGGGCGGCTTGATAACATCTTACAGTAAGGCCCGCTACTTTGTTACAGTCCTCCACCAATCCGGACTGTGATGATGATGTGTGATGTGTGGACGATACACAGGGTTGACGTAATAAAGTTTTAAATAAATGAATGGACGGTAAGGGCCGCCCCAGACGGACATACTTCGACCAAATAGGGGATGTATTAGCAAGATAGAAGTACAGAAAACCGGCGTGCGTCCATGTAATTTTTTTAAAGATTAATGAATGTATATAAAGCGAAACAGATCTGTCCGGATCGTAGCAAGTGGCAGACCCTGGTCTCTCTACCCCGCTGGATATTGCCGCCAGTATAATATGTATGAAGGTATTTTCTCACATCTGCCGAAGCTTGTCAAAGGGCTAAAGAGACGTGAGATGATGGACCAAGGAAAGTGAAAGCTGGCTCTCAGAAGGATCACCTTTCTTAAAAAAGAATCTGCCCCACCCAACCATCAATCAAGCAAACATCTACTCATAGTTGACAGACTTATTGCAGATAAAAAGACAACACCGCTGTCGTCCACCGTTCCACTACTGCCGGCGAGTCCAGGGCCGCTATTTTTCTTCTAATGATTTTTTTACAAATATGAAAAGCAATAAACAATAAAATGAACATTCGCAATAGATATATAATATAGGACTTACATGCCACAAATTGTCATAATGACAATCAGGAACTAAAGTTGTTATAGAGAGTTATTTGGATTATGTTTCGGGTATGGATGACGGCGACTCTAATTGGATCAAGTTTGATCTGAATTCTCTATGCAGACATGCAAACAAATCGAATTTCTGACGATCTTTGACGGAATTAAACTGAATTTTATCGATATTGACTCTTATGCCTCATGCAACGAGTGCCACGAGCCACCCATTATGTCAATGGGTCTCTTCCCCGAGGAAGTTATAGGCCATACTCCACCTCGGGAGGCAAGTCCGGATTGGTGGAGGCTTGCAAGAGTAGTGGCTGGTCTTACTGTCAGAAGTTTCCAAGCCGCCCTAAGGCCTCTGTCTTGGCTTAACGACGGCAGCCGGCACCTACTGCTTAACGTGCCTTGCGAAGCACGGAACTGCTTGGAAAAATGCCACTAGCGTTAGTCATAGGCGGTCACCCATCCATGCACTTAACCTTCGAAACGGTTTTCATCGTCTTGTGGCTCTAATTGCGTGTAAGTTTGAGAGGCATTTCCAAAAAGGAAACTTTTCTTGCCAGTTTGATCCTGATAGTAAATTTTCACCACCTTTATTTTCGACAGGTACTAAAACCGAACAGAAGCTGGTAACGAATGTCGTCATAGCGCTGGTAACAACACTGCAAGACCTGAGCTTAACGTTTCGGACAGCGCAATCCAACTATCTCAAGTCACTCACCTCCAGAGAAGAGCGGTCGAACGCCTACCTAGACCTGCCGAACTTTGAAGAGCTTAGCCTCGACGAGAACCCAGATTTACTCCCGGGCCTGACAAACAACCGGACAGATTTGCTGTTCTCCCTGCCAAGTACGTCAGGCATACAGAAACAAACTGGAGCGTATATGGACGAGGAAAACATCGACCAAATGTTCGAAAGGCCGAGCCTCACTCAGACACAAATGTTGCTGATGCAAGAAGAGAACACGAAGTTGGTAGCAGAGCGGGAGAAGGAGGTCAACAAAATTGTGCGCTCCATCGTGGATTTAAATGACATTTTCAAGGACCTGGCTCACATGGTGCACGATCAGGGTACGGTCCTAGATAGGATAGACTATAATATCGAGCAGACTCAGGTGCAGGTCCACGAGGGCTTCAAACAGCTACAAAAGGCCGAGAGGTATCAAAGGAAAAATAGAAAAATGCACTGCATATTAATTCTAGCGGTAATGGTTGTAGTTATGGCCGTCCTCTTGATTATTGTAAAGAGTTAGTTGACGTGTTTAGCTTAGGAAAAAATGCCTTATCTGATGTCGAGTTGAAGTCGCCGTAAGTACAATCTTTGTTTAGCTAGAGATTTTATTATTGAAATCTTGTTCAGGTATTGACTTTATTCTCGTCTTGGTGATCAAATTTATTCGCGGAATGAGTTCTCAGTGTGACACTTATCTAGTTTAAGGAGCAATCAGGAGCTATCTGCCTTTTTGGCCTGGTGGTGTATGCCGGAGGTCCGGGTACGATTCTCACTGGCGGCTGGCGTACATTTGTGCAAATGACCTCAGATTCAGTGTATTAATGTTTGTGATGTCCTTGCCTGGTAACCATAGTACAGGGTATCGGTTTGGACCCAGCATTAGTATTACATTCTTTTTAATGCACTAACCCGTGCTAAGGCCGATTTTAAAAACCTATTTAGAGGCTTTTCGCCTCTAAATAGGTTTTTAAAACCAGCATTAGTAATTCTATTGTGTGAAAGAGTACAGGGTATCCTGGTTTGGGACCATTCTATTGTGTGAAAGTTATTGCTTAGTATTTGGAAAAAAAATATACCGTAGTTAGGTACCTAATACGGCAAACGCAGCGTAGGACGCCCTGTGACCAGGGGGCCTATTCTCACCCATGCGAATTGAAGGCGTAGACGCAAAATAGTCGAAGGCTTATACATTTGTCGAATAGAAATAAGATAACTCGACAGAGTCAATAGACATTTATTTTCTCATTCGAATTCAATCTACCACGGCGTTCAGAATACAGAATATGGCTGTCGCCCGACTTTTTACCTAGAATTCCAAGACAAGCCTTAGAGTCGTATACGACACTTTTGCTAATGAAGTTAGAATTTGCTCCCAGACGCACATTTGCGAAGCGGGCAGTGACTGGAAGAGGAGAGCCGAGTCATGGTTTTTTTTATAGATGGTGTAGGCTTGCCCAGCACCTATACCATCCTGACAGCTTAGTCGGCCTAGCCCACAGGAAAGACTAGTCAATACTTGCGGAGCCAACCAAGCCGCGGGTTTCCTCACGATGTTTTCCTTCACCATTAGCGTGTGGTATTGCGACTGCAAATTCGCAAATGTACGTAACTTTGAAATTAAACAAAGTCATTGGTAAGTACATGCCCGCACTCGGGATCGAACCTGGGGCTCTCGCTTGCCAGTCTATGGTTCTACCCACTGAGCTACCACCGCTGATATACTCGTACATAGTTATATATTAAATGGGTCTAATCGATTAGACCCGCGATTATTCATTAGGTAAAACGTAATACCTTATATTACGTTTTACCATTGAATATAAAGTTAAATTCAATGGTTTTACCTAATAAATAATTGCAATTAGACCTGTTTAATTTAATATATAACTTTGTAGGTACCAAGTTCTTACTGAGTTGTTCTGTCAACCCTTTTGTGCGGGTCCATAATTCCACTGGCTATTCCCCTACGGGTTTATTCTGTCAAGACAAAACTGAGGCCATTTGTACTGTCCTAGCACGGCGCCCTTCAGTGGGAATCGAATCCACGGCCTCTGTAATACTTCCACATAACACAATCACTTGACCTGGTCCCAAACTAGGATACCCTGTACTATGGTAACCAGGCAAGACGTTACAAACATGAAAACACATCCAGACTGAGGCCACTCGTACGAATGTACGGCGGCCCCCAGTGGGAATCAAACCCACGACCTGTGTCTTGATAACCAAGCGCCTTAGCGGCTAGACCAACGAGACATGTCAAGTATGTTTCGGTAGTCAAGCGAAATGTTTCGTAAACGACAGTATAAATGACTATAGCACGGTTAATTTAAGAAAGGGGCTGATGAGCTATTTGCCACTCACTCACACAATACAGACGTCACTATTGTGAGAGCAAGAGACAAATACTTAGGTTGTCCGTTATCCTTCTTTAATTAACAGTGTTATAGAAACGCATCTATCTGGAATTTTAATGTATTGCAATTATTTTCACCATTCCTATTAGTTTGTTAATGTATATTACTTTGAAATATGTTATAGGAATGTACCTAATTATATTTTTTTAACATTGTACTTACCTATTTTTATAATGACCAAATTAATTTAATGAAATCATGTGTGCACACATTCTAGTCTTTATGTTATTTGATATAAGGTGTACATATTATTTTAATTTATTATTTATTTTAAAGTTAATACTGTTTTGTGCCAATGTGTGTAATGGAATGAGGATGTTTATTTTTTCCAGTGTATTGATAAGTTTAAATCATGATCTTCACTCTACAATACAAGCTATTACAATATCCTTACTAAATCATGTTAAACCTTATTTGTATGTCACACAAATACTGGTGTTTCTAGGAAGTGTACAGTAGTTAGCATTTTTATTCTCGAATTTGTTTTTTGTATATTGCCAAGCAGATTCCATTCCCAGAATGTGGCAAAGTTTTCTCAACCGACCAAGATATGTTAGATGGATAGGTTACCCTATTTTGCACACCAGTAATTTACAAAGATAATGTAGTCTCAGGGATTGCAATGAATTAGAATAGACGGTAAATGTCATCTACATAGCTGCAATGAGCAAAATAATGTACCTAGCATCGTAATAACTATGGAAATTGTACTTCACTGTACAACATGGCTTAGATAGGCAACATTGTTATACACAAAATGAAAATATATGCATTTGATCTTTAATGTTAGTTTCATATAAACAGGGTTAGGTAAACTGAATAAAGAAATGAAATGAAATGAAAATGAAATGAAAAGGTTTTATTCAAAGTAGCGCAGATACTGCGGCTTAATGAACGTTACAAGTTAAACTAGGTGTCCATTTCAAAATCTGGATCATTTTGGAGAAAAAATGGACAAAAAAACTCCAAACTTAGTCTTTTCAAATTCCTTAATTAACAGAATTTACACAGATACTACAAAACTCGTGAATTTTACATGCTTGAATTCCAGACATCATTGTCATCTAAATAATCCTTAATATTATAGTAGCTCTTTTGGCACAACGTGTACTTTACACATTTTTTGAACCGCGCTTCAGTCAAACTTAATATATCTTCAGGGATTTTATTGTAGAAGCGTATACAATGCCCCATGAAGGATGTATTAACTTTTGCCAGCCTAAATCTTGGGATCAAAAGTTTATGTTTATTTCTAGTATTTACATTATGTTGGCTACCTGCAGTTTTAAAGTTGCTAATATTTTTCCTGACATACATAATATTTTCATAGATATACTGACTGGCAACTGTCAGGATGTTTGTTTCTTTAAAGAATTCTCTTAACGAGTCTCTACTGCCTAGCTTATAGATGAATCTGATCGCTCTTTTCTGCAAGACGAAGATGGTCTCAATGTCCGCTGCCCGTCCCCACAGTAGTATGCCGTAGGACATGATACTATGGAAGTAACTAAAATAAACGAGCCTGGCAGTTGCGACGTCAGTTAGTTCCCTAATTCTTTTAACAGCATATGCTGCAGAGCTAAGCCTATTTGCCAATTTTTCTATATGAGGACCCCATTGAAGCTTTGCATCAATTGTGATACCTAAAAATACAGTTTCTTCGACAAGGTCTAGTTTGTCCCTTCCCAATATAACTTTGCTGTCAACTACTTTGACATTTGGTAGAGTGAACTTTATACATTTTGTCTTTTTTGAATTTAACAATAAGTTATTAGACGTAAACCAGTTTAGTACCTGAGAGAGAGCAGCATTAGTATTGTCAAGGTCATCTTCTTGTCTCTTAATTTTGAAAATAAGTGACGTGTCATCTGCAAATAGTACTATCTCTGACATATTTTGAACCATGAACGGCAAATCATTTACATATACGAGGAAGAGGAACGGCCCCAAAATCGATCCCTGTGGTACTCCTATCCTGACCTCTGACCCTGAAGATTTAGTTCTATTTATATCAGCTCTTTGAATTCTTCCTTCTAAATATGATGTCATAAGTTTTAGGCTATTCCCGTTTATACCATAGTGCTTTAATTTTAAAAGAAGTGTTTTATGGTCAACGCAATCAAATGCTTTTGACAAGTCACAGAATACGCCTATAGCATCCTTGCGATCTTCCCATGCACTAAATATATGTTTAACTAACATGACGCCGGCGTCCGTTGTAGAGCGCCCTTGCGTAAAGCCGAATTGCTGACCATGGAGAAGTTGATAGTCATTGAAGTGTGTAAGCAGTTGACCTAGAACTATCTTCTCGAATATTTTACTCAAAACGGGTAGAACCGAGACTGGTCTGAAATTTGAAGGATCTTGCTTATCACCACTTTTAAATAAAGGAACGAGCCTACTATATTTCATTAGATCTGGGAATATACCCTCATCTAGACATTTGTTAAAGATTCTGGCTAAATAGGGTGCTAGGGTGTCGATTACTGAGCTAACTACTGTTACTGACATACCCCACAAATCTTCAGTTTTTTTAAGCTTTAGCTTTTTAAACGATTTAATCACGGTATGAGCTTCAATATAATCAAACGAAAAATCGTGATCGCATAGGGGGACATTGTCTTTCAAAATAGTTTCTGCAAGAGCTGGAGAAGAGTCTAAAGGAGCTGTCGTTATAATTGGAACATTTGTAAAGAACTGTTCAAAAGCCGCAGCAATGTCTTCATTTGAGGTTATTAATTTATTATTTATTTTAAGTGCAAATTCGCGATCTCCCAATTTGGATTTACCAGTTTCCTTATTTATAATAGCCCAAATTGTTTTAGATTTATTAGAAGATTGAAGGATTTTTGATTTTATATACTCGCATTTTGCTTTGTGGCAGACGGCCTTAAATAATTTTGAATATAGTTTTACATACTGTATAAAACTGGGGTTGTATGTATATGTTTTTTTCTCATACAGTGAATAAAGTGTGTCCCTACTTTTTCGGATGCCGGCAGTGGCCCATTCACTAAATTGTAATTTATTTTGTTTGCAGGATATCTGTTTTAATTTAAAAACTTTTTCAAAACTATCTGAAACAGCCTTGAAGAAATCTCGATAGAGAACATTAGCATCTTGAGTTTTATTTTTTTGAATAGGTAATCTTTTTTTTAAGTCAAGTTTAAACAATTCTAGTTTTTTATTTGTTATCACCCTGCAGAGTACATCTTGCTCTATTTTTTTTAAATCTGCTTTAAAATGTACAATTTGACCACTGTGGTCTGATTTAAGACAATTCACTGTAGAATAATGGGAAAATTCACAGTCACAGTATACGTTGTCAAGGCAGGTGGCGGTGGTTTCGGTAATCCTGGTGGGCTCTAAGAAAATATTCATCAAATTAAAAGACTTAAAAATAAGTTTTAATTTAGCACTCGAAGGGGAATCTACAAGCAGGTTTACATTAAAATCACCACAGACTATAACCTTCTTATTATTACTGCAGGCTACTTTTAATACATCCTCTAATACAGATTCGAATACACTGTAATCACTGGTGGGGGGCCTGTATACGCTTACTACAATGTGTGACGATAGTAAAACAAACTCTGAATTGCACTAAAGAATTATATTTTGTCAATGATCTCCCAAAATAAAGTTATCAACTATTTTCACAAACCATTGAAGTAGACAGACTGGCAAGCTGAAGAAAAATTAAAACAAATGAAACTAAGATACTTACCTAGAAAATTAGAAAAGTAAATTTATAAAGATTATTTCAACAAGTCCAGTTTTCATACATTTAATCAGAAACTAGTTTGTATAGTCAAGGGAACTTCGTAATTACAATAATAGTTAGAACCATAATCAACTTAATCAATATTTATTCAAGATCTTTCTGAGGCGAGCTTGCCAATGTCCCGACTCCAAGCGAGCGCACAGACATTCACAACACAAGGTACAACGCAACTCAATCAAACATAATTATTAATACAGACACAAATACAACCAAACACCCCGTTAAACGGACTATGAATCTTTGTGCTTATTATAAAATTCATCTAGGTACTTCTTGTAGGCGGGTTGGTTGGGCCACAGGTAGGACGCCTGCTGGTTAAGCGGGGACTGAGTGTTGGGCTCAGCTAGTAGGCTTTGGATTGACAGCAGTATGGTGCGAACGTCATACAACGCCGTCCATTTGTCTTTCAAGATGTCGAGGCAAATTAGACCACACAGGTCCACGTTGGGGTGGAAACACGGCGTCATGAATTTTACCACGGGCGGGGCGTAAGGGTAGGAGTTAGGAAAATCGAGTGACAATTTGTATTTGTGTCCCGCGTAAACTGTATCTAGTGGGCCGTTAATCGTGCCAATCCATTTGAACAGGTTTTCACTTTCCGGGAACGCTGAGATGCCCTTGTCGGCGCAACGCATCAGCTCCATCAGCTCCTTTTGTAGTCTGTAAATGAAAAAACATCGTTACGACCTAATTCTCGCGTGTGGACAACGAAATGCTAAAACATTTGTTTAGACTCACCGTTTGCTTACTGCATGATTATCTTTCAGTTTTATGGTGTCTTCGTTCTGTTTCGCCGGGTTTGAAGACGAAGCATAATGTGGGTTGATGTTTTGAGCCATTATTTTCACAAGCGACAAAATAAATTAAATTGCGATGCCTCCAATATCTGTTGTAGATGCCCACCACTTCCCGTGAATTTTAAAAATTTGACAGATGGTTGTAATGGCGTCGGTCAACGTAGAAATAGCGCCACCTATGAATAATTTGGGAAGTGCAATTAAGGGATGTGTAATGTAAACCAAACAAAAAATAACGGTATTGACAATCATCCTATGTAATTAAAATATTAACTAAATTAATTTAATCCTTGGTTCCTTATTCGATTAGGCCGATACTTCGATACAATGAAAAACTCCGCATTCAGAAAATTGTGGCTAGAATCAAATGTAGTAAGATGGAAAATTGGGACGAGTAAAAGTAAAAGGTTATTTACTTTCACTTTCAATGGTCTTATGTGCAACGAAGCGTAAAATTGCTACTCAATGATGCGTTGTAAAAGAAAAATAATAAAAATAAAGTTCTTATTTATAAGATCGGTAACAGGGATAATAATTTTTAGTTATTGGTAACCCGATCGTTTGCGCTAAACGTTTTAAAACTGCTGATCAGAATGGTAAGTAATAAAAATTAGTAGGTAAATAAAGAGTAAATTGATATTTCATAGTAACTTGAACCCACGAATATTCTATATATTATCGTATAGTCACCCCGTGAACGTTGCTTTGCTATATTTATTTATTAGTCTGACCTATTAAATTTACACGACACAAATCATAAAAATCGCTGAAGCCTTTTCAGAGGAGTACGATATTGGAGTAAGGTAATTGAACTTATAACGTTTGTCCAATAATTCAAATTGAGTCGATCGATTTGCGTATGAACGAGTGTGTGCTTGTGTCACACAGTTCCATTAATCTGAGTATTTTTGTTTCGGTCGATCATTCATTCAATGTCATCACAGACTAAGTAGAGTTATCATGCACGACTTGGCACGACTCACGACGACGTTTATTTTATTTTATTCAATCAATTCTTTCATGGCGTTTTTGACAGATTCATGGTGTGTTGTGGTTTTCTAATTTCTAAAAATCCAGCAAATATCATTTCAAAACGATTGAAAACAACGTGGTAAAAGTGCTTCAACACATCAACAATAATGTCTTGCCTTGTTTACGTCGGGAACCACGTCGTAGCGTGCGGTAATTTGGATGGAAGCGTTGCAAGATTGAAGGCAAAGATTTCACAACAATTTGGAGTCACCGTCGAAGATTTGTGCGCCACATTAAACGGAAAGCTTCTTCATGACGATTTCGACCTCACCAATACAGAAAATGTCGTCAGGCTTAATCCGAGGCTCATCGGCGGCAAAGGTGGTTTCGGTTCTATGTTGCGAGCGATTGGCGCGCAGATTGAGAAAACTACCAACCGTGAGGCATGTCGCGACCTCTCCGGCCGCCGCCTGCGTGATATAAACGAAGAAAAGCGTCTCCGGAAGTGGCTGGACGGCCAATCCGATAGGGAGCGCGAGGCAGCAGAGAGAAAGCAGAAGAAACTCGAGCGTTTAATTGCAGAACCCAAGGTAGATGTTAGCCTCAACGACCCGGTCTATGAAAAGGAACGGCAGGCGCTGCCAGAGCGTGTGAGTGCAGCTGTGGATGCTGGCTGGGAGGCTGCTGGTTCAAGCAGCGGTGTTGCAACTAAGCGCAAGGCAGAGGAAGAGAAAAAACCTAAGAAGAGGTCCAAATTATGGATTGATGCAGACCTGTCAGATTGTTCATCGTCTGTGAGCGAGGATGAGGAGGAAAATTCAAAGGAAATTAAGGAGAAGACCAGTCCAGGAACTGCAGTGTCTACCGACTCTGGAAACGATTCAGATCATACTTCAGTTGCTAGCAGCAAAATATAGTAAATTAGCTTGTGTTTTTGATAATTATATGGATTGCCTCAACTGCATTACAATTTAAGTTTTGTTTATAAATAATGTAATCTTAAATAATCTATGTTGTATTATTTTTCAACTGTTCTCTTACTGTATACCTACTTAACAGATGAAAATAAATACTTCAAACAGAAGAGACATTCATTAAAGATATTTCAAGCCCAAGTTGCTACTCATGGACTCGGAAGACCCTGCGATGAAAACTGTTTATTTACACTAGCTAATTCCATGTGCCACACATTTTGTGGTGATGTAATGTCAGAATTTGACAATAAAGGTACTGGAAAATCGCGACTTTGACATTTATTAAAACGCGCAGTTAGCGTCGTCGTACTTAAATTTGCCTTATTTAAATTTGTGTTATTGTTATGCTTTCTAAGCATGCTTTACATAGACGTGGAATAGAATAGAGACGTCAAAAGCTTGCATAACATTTTTTTGGGATTTCCGTTGTGGTAATAAAGCCCATACTCTCTCCCTGGGAGAAGGCCTGTGCCTTTATTTTATTCGTATGATAACCATAAAAAAAACTGCTATCCCTTATGGGTGTACGCATTTGGCATTTTGGTATTAAACAAAAAACAGCACATTAATATTAAAAGGTATTTAGAGGACGATTGTGTCTTATGCTCAACATATTCACGAGTAATAATTTTTTAAAAACCTATTTAGAGGCTAAAAATTCCACCCATGCCGGGATTCGAACCCGCGACCTCTGGCTATCCTGGCACGCGGGTTCGAATCCCGGCATGGGTGGAATTTTTAGCCTCTAAATAGGTTTTTAAAATTGTCCTTAGCACGGGTAAGTGCATTAAAAATAAAAATAGTATAATATTTTTTTAAATAAAAACTGTTCATTAAATACCTAGTTACTTTCTTCTCCACGTACCTATTCTATTCAATGTGAAACTAATAACTTTGACGTTCATTAAGTAAAATTTTGTTTTTATTTATAATTAATAAAAATAATTTATTGCGTGGCTTAGACTATCAACTGCCTTCTTAAGTTACCTTCAGAATGCCAAAGAGTTCCTATAATCGACTACAGCGCAGCAAAACGAATTCTGGCAACTTCCGACCCACAACGGTTGTTTAACCGTTACATGAAACAGTTAGGTACGTCTACTTCGCTAATAAACCCCATATGATACAGAAACAGCTACTGTGCACACTAATAAAGTCACCAAGATACAGGCCTAGCATTTGGGGACTGCCGGTAAACCTAGAACAATTTTTGTAATACCCTACACTGACAATTTTTATTTGAAAATAAATGATTTACTTATAATCACCGTAGTTAGACTGTTTACTTCGGTTATCGGGCTGGTGAGACTTTTCTGTCGCAGTTCTCTAGTGGAATACAACGATCGGACCTTGCTAGTTCTTTATAGTCTTTAAAAACCTATTTAGAGGCTAAAAATTCCACCCATGCCGGGATTCCAACCCTCGACCTCTGGCTATGCGTGCCAGCGCTCTTTCCAACTGAGCTAATGGGCGACTCACCGGCATCAGTGAAATTTCGAACCTCTTTACAATATTCTCTGTATTACGTACAGAATTTAATAGATAGGTTTTTAAATTTGTCCTTAGCACGGGTTAGTGCATTAAAAATAATATAATCTTTATAGTCTGTTAGCTTTCAGAATATACCTCGGCTATTATCGGATATATTCCTGTAAAGGTGTTACACACGGAATTGTACCTTAGAATATGAATATGTTTTTAAATGAAATGTGAAAATACTGTTGGAGTAACTAATAAATAATAATAGAAATACCGAACTAATATGAGATTTAATTTCACATAACTTTTCAAAACAGTGAAGAATAGTTTTATACAGAGCAGGAAGTAGGTAGTATTACATTCGTGTGCTTTCGGCGAAAACCGAAGCCTGCTCTAGAGCCCGAGGTATATTCTAAAAGGTAACAGACTATAACGGATTAATCAACCAAGAATATGGAACTTTCTTTCGTTGTAACATATTTTAAACTTTCGCGACTTGAACACATTGTTTTCTTTCGTTTGTCTAGCGGTATCACGTTTGATTACTATGCCGGAGGCTGTGGGTTCGATTCGCAATGGTGGCCGTTGTACATTCGTACAATTGGCCTCACTCTGGTTGTGATGTCCTTGTCTTATTACCATGACACAGGGTATCCTAGTTCGGAGTCAGGACAAGCGATTTTATTGTGTGCATGTTATTAATAAATAACACAACATAACATTTACATATTGGCACATACATTGCTTCTGGCCCCACACTAGGATACCCCGTGTCTTGGGTACTGGAAACAATGACATTACAAACATGTAAACATCCAAGACCTGGGGTTTTTTTTGTCCCCAGACGGGGATCGAACCCTTGACCTCTCGCATGGTAGGCAGATGCGCTACCGCTGCGCACCGGACGTCGTCAATTTATTAAAATTATTTTATTTATTTGTAGGTATCTGATAAACGCATCGCCGAATTATATAAATAAATAGATAGATAGAGAACACTTTTTTGCACATAAACATGGAAATTACCTATACACAGATATTTCTTAACCTAAGAGTAGGTACTATCCCCCGGGTACTTTTTTGTTCGTCGATATAGATCTCTTATAAATTGTGTCGAGTAACGTACACGAAGAACTTAAAGTACCCCGTACAAAAAGTCCCTCAAGTTACCGAGGACATCGAGAGACCGGAGTGGACAAAAGTTCGGTGTTCTCTTTTAAAACACTTTCTTTTTCAACTTCATGTATTACAACACAATGTAATCTTAGACAGAATATTTGCTTGCATAGCGAACGCTTCACTCAATTTCCGGGGAACAAAATGACCGCACAGCGTAGGCGTTGAGTCCGCGATAAGTACTCGGATGCCATTTTTTACGATTCATCCTCGTCTGCGCAGGCCTTTAAATTTTTTTATGTAGCCTATAGACGTCCCACTGCGGGACATGGGCGTTCTCTCAGAGAGAGAGAGAGAGTTTGGGCTTAATTGCTATGCCTGCCCACCTGGGATTGGCAGTTTCAAGCGCTGAGACGTTAGAACACCTCAGACACTCTGGTTTGCTCACGATATTTTCCTGAAAAGTGATATTTACTGAAATGAAATTTCAGTTACCGGTCTAAACTGGAGTCTTTCTTCTAGATGTGCTGTGGAGTGTCCATCCGTCTAAACAACTAACTCTGAAAGTTCGGTCGCGGGAAGCAATACTCAATACTTTATTGCATCCCACAAGTTTTAGGGTTGTTACATTCTAACTTAACAGTTATTTGATACCTATGGTCTTTGTGGCCCCTGTAGGGCACGCAAGATTTTAAAGTGCTATATTAAAATATGAATTACATCAACTTAAAATATCTGAGACCGTATTTAATAAAAACATAAACTGAAATAAATTAATATAAAGTAATAACTACGGGCTGATTTTTCAATAGTCAGATAACTTTTATCTGTGGAATAAAAATGGCGGTTTGACATAATTTTCATACATAAGCTGTCAAACCGCCATTTTTATTCCTCAGAAAAAAGTTATCTTACTATTGAAAAATCAGCCCTAAATCAAAGAATAAAATAAATAAGTAAACTTAAAACTTATTAATATAACTAATAGAAATAAATATTTATATTTACAAATAAAAAACTTACCCCAGGTGGGTATCCCTCGGCAGGGAGCCCAGGATGCTGGCAACATTACCCCTTTGGATGGCCAGACTTATCCTATGGAGCTATGCGCCAGCCCTTAAAATTAAACTATTTAATTTAAACAATAACTACTCGTATAACCAATAAGCAATACCTATACAAACTGTATGTAAATAACCAATTACTGAGATAAGAGACTAATCAGTGTCCGCCTTTTAGAACCAGACCTGGAGAGCATTGTTCGTGATTTCGCTGATGGCGTTGGTGCTGGCCCGGCCTCAGGAGTGGGAAGAGGAGGAGGGGAGCCCCCACGCCTCTGATAAGAATGGTAGGTAAGAATAATTTTTAAAAACCTATTTAGAGGCAAAAAATTCCACCCATGCCGGGATTCGAACCCGCGACCTCTGGCTATCCGTGCCAGCGCTCTTCCAAATGAGCTAACGGGCGACTCACCGGCATCAGTGCCGGAATCAGTAGGCGTTTTTTTGTCCCCGCCGGGGTTCGAACCCGGGACCTCTCGCATGGTAGGCAGTGCGCTACCGATCTAAAGGTCTAAGATTTATTTTATTTGTTCGAACAGATGACGTGGCGCGTGTTCAGATCAAGGTGTACCGAGGTCCAACCAAGAACGATGGCTACGCACCCTGGGGCTTCTGGGTGAAGCAGCCTTCGGATGACCAGTGATAGATAGCTCATAACTCTTCAATATGTAACTGTAATATTTAGAACTCGAGTCCTTGATGTAGGTAAGAGATTAGATAGACAAATGAATGTATTCTTCCCTACCCTAAGCTAGTTAGTCAGAAACTTAAGATTTCGTAACAAGCGCTGAGGTACGCTAACACTCCCGACACTAGGGTTTCCTTCACAGTCAGCGAGTGGTATTGCTACTATAATTCACAAATGTACATAACTTAGAAAACAAAGTCATTGGTACGTGCCGGGATTGAACCCACGACCTCTCGATTGAGAAGCCGGCGTTCTACACCGCTCCGCTACCACCGCTTTACCCTAAGCTACTTCGACATAATGGCTGCCGGCCACAGATTCGTACAAAACGTGACACATCTGGGAGTCAATTGTCACTTCATTAGCAAATAATTCGTATACGACTCTAAGGTTTATGACTTGGACTACGTAAAAAGTCGAGCGACAGCCAAAATCTGTATCCTGAACGCCATGCTAATCGAATGAGAAAACAAATGTCTAATGACTCTGTCGAGTTGTCTTATCTTATTTTTCTGCGACAAATGTCCCGTGTCTACCGCTAGTGGCATTTTTCCAAGCGCTTCCGTGCTTCGCAAGGCTTAAGCCGTTGGTGCCGGCTGTCATATAATGGCAGTCGTTAAGCCATGTCAGAGGCCTTATGGGCGGCTTGATAACTTCTGACAGTAAGGCCTGCCACTGTCTTACAATCCTCCACCAACCCGGACTTGGCCCCCGTGGTGGAGTATGGCCTAACCTTCCTGCGAGGCAGGAAGAGACCCGTGCCCCAGCAGTGGGGACATACAAGGGTTGATAACGAAATGTCTAAGCCTTCAAATATTTTGCGTCTACAATTTAAATTTGCATGGGCCAAAATCGGCTCTCTGGCTGTGATTTTAAGAGGCCGCAACCGTGACCGCATCTTTGTGTGGCAGGGCTTACTGTTTAATGTACCGAGCCCGGCAATAATACGCTGAAATAGTGTCATTGTCACACGAACACTTTATTTTATAATTTTTGTTATGTAAGCATATTTGTTTGTGGCAAATAAATCATTCGTTCATTCAATATTGGCAATATTATTTCTTCTTCGTCGTATCCTCATGGCTGAGTGACGTGACGTGGGTCAGCTTCCGCCACCAGCGCTCTCCATTCGTTCCGATTATGCGCCAGATGTTTGGCTGTTTGTAGGGTCCCACCCGAAGCTTTTGTTATGGTGTCTGTCCAAAGTGTTGGTGCTAGTCCTTTGCTTCGTTTCCCGTTCCCGATGATAATAACATATTCCAGGTTATCTGGCCCCCGTCGGACGGTATGTCCGAAGAACTGCCAATATGCCCGACAGCGGTGGTAGTCCAGTGGGTAGAACAATGAACTCGCACGCGGGACACCCAGGTTCGATACCCAGTACGGGCATGAACCAAAAACTTTGTTTAATTTCAAAGTTACATACATTTGCGAATTTGTAGTCGCAATACCACACGCTAACTTGAGGGAAAACGTCGTGAGGAAACCCGCGGCTTAGTTGGCTCCGCAAGCATTGATTAGTCTTTCCTGAGTAAGCTGTCGGGACGGTATAGGTGCTGGGCAAATCTACACCATCTAAAACAATGTCCCAGGCACTGCAGCATCCGAGTGGTCCCTTCACCCATCTAGTGTGAGTGAAGATGCCACTGGACGCTGTATAAATTATCTCATTACGTAGGTAGATGCAGATGCAGGTGCGACAGATTTATGTCACAGTCTTTGATGTGTCTAGTAGACAATTGATCTCAATCAATCTACTGGCCGATCAAGTGCGTGCTAGGTAGGTATATTGATAATTAAACTAACGTAAATGTAAGTAACTATAAAACTGTCAATTAAAGAAAGGCACTGGAAAATTATTTGCATTTCGCTCATTTGACCATCAGGTAATAAGTTGGAAAGAAATTAAATGAAATTTATTTGGAAAAATGAAGCCTTTTACGCTGTTTCTCTTAAATTTGTTATACTTCTGCACTATTGTCATGTAGTATATATAGGTTTTTAGAAAAAAAGGTACAGGTCGCATCAAAGCTAGACTGGATCGGTCTTTCTCTAACCCTATCAGTCCTGATCTTGATAATAGACAATGATTTTGTATTGTTATTTTCAAGTTCAGGTCTCAGTCAGGAAATCAGACCTAACCTTGAAAATAACAATTATTTTATCTTGTTATTTTCAAGGTCAAATCTCAGTAAGGAGATCAGGCCTAACCTTGAAAATAACAATGATTTTGTATTGTTATTTTAAAGGTGAGACGTCTATGATACCCTTAGCTGTAAGTAGTTAAATCTCTTCCAGATATTATAAAGCAAGAATTATTAAATGGAGGTGTACGTTAATGTTTTCGTTGTAAAACCAAAGATGAAAATGTAATTAGCACGAAAAACAAATTGGTTTCCTTTCAATCACTAGGTACACACTTCTTGAACAATTTGGTCGGAAATACAAATAAATAAAAATAAGCTGAAGTGGCAGTGGGCTGGCCATATCTCGCGAAGAACCGACAACCGTTGGAGTAAACGTGTTCTTGAGTGGAGACCGCGACTCGGCAAACGGAGTGTAGGACGCCCTCCGACCAGGTGGGATGACGATCTGCGAAAAACTGCCAGCAGATGCTGGATGCGGCAAGCTGAAGACAGGGCGCTATGACGCTCATTAGGGGAGGGCTATGTCCAGCAGTGGACTAACATATAGCCTGAAGAAAAAGAAGAAATATTAATAAATAAATATTTAGGCTCTTAGTACTGAACCTATTTGGTTATAGTCTTGCTAAATAAAAATAAATTCGTGTTTGTCTTTAAATATTATAATAATTAACATACTTAACTAGAATTGTACATAGCACACATTTGCATTCAAAAACATTCGATATAGCTATCCTATTAAGTACTTATACAGGCTTAACTAAATCATCAATTAGTTTTTCTTTTCTCTTCGTACTTAGAAGTTTTTGTTGTTTGACAACTTTTTTATACTTTACTAGCTATGCCCGCGGCTTATCGATGTTCCCGTGGGAATAAGATGTTTTCTCGCAGTAAAACATAGCCTATGTGTTAATCAGCTAACTTCAAACCAAGTTTTATTGAAATCGCTCCAGCCGTTTAGACGTGAAGAAGTAACAAACACACACACTCACAAACTTTCGCCTTTGTAATATTAGTGTGATGATGTGAGGTGATTACACACAAAAAACACAAAACGAGAAATAAAATTAAAGAAAATACGTGTACAAAGTCGAGCTTATCTCTGTGAGAGATTTCTTCCAGCAAACCTTGGGGAGTTGGAGTGGATATGTGAAACGGGTCTATGCACTTCTGTTCTCAGTTTTCAATCAATCAATCAATCAGCCTGTGTAGTCGTCCACTGCTCTGGATATCCGATTTCCTTTTCGATTGCTTTTAGCAATAAGGCCGCCAAATTGTACTCTGTACCTTTACATGTTTTATAACATGTGCTCTGGTGTACAATAAAGAATATTCTTATCTTAAATTATTCCCTCAAGGCACGCCAGTTCTTTTTGTCCTCAACCATCCTCGTCCAGCCGCTGGCAGCAATTTGCCTGAGATCGTCATCGACTTTTACTTAGATTGTTTTTTTCTAAACATCAGGCTTTACACGATTTTATGAAATTCACGCTTTATAATGCCAATATCGTACCATTCGGTAGAACATTGTTCTACAAATACATATGTAAGAATGTCTATTCTATTGAACACAAATGATATTAAGCATATATATTAGTCTCTACAAAAATATCCAACATCATTTCAAAAGTCGTGACAATTAAGTTCTTGTAAGTGAAAAAATATATTACAATTTGTGTGTCAGGTTCGGATTGCGCATTTACAAGAAAACCCTATTTTAGTCTAAAGCCCGCAGTACACAATGGCCCATGCTGGCCCACTGCTCGCCTTGCTGTTTACACAATGGCGTGTGGCTCATTTCTGTCAGGCAAACCACTCGCGATGGACGTGGAAGTAGTTGCGGCCGCAGCTATTTATTTATTTACTATTTATTTATTTTGTTTATTTACAAGTATTAAAGAAGTATGTACAACAACAAAGTTATTAAAAAATAAATGGCGCAAAAGGCGCAAAATTTCGGGCTCAGATTGATATAAATCAAAAAGCTTGAAGGTCAATTGACTAAACGATGAGCCACTGTGTGATCAGGAATGGGCCACCCTACGCCACGATCCTTTGAAGTGTGCCCAAAAAACCGACAACTGTCCGATTGCGCGCCATGATTGGCAATTGTGCGCCACTGCACACCATTACCCCGAGTACACCACAATGGCAATGGCGAGCAGTGGGCCATCATGGGCCATTGTGTACTGGCCGCATAAGAATCAGAACAAAAGTGCATTACTCGAGAAGGCATTAAAATACCTTTGGTACAAACTGCACACTGGCTGTCCGCTTTCATAGTCGTTTGCTATGCTCTGTATTTGAGACCAAACACTGACAATCTCACTGGGACCCAAACTGTGAAGAGAGGCGAAGTGCCAGTACGAACAGTCCACGGGAAATAGGGGTTTCCATGGACTGAGCCGCGCGTCGTTGGTCAATTCCAGGCCCAGGGTCTGACGGGCCACCAGGTACGTGAAGAAGATGTCCTCGAGGTTTATAAGAGGCACCTCGAACGCCGCTTCGTAGATCTTTGGAACGTATTCGCCTGGAACCGATAGAATTAGCTTTTAACTCCGAAACTGAACATTTCAACATATACGTAGTTGTATCTTTCAGGCAAGAACATCGGAGTCGTCATCGTCGTCGTCAGGCTATAGCCTGCTGCTGGACATAGCCCTCCCCTATCTCCGCGGGGGCACGTGTAGCAATGTGCCCCCGCGGAGATAAGTAGATAAGATAAGAATATTCTTTATTGTACACCAGGATAAAACAAACATAAAATAATAAATAACTTTCAGAGATAAGCTCGCCTTTGTACATGTTATTTCTTATGTAATGTCCTGTTAAATGTTTCGTGTGCAATAAAGTATAATAATAATAATAACTTTGTATTAAGGAGTTACGGCCTTATTTTTAATTAAAAGCACAATTTCTTAAAACACTTCAAAAACGCCTACTAGTGTAGTCTATGTAGAGATTTTACAAGGAAAAGACATAACCACAAATTAAAGCGATAGCAATAATTTTAGGGGAATCGTGTTTTTATGAATAAGGCCATTAATGTCTTGTCAGTGAAGCGAATTTGTGAATTAGTGTTTCTTGATCCGAGAACGAGGCCTCGGGCCATGTTGCTTTATCAGCTTTGTCACGATGTCCACCTTCTCCTTAATTTGGTAAATATTTATCTACGTCTCGATATCACCCCTTGAATGCTCTCACTGCTTGGGCACGGGTGTCTTCCTGCATCGTAGGAAGGTAAGGCCTCGCCCACGGGGGCCAAGTCCGATTTGGTTGAGGACAAAGGCGGGCCTTACTGTCAGAAGTTATCAAGCCGCTCATAAGGCCTCTGACATGGCTTAACGACTGTCATTACATGACGGCCGGTACCAACGGACATTTCTTATACAATAATAATAGAAACCTGCGTGTCTAAAGTGTTCAAATGCCTCATCGATTGTGATGATTAAACCCGAACTCTCTCTCTTTCTGAGAGCAGGCTTGGGCCCTGCAGCCCAAGGTTAAAAATAATACCTGCATTTATCAGTTAATAACTTAATTCTGGATTCAGTTAATTGATTTTTTTGTCAGAAGATTCCGTTACGCGGCGAGCAACCAACAACGCCGCGAGCGTCGTCTCTACACGTCATGATTAAGCTCTCCTAATCATTGCGAAACCTGATCTACCGCTCATACCTAAATAAACCTTTAAATAGATTGATAGATAGAAAATCAGCGTACCTTTGATCAGATACCCAGTCCCTGTCAAGAACTCTGGGATGGAGTCGTGGGGGTACAGCCAGTGAGGTAGGAACCACTTGTTGTACGGGTCTCGATGCGGTGCCGTATTCTCGATCCGGTACCCTGGTGGAACGCAAATTAATGCTCAGCCCATATTGAAAAAAAAAACGAAAAATTGTTTATTTCACAAGTAAAGGTACATAAAAATCATTAACGTTTTACAAGTTAATATTTTTGGGAACTTTTGGGCCGGGTGTGTCCCGGGGTGGCATATCATTATTGTGCTACTTTTTATGACAAAGCTTTCTCTGAATTTTAATCGTGAAATGCCTCTTTCTATGCTCTAAATAAAATATATCACCATTGAATCTTCTCTAACTCTAACTAAACTCTTCTATTAGTCTGTGCTCTGAGCTCTGTGAGCTGACTGCCAATTTTCGCTTTCTGGTGAGAAGAGAAAAGAAGAAGTCTCTGTTCAGTTTATAATAGGGGTTAAAGTATGAAATTGCCGTTTTATTGCAATAGGTTCTTTGAATTGACATAGAATCTTCATGGTTTTACTA
Source organism: Yponomeuta sedellus (assembly GCA_934045075.1). Classification (NCBI taxonomy): domain Eukaryota; kingdom Metazoa; phylum Arthropoda; class Insecta; order Lepidoptera; family Yponomeutidae; genus Yponomeuta; species Yponomeuta sedellus. The sequence goes on from OW203744.1 coordinate 1,031,398, forward strand.
ATGCCGTTAAACCATGCCGCTAATTCCTGGGTAGTTTGACTAGGATCGGCTTCCACTATCTCTCTTAATTCATCGTTATTCACCTGTGTGGGCGGTCTTCCTCGTGGCTCGTTCTTTAAGTCGAAATTTCCATCACGAAAGCGTTTAAACCAAAATCGCACGGTGCGTTCATTAGTAGACCCCTCTCCAAATGCAGCATTGATATTGCGGGCTGTTTCTGCCGCGTTAGTTCCGCGTCGGAACTCGTATTCAAAAATCACTCGAATTTTCGCAGTATCCATCTTTCTTGTCAAAATTGAATAACAAAAACAATTGAAAGTCGATATTCAAATGTTTCACATTTTTTAAAAAAAGGACATCATAGAAAACATTTGAAAAAAGTTTCATTCGAAAACCTCAAACCATGAAGATTCTATGTAAATTCAAAGAACCTATTGCAATAAAACGGCAATTTCATACTTTAACCCCTAATATGATCATGAAAATAGTCTTCTAATAAAATTATGACGTTTTCTCGGCACCCACGATATAGGCTAGGCCGTAGAGGGCTACTCTATCTACGGGCTAGGCCTAGCTTACGGACCACCTTTAAGGTCTTCGCACATTAAAACAACTCAACGGCGACTCGACTCTATGCCAAATATTGAAATTTAAGCCCTGTGTCATAATGTTCAAGGTTTAATTTGAAAAAAATATATTAAAGTAGTGTACGACGAGTGGCCTACGCATCGTACACTAAAGGTCGACCCCGACACGTTTGTCACGCAATGACCACACGTTGTCCACGCAATGACCACACGTTGTCCACGCAACGACTATGCGTTTGCGACTGACGCGTGACGGGCAACCATTTGCCAGCCCTCAATATGTCCTCAATAATATTAAGTATATAATAAAACAAGTATCTCGGCATACGGAAATAGATATAGAATTTTTCTTCGTCATCTAGCAGATGTCTCCGGATATTCCAAGATTCCCCTTCTGATTTCCTTTGTCGCAACAAATCATGTACCCGATAATTATCTTTTTTTCTGCTGTTTCGTTCATTTTCATTATCGAGTATAATAGCTATAATCGCCAGTTCACTGAATGTAAAGTTCGACATTTCATAAGCAACACGACTTCTTTGGACAAAATTCAACCGAAAACTGAGGTTAGACGAGTTGTCTGTTGAATACGCATTACCCATTCGTTGACACCGCGTTGTCCACTCGTTGACAACGCATTGCCCACTAGTGATTATGGGGTGGATCAACTAGTTGACTACTTATCGAGAGTGAGAGTAGAGTTGCTGCCGCGTTGGCGTGGAGTTGTTATAATGTGCGAAGACCTTTACGTCAATTTTTTTGACAGCCCGTATGTAGCAATCATGTACTTCATTAGGCCAGCTTTTCACGGTCTTAGGTCGGCTCGAACCGAGTACGCCATCCGAGTAAACTAATGCTTGGACGGTTTTTCGTGACAACACCAAAATAGCCAATCAAAAGCCTTAGTTTACTCGTATGGCGCACTCGGAAGGAGCGCACTAAGACCGTGAAAACGAGGTAACTATTATCTAATCTGTGGCTTAACTGTTTACTCACTGACTGTCTAGTGGAGATTAGTGAAGCAACTTAACCTAATCCTTCATTAAATCAATCAATCTATCCATCGTTATTAGTTCATGGATACTGGAACAACCTCAACAAGTTGAAAAATTTGCTCCAACTTATTAACCTGTATTTAATTTCGTCACCTTGTTATTTCGTCTACAAAATGGTTGAGATAAAAAAGAAGAAGAAAACACATTAATCACGGTATAGGATCAGTTAGGGGTCAAGATTTTTGACGACCTCTGTGGCGTAGCGGTAGCGCGTCTGCCTACTATGCACGAGGCCCCGGGTTCGAATTCCGGCTGCGGACAAAAAAAGCCCTGTCTTGGATGTTTACATGTTTGTGATGTCGTTGTTTCTGGTTCCCACGTTCCTAGTGTGGGGCCAGAAGCAATGTGTGTGCTTGGATGTAAATTTTAATGTTATTTTATTCCCGAATCACTCGCAACTGACCAACGAGCTGGTCCTCCGCGTGCTCTTGCACCAGCCGTTTCAGGGTCCAAGGGTTCACAAAGACGTCATCGTCAGTCTTCATCACGAACTCGGCATTGGGGCAGCGGCGGAGGGCCCACTGCAGCATGAGGGCCGTCTTCAGCGTCAGGTTGTGGTAGGCGTCCATGAAATCAAACACCACTAAGTCGCTGTGCTGCTTGGCTTCCACGTAGTTGTCTACCTAGAACAGATGGGTCCTGAAGCTTTGAAGTCTGCTCAGCCCAACGTCCAAATTCTGATACATCTCAATCATGAAAAAATTATGAGTTGAATACCTAGTTAGGTTGCATATTTAGGCTGGTCGTTCTAGCTCAGAAACTGAACATTTCAAGTCTATTGTCTATTTCAAACAATAACATCGGAGTTTGTCCGTTAAATCGGAATTAGTCTTTTTAGAACAGTACATCTAAACTTCCTTAGTTCAGCTATAGGGGGCGTGTTCGTTATCAACCCTTGTAATCACTGCTGGGTCACGGGTCTCTTCCTGCATCGCAGGAAGGTTAGGCCATACTCCACCACGGGGGCCAAGTCCAGGTTGGTGGAGGATTGTAAGACAGTGGCGGGCCTTACTATCAGAAGTTCTCAAGCTGCCGATAAGGCCTCTGACCTGGCTTAACGACTGTCATTAGGGGGCGTGTATCAGGTACATATTTTTTTCCCTCCACATTTAAAACATTCTTCATATTTGATAGTTTGTCACTTGTCACGATACTCGCAAACTCCATTCGTACTTCATGCACCATGCCCGCTCGTCGGTTTCGGGTAATTTTGGTCCCCTATTTGCTTGGCCTGCTAGCATCCACCCAAGAAAGTCTAGAAATTATTGTAGATAGCGTCTATGGGTGTAGCCGAAGAATTGGATTGAACATGAATGTCTACTAACTATGCCTCTAAATAGGTTTTTAAAAATTAATGTCTAAGACAAAATTCATGGTGGTTTCTGCGGGGGAGCCCAACAACAGATGGATTGACTGGATTTATGGATTAGATGGATCGTAGAAAGAGTCGGTAGGTCTAAGTATCTCGGATCATAGGTGACTCGTTTTAAAAAAATGCTATGCCAATATCGGTAAAATTACATTGGTACTACAATTTTATCCATATAACATCTTAATGTACTGTGATTTATAGCAATCAATGATTTGATTTCGAATGGTACACTGAAATACGAGGCTGATTCTGTTTGCTAATAATAGCAATAATTATCGTAGTTGGCAACTAAATTTTTCTTTTAAATCAGGATGCAAGCGAGTGGAATAATTCTTGCCCACATACCTATAAGGCAGATATCTATCGTGAAGGGTTGGTTAAGTGAAAACATCAATTAAGTAGCAGAAGTAAATCCTTATATTGTAAAACGAATTACATAGGTACGTATTTTTTATTTCCTATAGATACTGTGAGAAAGCACTAGAGGTCCTGCAGCTAAGCTGGTCTCGTCTAGTGTCCTTAGCCTGACTTTACTGGTTAGATCAGCAGTGAAGCCGATGCTGTCCAGCGCAGGCCCCTGACTGAACCCTAATCCAGGCGTTACTAGATAGACCAGCAGTTAACACTGTCTTGTCTAGCGCGATCTTCATGATGTGGTGCGCCTCCTTAAATAGGGGTCTGGCGGCCGTTGCATGCTGGTGGAGCGCAGTGGAAGGGAGAACGATAGTAAATGGTTCTCTTAAATTATTTTTAATGCACTAACCCGTGCTTAGGACAACATTTTTTAAAACCTATTTAGAGGTTAAAAATTCCACCCATGCCGGGATTCAAACCCGCGACGTCTGGCTATCCGTGCCAGCGCTCTTTCCAACTGAGCTAAGGGGCGACTCACCGGCATCAGTGAAATTTCGAACCTCTTTACTATATTCTCTGTATTAAGTTTTTCTGTAAGTGATGAAAATTACTTCAGCCAGATGTCGCTGCCTGTACGTAATACCGAGAATATTGTAAAGAAGTTCGAAATTATACTGATGCCGGTGAGTCGCCCATTAGCTCAGTTGGAAAGAGCGCTGGCACGGATAACCAGAGGTCGCGGGTTCAAATCCCGGCATGGGTAGAATTTTTAGCCTTAAAATTTTTAGTCTTTAAAAAAATGGTTCTCTTGTTACAATCGTATAATCAAGCAACTAAATCGAACAATAAACTATCACATGTAGTTTTACGAAACGCGTCCCTGGAATCTCACCAGCATCCTATCGTAGTCGGGGCGCTGGAGACCCAGGAAGAAGTAGGTGGGCAGGTGGTGGCCCCAGGAGTCGCGCACGGCCTGGCGGCGGCGCTGGTTGCCCGGGGAGGAGCTCACCACGGCCACCACCGGCGTCGCCTCCGCAGAGCACGCCACCGACGACGGCTCGATCAGAGGCTCTTGGCTGCGGAGACGTTTGGCTAGTCAAGACGTGGTTTTCTGAGTATGGGATTCAATGGACTTATTTATGTCATCGTTTAAGGCTGTCTCTGTTTAGTTAGACCTTTTAGAGAGACAGGACACCTAGTTTTACAATTGGAACTAGGTGTTCTTTAAGTCGCAGTTTCTGCGCTACTTTGAGTAAAACTTTTTCATTTCATTCATAGAGGGCACTATTTTGCGGCAATTTAGACACACCACAGGCTATGTTTTTTTGTTTTGTTTCTTTTATTGTATAATTCGTTTATTTCTGTTGTGCTCATATTATGTTATTTATCTGGTTATTTTGTTTCTGTGATGAGTCTTGTTGGTGTAATGCCTTTCTTTCTTTTCTTTCTTTCTATTTGAGAACTTAAATGCTTTCCGACTGCAGCGTTGCAATACAGTACAGTTGGCACTACTGTAATGGAACTGCCAACCAAAGGAGCAGTCTGATGGTAGTTGGTATTTAAAAACCTATTTAGAGGCTAAAAATTTCACCCATGCCGGGATTCGAACCCGCAACCTCTGGCTGTCCGTACCAGCGCTCTACCAATTGAGCCAATGGGCGACTCACGGCATCAGTGAAATTTCGAACCTCTTTACAATATTCTCTGTATTACGTACAGGCAGCGACATCTGACTTAAGCAAATTGCATTACTTACAGCCCCGACTACCTACTTTGCAGTTAGGTTTAACATCGGAACGATATCACTGTACCCACAAGATTACACTATTTTTATTTTTAATGCACTAACCCGTGGTTTTAGCCTCTAAATAGTTTTTAAATTTGTTCCTTAGCACGGGTTAGTGCATTAAAAATAAAAATAGTGTATTTGGTGTTTAGTTTAGGTACGTAGGTCTGCAGGAAATATGTCAAAAATCATCAGATTTGCTCTTTGTTTTAAGTACATCATAATCTTAACATTCTATGATGTGGTATCAACCTTTTGTATGTCCCTACTGCTGGGTCACAGGTCTCTTCCTGTAACCGCAGGAAGGTTAAGCCATACTCTACCACGGGAGCCAGTGGAGGATCGTAAGACTGTGGTGGGCCTTACTGTCAGAAATTATCAAGCCGCCTTTAAGACATCTGACATGGCTTGACGACTGCCATTACATGACAGCCAGCAACAACATCCTAACGTGCCTTGCGAAGCACGGAAGCGCTCGGATAAAATGCCACTAGCGGTAGTCACAGGATGGTCGCCCTTGTACATCTTATTTCTTATGTAATGTCCTATTTAATGTTTCGTGTGCAATAAAGTATAAAGAGATAAAGAGATGGTCACCGATCCAGCACCAGACGGCGCCTGCTGTTTCTTAACAAAAGTGATTGATTCCAATCACTCGGTTCCACTAGGCCATAGGCTATGGGCGGCTTAATAACTTCTGACAGGAAGGCCGCCACTGTCTTACAATCCTCCACCAACCCCGATGTTGGCGACAGACCTTTTTCTTGTTTATTTTTTTTACTTTTTAAGTTCCTGTTTTGGTTCTTATACGTGGAGTGGAATAAACCCGGATTTATAAATAAACATACCTATTTATTTAAAGCAAAAAAGTAGGGCACCATACGGTGCTTAATACCGGACTTGGCCCCGTGGTGGAGTATGGCCTAACCATCCTGCGATGCAGGAAGAGACCCGTGCCCCGGCAGTGGGGACCTACAAGGGTTGATATCGAATACCAACATGCCGTCCAGATAGTCGTGCAAGGAGCGGCTGCCCCTAAGATGCAGCAGCTCGCCGTGTTGCGCCTGCGGCAGCAGCACGCCGCTGTCCAGCCACCGGCAGAGCAGCATGCCGCCGAGCAGCGAGCTCGCCAGTAGCAGCAGGAGGGAATGCTGCACGCGCCGCCCGCCTGAGACGTTGGAGGCCTTTATATTTTGTTAACAATCAGCCTATATACCTAGTCGGCCTCGGTGGCGCAGCGGTTTGGCATGCTGACTGCAAAACCGAAGGTCTCGGGTTTGATCCCCGGCCGGGTCAAACTAGGAAACAAACTTTTCTAGTTTGTCTCGGGTCTTGGATGTCATCTATGTATTTATTGTATTAAATCTATCGTCGAGTTAGCACCTATAACACAAGACATTTAGTTGTACTTAGTATAGGGCTAACGAGATCTGTGTAATATGTCCATGAATATTTATTTATTATTTATTTATATCACACATATAAAAGTCAGTTTATTTGATCTTCTTCTTCTTCACGCTATACTAGTCTACTGCTGGACATAACACACTAATGAGCAAATGTTGTATAGAATCAGGCGTTACTTTGCGGAAATCCATAATAGCATTAAAAAGTTAATCGCTATATTTGCACAAAACAATAATAGCCCAAAGGCGGTTGAATTGCATTTGGGAGCCTGAGGATGCCTTGTGTTAGAGGCGAAACGCGTCGCGTGTTTTCTCACACAAGTATTGGTGTTGGTGGTGGCATGTTCGTGTCTTGCTTCTGCTTGAAAAAGTGGGAGGGAGGGCGGTGCATTAGCTAACCGCATGGTGCTGAATTTACAGAAGAGTCCAGCCACTTGTACAATGTTGTCAGGCTAGGCTGGTGGTCTGGCCACCGACCGTCGACCCGTGGGCTTGGTCTTATCTCTTCAGCTTATCCAGCCAATCAAGAGCCTTTGTGCTCGGTAAGTATAACACACTGTTGCCCACGCGCATACGCGACTAACTTTTTCTAGAGGAATATTGCATGGGAAATCGACGGCTTAGGAGCAAACATGTAGTGTTGTATAACTTTTAATAAATAATAAAACTGGAACGACTTTAACTTTGTGCTTTATTTATAGTATTTAAAAACCTATTTAGAGGCTAAAAATTTCACCCATGCCGGGATTCGAACCCGCAACCTCTGGCTATCCGTGCCAGCGCTCTACCAATTGAGCCAATGGGCGACTCACGGCATCAGTGAAATTTCGAACCTCTTTACACTATTCTCTGTATTACGTACATTTATAGTATGTTTTATTGTTTTATTTATAATATAAACAGAAAACTGGATAAAAATGGTATAAGCAGGTAAAATAGTTAGGTCTAGTCAAGATGTGAAGTAGTAATAGGTACTAAAAATGAGGAAAATCTCAAAACTAGGTGACTTAATTTAAAATTTTTGTAAGTGATAAACAGAATTAAAGAAATATAAAAAAAAAGTTAAAGGGGTGTTCACCGTTACACTACCCGGGGGCATTCGGTAATTTTTTTTCAATATATTATAAATAAAAAATATATATAATTTTTTTTTATTTTGTCAAGTAAAATTACATAATTAAAATTTAAAGGCTAAGTCGAGAGTAAGGTCGATGAAGGTGGGGGATGTGGGATTGGTAAGTAAATAAATTTATACTTAAATATTAAAATAAAATATAATCTAAAAAATGGGCAATGGAAAAAATTTAGAGGGTGTGGGTGATATTTACAATGATTAAACATTAGGCAGTTCCACTTTTATTCATCATCTATCATTCATCCCTAGCATGCATCATCTCGCATTGTCTTAAACCAATGTTAAGGTGAAGACGTCCATTCATTGTAGACAAAATAAATTTTTATTAAATAGATTTATCGAGAAACTGGAAGACATTAGTAAAGGCTTATTTATCCAGTCACCACCCGCTGGTATTCGGTAGTGGTAAGGCTTATTAATGGGCCACAATTGGCTCTATGAAGATTATTTACATGTAAAAATATATATTTTTTTAATGCACTAACCCGTGCTAGGGACAATTTTAAAAACCTATTTAGATACCAATATTCTCTGTACGTAATACAGAGAATATTGTAAAGAGGTTCGAAATTTCACTGATGCCGGTGAGTCGCCCATTAGCTCAGTTGGAAAGAGCGCTGGCACGGATGGCCAGAGGTCGCGGGTTCGAGTCCCGGCATGGGTGGAGTTTTTGGCCTCTAAATAGGTATGTAAAAATATTTTTAGTTTGGGTATATAATACCAGACGGGGTAGAGTCCGTCGTAGTTTTGCTCTCGGTTGGGTAAACACCGTAACGCGTTTTAGTAAACAACGCGTTTGATAGATAAATTAATTGACCTAGGCTTATTTAAATTGTTGTCGCCGCACCAGATTGAATGTTTGGATTAGACAATAAAATTGGTTAGCAAATGTTATGGGGAATAGTGGTTTAAGTGTGCTTTTAGTACGCACTATAGGGTCAATTAAATGGTGCTCTAAATTAAGGCTTAAGTCTTTTTTTCCATCTCACAACCTACCGTTGACATTTTGGACAAAAAAGCAAGACCCACATTACTCCTGGGCAGACGTGTCATAATTTATGTACATAATAGAAGCACCACCGCAGCTAGCTTGTTTAGTCTACGTTTGCACGCCACACTCCAAAACCGGTACTCTAGTCTACATTCATAGCGGGGAAAATTGAATATTTCATACAGAGGGCGTTTGTTCGATTCCCACTGGAGCGCGTCGTACTTGATTTGTACAAATGACTCGTTCGTTTGTTATCAACACTTGTATGTCCCCACTGCTGGGGCACGGGTCTCTCCCTGCATAGCAGGAAGGTTAGGCCATACTCCACCACAGGGGCCAAGTCCGGGTTGGTGGAGGATTGTAAGACAGTGGCGGGCCTCACTGTCAGAAGTTATCAAGCCGCCCATAATCCCTTTGACATGGCTTAACGACTGCCATTATATGACAGCCGGCACCAACGGCTTCACGTGCCTTGCGAAGCACGGTACAGATGACTCAGTCTGGGTACTATTTCTGTTTGTGATGTCTTTGCCTGGTTACCAGAGCACAGGGTATCCTTGTTTGGGTCCGGGTTTGTGTTGTGTGGAAGTTCTATTTAAGCTATTGCTTCCGTGCTTCGCAAGGCACGTTAAGCCGTCGGCTGTCACGTAATGGCAGTCGTTAAGCCGTGTCAGAGGCCTTATGGTCGACAGTAAGGCCCGCCACTGCTTTACAATCCTCCACCAGCCCGAACTTGGCCCCCGTAGTGGAGTATGGCCTAATCTTCCTGCGATACAGGAAGAGACCCGTGCCCCAGCAGTGGGGATATACAAAGGGTTGATATATCATCTATCTATAACTTCCTATTATCCTACTAACATAATAAGTGAAAATTTGTAAAGATGTATGCACTTTTGTTACTCAATCAAGCAATAACGGTTGAACCAATTTTTATGAAACTTGGCGTAGAGATAGACAAAGATAAAAATTGACACATATCACATACTCGCACGGAACCGCTCGGAAAAATGCCTAGCGTTAGTCATTGGCGGTTTACCCATCCATGCTTAGCCTTCGTGATCGTTTAAGATCACTCAGGTCCAAGCATGTTCCTGAAGTCAATCGGCGCGTCTTTGCAGCTTTCCATTCGCTGCGGAATGGAAGCTGCAAAGACGTATAACTGCTTCAAAGCTTTCTCCCATTTAAAAGTAAAATAACTCAGTAATAATAATAAGTCAACTAGGTACATTGTGAAGTTTTGATAGCAATACCACTCGCTAACCGTGAAGGAAAACATCGTGTGGAAAACTGAGTGTCTGAAGTAAGTCAATATCTATAGAAAATTCCATACAGTAATTAAGCATGTTCTTTCTTTCCCTCTGAGAGAACGTATGTACTGTGCAGTAGGACTTATATACGCTAACTAAAAAAAAACTAATAAGAAATAAGTACAATTTACATTGTGTAAAGAAGGCTAGAAAATGTATGTTACTTACTATGGAATGTCCGTTTGAGTCGCCAAACCATGTTCCTAACGTTAACACCGAAAAAAAAGGATTTAAACTTTCAACAACCTGGCACATAAGTAGAGAACATTTAAAAAAGTTTAAATAATTAAGAAGAAAAAGGAAATTTCTTTGTACCTCCAAAGTTTTATTTTAAATTAGGAATGTTATGCACACGCGTAGTTTTGTTTTAAATGCACTTTACGACCTCGAAGCTAATTCAGCCAGCTTGTTGCACCAACTTTTGGTCAGTTTTGGACGTTCGCGTAGAGTTGATAACAATCCGCGACTAAACGCCGTGTGTGGGTCACTTATCTGGGGCGCTAAAATACCGCTCCATTAACAAGTGTATGCGAGTCGCCAGTCTAGATGTTGAATAATACAGAGTGGACACTGGAGAGTATAAAAGTAGGCACAGTTTTTCGATCGGAGTATTTTGCTTCTTCAGTTTTTTTCAGTGTACTGTACCATGTAGATAGAGAACAATTTATTGTACATAAAATTGGAAATTACACAGATATTTTATAACCTAAGAGTACAGGCGGCGGCCTTATCACTATAAGTGATCTCTTCCAGACAACCTTTGAATAAAATGGACTAATACAGAGGTAGGTAGATCATATTCTAGAGAGCCGAACTTAGCATGAATAGTTGATCATTTAGACGTCATAAAGTAAGTAAAAATTTATTAATTGCAATTTTTCTTTTTTTAAACTAGATATATCTACAACACTCTGCAGGGTACAAACCCATCTCTCAGAGAGAGAGAATGAGAGACAGAGAGAGATATTACGAATTTATGATTAATCAGTACCTGCAAACGGCGTCTGTAAAACGACTAACGACGATAAAGCGAAGGTTAGGATCGTGGTAAGTGGCAGTCAACCTCTCTGGGATATAAGCGTGAGGTTATGTTAGGTAATCAGAATATTTTTCTTCACTTCTGACCTAATAAAGAGAACAATGGCAGTAAAATCTATCCCTCTAATTTCGTCGAAACACTGTAGTGCCCCTGTAATGTTTACTGGTGCCCACTCTGACGGCTTTCATGCCGTCCTTCGTAAACAGGCAGCGTCACTGATGCAGCGAGTACGTGGTAGCGCTAACAGCATCCTACGTGCAATTGTCGATAGGCCTTTTTGTGCAGTCTGGGCACACCTAATGCAGCTACACGGAAGCAAAACCTGTTCACAGACTGTGAAACTTTAGTGTACATAGGTAGTAATAAGTTTTGTGTTTTTTGTAGCAACCTACGTTAGATTATACTAACAAATTTATGGGTGTTTTACGCCTGAAATAAATTAATAAAATAAAAATAACCATCATGCTGATGGTGATTTTGAAGTTGACAATTGGTTATACTCAGATCTATGTAGATGCAGTTGGCAAGGAGCTTCCCGGAACTAAGAAGCTCTACCAATGGGACAAAAAATCAATGTTCTTGTATTAAACGTGTATGCAAAAAGTGAACATGCCAACATGGTCTGGCATCATGCAACCCCAAGTCTCTGACCACGCCTCCGGCATATAGGCATTAGTTTAGTACAGGTGCGATCTAGTTTAGGCATCTAGGGATCATGTAAGATGTAGTTATGTAAGAAACACTATTATACTATTTTTATTTTTAATGTACTAACCCGTGCTAAGGAACAAATTTAAAAACCTATTTAAAGGCTAAAAATTTCACCCATGCCGGGATTCGAACCCGCAACACCTGGCTATCTGGCTAGTCGGGGCTGTAAGTAATGCAATTTGCTTAAGTCAGATGTCGCTGCCTGTACGTAATACAGAGAATAGTGTAGAGGTTCGAAATTTCACTGATGCCGTGTGTCGCCCATTGGCTCAATTGGTAGAGCGCTGGTACGGATAGCCAGGGGTTGCGGGTTCGAATCCCGGCATGGGTGAAATTTTTAGCCTTTAAATAGGTTTTTAAAAGAAACACTATTTTGCAAACATATTGTAAACCTGTTGCTTCAATAAAATTATCTTATCTCAACTCGTCTCGTCTCGTCTCGTCTCGTCTCATCTTATCTATATAAACGAATAAATGTCGCCATAAATCTCAATAATTCACAATAATAAATGGCCGTTCTAGGATAATTTGTCAAACACTCCAAAAGCGACTGGCTTACCGTGGTCCGTTACAATTTAACACTTAGATAACTACTTCTTAGCACTCTCCGTCGTGAACACGTGATACGTGGACACAATGTATGTCCAGCGGGAACGTCGTTGTTTAATTTACACTTCCTTTTGTTTACTCTGCGTTGTTTGCTGTCCTTCAACTTTGGCACGTGGTAGAGCTGGGTACCATTTTTCTTCAAGAAGTAGAAGCTCGTGGCTTGCTCGTGGTAATGTTACATTTAAACGCGCCGTGCGTCGGAACTAGGTATTCAAATAATAATTTTTGACCGAACAACTCACCAAGGTTTGCTGGAAGAAATCTCTCACAGAGCTAAGTAAGATAGATAGATACAACATTTATTTAACGGCACAATACTTTAAAACATAACAAAGGCGTACATGAACAACAAATAAAACATAAAGGAAAAATATTACATGCATACAAGAAAAGAAAAAGGACAAACAGAATACGTTTCAAACATTGATTACATGTAGATACGCTTAAAAACAATAAAACAGAACATCATAAACATATACAAACATTTTTATATTATACTATTTTTAATGCACTAACCCGTGCTAAGGAACAAAGAAGCGCTCGTGGCCTAGGCGAACCGAGTGATTGGAATCAATTACTTGGTTAAGCAACAACAGGCGCGGTCAGGTACGGGATGGGTGAGCGTCCCGTGACTACCGCTAGTGGCACTTTTCCGAGCGCTTCCGTGCTTCGCAAGGCACGTTAAGCCGTTGGTGCCGGCTGTCATATATTGGCAGTCGTTAAGCCATATCAGAGGCCTTATGGGCGGCTTGATAACTTCTGACAGTGAGGCCCGGCCACTGTCTCACAATCCTCCACCAACCCGGACTTGGCCCCTGTGGTGGAGTATGGCCTAACCTTCCTGCGATGCAGTAAGAGACCCGTGCCCCAGCAGTGGGGACATATAAGGGTTGATAACGAAGGAACAAATTTAAAAACATATTTAGAGGCTAAAAATTTCACCCATGCCGGGATTCGAACCCGCAACAACCTGGCACGGATAGCCAGAGGTTGCGGGTTCGAATCCCGGCATGGGTGAAATTTTTAGCCTCTAAATAGGTTTTTAAATTTTTATATTGTCACGCTCAGGTTTAAAGTATTGAGCCACTAAAATGGTCGCCTCGCAAGCTCGCCTTTGTACTTGTACTTTCTTAAATCATATTTCTTTTTTGTGCTTTTCGGGTGCAATAAAATATTGTAATAATAATGTTTGTAGTAGCGCCATTTTAGCTGCTTTCGTGGGATGACTTTACCACAGACTGTTATCACGACAGTACACGGCATTCGGACGGATGTCGAAACGGACGGCTCGCTAGTCCGACAATGCCTAGTGAAGAGGAAGTGAATAATAAAATACAAATACAGCGTGTTATATTCCGCTAATATCCTAGATATCATACATCACTATGTAGCCTCACGTTCTACTCTATCGGGTTAAGCATTTGGACGTCTCCGAAGGTTCCGAGTAGGCTAAATGAAACATTTCATTTGAACAAATTTTATCGTACGTAATACAGAGAATAGTGTAAAGAGGTTCGAAATTTCACTGATGCCGGTGAGTCGCCCATTAGCTCAGTTGAATAGCGCTGGCACGGATAGCCAGAGGTCGCGGGTTCGAATCCCGGCATGGGTAGAATTTTTAGCCTCTAAAATAGGTTTTTAAAATTTTATCGCACCTATCTTATTAAAATTTAATGAATTTAAAAGCCCCATAGTAAGAGGTTGGCAAACGCAGCGTAGGACGCCCTGTGACCTGGGGGATGAGTCTCTAAAATGCATAGTTGTCCAATAGTCACAATAGTCCGGTAATGATCATTTCATTCACTCTTTCGGTAGTCTGGTAACCAATCGCATTGCAATGGTATAACGGCGCCTCGCGCGATTCGATCTTCGCGTGAAATGCTTATTCAATTTGCGCGGGTTATACCCCTTTAAAAGTTGGTGATTTTGCGTTCAAAGATTTTCTAGGGATTGCTTGCCTCGTCTGGGAGTCGAGCCGACTTAAATGTAAAAAAAACACTAGCTCTAGCTATAATATAATGGCAAATTCATGGAATGTGGGCCCTCACATTCCATGAATTTGCCACGGGCCTCAGAAGGTGTAGTTACGCTACGCTACTGCTTATGGATGATGGAGTTGGGGCGCCGATGGAAGGACTGACTGTGGCTTTAGCGGTGCAGCGTGGCAATTCTGCCAGGGTGTTAGGGTGTCCAGATATTTTCCAGCGTGGATTGTTCAGTTAGGATTTTTTTTGTATGCAAAAATTGTTTTTGTTTATTTGTCAAGGACACAGGGTTCTTGACGATACTATTATTGTTTATTGAATGTTTTTGGATGAATGTGCATGTTTTTTTATTTGACTAGTTGTAAAGTGTGCTATTATGTGTGCCCCAAGAAAAGAGAATTAGCTAGATAAGCAAATAAGTTCTGAAAAGTAGGATTCTGAAATACAATTATCGAGTTATACTTCACCTGCGTAATATTTTCTGCAAGTATGTTATCAACTCTGGGGGACAGTTAAATAAACCACAATTATCCAACAACAAGGTGTATTGATTGTTGAGACACGTTGCACACATAATTATCGACACAGAGAATAAAATAAAACATGATTTAAAATAGTAATTGGAACACGATATTTTAACAACAATTTTAAAACATAAAAATGTTCAAAGAAGTCGGAACTCGTCACAATCTCGTATAGCAAAGACTTCAAAGTTGGTGTCATTAAAGCCTTTATATTTAACAATTATTCGTTGTAACTTTCGATCTGCTGAACAAATTTTGAAATAACTTACACTAAAACCTTCTCTAATACTCTTTTGAATAATATGCAAATACTTTTTTGAAATTCACTCTAAAATCGGTTCAACCAAACGCTAGATAAACGCGGACACACATACAATAGAAACTGAAGATGTGGCGAGCACATGTCAACTCTGCGCGCGTACTACAAACTCCGACATTCCTGCATCGCGCAATCAAAGTGTTTCAATGACATACCATAAATACGAGTGTAACATCCGACTGTCAATAGTTGGACGTACGATCTGCCTGGCGGGAAATTTCCCTTTATAGTGGAAGAGCACAATCACCCGCTCTTCCCTATAAAGATATATAACTTACATGATACTTTTCTGACTCGCAGGGCGCATACAATAAATATACCGTAATAGTACATTACACAACTAGGGTGGTAATACAAAGAAAGGCCGAGATCGCAGAAGTTTGCGGCCCGAGCTGCAAGCGAGGGACGTAAATATGAGATGGAGAGCTTTCTTTATTACCTCCCGTGTTGTGTACATCTTTTTATGTCTACACTTGGCCAGAAAGCGACACTTTATTGCTAGGTGTGGCATAATCTTAACTTAATTAATTGTTAACTTTGATTTGTAAGCCTTTTAATGTATTTTATATTCTGGTATATACATAAAGAGTTCTTAATCTTATATTTATTTTTCTTTCTTATATACCCCTGCGCGCATCATCTTTGCTCAAAACAAAATGGAACCTCCTCAACCAGTCAAAGGTCAAAAAAATGAGACAGTAATCCGTTTTAAAATTTGAGTAATTAACTAGGTAAGCTTACTTGATTCTCAGTCGTTTAATTGGAATGTGATATAATAATCATAACTTAAATATTAAATCAATGTTAATTAAATTATTCAACTCTTAATAACGAAAAAGCATAATACATTTGGTTTCGTTTCTGGTAAAGACATCTGAATCAGTTTATATCAATATTCTTTTCTGGCGCTAAAACGTCAGAATTTTACTATAACTACACTGGAAAGTAGCATTTAACATTTAAACCGCGCGGTTCGTGTCATCGCCGTCGTACTATCCCATGCTGGTCGAAATCTTTTTACAAATATTCAGAAAGCCTAGTGGAACCGAGTGATTGGAATTAATCATTTGGGTTAAGCAACAACAGGCGCGGTCAGATGGGTGACCATCCCGTGAATACCGCTAGTGGCATTTTTCCGAGCACTTTCCGAACACTGAACCGTTAGTGCCTGCCGTCATGTTATAGCAGTCGTTAAACGATGTCAGACGTTTGATAACTTCTGACAGTAAGGCCCGCCACTGTCTTACAATCCTCCACCAACCCGGACCAGCCTCCGTGGTGGAGTGTGGCCAAACCTTCCTGAGAAGCAGGAAGAGACCCGTGCCCCAACACTGGGGACATACAAAGGGTTGATATCAATACTTGTTAGTAACCTGTAGTGCTTACAAATCATGTGCTACACTGGAGGCGGTGGCACGCATGTACCACCGCGCTGGGGGGGCGCAAGAGTCAAGGGAACCATGCGCTGTGCGGCACTGCAGCCCTTTCCAGCCGTTTCGCGACTCGCAGTTATCCAAGCATGGTGTGCCGTCCCAGGTGTGCCCGCGGAAGAAGGGTCGAGCGCGTGGGTTGCAAGCCGCTTGCGCCCCGGATTGTTTGCGGCACGCGTGGCCCCTAACTGCGTCCGCCGTACAGGGCCCCGCGCAGCGCTCGCCTCCGACCAGGGTCCGGCCTTCGTACAGCAGCTCGTGGTGTGTATTGGGGTTGCACCAGTCCCAGGCGGTGGCGCTGACAGCGCACAAGTAGTCGTTTTTGTGCAACGTGCAGGGTCCGAGGCAGAGTGGCTTCTCTTGCTGTAATTGAAATAAATAATTTTAAAAACCTATTTAGAGGCTAAGAATTCCACCCATGCCGATTCGAACCCGGGACCTCTCGCTATCCGTGCCAGCGCTCTTTCCAACTGAGTTAATGGGCGACTCACCGGCATCCGTGAAATTTCGAACCTCTTACAATATATAACAATATCACTGATACAGAGAATATTGCTCACTGGCCGATGAGTCACCCATTAGCTCAGTTGGAAAGAGCGCTGGCACGGATAGCCAGAGGTCACGGGTTCGAATCCCGGCATGGGTGAAATTTTTAGCCTCTAAATAGGTTTTTAAAATTGTCCTTAGCACGGGTTAGTGCATTAAAAAGAATATAATGAAATAAATAATGTAAATCGAATTAGGAAATAAAAAGGATTTCGTAACAATGAAACATGGTGTCGCCTATTAATTTTGTATGGCGGTACTAATCAGATAACCTATCTGACTATTCGACTGATTCACATTTATTGAAATTTAGGGATCCTATCGAAGCGCTCGTAGCCTAGTCGAACTGAGTGATTGGCTCACTTGAGTGAGTTAAGAAACAACAAGCTATGCAAAAAACAACACCGCTGGTGGCATTTTTTCTTAGGTTTTCACGTGCCACATGCCCGCACGGAATCGAACCTGATTCTCCCGCTTCAGAGTCCGTTGCTCTACCCTCTGGCCTACCCTGCTTACATTATAGATACGTAACCTTCCTGCGATGCAGGAAGAGACCCAAGCAAGGGACATACAAGGGTTGATATCGATACACAAAATTACTTTTTGAAAAAAAAAAAAAACAGTTTCTACCTCGTATTGCACAGTGTAATACTGCATGAACCAGCATGCTTCCAGCTTCAGCAGCAACTGGTCGCTAAAGGTGAGGCAGCGTCCGCCCCCGGCGGCACACGGGGTCTGACAGTAGCGCCCGCTGACTCCGCGCCCGAGCGCGTGGTCCGCCGCTGATTGGTCATCGCCGTGGCTGCCTGCTGCGTGGTCATCGCCATGGCCGTCCTCTGCGTGATCATCGCCGTGGCTGTATGCTGCGTAGTCGTCGCCCGCCACCCGCCACGCCGGCCCCGCCGCCACCAACCACAGAATTAGCAAAGTAACGGACATAATGTGTTCGCAGTTTTGAAAACTCGGGACTATTGTGCTGTGCTGTGGCGGCGCGCGTCTGGACATTTATAGCTGGCTTATCGCTTATCGAGGTTGACCTCTTGGTTTTCGTAAAATATTTACAACGATATCGTATCAACAATAGCGCGTTAGTTGAAAAAAAATTGCAGAAGAGGCGGATTCGGACGCGTGGAATCTGTTTACAAATACAGAACTGAAATAAAAATGACTCGACAACCCGACTGCTGAGCATTGAGCTGAGCTGCTCAGCTGGGTCCAAGGCAGCGCTAACCGCATCCTGTTATAGCTGTCAGATACGACTGCCCTGTGGCAGATGGAACAGTGGCAATTGAAATAGTTGCGGTTACACACAAAAAATCCAGTGGCTTAGATTAGATTAGATTAGAACTCTTTATTGTACACACCAGAAAACAACATACATAAAAAGGCTTACACATCTAAGCTATTGCCGTATACAATTGCCGTATACTTATTTGAAACTTAGTAGTTTATAACTTTAAAGGAGACGGGGATTTCTGGTTGAGATATGGTTTAAAAAAGCGTTGTATTTTTCTATTTTAAAATATAACAAATGAGCTCTTGCTGAACAGTGACGTCAGTAATTCCTGTGCGAATTAGTGTCATATTGCTCAAGACCGTCTTGGCGGCTTATTTTAACAACGAATTATTATTTGTTTTTTAAAAAATATCAAATAGTCACGAAAAACGTAAAAAGTATCACTTTCTGAGCCAACTCTGCGTCATGTCAAACACCAACGAAAAATCTAAGTTGGTTTTCGGAAAACTATCATATAGCCTATTATCATGTGACACTCGAACCGAACGTTCTCCGAACCGAAACAGATACAAAAAAAATGCTTTTGCGTTGTCTTCTATCATAAAGTGATTGAAAAAATGCTCTAGACACCGTAGGACACGATAATCCGACAAACGATTCATGAAATTACTGACTTAAGTATTACCTAGGTACCTACTTCAGCAATCGGAAACACCAGTCTCCGGGCGCGTGTGGTGATAAGACTCATATTCTCTCTCTTTTCTTTCTGAGAGCATCCAATAAGTTAGTAAGCAGGTATGGTGTGGTGGCGGTGGTCCATGGTGGAGTATGGCCTAACCTTCCTGCGATGCAGGAAGAGACCCGTACCCCAGCAGTGGGTTGACATCGAAGCAGGTAGGTACAGTCGAAAGGTAGCAAAGGTGCTCTACTTCAGAGTCTATCCAACCGTAACTTCACTATATTTACATGTATAAACTATTTATTGGATAATTATAAGACAAATAATTATGTTATTTATAATATAACTTATGTTACAATAACAATTGAATGTGAATTAATCTTAATATAAATAAACCAATTTCAATTACTTCGTTACGTTACGACAGAAATGTAAAGGCCGATGTGCTGCGGATTGAACCAGTCTACCAAACAGCTACTCAAAGGGATACAACGGACAGCGACACTCTTTGATCCTTCTTATTTGTTTGTTGTGCACCATCAGCCGTGACACATAACTGGCATCTTTGAGATACAACGCTTTGGTATCACGAGCAGCCACCCTTAGCCTCAGGGACGGGCTACTTCGGACGCTAAATGGCCCTCGCTTAAGAGGGGATATTAAAACTAGCTGACTCCGCAAACGTTATTTTGCGAATGACCTACTGTCAAATCTACTTAATTTGACGAATTAACTACTTAATACCTAGAATTTGACGACTGCCTATCACGCAAGAGGTACCTCTTGCATGAGAGGCAGTCGTCAATTCTCGGGTTCGAACCCCGAATAAAAAAAAATAAAAAAATAGATCTTGGATGTTTACAAGTTTGTGATTTCATTGTTTCTGGTTCCCAAGACATAGGGTGTCATAGTGTGGGGCTAGAAGCAATGTATGTGCCTGTATGTAAACGTAAAGCCGTTTCAAAGGAAATTAAATGAAAAGGTTTTATTTAAAGTAGCGCAGAAATTGTGGCTTAATGAAGGTTACAAATTTTGAAATGGACACCTAGTTAGGTGTCCATTTCAAAATCTAGATCATTTTAGAGAATGTATTAAAACAACTGCAGGATAAGCCATAAGTACCTACCTACATTAAAAATAATGCCTTTTACGATGAAAATTAATTAGCATCAGTATCTTTAGCATATTTACATTAAAAATGTGTGTAAAAGTAAAAGTAGATTTTTGCGAGTTTATAGGACATGACGTACATATTGAAAGAACTTGAAAAAACTGAGCATGACTGCTACCATAGCGAGCCAATTTATAGAGCTCACTGATGGCCACTGACCTCGTCTCGTCCCTGAGAATAGAAATGAACTGTAAGGATAAAGAAATTAATTGTATTAAATACAGAGGATTGACTTGACTATCCAGAATCGCCAAAATATTTTGTTGAATTGAAAAATATTTTAAAATCAACAAAAAATACTATTTGTGATTCTAATCGTAGAAAAAAGCTCGTCCACCTAAATTGTATTTGCGCTGTGAGCTTATTGTATTAAATAAAATAAATAAATACAAAACATTCTTCATGACCAGCATTCCTGTGAAAAGGAGTACTGTGACTTCACTGGGAGTATTATTCGCTGCGCCACACTAGCAGTTACGTCCATAGTAAACCGTTGGTCGTCCGATCTTGTGGCGTGGCAGTTGCTGACTGGCCTGCGGTGTACTTCCAAATTTGAATTTCGTTCATCGCCCCGGGGTCGGCCAATTGCCGTCTCTGACGTTGTGGCATAGACAAACGCTGCCCCGTATAATGCTGGATTAAGGGAAACATGCCTCAAACAAATTATTATTATTTCTTATTGATATGGCCAATCGCTCGTAGTCCCGGCTGCCAGAGTGATCAAAACGATCACGAAGGTTGAGCAAAATAGAGCGCGTTCAGTGCATGGGCGGGTGACCGTCTAAGACTAACGCTAGTGGCATTTTTCCGAGCGTTTCCGTGCTTCGCTGATGATAATTGATATGGCAACCAGCCGATGCATATGTCGACAAATTCTACAAAAATGTCTTGACACAAAATAAGCCAGTTTTTTTTGTTTATTGATTTCTTTGTAAAGACTTATGTCATCATCATCATTTGCCCGGTAAACCCCACTGCTGGGTGGCCTCTTCATTTCCACGCCAGCCAAAACGGTAGCACTAGTCGCGCTAGTCTCATCCACTGTTTGCCGGCGACTTTACTTAAGTCATCTGACCATCTGGCCGCTGGTCTGTCCACCGACCGTTCCCCCTCCCACGGCCGCCACTTGTCACTGCCTTCGTCCATCCGCCATCATTCCGCATGGCCAAGTGTCCCGTCCACTTCCACTTCAGTGCCGAAATCCGTTTGCCGATATCTACCACATTTGTTCGGCGTCTGATTTCGACATTCGGTCCAGAGGTGTAATTCCTAGCATAGCTCTTTCCATTGCTCTCTGTGCGTCTTTGACTTTGTGCACTGCTTCCTTAGTCCATGTTTCGGAATTATACGTGAGTGTGGGCAGGACACATTGCTTAAAAACTGTGGTCTTAGGGCTCTGTGGGATTTTCGATTTAAGCATATCCTCAAGCTTACCGAATGCGGCCCACCGAAGAAGACTTTCGTTATCAAAACTTGTATGGCCCCACTGCTGGGGCACGGGTCACTCCCTGCATCGCAGGAAGGTTAGGCCATACTCCACCGCGGGGGCCAAGACCGGGTTGGTGGAGGATTGTAAGGCAGTGGCGGGCCTTACTGTCAGAAGTTATCAAGCCGCCCATAAGGCCTCTGACATGGCTTTACGACTGCCATTGCATGACAGCCAGCACCAATGGCGCAAAAGTGCCTTGCGAAGCATGGAAGCGCTCGGACAAATGCCACTAGCGGTAGTCACGGGACGATCACCCATCCTGCATCTGACCGCGCCTGTTGTTGCTTAACTCAAGTTGCTTCCAATCACTCGGTTCGCCTAGGCCCGAGCGCAAGAAGACTTATGTAGTATGAACTAAATTAATGTTCTATCTATAGCAACTCTGAAACAATATGCAACCAACAATGAGTAACAGCGCGCTCGCAGCGTGAAGCGCTCGTGGCCTAGGCGAACCGAGTGATTGGAATCAATCACTTGGTTAAGCAACAACAGGCGCGGTCACGTACGGGATGGGTGAGCGTCCCGTGACTACCGCTAGTGGCATTTTTCCGAGCGCTTCCGTGCTTCGCAAGGCACGTAAAGCCGTTGGTGCCGGCTGTCATATAATGGCAGTCGTTAAGCCATGTCAGAGGCCTCATGGGCGGCTTGATAACTTCTGACAGTAAGGCCCGCCACTGTCTTACAGTCCTCCACCAAACCGGACTTGGCCCCCGTGGTGGAGTATGGCCTAACCTTCCTGCGAGGCAGGAAGAGACCCGTGCCCCAGCAGTGGGGACATACAAGGGTTGATAACGACGAATGAGTAACAGTACACTAAATTGAAATAAAACCTATTTTTAAAACCGAGTACATACATAATACAACAACGATTAAAGTGGCACTACTTTTGTACCAGAGAAGATAGTTTTTTTTTAACAATAAACCCATATGGATATAGCGGTATACTACCACTGTTTGCGTCAAAAAGTGAAGGGCTGCAAGTGATGCAAATTACTTCAGCCAGATGTCGCTGCCTGTACGTAATACAGAGAATAGTGTAAAGAGGTTCGAAATTTCACTGATGCCGGTGAGTCACCCATTAGCTCAAGTTGGAAAGAGCGCTGGCACGGATAGCCAGAGCTCGCGGGTTCGAATCCCGGCATGGGTGGAATTTTAAGCCTCTAAATAAGTTTTTAAATTGTCCTTAAGACGCGTTAGTGCATTAAAAATAAAAATAGTATATTTTCTATGTCTATATAAATGTTAATTATAAGCTTAAATAGCAAAATTTCATTGCTTTAAACTGTTGAGTTAATACAGAAGTTTATATTTAAATACTTTAAATATTAAAAATATTTTATTTTAGATAAAAGGAGAACATACAGCCTTTTTTTATTTCTAGAACTGTGTTTGTAATTCATAAATATTCATAATAATAATAATTAATAAAATATTGGAGCCAGATCGCTCTCGGGCGGCAGAGTACCTACCAAGAAGGCTGGCGGCATTGTCTCGCTGTATGGCTTCTTCTTTTTAATCGGTCCCTCAATTCTGAGGATCGTGACCATATACAATAGTTCTCCATTTGTCTCGGTCATATGCGCAATGGGATGCGTGCTGAATGGATCCCCCAGCTGCCTTCTTTATGGCATCGGACCAGCGCATTGGTGTTCTGCCTCTCGCTCGTCTGCCCTCTAACTGGCCCAAAACGATCTGCTTCTCTAGGCTATGACGTCGTGACCGCATAATATGCCCAAAAAAGCTGAGGGACCTCTGGCGACAGACTGAAGACAGTCGCTTCGTTATACCGAGCTCGTTAAGTATAGAAATATTGGTTCTGAAGGCTGTCCACGGGATTCTGAGCATTTTCCTCCAACACCACAGCTCGAATGCATCGATTCGGCTACAGTCGCGGCTTTTAACGCACCATGTCTCGGCACCGTAGGTGAAAGTGGAAAACACCAGTGACCGAACCAGCCGCACCTTAGTTTGCTGACGAATGCTACGGTTCCTCCATATCTTGTCCAGATTCGTCATGGCGCTCTTGGCCATACCAGCCCTGCGGCGTATCTCCTCAGTACAGCTGCCATCATTAGTCACCAGAGAACCGAGATAAACAAATTGGTTGACTTTGTCGTAGCCTATAAGAGCGTCTTTTTGCGGTAGGGGTTTAGCTCTGTCTACTACTATTATTTTGGTTTTCGAATGGTTAATTTTTAGACCAGGTTTGGCGCTCTCAATTTCAATCTTTTTAAGTATAGCAGCCATCTCCACCTCGCTTTGTGCCACTATCGTGGTGTCGTCTGCGTATCTCAGCTTTGTGATTTTGCGGCCACCTACAGCCACGCCACCATCCCAGTCCTCAAGTGCCTTCCGCATAATATGCTCGCCATAGATGTTAAATAGCTTTGGAGACAGAATGCACCCCTGACGTACGCCACGTTCTGTATGGAAAGTATCTGATTCATTATCTTCCAGTTTGACGAAGCAAGTGCCATCAAGGTACAGATTCTGAATTAGGAACACAAGGTGCGCGGGGACGCCCATCACAGAGAGAACCTCGAACATGGTGTTCCATTGCACACAGTCGAAAGCTTTGGCGTAGTCGATGAAGCACATTACGAGCGGTTTATTGAACTCACGACATTTCTCTGTATGGCTAGGCCAAAGGATATCCTTTGGCCAAAGTAAGCACCAGCCCTCGGGTCTCATGAAGCGTCGACTAGGCGCGACGAGATCTCCTTAAAGAGGAGTCACGCCTCCAGACCCCATGGCCCCAGAGTCTCGACATCGAGATTTAAATCCTTAAAAAAAGAAGATAGTGTAAAATACAAAATCACAATACAATTAAACAAAGAAAGAACAAAAATCCTTTAAACATACATTTTATTAGTGTACTGCGTTGTAAACATACAACAAACATTCATACTTAGTTTAAGAAAAGATCTTGCCAGAAATTCGGCAACTAATTGCACACTGGTGTACATTAGTTGACGGCCTTGGACCCGAGAACTTCGGTTTTACAGTCAGTGTGCCAAACTGTTGCGCCACCGAGGCCGTCAATGTATATCTACCTACCTACCTACCTACCTACCTACCTACCTACCTACCTACCTACCTACCTACCTACCTACCTACCTACCTACCTACCTACCTACCTACCTACCTACCTACCTACCTACCTACCTACCTACCTACCTACCTACCTACCTACCTACCTACCTACCTACCTACCTACCTACCTACCTACCTACCTACCTACCTACCTACCTACCTACCTACCTACCTACCTACCTACCTACCTACCTACCTACCTACCTACCTACCTACCTACCTACCTACCTACCTACCTACCTACCTACCTACCTACCTACCTACCTACCTACCTACCTACCTACCTACCTACCTACCTACCTACCTACCTACCTACCTACCTACCTACCTACCTACCTACCTACCTACCTACCTACCTACCTACCTACCTACCTACCTACCTACCTACCTACCTACCTACCTACCTACCTACCTACCTACCTACCTACCTACCTACCTACCTACCTACCTACCTACCTACCTACCTACCTACCTACCTACCTACCTACCTACCTACCTACCTACCTACCTACCTACCTACCTACCTACCTACCTACCTACCTACCTACCTACCTACCTACCTACCTACCTACCTACCTACCTACCTACCTACCTACCTACCTACCTACCTACCTACCTACCTACCTACCTACCTACCTACCTACCTACCTACCTACCTACCTACCTACCTACCTACCTACCTACCTACCTACCTACCTACCTACCTACCTACCTACCTACCTACCTACCTACCTACCTACCTACCTACCTACCTACCTACCTACCTACCTACCTACCTACCTACCTACCTACCTACCTACCTACCTACCTACCTACCTACCTACCTACCTACCTACCTACCTACCTACCTACCTACCTACCTACCTACCTACCTACCTACCTACCTACCTACCTACCTACCTACCTACCTACCTACCTACCTACCTACCTACCTACCTACCTACCTACCTACCTACCTACCTACCTACCTACCTACCTACCTACCTACCTACCTACCTACCTACCTACCTACCTACCTACCTACCTACCTACCTACCTACCTACCTACCTACCTACCTACCTACCTACCTACCTACCTACCTACCTACCTACCTACCTACCTACCTACCTACCTACCTACCTACCTACCTACCTACCTACCTACCTACCTACCTACCTACCTACCTACCTACCTACCTACCTACCTACCTACCTACCTACCTACCTACCTACCTACCTACCTACCTACCTACCTACCTACCTACCTACCTACCTACCTACCTACCTACCTACCTACCTACCTACCTACCTACCTACCTACCTACCTACCTACCTACCTACCTACCTACCTACCTACCTACCTACCTACCTACCTACCTACCTACCTACCTACCTACCTACCTACCTACCTACCTACCTACCTACCTACCTACCTACCTACCTACCTACCTACCTACCTACCTACCTACCTACCTACCTACCTACCTACCTTTCTATCTATCCAGCCCATGCCCGTTAATGTATGAAGTAACTACGCGTGCGATGACAAGGTGTAGAACAGCTTCCCGTCCTGTGGAACTAGCATAATCATATTCTTTTTTTTGTTGCACGGGTTAGTGCAACAAAAAAAAATATAATCATGTGGGTACATACAGCGATATCATTTCCATGTAAAACCTAACTGCAAAGCAGGTACTCGGGGCTACAAGTGATGCAAATTACTTCTGCCAGAAGTCGCTGCCTGTAAATTATAATACAGAGAAAATTGTAAACAGGTTCGAAATTTCGCTGATGCCGGTACTTGCCCATTAGCTCAGTTGGGAGAGCGCTGGCACAGCTAGCCATCGATTTCAACCGTTGTAAGTATGTCTCCACCCCACTGCCGGGGCACTAGACTTGGGCAAAGTATGTCCTTAAAGGGAGTTGTTATATCTCATATCTTTGCTCACTGAGACACACTATATCTCTATCATATCTCGCTCACCACTTGTGTCCTAGCTCATACGACGTCCGACCAACTAAGTGCGTGTGGAAACCTTAGAGTATATACCATATAAGTACTCTAAAGTGGAAACAAGAGACACAAATGGTGAGTCAGTCTATTCAACCTATTCCCTACTTTATCCATATGAAATGCTGCCGAATGTAACCGATGTCAGACGATGTTGATCTCGCTCTCGCGAATTATGTGTGTGAGCTGGATAAAGTAGCTGGTGATGACTACCGTACTGAGTTGAGAGTATGTGTGAGGGAGCCAGATATAGTTGACATCTCTGGGATATGAATGGAATACACTTGACGGCGAGGGAGTTGTGTGTCCACTCATATCTGGCTTTTGAGTTACCAAAGTCTACGGGGCACGGGTCTCTTCTGCTACGCAGAAAGGTTAGGCCATACTCCACCACGGGGGCCAATTTCGGGTTGGTGGAGGATTATAACTCAGTAGCGGGCCTTACTGTCAAAGATTATTAAAACACCCATGGCCCCTGACATGGCTTATTAAGCCAATGGCGGACGTTAAACGTCCGCCATTACATGACAGCCGGCACCAACGGTCTTTGCATCTATGTAATAAATAAGATTATTTGTACAGCGTCCAGCTGGTCCAGTGGCACCCACACGATAACGCTGCAGTGCCTGGGACCTTGTTTCAGATGGAGTACGCTTGCCCAGCCCCTATACCATCCTGACAGCTTAGTTGGCCTAGCCCACAGGAAAAACCAGCCAATACTTGGGGGGCGTCATAGTGCTAAATGGTTGGAACGGTTGTATATTATATTATGTATATGTAGGTATGAGTATATTAAATATTAATTGATTACTGAGTTCATTGTGCATGCTTAAACATATTTGTATAATACCTACATTTGTTTTGGGCAGTACATAGCGCTCTAAACTATACTGTAAGACCTTAATTGCAAACATACCTATGTTCACAAATAAATATATTGATTGATTGATTGAATCGGTAGGTTGCCCACTAAAGTCGAAGAACAATCTGTAATAACTAACGTCTCATTTTCTATGTTCATATTTACTACTGGGGATTTAACGTAAAACGCGTGAAACATATAGATGAAAATCGTTGCCAACTAAGAAGTACCAGCTTGAGTTTTCAAGAGGAAATTTCATGAGCACTATCTTCTTCTTCAGAATGGTTGATGGTGAATGTAACTCTCTGTATAAGTTTATGATTATTTATTTGGTTTTATTTATGATGTATTATTCCGATTTCAACCCTGTATGTCCCCACTGGTGGGGCACGGGTCTCTTTCTGCGTTGCAGGAAGGTTAGGCCATACTCCACCACGAGGGCCAAGTCCGGGTTGGTGGAGAGTTGTAAGACAGTGGCGGGCCTTACTTTCAGAAGTTATCAAGCCTCATAGCCCATAAGGCCTCTGACATGGCTTAACGACTGCCATAACATGACAGCCGGCACCCACGGCTTAACGTGCCTTGCGAAGCACGGAAGCGCTCGGAAAAATGCCATTAGCGGTAGTAACGGGACGGCCATCCATCTCGCACCTGACCGCCACTGGTGTTGCTTAACTCGAGTGATTGCATCAATTCAATTCAATTCAATTTATTTCAACGTAAAGAATTTACATTCTGTTTGCTGAATGTCAAAGTACAATGTAACATGAAAGTGAAAGCCGCCGCCTTCGGGCGAAAAAAAAACTCCACTCTGACCATCTTTTCTCAAGTCCTCTTAAATCTAATACATTAGATACCACCTATACGCATAAGATTCCATGATTGCCATTAATAACTTTAAATGCTAAAGCATTATAAATTAATTTTTTTTACATAGGCCGTGAAAACATGACAAGTGCTGCGGCCAGACACACGAACAGCACTCGTTCACGAGCATAACGCAGAGGTCAGCCATCATCAGTCTCAACCATTTTGGAGGTTGAGACTGATGACTGATGATGATTCTTCCAATCACTCGGTTCGACTAGGGCACGAGCGCTTTGCATGTATTATTTAGTTATATAAATTTATATATCATAGGTATGCCATTATTCTACTTTAATAATATAGTAGTTTAGTTTGTTACTTAACTTAGTTAACGTATTTTTCACTATCCCTATCTTATCCCGTCACCCATTTGTTGGCTAGAATAAAATAATATACAAATTAGTACTAAGCTCGTTTATTGTAGAATATTTACTTGATGCAATAAATATTTTTAATAGTAATAGTAAGTATCATAAGTATCATACATAACATAACATTTACATACAAGCACATACATTGCTTCTGGCCCCACACTAGGATACCCTGTGTTGTGGGAACCAGAAACAACGACATCACAAACATGTAAACATCCAAGACATGGGGTTTTTTTGTCCCCAGCCGGCATTCGAACCCGGGACCTCTTGCATGATCAAAATCGTAATAATTATAGATATTCTCCGAAATCGTGGAAAAGTCGTTGCGATTCGCTATTTCGGTAGGACAGAGCCCACACCGGTAGAAATACCGAGAAGTCGGTAGATTTGATAGCACTGGGGCTTACCCACGATGCAATACAGTATAATACAGGCCCCAAGAAACCCTGGTATAAAGAGAAAGTGGCGCGCTTGTGTGCACGACGGTATTCGAAGTTGTGTCGAGTGTTGCTTCTTTCGATAGTATTTGTATTTGCATAGCGGGAGTTGGGCCGGTATATTAATGTAATACGACGAGCGATCAAGGCAGATCATTAAAACTCCCCGCGGCAACCGGTCAGACGACAACATGCGCACGCGCAGCCTGGTGAGTTGCTCTGTTTGTCAACCTTCTTTTGTTCTGGACAAAGGATTTTTTTATCCTTCTCTTTGTGTGGAATTTTCAACTGCAAGGGACTACCAGAGAGTGCTAAGCTGGATACTAGACTTCAAGAACGCTGGTGTTTACTTGTATAGTACTAGAGAGTACTGTACAAATAAACACCAGTGTTGTTGAAGTTAGATAAAACTAGTTAGGTATCACTTAAGTGATAATTAAGTATTGTAGGGTACCTAAATAAGCGTTCTTTTGTGCGTAGTTTGTTAGTGTACCTACCTACCTACCTACCTACCTACCTACCTACCTACCTACCTACCTACCTACCTACCTACCTACCTACCTACCTACCTACCTACCTACCTACCTACCTACCTACCTACCTACCTACCTACCTACCTACCTACCTACCTACCTACCTACCTACCTACCTACCTACCTACCTACCTACCTACCTTTCTATCTATCCAGCCCATGCCCGTTAATGTATGAAGTAACTACGCGTGCGATGACAAGGTGTAGAACAGCTTCCCGTCCTGTGGAACTAGCATAATCATATTCTTTTTTTTGTTGCACGGGTTAGTGCAACAAAAAAAAATATAATCATGTGGGTACATACAGCGATATCATTTCCATGTAAAACCTAACTGCAAAGCAGGTACTCGGGGCTACAAGTGATGCAAATTACTTCTGCCAGAAGTCGCTGCCTGTAAATTATAATACAGAGAAAATTGTAAACAGGTTCGAAATTTCGCTGATGCCGGTACTTGCCCATTAGCTCAGTTGGGAGAGCGCTGGCACAGCTAGCCATCGATTTCAACCGTTGTAAGTATGTCTCCACCCCACTGCCGGGGCACTAGACTTGGGCAAAGTATGTCCTTAAAGGGAGTTGTTATATCTCATATCTTTGCTCACTGAGACACACTATATCTCTATCATATCTCGCTCACCACTTGTGTCCTAGCTCATACGACGTCCGACCAACTAAGTGCGTGTGGAAACCTTAGAGTATATACCATATAAGTACTCTAAAGTGGAAACAAGAGACACAAATGGTGAGTCAGTCTATTCAACCTATTCCCTACTTTATCCATATGAAATGCTGCCGAATGTAACCGATGTCAGACGATGTTGATCTCGCTCTCGCGAATTATGTGTGTGAGCTGGATAAAGTAGCTGGTGATGACTACCGTACTGAGTTGAGAGTATGTGTGAGGGAGCCAGATATAGTTGACATCTCTGGGATATGAATGGAATACACTTGACGGCGAGGGAGTTGTGTGTCCACTCATATCTGGCTTTTGAGTTACCAAAGTCTACGGGGCACGGGTCTCTTCTGCTACGCAGAAAGGTTAGGCCATACTCCACCACGGGGGCCAATTTCGGGTTGGTGGAGGATTATAACTCAGTAGCGGGCCTTACTGTCAAAGATTATTAAAACACCCATGGCCCCTGACATGGCTTATTAAGCCAATGGCGGACGTTAAACGTCCGCCATTACATGACAGCCGGCACCAACGGTCTTTGCATCTATGTAATAAATAAGATTATTTGTACAGCGTCCAGCTGGTCCAGTGGCACCCACACGATAACGCTGCAGTGCCTGGGACCTTGTTTCAGATGGAGTACGCTTGCCCAGCCCCTATACCATCCTGACAGCTTAGTTGGCCTAGCCCACAGGAAAAACCAGCCAATACTTGGGGGGCGTCATAGTGCTAAATGGTTGGAACGGTTGTATATTATATTATGTATATGTAGGTATGAGTATATTAAATATTAATTGATTACTGAGTTCATTGTGCATGCTTAAACATATTTGTATAATACCTACATTTGTTTTGGGCAGTACATAGCGCTCTAAACTATACTGTAAGACCTTAATTGCAAACATACCTATGTTCACAAATAAATATATTGATTGATTGATTGAATCGGTAGGTTGCCCACTAAAGTCGAAGAACAATCTGTAATAACTAACGTCTCATTTTCTATGTTCATATTTACTACTGGGGATTTAACGTAAAACGCGTGAAACATATAGATGAAAATCGTTGCCAACTAAGAAGTACCAGCTTGAGTTTTCAAGAGGAAATTTCATGAGCACTATCTTCTTCTTCAGAATGGTTGATGGTGAATGTAACTCTCTGTATAAGTTTATGATTATTTATTTGGTTTTATTTATGATGTATTATTCCGATTTCAACCCTGTATGTCCCCACTGGTGGGGCACGGGTCTCTTTCTGCGTTGCAGGAAGGTTAGGCCATACTCCACCACGAGGGCCAAGTCCGGGTTGGTGGAGAGTTGTAAGACAGTGGCGGGCCTTACTTTCAGAAGTTATCAAGCCTCATAGCCCATAAGGCCTCTGACATGGCTTAACGACTGCCATAACATGACAGCCGGCACCCACGGCTTAACGTGCCTTGCGAAGCACGGAAGCGCTCGGAAAAATGCCATTAGCGGTAGTAACGGGACGGCCATCCATCTCGCACCTGACCGCCACTGGTGTTGCTTAACTCGAGTGATTGCATCAATTCAATTCAATTCAATTTATTTCAACGTAAAGAATTTACATTCTGTTTGCTGAATGTCAAAGTACAATGTAACATGAAAGTGAAAGCCGCCGCCTTCGGGCCGTAATGTAGTGGAGAAAAAGGCAGCGGGAAAAAAAAACTCCACTCTGACCATCTTTTCTCAAGTCCTCTTAAATCTAATACATTAGATACCACCTATACGCATAAGATTCCATGATTGCCATTAATAACTTTAAATGCTAAAGCATTATAAATTAATTTTTTTTACATAGGCCGTGAAAACATGACAAGTGCTGCGGCCAGACACACGAACAGCACTCGTTCACGAGCATAACGCAGAGGTCAGCCATCATCAGTCTCAACCATTTTGGAGGTTGAGACTGATGACTGATGATGATTCTTCCAATCACTCGGTTCGACTAGGGCACGAGCGCTTTGCATGTATTATTTAGTTATATAAATTTATATATCATAGGTATGCCATTATTCTACTTTAATAATATAGTAGTTTAGTTTGTTACTTAACTTAGTTAACGTATTTTTCACTATCCCTATCTTATCCCGTCACCCATTTGTTGGCTAGAATAAAATAATATACAAATTAGTACTAAGCTCGTTTATTGTAGAATATTTACTTGATGCAATAAATATTTTTAATAGTAATAGTAAGTATCATAAGTATCATACATAACATAACATTTACATACAAGCACATACATTGCTTCTGGCCCCACACTAGGATACCCTGTGTTGTGGGAACCAGAAACAACGACATCACAAACATGTAAACATCCAAGACATGGGGTTTTTTTGTCCCCAGCCGGCATTCGAACCCGGGACCTCTTGCATGATCAAAATCGTAATAATTATAGATATTCTCCGAAATCGTGGAAAAGTCGTTGCGATTCGCTATTTCGGTAGGACAGAGCCCACACCGGTAGAAATACCGAGAAGTCGGTAGATTTGATAGCACTGGGGCTTACCCACGATGCAATACAGTATAATACAGGCCCCAAGAAACCCTGGTATAAAGAGAAAGTGGCGCGCTTGTGTGCACGACGGTATTCGAAGTTGTGTCGAGTGTTGCTTCTTTCGATAGTATTTGTATTTGCATAGCGGGAGTTGGGCCGGTATATTAATGTAATACGACGAGCGATCAAGGCAGATCATTAAAACTCCCCGCGGCAACCGGTCAGACGACAACATGCGCACGCGCAGCCTGGTGAGTTGCTCTGTTTGTCAACCTTCTTTTGTTCTGGACAAAGGATTTTTTTATCCTTCTCTTTGTGTGGAATTTTCAACTGCAAGGGACTACCAGAGAGTGCTAAGCTGGATACTAGACTTCAAGAACGCTGGTGTTTACTTGTATAGTACTAGAGAGTACTGTACAAATAAACACCAGTGTTGTTGAAGTTAGATAAAACTAGTTAGGTATCACTTAAGTGATAATTAAGTATTGTAGGGTACCTAAATAAGCGTTCTTTTGTGCGTAGTTTGTTAGTGTACGAAGTATTTACGTGTAATTTTTTCGCGGAAAATGTCACGCTTATCGTAGTCAATTTTTACATTTGAATAAACATTCTACTCTGGTAATTCCTAATTACTTATTCGTATCTCGATACGTGTCATGTACCTTTTAGGTATATTTATAGGTATTTTTTTTCTTCTTTTAGTTAGACCTGAGATTTCCGCACTGAGCCTCATAGTTGGGCCATTGTACGTAGCAAGCGCTGAGGTATGCTAACACCTCCGACACTAGGGTTTCCTTACGATGTTTTCCTTCACCGTCAGCGAGCAGTATTGCTAATATAATTTCACAAATGTTCATAACTTAGAAAACAAAGTCATTGGTACATGCCGGGGTTCGAACCCACGACCTCCTGATTAAGAAGCCGGAGTTCTACACCTCTCCGCTACCACCGCTTTCTTCTTTTAATAAATTTATTTCTTTATTTCACACCATCTATTTTACAGATATGTATTTATTAATTTATAGCGAAGCAAATAAATAGCTAAATAGCAAGATCCTTTGTATATATTATTTATATTTGTATTTAGGAATAAAGAACTAAATAGTGTATGGAATTTTGACCCTGCAGTGTACTTTCGAGTCGGTTGATCTGCTTTTCAAATTTTCAATACGTTTTAATATACACGTTAAGCCGTTGGTGCCGGCTGTCATATAATGGCAGTCGTTAAGCCATGTCAGAGGCCTTATGGGCGGCTTGATAACTTCTGACATTAAGGCCCGCTACTGTCTTACAATTCTCCACCAACCCGGACTTGACCCCCGTGGTGGAGTATGACCTAACGTTCCTGCGATGCAGGAAGAGACCCGTGCCCCAGCAGTGGAGACATACACGACATGGTTGATAACGATGTGCACACGATGTGTGCCATGTCTGGAATGGATGTACAGTCACATGTAGGCACTTCCGTAGCTTGTCAAAGTCAAAATAGTCAATTTCTCATACAACTGGCTAAAATAGGTTAATGTGACAAGGTTCTAACCGCTATTTAACACGTATCAAATTTGACGCGATAAATTAATATTTCCTATAATATTTAACGTCAGAAACCGAAATATATCGATTTTCCTAAGTAAGTATGCAGGATGGCTGCAAAATTTGCAAAGTAAAAAAAATTTTTCCTCGTTTAATTCGTAACGGCGAAAACGCTATCCGCCATCTTGAAACCATCTAAAGTATGTAAAAAAAACATCTTTCAGCTAGAGCCAGTGGACATTGATTTATTATAGGACTTACATCAAAGCGATCTTCACATAAATACACCCGAGTTTCAATTGATAAAGAGTCGGGGTCTCTTTTGGCAAGTTTGAGCCAAGTTTTTCGAATGTTAATTTCACTGGGTAAACGAATCCACAACTTCCCGGGGGTCTTTGTTGGCGTATTTTTTCATTCTCGAACAATGCAATAATGATAATTGGTATATTTTGGATGTAAATTCGATGAAATCATGGTTGCGTTGTTGTTATTTCACTATGCTCAGAGATCACTTAGAGAAAATTGAATGTCAAACTTTGTTTACAATTTTTTGGACTTCAAACCATAGACAAAAATGGCTGACCGCGTTTTGGCTGTTTAGGAAAATAAAGTTTTAAAATATATTTTTATGTTGCTTGTAGGTCATCAAAAAATATACTAAAATATTTTTTGGTCTAATCGAAGAGTTATTTACCGTTTAAGACTTACTTAAAAAGAGAGTCAAATAGCGGATTATGTTAGCGCACGCGACTGCACCTAATTACCTATTATTATTAATACTTTTATTACACTTAAATTTTAACAATAAAACCGTACAATGCGGCGAACCTAATGCCATAAGCATTTTCTACCAATCAACCGCACAAGGTAGACGAAAAAGTTGGTAGGCGTGCTAAAAAAAAAGAAAATTATATAGTAATGTGGTGTAATGAAATAAACTTACACATTAATATATACTTACACATATAAAAGATATATATATCTCACTAATAAGAGTCCTGTCCAGCTGCAACTGGCCCTGCTCCTCGTGACACTGGCCCTCGTGACACTGGCCCTCGTGACGTCATCGGTCCTGCACAGGAGACCCTATGACCGGTACCTGACGGGGACTCCCCCCAACCGCCACGTGTTCCGACAAGATGTCAAAGGTAAGGCCTTTTAGCTTTAAGGTGCAACCCGTAGTTAAACAGCGCCACCGAGGGAAAAAATTATATACTAAAAATTATATATTAAATTTTACTAGCTGTGGCCCGCGGTGATACCCGCAGGTTTATCGATTGTCCCATGGGAATAAGATATTTTCCCGCAGTAGCGTAGTCTATGTGTTAATCCAAAGTGTCAGCTAACTCCATACCAAATTTGATTAAAATCGCTCTAGCCGTTTAGACGGGAAGAACTAACAGACATACTTACACGCTCACAAACTTTCGCCTTACAATATTACTCGTATTGTGAAGTGTGATTATTTTTCTCGCTAGTGAGCTCCGATACCAGCATTTTAAGTCTTCGGAAAAATTTACTTAAATTACATGCTGTAAATGGCCATATTGATTAAACGGGCAATGTATTTAAGGTACTTAATTGGATAAGGATTAATGCTGTATTGCTTAGAATCACTTCGTAAATTAGCCATTTTTTCCGTAAAATGTTAAGAATAAAAAATGGTTGTTGTGGGTTATCCTTAAGAGATAGACATATACTTTCATATATACCTTTTTATAGTGTACATTAATGTAGTACATTCGATTTCAACCCTGTATGTCCCCACTGCTGGGGCACAGGTCTCTTCCTGCATCACAGGAAGGTTAGGCCATACTTCGCAATAATGTCCGTGCTTCGCAAGGCACGTTAAGCCGTTGGTGCCCGCTGTCATGTAATGGCAGTCGTCAAGCCATGTCAGAGGCCTTATGGGCGGCTTGATAACTTCTGACAGTAAGGCCATTAAGGCCACCATGCCATTATATGACAGCCGGCACCAACGGCTTCACGTGCCTTGCGAAGCACGGTACAAATTACTCAGTCTGGGTACTATTTCTGTTTGTGATGTCTTTGCCTGGTTACCAGAGCACAGGGTATCCTTGTTTAGGTCCGGGATTGTGTTGTGTGGAAGTTCTATTTAAGCTATTGCTTCCGTGCTTCGCAAGGCACGTTAAGCCGTCGGCTGTCATGTAATGGCAGTCGTTAAGCCGTGTCAGATGCCTTATGGGCGACAGTAAGACCTGCCACTGTCTTACAATCCTCCACCAACCCGGACTTGGCCCCGTGGTGGAGTATGGCCTAACCTTCCTGCGATGCAGGAATATACCCGTGCCCCAGCAGTGGGGACTTACAAGGGTGAATAACGATTCACTTTTAACTACACACCAATAAGCAAAAGAATTGGTGATCAGTGATGTTATGTATTTTGAGACGATAAGTTTTTTCATTTATGGTTCTAGTAGGAATCTAAATAACACTCAGATTATATCCGATGTCAACCCAAAACTCGTTTTGCGGCAAAATGTCTCGAAGTCTTTGCTCTTGCTAATTCCAGTAGGTGGATTACAAAATGTATTCATTAAGGAAGCTAGGTATGCTTTTCCGTAGGTGGCGCTTATTAGCTTCTTGTAACCGCTTCGATATCAAACCTTGTATGTCCCCACTGCAGGGGCACGGGTCTCTTCCTGCATCGCAGGCCCATACTCCACCACGGGGGCCAAGTCCGGGTTGGTGGAGGATTATAATATAAGACAGTGGCGGGCCTTGCTGTCAGAAGTTATCAAACCCCATAGGGCGTCTGACTGTAGCCGCTTATTAGGATATATTGGTCCACTTAATTTTAGCAGTGCTTTCTGTGTAATGTTTACAAATTACACAGGCGGGAGGCACGCCTTAACTTCAGCTATCATTGAGTAGTCCAAAACACCTTCTGACACTGTCAGTAACCTGATCATAGTAATCCTACCCTCAGTTTCTGGGACAAGCCGAGGCTAGCGTTTGAAAAAAAAACAATTGACAGCAGATTGTTGGTCTACGAGAAACTGGGGATGTATGGGTTCGATCCCCGGCCGGGTCAAACTAGGAAACGAACTTTTCTAGTTTGTCTCGTGTCTTGGATGTTACCTATGTATTTATTGTATTAAATCTATCGTCGAGTTAGCACCTATAACACAATTAGTTGTACGGGTTGTACCTAGTATAGGGCTAACGAGATCTGTGTAATATGTCCATGAATGTTTATTTATTTATATATTTATGTGGCTACAATCTTACCTAAAACGTCATATAGTACTGGATAATCACAACCACAATAGAACCACCTTAAACAAAGTAGATTTGAAATCTGTAATTCTTTTTGATATGCTTACGCTACACGAACGTTTCCAGGGTCGGCGACGCCCCAGTACCCACGTAAAGGCGAGTACCCGTGTGCCTCGGGGATCTGCAAACTGAAGCCGGGAGAAGTGCCGCCCGGTTGCGGGAACGGCGAGTGCCAATACCCTATTTAATGGAGGAAGTAACTGATGCAACGTTGGCGCAGAAGTGTGGACAGGGAACCGATGAAATTGACTGATGACCTGGAGGCTCTAAAATGCATAGTTGTTCAACAGAGTCATATTAGTCTGCGAATGGTCATTTCATTCACACTATCGGTAGTCTAGTAACCAATCAAATTGCAATGGTATGACCCGTGCTACTTGCGCCTCGCGCGATTCCCTTCTTCGCGAGAGATGCCTATTTAATTTTCGCGGGTTATACCCCTGTAATGACATTGTACTGCTATTGCTTTTTAGACTACCAAATCGAGGCAAATGGCAACCATTGTCGTTTAAAAACCTATTTAGAGGCTAAAAATTTCACCCATGCCGGGATTCGAACCCGCAACCTCTGGCGATGCGTGCCAGCGCTCTACCAATTGAGCCAACGGGCGACTCACGGCATCAGTGAAATTTCGAACCTCTTTACAATATTCTCTGTATTACGTACAGGCAGCGACATCTGACTTAAGCAAATTGCATTACTTACAGCCCCGACCACCTACTTTGCAGTTAGGTTTTAACATCGGAACGATATCACTGTACCCACATGATTACACTATTTTTATTTTTAATGCACTAACCCGTGCTAAGGAACAAATTTAAAAACCTATTTAGAGGCTAAAAATTTCACCCATGCCGGGATTCGAACCCGCAACCTCTGGCTATCCGTACCAGCGCTCTACCAATTGAGCCAGATATGGATAGCCAGAGGTTGCGGGTTCGAATCCCGGCATGGGTGAAATTTTTAGCCTCTAAATAGGTTTTTAAATTTGTTCCTTAGCACGGGTTAGTGCATTAAAAATAAAAATAGTGTAATCATGTGGGTACAGTGATATCGTTCCGATGTTAAACCTAACTGCAAAGTAGGTAGTCGGGGCTGTAAGTAATGCAATTTGCTTAAGTCAGATGTCGCTGCCTGTACGTAATACAGAGAATATTGTAGAGAGGTTCGAAATTTCACTGATGCCGTGAGTCGCCCATTGGCTCAATTGGTAGAGCGCTGGTACGGATAGCCAGAGGTTGCGGGTTCGAATCCCGGCATGGGTGAAATTTTTAGCCTCTAAATAGGTTTTTAAATTTATTCCTTAGCACGGGTTAGTGCATTAAAAAAATAAAAATAGTGTGATCATGTGGGTACAGTGATATCGTTCCGATGTTAAACCTAACTGCAAAGTAGGTAGTCGGGGCTGTAAGTAATGCAATTTGCTTAAGTCAGATGTCGCTGCCTGTACGTAATACAGAGAATATTGTAAAGAGGTTCGAAATTTCACTAATGTCGTGAGTCGCCCATTGGCTCAATTGGTAGAGCGCTGGTACGGATAGCCAGAGGTTGCGGGTTCGAATCCCGGCATGGGTGAAATTTTTAGCCTCTAAATAGGTTTTTAAATTTGTTCCTTAGCACGGGTTAGTGCATTAAAAATAAAAATAGTGTAACCATTGTCGTGCTTATACCATGCTCTTGAAAAACTATGCCAGTATTAGACTATAGGGCCCGGTCAAATAGGGCGGAAAAGACTAGGTGCGGAAAGCCCAAGACTGAAATTATTAATGGCGTGCATTAGAAAAAACCTACACTTAGCATTAGGTGGCTAGAAGTTGAAAAGGAAAAGGGAGGAACTGCTGGGCTAAGTAAGAAATGAAATAATTTATTTTCAGACATATTACAGAGTTGCTACGATAAAAGCTTAGTATGTTATGAATAAACATTATTACTTTGACTTCATATAGGTTAATGCAAAAGTGCAAGAAACCATTTCGCTGACGCCGGTACTTGCCCATTAGCTCAGTTGGGAGAGCGCTGTCACGGTTAGCCAGAGGTCGCGAGTTCGAGTCCCGGCATGGGTAAAATATTTAGCCTCTAAATAGGTAGTTTATTAAGAAACTATTGTCAAGCACTTTTTTTGACTGATAATTTGTTGTACAGTACATCAATTCCACATGCCCAGAAACGACATATGACCACATAATAATATAATTTGCATACGAACATCTATCAAAGACAGTTGCTATCCGCCGATGTTGTAAACTTTTGTCTTAACAGAGCCCCCGCCGTTTATGCCCCAGCCCTCTACTCCCAACGTCAATACGATCCTATTGCACTTCAATTAGGTACTTTAATTTATCAATTGAATGGAAGTGGATCCCGAAGAAATCCAAGAGTTAAAGTCAAGGCTGTCAAAACCACTTTTGCAAAAAGATTCTCAGCTTTTCTCCACCCTTATATGTACAATAAACTTCTCCTTATGTGCGATATCAGGCAGTGCAACCTTCATAAATTCAAAACGATAGTTAATAAGTGGCTTTTGGAACTTACATACGATGCCACAGAGGACTTAGTAAGGGTCATATCGTAAAATCAAATTAATAATTGCAGCTCACACACCCTCACTCGTACACACACACACATACACACGCACACGCACACGCACACGCACACACACACACACACACACAGACACACGCACACACACCACACTTCACATAGTCTCACTTAGTTTAGTTTCTTTTATTTTTGTTAATATGTTTTAAGTACCTATATGCGCATAAACACGTTCTGTAATATGTACTTCCTATTTTTATAAATCTATCCTGCCATTCGAACCATTAATGTTTAATGTTTACCTCTAGAGTGGTACCCA
The DNA here is from genome assembly GCA_934045075.1 of Yponomeuta sedellus. Taxonomy (NCBI): domain Eukaryota; kingdom Metazoa; phylum Arthropoda; class Insecta; order Lepidoptera; family Yponomeutidae; genus Yponomeuta; species Yponomeuta sedellus. The sequence goes on from OW203744.1 coordinate 1,072,164, forward strand.
CGACACAGGCTTGCCTAGTGTGGGGCCGCAGTAAAAATTGTATCGCTAAATATTGTTTATCTACTGTTCTACAATTGTCAACATATAGATACTTTAATGTGTCACTTATGGTTAATAAAGATTTTATTATTATTATTATTATGAAATTAAGCAGATTAGAATTTAAGTTGCATATGGATTGATGTTTCATACTTTATGTTGAGTGCTAGCAGCATAACTTGCGACTTCGTTTGTCTGACGTATCTGTCAAAATATCGACAATCAAACTTACCTTTCTATTTCACTTGCTACAATATCGCGACGGTACGTGTAATAAACTAAATCGTGTAAAATAATTTAGTCTTTCTTGACTTCATTAGGCACAACCTACGAGAGTCAAGAAAGGTTATGTGTTTTGTATAATATAACTAGGTATAACCATAAAAATATACAAAAATATGTATAAAAAATGTTTTTTTTGTTACCTACCTAAATAGCTTCTGTAACCTTGTTGCCCTACGTAAATTCAACAGCAATTCACCTTACTTGGTGGAAGATGGTATGTAAGACAGTGACGGACTTACTGTCAGAAGTTATCAAGCTGCTCATAAGGCCTCTGATATGGCTTAACGACTGCCATTGCATAACAGCCAGTATTAACGGTTTAACGTAGGTACCTTGCGAAGAACGGAAGGGCAAGCGGTAGTCACGGGACGGTCACCCATCCTGCACGTGACTGTGCATGTTGTTGCTAAACTCAGGTGATTGATTCCAATTACTGGATGGCGATATCATTCCGATGTAAAACCTAACTGCAAAGTAAGGTACTCGGGGCTGCAAGTGATGCAAATTACTTCAGCCAGATGTTGCTGCCTGTACGTAATACAGAGAGTATTGTAAAGAGGTTCAAAATAACACTGATGCCGGTAAGTTGCCCATTAGCTCAGTTGGGAGAGCGCTGGCACGGTTAGCCAGAGGCCGCGGGTTCGAGTTCCGGCATGGGTGGAATTTTTAGCCTCTAAATAGGTTTTTATAATTATCCTTAGCACGGGTTCTTTTTCTTCTTCTTCAGGCTATAATATTCCACTGCTGGACATAGCCCTCCCCTAATGAGCGCCATAGCGCAAGGTTGTGCCATCATTTGGGGGCAGTGCCCATAATCCCCACGCTGGGCATTGGCACGGGTTAACGCATTAAAAAGGAATATAATCCAATTACTCGGTTCGACTAGGCCACGAGCGCGGTGGTGCATGTCCTAACCTTAATGCGATGCGACATAGGTACTCGTACAAGGGCACCTTGATAGATTTTGAAACGATATTATAAAGGTACAGAAACACATGCAAGCTGCTCAGCAACGACAAACCAGGAGCTACAGGGAACCTGTAGCTGACCCAAAACATCGAATCCATGTATTTCAGTGAAAACAGAGATACGTTTCAACCATAATAAATTCCATGGCACTTTCCTGCGGTGCAGGAAAAGACCTGCACCCCAGCAGTCGTGACTAAGGTTGATATCAAGTATATCGATATCAACATTATCGATATAATTTAGCATTACGTAATTTGTAGACTTAGACTGTCAGAGAGCTCGCCACAAAGGTCAGGCTGAGCGCTAAACGTACCTAGTAGACAAGTGTGGGTTACAGAATAAAACAAGCAGCTTACATTAACACATCGCCTTTATTCATAGAAGGATAAAATCTTAAATTCAATAAATCTTTCTTTCACCTAGTTACCCATAAAGTGATATTACGTATTTAAATTTAAGTGTGTGCACTTAATTACTACCTACATATATAATTTTAATTATTTTAGTCGTATAGTTTACAGTACGTCAAGTTAAAATGTAGATTCTTAAAGGTAATATTGCACAATTCGAGGAAACTATTAATCCTGCATAGGCAGCACAAGGGCTTGACTCGCGCGTTTTGTCGCGCTAAAATGTCAGTAAAGTCACTAATCACGTCCGTCATGCTACCGACGCACGTCTCTGATAGTATTAACAGACGGGTACGTCCACTCGGATCACGGAAACGGATTACAGTCGCAACGGATCACATCAAATCAGGCAAAATATTCCACTCGGATCATGTGATCCGAATGGACTACATTTTTGATTAGATTTTTTCCATTGACCATTCAGATTACACCATTAATCTCAGTAGGAAGGTTACGGTAATAATTTTATTTTATTTATTTTATTTAGGGTCACCAACAAGGTATACATTAAAACATCGTATTAATCACATGCACCAAGGATATAAATTAAAGCAATTAATAAATGCTACCTTAATTATAGGTGTCCACAGCATGCGTAAATTATAATGTAACACCTACTTGAACCATAATAGCAAAAATGCATAATTATGTTCTGACACTATTAAGAACTATAAAAAAAAAACGCATTATAATATGAAACAAATAGAGAGAGAGAGAGAGATGACATGGTGGAAGGACGTTATGTATTTGTGCGATTTGAGTCCAAAAGACCAAGAATGGCCCGTTTGAACTGGTCTCTGGTATTAGCCAGGATGTCGACTTCACCAATAGCCAATAATCATTAATAAAAACCTTGATTTTTGTGATTCCTGATGGTGATTTTAAATTAATAAAACAGTTATTCTAAGAAAATTATTGTATGGTTGTACTTAGTATAGGGCTAACGAGATCTGTGTAATATGTCCATGAATATTTTATTTATGAAAAAATATTGATTAGTTACCTAATAATGGTGTGATCCGAATGGAAAAAATCTAATCAAAAATGTAGTCCATTCGGATCACATGATCCGAGTGAAATTTTGCTCGGTTTGATGTGATCCGTTGCGACTGTGATCCGTTTCTGTGATCCGAGTGGACGAGCCCTAACAGACGACTGAACGTGGTACGGGCCGGTTAGCGGTTTGGGCGTACCATCGCACCGAGCGAACAAGCAATAGTATTCATTACGTTCGGCAGGCAACTTTCCGAGCGTACCGGATCCGCTGCCCGGCCCGTAACAAGTTCGATCGTCTGTTCATAGTATGTTAGCTTTTAGAATATACCTCGGCTACTTTCGGATAGAATTGGATATATTCGTGTAATCAAAATATCGGAACTAATATGACATAACTTTACATAACTTTTCAAAATAGTAAAGAAAAGTTTTATACAGAGCAGGAAGTAGTATTACACTCGTGTGCTTTCAGCAAAAATCGAAGCCTACTCTAGAGCCAGAGGTATATTCTAAAATCTAACAGACTGTACTATTATTTCATAATATTTTCATTGATACTTAAGCTTTACTGTACAGAGGATATTATGCAGCTGATAACTACACAAAGGGTGTTAACATACTGACGCCCGACCCGATAGCTTTACTTAACACTAATCCAAACTGCTTGAAGAGAAATAAAACAAATTGTTGTTTAAATATAGAAAAATATAACACGTAGGTAATGAACTCCAACTTTCAGCGTTCGTATGGCACGGAATGCAAGAATAAACTAGCACTACCCTAGTTTTCGTTGAAATTACAGTGTTAGGTAGAACAGTTCAGGATAAGATCCAAGACATCGCACCCTCAGAACGAAAGAGGCCTAAGTCAAAAAATAGTGAAATTGAGTTACAATCATAGAGTCTTAAAAAGGTATGCCGTGGACGGAAGATTCGCTATGCTTTTTTTTACAATAAGTGCCTTTGTTTTACTATTCATCGGATAGAGCATACCTTTTTATGTCTCTCTATTTTGAGTATTTAAACTATTTTTTGACTTAGGCCTCTTTCGTTCTGAGGGTGCGACATGTACATACACTCCTGGACACATCTATTTTCTCCATTATTCTATCTATTACACAGAGTTTAGGTTTCGATATTATATCTATTACACAGAGTCTAGGTTTCGATGGCCCCTAGCTAAATATGATTGCTAGATTGAACAAAAACTATTGATGCAGTTTTAAACCTGATACATTTTACATAAACCTGGTTCAAAGCTGCATAAAAACTTTTTGCTCGACCTAATTTTTATAAATTTTTTGAATACATTTTTAGCTAGGACTAAACGAAACTGAAAATGCAAGGTGGGCCAATAGATGTGTCCAGAAGTGTATCTACAAATTATGGAAAAAGTGCGGGTTTGAACTCCAATATCTCCTATGCCGATTATTTACTGGGCATGATGGTACGTTTTGAAAGTATGTCATTTATGATACAGAAAATATGCTACTTGCATATTTTTTTTATACTTTTTACATACTTTTGCATACTTTTTACCACACCATGAATTTTGGGGGGTTTGAAATCTATACAGATAAGGCATTAAAAACAAAACAACAAAATGAAATTACAGTTGAAAAACCTATATGCAAATTAAAATAACTTTTTTCACCAACAGTGCCATACGTAGGTATGACGTTAGCAAATGAAGACTCGGTAGTAGTTTAATTTATATTGTTCGTAGTTTATTACGACAAATTCGAGGTACTTCGCCTAGCAGCGTATATTTCGAATTGTCATAGTAAGAATAACTTATTGCAAATGTACAGTTTTTTGTTTATTCCAACGGCGCTGAAAAAGTCGATTCGTGAGGTTGAAGTCCTTCGGTCTAATTTATAAAAAAACGATTCAGCTCAGCTCAGAGCAGATTCATTTTGACAGCCGTGTACCGGGTCCTTGGCATTGGCAATCAAAGTTATTGATGGCAATCATGAAATGTTATCATACGCATTGGTGGCATCTGATGTATTAGATTTAATATGACTTGAGAATAGATGTTCAGAGTGGAGTTTTTTTTCCCGCTGCCTTTTTCCCGCAACCGGCCCGAAGGCAGCGGCTTAAATTTTACATAAAGGCTTTATGATAAAGCCAACAGAATGTAAATTCTTGAACGTTGAAATAAATTTATTATATTTCATTCATTTTCATGTCTGTCAAGGGAAATATACTCGTTAATCCGGTCCATACGTATAACGAGCCTAACGGATTAGAGAGTAGAGACAAACTGGGTTTACATAACACAAACAATAAAATCGTCACTAGCCCCGGCATCAGCTAAACTAACAATCTGTTTATCCAGCTGGCTGTGCAGGCTGTGCATGCATTTTGACCATTTGTCAGCAGCTGATTACCGGCTCGTTGGCGTACGAGGAACCGGGGGTAGAAACCTTACCGTTATTATGTACAATCGACGACAGCTCAGCCTTTACATATCTGTACAAAATGAACCATATCCTAACTGTATATAGTGCACTTACGTAGATAAAGATGTGTGTTGCCGTTTATATGTACGAGTATGTACTTGGGAGCCAATCTCACTTCATCAGCAAATAATTCGTATACGACTCTAAGGCGTATGACTTGAATTCTACATAAAAAGTCAAACGACAGCCAATTATGATTATGAGTTTATGACACCTCAAAGCGAGCGTTTATTAGCAAATTCGCGCATACGACTTTGTAAGAATTTATGCGACAAATGTCTAATCCTTTGAATATTTTGCAACTATGCTTTCAATTTGCATGGGTGAGAATCGGCTACCTGAATAGGTATCATACGGAGCTGAACACCAAATACATACTTGGTGCTTTTATACTTAGAGTAAAAGGAATATTGCATATAAAAAACAATAACTTAACAAATTCTTTGGTTAGAGAGCGTATCTACACAGCTTACAATAGTTGCGAAGTAGAAAATACATATTATATTAACCACAGTACCGGTTTACTAAATTTCGGTACAACTCGGTCCACAAAAAGGGGGTTTTAATAAGAGGATTTTGCAGACGTCAGTCCTCCACTGTATATGGTTGTCTGATTTAGTCTACTCCGAACTGTCAAAGACATACATATTTTGACACTTCAGAGTCGTCGAAATGCTCAACCCGATAGAGTGGAAAGTTTCGTGATCGGGTAGTATTTTGATAGCCAGCAAAAAATTACAGTTTTGGTTATTTTGATTAGCTCTTGAATGTATTAGCAAATTACTACTTCGGCTGTCCACACGGCCATTAATGCCTAACACTGTCCCCATGCAGGTGTACAGTGTTGGGCATAATTTGTCTAGTTCTCAAGTCACGCACGTTTCGGAACAGAAAGTTGAATTATCCTTAAGTTGAATTATCCTAAAGTTGAATTCCGAAAAACTGAAATTTTTAAATTTTGCAGTTAACTGAAAATCGAAGTATACAATTTTCCAGAGGTTGGTTTTTTTAGTTCTGCAATACCTATGTTGAATTTTCGTAATGTCAAAATCCCGAAATGTATAATTTATCTTTCTCTGTATTTTGAGAAAATATAATATAATAACATATTTTAAATAAAGAAACATATTTTCAGATAAATGACAAGCGGTCCCATCGTTTAAAGAATTTTAAAGTTCTCCAAAGTTAATTTTACAAACTCAACACAATATTAAAAATCAACTTGCTTACAAATTCAACTTTTGGCAAACTCTACATTATAGGAATTCAACTTTCTAACCAAGAAATAACTTTGCAGCTCGCTTATTTATTTAGCTAGACAAATTAATAATTAGCTGACCAAAATTTGTGTATGTGCTCTAAATAACAAGTCTCTTTGTACCTTGTTGACTTACTGACAAAAACTGCTTGAATATATTTTTGTTGCTGATTTTCTTTGCAAACAATAATTAAATTAATTATTTTGCTCAGAGTAATATAACTATACATCTGATACTAGGACCATCGTAATAATTTGGCTAGCCATTTTGTGCAATGACGCCATTTCAAGAGCAAAACTACCAAAATCGCTAAGACGCATTTAGACAAATATCTTTACTTTTCTCTAATTAGAGTCTCGCCATAGCGTTCCGTTGGTTAGTCCCAAGGTATATGTATTTCAAACCTATACACGTCATCTAACGTCATCTGCCGAGTGACCTATCAGCCTACCTTCGAACCTTCCTCGGGAACCGTACACTGGCCGCCAGATCTTTGCTGAGCCGTCATTTCTTCCCGCCGATGCCCCCTATGAGCCCCTGAGCGCTGGACAGACTCGCCAAGGCAATCCGCTCGCTGTTCGTCGACAAGGACCTTTCTTGATTGTTCAGCATTCTCTCGGCCGTGTTCAGCGAACTCAGAGACAGTCTGTTCTCGTTTGTGGTTAGTCGTTCAGGTATAGGAGTTACGGGGTGTCTCTCTTGAGTGTTGGGCTGGTGGCGCTCGCCCGAAGTTGCTTGAGGAGTTTGGCTGGCGTTCGAAATGGGGGTGGTGGAGCGGGCGAGGACTTTGGGTATGGCGGTGGTGGCCGGTGGTGATATGGTGAGCAGCGTAGTCGGCTTCTGGTCGCGGCCACTGCACACCTGTTGGGGGAAAATACGTTTTTTACTCTGTAATATACAACGTAATTATATTGTATGGAGTCAGACGTTACTTTGCGGAAATCCATAATAGCATTAAAATGAGAAAATTACTTTGCTAAATTCCGTCAAAAATCCCACAAGCACCATGCGGTTAGGTCCGCCCTCCCTTCCACTTTTTCAAGCAGAAGCAAACTGACTCCAGTACGAGAAAATACGCAAAATTTAAAAATTACTGCGTATTTTCTCACACTAGTGGGAGGGAGGGCGGTGCATTGACTAATCACATGGTGCTTGTGAGATTTTAGACGGAATTTAGCAAAAGTAATTTTCACATTTTAATGATAATGTAATATAATAGATTATGGTTACTTGGAAGAAATCGCTTTCAGTAACAAGGCCGCCAATTGTACTATATTTTTATACAATTTCTGTCACTGAATTTATGTGTACAATAAAGAAACTTACTTTAGCCTTTTTGTCGGAACAGTCCGGCCGGTTTCTAATAAGTTTATCCGCTAACAGTCCAGTAATGTGTAGTACTAACGAAAGTTTTAATTCAAAAAGATTTTATCTATTTATCTATAAAGTGTTCCTGCTTAGAGTAGCCTCACAGTTATACCACGTACTAAGGGCAAGGATATTTTAGCCAAAACGTTTTTGACAACGGAGCTTATGTGAAAATAATGTGTAAAATCTAACATAACATAACCTCACGCCTGTATCCCAGAGGGGCAGGCTGAGACCAGGGGCTGCCACTTGCCACGATCCTGCCAGGTCGCCTTCGCTTCATCAACGTGCATAAGATAGATAGATAGAGAACACTTTATTGCACAACCAGAAAAATATTACAACCATGATTCTTAAACCTAAGAAATGTTATACAATTGGCGGTCTTATCGCTAAGAGCGATCTCTTCCAGACAACCTTTGGATGGAGTGGATTGCATGAAGAATATAGTCGGTACATAAGTCGGTATAGTCGTCCATAAGGCTAAAATATGTCTTATCAACAAAAGACGACATCAGCGAAAGAGTCTCGATACTGAAATGGAAATGAGCCTTGCGAGGAGGGAGGACGGCAAGTGGACCAGGGCAAAAAAGTCAGGACCAGACGGTCAGTGGGCAGACCAGCGGCCCGATAGTCGCACGATGACATTGAGTCGCCCGAGGGTCCGTGGATGCGTCTGGCAAGAGATTGTGTGAAGGTATTTGTGGAAAAGGGCTTGCAGTGGGCAGCGGTGGGCTGATGATGATGATGGTGATGAAGATTAACAAGCCACTAAGTTTGTACCTACAATGTGTAAAGGTTAGTACAATCCCACACATATTATTTTTACGTCTGAACTGCTAGAGGTAGTTAGATGCACAACCAGAAAAATCAAAAATTGCAATTGTAAAATTTCTCGAATCTAATTAATGTTATTGGCGATCTTATCGTTTAGAGCGGTTTCTTCCAGACAATCTTTGTTGAAGACAAGATAGTAAACGATTCGATATCAACCCTTGTATGTCCCCACTGCTGGGGCACGGGTCTCTTTCTGCATCGCAGAAAGGTTAGTCCACCAAGGGGGCCGAGTCCGGTTTGGTGGAGGATTGTAAGACAGTGTCGGGCCATACGGTCAGAAGTTATCGGGCAGCTCATAAGGCCTCTGACGTGGCTTAATGAATGCCATTACATGAATTCATGTAATATGTTTAAGCCGTTGTTGCTGGCTGTCATTAATGACAGCCAGCAACAACGGCTTAAAGTGCCTTGCGAAGCACGGAAGCGCTCGGAAAAATGCCACTAGCAGTAGTCAGGGGACGTTCACCCTTCCTGCACCTGACCGCTCCAGTTCGTACTTAATTCCGATTGGGCCACGATAATATAATTAATTGATTAATGAATTAATTAATTAATTAATTAATTAATTACATTTTTATTTTTCTTATTAAGTTTTTCAAACACTTATCCTGGCCCCAAACTAAGATAAAACCCGCCACTGTCTTATAACCCTCCACCTACCCGGACTTGGCCCCGTGGTGGAGTATGGCCTAACCATCCTGCGTTGAAGGAAGAGACCCGTGCCCCAGCAGTGGGGACATACAAGGGTTGACATCGAAACTAAGATAGCCTGTGCTCTGGTAATAGTACCGTCTACGATGGCCCGGCCGATGGCCCTTAGATAGATGTACAAATCTGCTAAAACTTATAACTGAGTAGCAGTACGGACCTGATGATGGCTCTCCCAGTCCTTGTGCTGGCAGAAGGCGCCGCAGTAGCGCGCCGCGTTGCAGCCCGAGCAGGTCTCGTGCGCTTTGCGGCCGCAGTTCCAGCAGCACTGAACAGTCGATCATCACCATCATCAACCCATTATGTCCCCACCGAGGGGCACGGATCTCTTCCCTAAGGAAGGTATAGGCCATCCACCACGGGGGCCTAGTCCGGATTGGTGGAGGCTTGCAAGACTAGTGGCTGGTCTTACTGACAGAAGTTTCCAAGCCGTCCTAAAGCCTCCGAATTGGCTTACCAACTGCTTAACGAGTCTTACGACGCACGGTACCGCTCGGGAAAATGCCACCAGCGTTAGTCATAGACGGTCACTCATTCATGCACTGAAGGCATCACCTTCGTGATCGTTTAAGATCACTCAAAAGATCGTTTAAGATCGATCAAATATAATCATGTGGGTACAGCGATATCATTCCGATGTAAAACCTAACTGAAAAGTAGGTACTGGGGCTGCAAGTGATGCAAATTACTTCAGCCAGATGTCGCTGCCTGGACGTAATACAGAGAGTATTGTAAAGAGGTTCGAAATTTCACTGATGCCGGTTAGTCGCCCATTAGCTCAGTTGCAAGAGCGCTGGCACGGATAGCCAGAGGTCGCGGGTTCGAGTCCCGGCATGGGTGGAATTTTTAGCCTCTAAATAGGCTTGCTGTATGGTGTCGGCCTAGAGAATAGCACCAACCCAAATTCTTTCCGGGGGTGTCGTAAAAGGCGACTAAGGGACACAAACCGGGGGGGTCCAGCGTCCCCTACAGTACAATTCCATCGAACTGCGATCCATAACCCGGCGTGGGGATTATGGGCATTACCCCCCTATGACGGCACAACCTTGCGCTATGGCGCTCATGAGGGGAGGGCTATGTCCAGCAGTGGACTAATAGAGCCTGAAGAAGAAGAAGGTTTTTAAATAAAGACTTGAAACTTGAAAAACATGAGAATTGACTGGCTGATATCAGTATTATACGAGTGGTGAGTAGAGGGGTGTATAGTATTTTCTAAGGTTAACACGAGTACTAGACATAATTAAATAATCAATTTCAATTAGTAATAATCAATATTGTTGACTTTATATAAAATAATTGATTTATACTATTTTTATTTTTAATGCATTAACCCGTGCTAAGGATAAATTTAAAAACCTATTCAGAGGCTAAAAATTTCACCCATGCCGGGATTCGAACCCGCAACCTCTGGCTATCCGTGCCAGCGCTCTTCCAATTGAGCGAAGAGAATTAATTGATTTACCTTTTTCGGAACGTAACTTCATAATTAACTTTTGTTATGTTTTGGCGAGGGTAGTAAACTAACAGTTAATGCTTTCAAAAAGGCGCCTATCACCTCAGTCATCCGGGACCACGGCACTTGTAAAAGTGCCGAAACGTCGGAAAATTGAAAAAATATAATAAACAAGTGAAATCCGTAATAAAACAGTTTTAATTAGAGGGGGTATACTGACGTTGCTGTGTGGTGTCGGCCTAGAGAATAGCACCAACCCATATTCTTCCCGCGGGTGTCGTAAAAGGCGACTAAGGGACTCAAACAGGAGGGTGGGGAGCAGCGCTCCCTGCAGTACAATTCTACCAAACTGCGATCCCCAACCCGCATGCCCAGCGTGGGGATTATGGGCATTACCCCCTAATGATGGCACAACCTTGCGCTCATTTGGGGAGGGCTATGTCCGGCAGTGGACTAATATAGCCCGAAGAAGAAGATACTGACGTTCTGCTGCGTGGAGTTAGGGCTGAGGTCGGGCGGCGGCGGGGGGCTGCGCCGGCGCTCGGCCAGCCGCTCTGCCAGCAGGCGCTCCATCTTGCCGCGCTCCGCCGCCACCAGCTCCAGCGCCTTGGCCTCGGCGGTGCCCACTGCGCGCTGGAGCTCCAGCAGCGCCTGCCGCTTCACCTGCGGACGGTCCAGCTCGAAACTACTACCTTAACAGAATTTACACGCTGTTCAAAAAATGTGGTAAGTACACTTTGTGCCTTGGAAGCGCTCGTGGCCTAGGCGAACCGAGTGATTGGAATCAGTCACTTGGTTAAGCAACAACAGGCGCGGTCAGGTACAGGATGGGTGAGCGTCCCGTGACTACCGCCAGTGGCATTTTTCCGAGCGCTTCCGTGCTTCGCAAGGCCGTTGGTGCCGGCTGTTATGTAATGGCAGTCGTTGAGCCATGTCTGAGGCCTTATGGGCGGCTTGATAACTTCTGACAGTAAGGCCCGCCACTGTCTTACAATCCTCCACCAACCCGGACTTGGCCTCCGCGGTGGAGTATAGCCTAGCCTTCCTGCGATGCAGGAAGACACCAGTGCCCCGGCAGTGGGAGCAAAGGTACAAGGGTTGATAACACTTTGTGCCAAAGGGGCTACTATAAACATAAACACAAAGGATTATTTAGACGACAATGAGGCCAGTAGAATGCATTAGTTCTACGTTTTATAATAATTACGTTAACTCTGTTAATCAATGACTTTGAAAAGATTAAGTTTGGAGTTTATTAGTCCATTTTTCCTCGAAAATGTTCTAGATTTTGAAATGGACACCTAGTTTGAACTGTAACGTTCATTTAGCCGCAGTGTCGGCGCTACTTTGAATATAACGTTTTCATTTAATTTCATTAAAAATAAGCTCTATATAAAAAGGCCTACACCGCTGCCGATGGGGAGGTAGTTACCAGCTCTTGGGTCGCCTGATGAGTAGATGAGGCGCGTCGCTATTTCTTTTTGAAGTTTACGCGCCTCGGGCCCCGTTGTTCACTTTACATGTTTTTTATGTAGCCTCGCTTGTGTCCCACTGCTAGGCAAAGGCCTCCCCTCTCGCTTTCCACTCTTCCCTGTTCATAGCGACCTCCTGCCAGCCTGGTGCGACCGCTTGTCAATCGAGGGGTTGTGGGTTCTAATCCTAGCATGTACCAATATCAAAGTAGCAATAGCACTCGCTAATCGCTAGTCTGAAAGGTACAATTAAAAGAACATTATATCTAGGGAAAACTTAAGGTTAGACTAACTTGGTTGACGACGAGGTCTACCTGGTAATTACGCAGAGCTGACTGCCAACTTTCGCTAGTCGGAGGGGCACCATAAAAAGAAGATTATATCTAGGGAAAATTTGAGGTTCGACTAACTTGGTTGTCGACGAGGTCTACCTGGTAGATATGCAGAGCTGACTGCCAACCTTCGCTAGTCGGAGAGGCACAATTAAAAGAACATTATATCTAGGGAAATCTTGAGGTTAGACTAACTTGGTTGACGACGAGGTCTACCTTGTAATTACGCAGAGCTGACTGCCAACTTTCGCTAGTCGGAGGGGCACCATAAAAAGAAGATTATATGGGAAAATTTGAGATTAGACTAACTTGGTTGCCGACGAGGTCTACCTGGTAAATAGGCAGAGCTGACTGCCAACCTTCGCCAGTCTTAGAGGCAAAAAAAAAGATTATATCTAGGCAAAATTTGAGGCTAGACTAACTTGGTTGACGACGAGATCTACCTGGTAAAAACGCAGAGCTGACTGCTAAGCTTCGCTAGTCGGAGAGGCACCGTAAAAAGAAGATTATGTCTAGGGAAAACTTGAGGTTAGACTAACTTGGTTGACGACGAGGTCTACCTGGTTGACGGCGTCCTCGGCCCGACGCCGCACTTCAGCCACCCGCTCTTCGGTCTGTCGGACAGCTGACGCCATGATCTCGCTCGCGGCGCGCTTAATATCACTGCTGTCCGTCGGCTCCATACCTGGAGAAGGAGAGGATCCGTGCAGGTCAACTGCTAAGAGAATAGTCGGGAGGTTTAGGCTTAGCACGCGTTGCGAACAATTTCGCCGCGAAGTTTTTCTCATGGATTTTAAATCGCGTACTGATTTGGTTGGGAACTATTTTCGCGCAAGTTGATTGATTGCTATCAACCACTAATTGCTACAAACGCCACTGCTGGGGCACAGGTTTTCCTGCATCGTAGGAAGGTTAGGACATTCTCCACCACGGGGGCCAAGTCCGGGTTGGGGGAGGATTGTAAGACAGTGGCAGGCCTTACTGTCAGAAGTTATCAAGCCGCCCACAAAGGCCTTTGACATGGCTTAACGACTGGCATTACATGACGGCCGGCAGCAACGGCGTTAAGTGCTTTGCAAAGCATGGAGTTTTCGCAAGTGCGTGAACCTTAATACATTTTCCGTATCTCAGAGATTTTGACGGAAGACATCGCGCGGTAAAAATCCCAATGCTTGATAAGCCTAGGAGCGTCGGATGCCACTTCGAGAGACCTTATAAATTGAAAAATTATCATAGTTATCATAAAGAAATTGCTACCAGCAATAAGGCCGCCAATTGTACCTTTTCTTTTGTGATTGTTGTCTCTGTAATTATTTTCTGGTGTGTACATCATCAATATCATCATGATGATCATGCTATACTAGTCCACTGTTGGACATAGCCCTCCCCTAATGAGCGCCATAGCGCCCTGTCTTCAGCTTGCTGCATCCAGCATCTGCCTGCAGTTTTTCGCAGATCGTCATCGTCATCCCACTTTGTCGGAGGGCGTCCTACACTACGTTTGCCGAGTCGCGGTCTCCATTCAAGAACAAGTTTACTTCAACTGTTGCCGGTCCTTCGCGAGACATGGCCAGCCCACTGCTAATTCTCTGAGCTATGTCGATAACTTTGGTTCTCTGTCGCATGCATTCGTTACGAATCCTATCCTTCAGAGAAACTCCGAGCATAGGTTCTCTCCATAGATGGTGTGTACAATGAAGAATATTCTTATTTTACCTCATAATAGTATCTTATCTTATTATAGAAACTTCCAGACAAAACCATCACTTGTCATATGGTCTAAGTGCGCATCAAATTATTAATAACTAGCTGACCTAGCGAACTTCGTACCGCCTAACAGTCGATTCTTTTTTTTCTCTCTCCGTAAGAACCATCCTCATACTTCAAGGAATATTCTACAAAAAGATATAGCGAAATCGGTTCAGCTGCTCTCGAGATTTGCGCTTATCAACACATTCGGGGATTCGTTTTTATATTATAGATTTGGTTATACGGATACGGAGTAAGGAAGGCTGCACTAACGGCTGCTGACGTCACCTCGCTGCTGCAGGATCGCCAGCGCTCGCTTGGTCTTCTCCACCATGCTGAGGATGCAGTTGAGCATCGTGTTGATGCTCTTCCACTCGTCGTCGCTCTTCAGCAGGCCGGGGAAGCCCCGGGGCTCCGAGAAGGGCGCGTTCATAGCGGACACATCGCGGACCGAGATGCCTCCTGGGTCACAAAGTGCAAATTAAATACATATAAATAATAATAATATTGGCCTTTTTGCATCTACTTAATGAGATGATTTATACAGCGTCCAGTGGTATCTTTACTCACATTAGATGGGTGAAGGGACCACTCCGACCACTGCCTGTAGTGTAGTGTAAATACATATAATTTCAAAACCTATTTAGAGGCTAAAAATTTCACCCATGCCGGGATTCGAACCCGCAACTTCTGGCTATGTGCCAGAATTTAATTTAATCAATCAATCAATTAATCAATTTATTTCGACGTAAAGAATTTACACTATTTTGTATGGAATCAGAATGCTTAGTGCGAGTTTGACAGATCCAATCGAATAACTTTACTACCGCGTTAATCGAGCATTGAGTAGTGAGTATGAGTAAGTTAACCGTTCGAACTGGCAAAACGCTGTCACAGTACAACTCGCACTCGCGTTTATTCGTGTTTTGGCTGGTAAACGTGTTCACTTATCAACGTAAACCATTACAACTCGCACTCAGCAATTTTAATTTCCATACTTGTCGCTAGGTGGCGCTTCCTCGATGCCATTAATATATGAGTTTACGTTAACGCGATCGAGTAGTTAAAAAACTCGCACTAAGCACTCAGGCGTTACTTTGCGGAAATCCATAATCGCATTAAAATGTCAAAATTACTTTGCTAAATTCCGCCAAAAATTCGCGGAAGCACCGTGCGGTTCGTTACTGCATCGCATTAACTGCCGCATGGTGCTCCCACAAGCACAAAACAACATTCTGGCCCCACACTAGGAAACCCTGTGCCGTGGGAACCAGAACCAACCATATCATAAACATGTGAACATCCACGAGGTGGGGTTTTCTTTTAGTGTCCCCAGCCGGGGTTCGAACCCGGGACCTCTTGCGTGGTAGGCAGATGCGCTACCGCTGCGCCACAGAGGTCGTCATCAAATGCAACAGACTTACCATCCTTTCTTTCAAAGCCGGAGTCCCCCGGTGCTCCGTGGTACCCGTGGTAGGGCTGGTAGTCGAAGAGGCTCGCGTTGCTAGGCAACGGGTATAGGAGGGGCGGGTTCACGAACAGGCTCGAGGTGGGCGGGCGCTTGGCCGCTGGTGGATACTCTTCGTGGTGGGACCCGTTGGTCTGCGGGGACTCGTAGAACCTGGAAAAGATAAGAAGTTGAAGGAACACAGTTGGACCTTTCATTTGTATGTTGGGTCTCGGTTGTTATCTATGTATTTATTGTATTAAATCTGTCGTCGAGTTAGCACCTATAACACAAGTCATTTAGTTGTACTTAGTATAGGGCTAACGAGATCTGTGTAATATGTCCATGAATATTTATTTATTTGTTTGTTTGTTTGTTTGTTTGTTTGTTTGTTTGTTTGTTTGTTTGTTTGTTTGTTTGTTTGTTTGTTTGTTTGTTTCTTTGTTTGTTTGTTTGTTTGTTTGTTTGTTTGTTTGTTTGTTTGTTTGTTTGTTTGTTTGTTTGTTTGTTTGTTTGTTTGTTTGTTTGTTTGTTTGTTTGTTTGTTTGTTTGTTTGTTTGTTTGTTTACAAATTTAGAGTAGTATTGAAGTCTGTTGACCTTAATAATGTTAAATGTGTTTCGGAGGAGCACTGCTTATCCTAAATCCACAGGTTTTAGCCTTTTACAGGGAGCAGGGTACCACTGCCTTAGAGATAAGGTCACTGTAAAATGTTTCTTAAATAAATTATCTTTTATCTTTATTATCTTATCTTTATTTTTGCACTTAGCTATACCTAGATTAATAGGTTAATACATCCTTCATGGGGCATTGTATACGCTTCTATAATAAAATCCCTGAAGATATAGGTATTAGGCTTGCCTGAAACGCGGTGAAATAAATGTGTTAAGTATAAACTTTATGCCAAAAGTTCTACAATAACATAAATGATTGTTTAGATGACAATGATTTCTGGAATAAAAGCCAGTACAATGCATGAGTTCTATGTTTTAAAATAATTATGTAAACTCTGTTAATCAAGGACTTTGAAAAGACTAAGTTAGGAGTTTTTTTTGTCCAATTTTTCTCCAAACTGATCTAGATTTTCAAATGTACACCTGGTTTGAATTGTAACGTTCATAAAGCCGCAGTTTCTGCGCTACTTTGAATAACTTTTCATTTCTTTTCATTTCATTCCTACTGCCTCGTTGGTCTAGTCGTTAAGGTGCTAGCTACCAAGACGAGGTCGTCGGTTCGATTCCCACTACGGCCGCCGTACATTTGTACAAGTGGCCTCAGTCTGGGTGTGTTTTCTTGTTTGTGACGTCCTTGCCTAGTTGTCGTAGTGCAGGGTATCCTAGTTTGGCACCAGGTCAAATTGTTATTATTATTATTATTTTTTGGGACATTGTACGTAGCTGGACTGTGAGATCACTCCAGCCAGCCTGTCTCCTTCTGGAAAGCCAACAGTGCTCCAAAGTTACTGCTGATGACCTCCTGAAGGGATCCCAGCTTCGTCGTTGACCAAATAAGCGTCGAAAGTTTTTTCGTATTATAAATTTTTAGTCACTGACGATTTGCTAACGCTTCAATTTAACGTTGTGCTAACGCTACTAAATATTATACTAGACTGAATGAATACCAACTCAGATGTGTTAGTGTTATAGACTGTTAGTGTAATACGAGTACGTTGCCATTTGACTTTATTTATAGCTGGCGTTATGGTTTATAGATAAAACATTTCTTATTACCCTTAATTTGCTGCGTTTACAATTTATTCTAGTCAAGAAATTAGTGTTAGCATAATAAATAATGAATGATATCGACCCTTTGTAGGTATGTCCCCACTGCTGGGGCACGAGTCTCTTCCTGCGTTGCAGGAGGGTAAGGCCATACTCCACTACGGGGGGCCAAGACTGAGTTGGCGGAGTATCAAGCCGCCCATAATGCCTCTGACAGGGCTTAACGACTGCCATTATGTGACAGCCGGCACCAAAGGCTTAACGTGCCTTGCGAAGCACGGAAGCGCTTGAAATTAATGCTACTAGCGGTAGTCACGGGACGGTTACCCATCCTGCACGTGACCGCGTCTGTGTTTGCTGAACTCAAGTGATTGATTCGAATCACTCGACTGGGTCACGAGCTCTTCTTCGCATAATAAATACTGAGATATAATAAAAAAATATCGATACCACTTCGTTATATTTTATGATTGAGATTCTTATGTCCTGACCCACATTGTTAGACTTTATAAATGATTTAAAAACTTTAGCCTTATTATATTATTTTTAATGCACTAACTCGTGCTAAGGACAATTTTAAGAGAATTTTAAGGACAAGTAGGTACTCAGGGCTGCAAGTGATGCAAATTACTTCAGCCAGATGTCGCTGCCTGTACGTAATACAGAGAATATTGTAAAGAGGTTCGAAATTTCACTGATGCCGGTGAGTCGCCCATTAGCTCAGTTGGTAAGAGCGCTGGCACGGATAGCCAGAGGTCGCGGGTTTGAATCGGGTGGAATTTTAGCCTCAAAATAGGTTTTTAAAACTTTAGCCTTAATTTTTCGAAATAGTAGGGCGGTAACAGCCGGATTGAACAATAGGTACAATACTCGCGGCAAAGACTGCCCTCAACGACAACAATAGGTTTCCAAAAGGCACTCGAAAACAGAAGTTGGCGAAGAAGACCAATAGATCTGTAAATTATAATGGACCGAACTAGTGCATAGGCGGCATAAATAATTATCGAGACAACAGACGCCGTCGAGCTCCACGCCCAGCCTGTGAAATACGGCGGCAGACGCACCAGCCTACTTAGCTGGCCCGTTCACACCACACGCGATTGCGCGGTGCGCCGAGGGTCCGCTCCGTCAAACTAGCTATAGACCGATTTCTGAATTACTTTACTGAATTATCGTTACTGCATGCTTAACGATAATTCAGTAAAGCGAAATGCTGGCACAAAATCCCTCCTGGTATAAGACAGTCCCCTTCAGTAGGCTGTCTTAAATTAAAATATAAGAAATATTTACTTAATAAAGCAAAAAGACCTACAGTAAAATAGTTCCATACAGTACTACACATAATAAAAGTCCCTTCGGGAATCTACGTTCGCGCAGACTAGGAAGAAGTGTAACGAAAGTACTCAAAGCTATAAGTAAACATGATCTTTAACCGATACGGTTGAGGTGCAGAATTGATTGCCGTAGCGCTACCTATTTCGCTCACGCTAATATTGCCAAACTAATAGTCACCTGCATCGATGACGTTGAATCAAACAATAGCAACAAAGGCGCGCGGCCTGCCATAAAATGAAACTATCTGATTGGTCGATCAACTTGCCGCACATCCAAAATTTGGTCATCTGCGCAGGTACATCCGCGAGACTTATTTCTTGTGTAGCACTGTAACATGTTTTATATTTACGTTTTTTTCTAAAAGTGAACATCATAAGAAGTGCTCATGGCCTAGGCGAACCGAGTGATTGGAATCAATTACTTGAGTTAAGCAACAACAGCCACGGTCAGGTGCAGGATGGGTGACCGTCCCGTGACTACCGCTAGAGGCATTTTTCCGAGCGCTTCAACTTCATACAACGTAACGACTGCCATTACATGACAGCCGGCACGAACGGCTTAACGTGCCTTGCGAAGCACGGAAGCGCTCGGTTAAATGCCACTAGCGATAGTCACGGGACGGTCACCCATCCCGCAGTTGTTCATTTTGACGGGTTAAAACCCTGGGTGTTGTTACACCTTTGAATAAAATTTCATCATCAGCTTTTTAGTTTACCTAAAAAAACTACTTAACAAATTGACATATAGAAAAATAAAAATCCGTTCTCAATTCATTCATTCGTTTAATACTTCGTTAAACCACTGTCAACTATAATTTAACCGACTCTCCGCCGTAGCTAATCACGCACGCGAGGGGTGCGCCTCAATTTAAGCGAACTGTAACGTAATAATGCTAAGTTACAAATAAAATTTACGTAACCGAGTGAAACCAATCAAAACTCCATGCAAAGTTGGCGGCACGGGCGGCGTAGATCGCGCAGCGGCTGCGTCGGAAGGCCGCTATTAAACAACGCTAGCGCCTGCTGGTAACGCGATGGCAAAGTTTCTGATCGCACACTAATTGCTAACACTAATGTTGCAGGCGTTCCGCTGTAAATCGTCGCGTTAAGCTCTTGACTCATTACGCGCTCGGACAAAGGTGGATATTTCTTTTCTGATTCTTTTTACATATCTGACAATAGGAAAAAAATATTTCATGATGCGTTAGGTAAAATCCATCTCATCATAGCCATAAACATAACACAAAACATTTCAACTTACGTAATTGGGAGTTCAATAAGTTATGATCCTAGTCACCGCTGAGTCAAAATTTAAGTTTTATTGGTGAAATTTGTCATAAAAATTATACTATCAACAGCCTTCACGCACGCATTCTACTCAGTTACGGTATCGCCATGAAATTGTAAAGGTCAATTAGCAATCGGTTGAACAGAGATCCTGTCAAAAATCCCGGTCCATCTATGGCGCGCAGCCCTTAAAAACCTGTTCAAAACCCAACATCGCAAAGGCAAAAACTCTTTCTACACGCCTGCTTCTGACAGGTGACAGGGGGCTGCTAGGAGTACCAAATAAACTACGAAACTGCAGAAGCTTTGGTCCGTAGAATCACCCGCAATAGTGCTTAGCTATCATTCCACATGCAAGGAATTGGCCATGCAAATTGAAAGCGAAGACGCAAAATATTCGAATAAGGCGACAAATAGACATTTGTCGCTATAAAATGTGATAACTCGATAATCTTTCCTGGTACAGGTATTTCCATACTTAAAAGGAAGTTCTTGCCCGGTCATGTTGATGTAAACTTTTTGAAAAGTAAATAAATAAAATTATAAAAAAAAATAGACATTTATTTTCCATTTGAATTTGACGCCGCAAGGCTTTCAGAATACAGATTTTGGTAGTCGCTTGACTTTTTTTATATAGAATTCAAGTCATCATAAGCCTTACAGTCGTATACGTATTATTTGCTAATGAAGTGAGAATTCGCTCCCTGGTCCTAGATCCTGGTAATCCAAAAGTGCCAGGAACTAGTCGGCTGACCCAGAGCAAAATAAAGAAAGCCAGGGTTACTAAAATTTAAGTAGAGCGAAAAATATATGTTTTTAATAGCACAACGAAACTACTTTATATAACGCAACTATGAATTTTATACTTTATTGTAGACTTTTAGTCCGGATTTACTTACGGGTGTTGTTATATCGAAAAGTCTACAATGTGTTGTGCTTACGAAAGTTTTAGTTCAAAAATTTATACTGTTTTGCACACATAAGAATCATGAAACAAAAATGGTTTCCCCTACATAGTAAAGATTCAATGTGTAATGGCGTATTGTAAATTTTATCAATAGGATAAGTATTCTGTTTCAAATTTGAATAGTTTGAAAAATATTTGAATAGAAACCTAGAAATTTTTGTCTGACGGCGAATGACAGGTAATCATGAGAACCTGTGAGAGTTTATTCAAGAATTGCCAAGAATTCGCCTGACAATTTGAAATAGCAGCTTACTTTCATCGTGGCGTCTAGTTTTAATTGTTCAGGCGTTATTATATCACGCCATCGCTTGATCGCTCTTAGCGATAAGACTGCCAATTGTATAACATCACTTAGATTTAAGAAATCATGGTTGTAATATTTTTCTGGTGGTACAATAAAGTGTTCCCTGTCTATCTATCTTTCTATTTTGTGCGATAAAGAACTTAATAATAATAATAAACTCTCAGCCAGGCGGTAGGCTTACAATGAGAGGCTATGAGAGGAGACTTGTCGGAGGAGTAGTTCTGTCCCTCGCCAGCTCGAGGGGGCGGGACAAATTACCTGTCAGCGACAGGCACCACGCGAGCCATTGTGTATTGATAGCAATAATCGGCGGTGGTCACCGCGTCGCCATCGCGTCCGTCGGCCGGATTGGAAACTAATTAGAGAATATCAACCTGTCAGACTATGCGCCGGCATTTTTGTGTTTTGTCCCAATTTTGTAACTCAGCTTTTTGTTTTAGGTCCTGCCAAGTGCGAGTTGGATTTGAGCACCGAGGGTTCCGCACCAAGGGCTAAGATAATTATTTCATTAAGCGAAAAGACTTACAGAAAAATATTACGCAAAAAGCCTTAAAGAAAAATTCATTAAGCAAAAAGACTTACAGGAAAATTCATTAAGCAAAAAGACTTACAGGTGTTTTCTCACACAAGTTAATTGGTGTTGGTGGTGGTGTGATCGTGTCTTGCTTCTGCTTGAAAAAGTGGGAGGGAGGGCGGTGCATTAACTAACCGCATGGTGCTTGTGGGATTTTTGGCGGAATTTAGCAAAGTAATTATAACTTTTTAATACTTATAGGAAAATTCATTACGCAAAAAGATTCACAGAAAAATTCTAGTATTTTTTATATGTTTTAGTATATAGGTAAGTGTAAGGCATCCGCTGAAAATCAGCGCCGTGGCCCAGCTATGGCATAAAGCTGAGCGGAGACCTTTTTGGTACATACATGTAATAATGATTAAGTTGTCATATGTGAAGTTTATTTTATTGTAATTTTATGTGCCAAATAAAGATTATTCTATTACATTTTTTTAGCCTATAAACCTCCCACTGCAGGGCACAGGCCTTCATCCAGAGATAAAGTGGGCTGGGCACGGTCTCAATTATCACGCGTGCCCACCGTGAATTGGCTAATTTCAAGCGCTGAGCTATTTGAACACCTTAGACACTCAGGTTTCCTTACGATGTTTTCCTTCACAGTTAGTGGTATTGCTACTATAGCTTCACAAAACTTAGAAAACAAAGTCATTGGCGCTTGATCGCACTGGGTATCAAACCTGGGTCTCGCTTCCGAGTACATTATTCTCCCTACTGGCTTACCGCCGCTCTCAAGAGATAACGACATTAAAAAATATGAGAAAGTGACTTGACCTTGTCATGAATCCCGTAAGGAAGTCACTGACCGTCCCTTGCATTCATTCATTCTTATGGATTCCATGAGAAAGTCACCGACCTCATCGTAGGCGGTTTACCAGTTCAGAACCGTACTTTATAAAATTACATTCATAGTTTAATATGACACTCCGATGTACCTAGATCGCGCAGCCGAATCTTCTTACTTGTTAATCGACTTTACAATTTATATCTCGTAGACGCGTAGCAGACGCTGGATGCGGCAAGCTGAAGACAGGGCGCTAAGGCGCTCATTAGGGCAGGGCTATGTCCAGCAGTGGACTACATAATATAGCCTGAAGAAAAAGTAGAAGACGCGTTGGCCAGAGAAAGAAATTCTGGTTGAGAAACTGACGGGAGTGGACTGAAATGGCAAGTGCTGCCGAGCTCTTACGCCTTGCGAGAGACAGGGATAAATATGGAGAGCATACTGCCAACCTTCGCTAGTAACCTTCGGGGAGACACCATAAGAAGAAGGAAAATGTATACCTAATTAATCAATAATCATTAATTAATTAATGTAATCGCTGCCTGTAAGTAATACAGAGAGTATTGTAAAGAGGTTCGAAATTTCACTGATGCCGGTGAGTTGCCCATTGGCTCAGTTGGGAGAGCACTGGCACGGTTAGCCAAAGGTCGCGGGTTCGAGTCCTGGCAAGGGTGGAAATTTTAGCCACTAAATGGGTTTTTTAAATTGCCCTTAGCACGGGTTAGTGCAACAAAAAGAATATAATTATCTAATTATCATAGTACTAAACCAGTATGATCGAAGTTTTGAATCGACCATCGCATTTTGGCGCGCGCACGCCCCGACAGCTGCTGACAAAAAGCCCCGAGTACACGCGACGGCGACGGTCATCTACAGGGTTACTTTTGAAATGATACAAACTTCGCCCCACACCCCTTACCCTGTTCTCTCAATATGATCCAGTCTAACGTAGAATTTAAGGCAAGCCACCACGGAAATCAGATTTGCACTAAAAATCGCTTACGACTTTTTGCACCACGAACACAATACGGAAAAAGGTCAATTTTGTTTAAAGGAGTACAACTGTTCAACAACCTAAAGTCAATAAAGATTCAGATTCACTAACAAAATTTTGGTTCCTATAAAGAGGCCGCATTAAAGAAAAATATAAATTTAAGCATTAAATTTTATCATAATATAATAAGTGAAATTGATATGAGATGTTGCATGTTTATGTTTATATAATATATACATACTTAGATAAGTAACAAGTAACACATAAACATGTAGCCCTGTTTTTCTCATTTTAAGTGAATGAAACGTAAATTCGTTCTTATAAGAAATAAATACTTAAAACCTAAAAAACCTTAACAACATATTCATACACAAACACATTACAATAAATTGACGAAAATGAATTTTTGATTTCTGAAATCGTAATTTGAAAACGTTAAAAATTACATTATATTTATTAAAAGTAGATAATGTCAATGTAATCTGCCTTCGGGTCGATTTTGTAATGCGGTATAAGGCTGCCGAAAAACTTCACGTTGACCATCATATTTTTCTGTCACTCTCCACAACAACGTTAGCTGGAAGAAAATACTATCTGGTATTACTCTGGTAAAACTCGCCTTCGCAAAAATTTGTTTTAATTAATTCAATTCATTTATTCGTTTTTCTTTTCTAAAAAGCTACAGGCATATAAAAATGGGAGACTTTAAAGTTATTTGGTGGTTTGCATGTTTAGGTAGATCTCCTTAAGGTATATTTGGTTTTAAAGAAATAAAAAGATTCAATTAATGAAATATCAAATCAAATACTATTGTAAAAAACACTTTGGTAAGATTAAAATTTATTTGTTCGTTCATTCATTTATTTATTAATTCATTTGAAAAAGAAAAAAATGAAAGCGTTTATTTAACGCCAGCGTAACAATCTGCGTTGGAACTGAGTTACGTAGGTAGAGTAGACGGTTGTTTAAAAAATAACCCTGTATAGTTCGCCTGGAGCCGGTCATCCCTGGCAGTGTTTAGGGCCGCGAGTTATTATCACTATTTGGCATGGCCGCGCTTTTAGACAAAACGTAAAAGCGGGCAGAGGATTCGTGACATCAGTCAGAATCCAGAGTAACACCGGAAAATTGGAAATTGAATATTACATCTTTTCACGTTTAAGCTGTCTGTTTAAAACAGTATTCTGTTTTTATTTTGTTGTCCCTTATAAAGAAAATAAAATAAAGAAATAACATACATACATACATACATACCTACCTACATACATAACATACTTATCGCCTCGCGTGATTCGATCTTCTTCGCGAAAGATGTCTATTTAATTTGCGTTATACCCCTGGAATGACACTATTGCTTTGTAAAACAACCATTCTCGTGGTTATACAATTCTATTGAAAAACTATGTAAGTATAGACTCGGGAGTGAGTTTATATTACGTATGTTTTATGCATCCGACAGAGAACCAAAGTTATCGTTATAGCTCAGAGAATTAGCGAGCTGAAGTGGCAGTGGGCTGGCCATATCTCGCGAAGAGCCGACAACCGTTGGAGTAAACGTGTTCTTGAGTGGAGACCGCGACTCGGCAAACGTAGTGTAGGATGCCCTCCGACCAGGTGGGATGACGATCTGCGAAAAACTACAGGCAGATGCTGGATGCGGCAAGCTGAAGACAGGGCGCTATGGCGCTCATTAGCGGAGGGCTATGTCCAGCAGTGGACTACATAATATAGCCTGAAGAAGAAGAAGTTTTATCCGTGGGACCTCTGTGTGGATCTATTTTTTGGCATTTAAATATGCCGCGTGTGTCCGCAGCACACGCGCGATTTATCGACGCGCGACAATTTATCGCGCCAACTAGCCTGTGGGCTGTTAATTTTCTTGATTTATTTGTGTTATTAGGGTCGGGAGGGTCAGCTTAGGCGCAGGAGTTTTTGAGCGGACAAAGAAGTGACGTGATTTCTTGTTCCGGGGTACAGGCTTACCATATTGTCTCCTATTTAGTCCCTAAACCTGAACAAGGGATGAAAGGGAATTTTAGGGGATAGCAAACGAATTTTATTGCACTGTATAGTTTTGTAGATAAACGGAGGGACGGTAGAAGATGCCGACTCTCTCAAACGAGTGGGACGTTTCCACTTAAAACAAATGTGGTCTTGTTTTATTTATGGCTTAATTGCAAATATTTTAATTTTTTTTCTGTAAATAAATATACTTAAAAAATATTTAAAACTAAATTATCCACTTACCGAATTTCATAATCCTAGGCCAACGGGAAGTATGAAGATGATCAAGCTCGGATTGATGCCAGACTGATGAAGCATCAAAATATTTGAATACCTACCCGTCAGTCTGGTCCATCAGTCAACTGAATAGACAATCAGTCTGCCGTCAGTCTAACGAGACTGATGGAATTGACCGACGCCAGACTGACCGTGTAAACTCCGTCTAAAAGCTCGATTTTTCCACAACTTCAAGGGACTGTAGACCTGCGTAATTATACGGTTTGAATTTTTACCGTTTTCAAGATAGGACTGACGGACGAACAACAGAGTGATCCTTTTGATCCTATAAAGGTACCGATTTTCCTTTTTACGTACGGAACCCTTAAAATGTGCGATACGCAAAACACACCGACGGAACTTTAGAATAAAATCATAAAAAAACCTTTAACACAATATTTATTTTCTTTATTAGGGATAAAAAAATAGAAACAGAAGTACAATGTGTCTTAAATAGATAACTTAAACGTGAAAAAATCTAAAAGTTAATTGTACGAGTATATCCACCTCCTTTGTCCGCAATATGAAATCAAACTAAATCGCAATCTTTTTTCTTCCCAACCCTGCTTCTTCGCATATTTAAATATTATTTTCATTCGTATATATTTTGTATATTTAAACGACCTACTACGAACACTTCCGTGTCTCGAAACGTACTTGGCTGGTTTTTGTGTACTTCGATTTTCACACTTTTTTTTCGCATTTTTCGCTAACAGCGGTGGTGGGTCACTTACGGGTCACTGGCGCGTCGCTTGAGGGCCGCCTCCCCGGCGGGCGGGGTGAAGAGGTCCCCAGAGTCGACCCCAGACTCCAGGATCAGGTGCTCGTGTGCTCGGATGTACTGCAACGGAGTCTGCGGGGGAGGACTACGGTGTAATTTATGTCAGAGCCATTACTGGGGCAAAGTATGCTTGGGTAGGGTTAGGGAATGCTTTTGTACGGTGGCGTATGGTTTGGTAGACCTACCCTATCTCATCTACCATCTCTTATCTCTGACATCCCATCTCCGATTTCTCGTCTCTCCCTTCTCGTCTCTCATTTCTGGTCTCTTGTCTCTCATTCCTCATCTTCCATCTCCCATCTTGTATCTTCCATCTTTCATTTCCCATGTCCGATTTCACGTCTCTCACTTCTCGGCTCTTACCTCTCATCTCTCATTCCTCAACTCTCGTCTCTTACCTCTCATCTCTCATGTTGTATCTTCCATTTCCCAACTCTCAATTCCCCTCTCCGATTTCACGTCTCTCACTTCTTGTCTCTCGTCACCTCTCATCTCCCGTCTCTTACCTCTCATCTTTCATCTCCCATCTTGTATCTTCCATCTCCCATCTCCCTTTTCCCACTTCCTATCTCCGATTTCACGTCCCTCGTCTCTCGTAGCCCACATCTCATCTCTTATCTCCCATCGCCGATTCTTTATCTAGCATCTTTCGTCTCTTGCCTCTCATCTCCCATTTCCCATCTCTCATCTTTGACATCTCATGTCTCATCTCATCTCACCATCTTAGCGTGTCGGGCGCGCGCGAGCACGTCGCGCTGCGCGGGCGGCAGCAGCGCGCGCAAGAAGCCCGGCACGGACGCGCGCAGCGGGTAGTTGGTGCACTCCTGCACGCCCGACTGGAACTCCTCGATGGTCATCGCGGACGACTGCGGGAGGGAGACAAACAAGTCTGTGATTCTGGCGCGGATACGACTTCCTTAGGCTAGTGAGCAAGTGATATCTTTACGAAATTGGTGTTATTTATTCGTAACTCGATATGGTTAATAAAAGATTGTGCATTCAATTTAACATTACCTATATCTATCTATAATCAGTCCACATCAACCCACTGCTGGGCATAGGCCTCCTTTTTATTGCGCAATTCCTCGGTCCTGTGCTAACCTGATCCATCTCAATAAAAAATCTTTTTACTTATACTTTTTACTTTACTCTGACCCGCAACCCTCACGATGTCGTCTGACCATCGTGTCGGTGGTCTGCCTACCAACATAACATTACCTACATATCATAAAACAGAAAAATTGTAAAAAACATAAGTATATGTATCAAAGGATAAAAAAATTGCGTGTATGTGGTTTTGTGAAAAAAAACGTATTTTTAATTATTGCGGTTATTATAACGACAAAGATTTACTATAGGGTTTACCACAGGTTGCATAGTGTACCGTGAGAAAAATCTTCCTGTGAGAAAGAAGAGGTGAGGAGTATCAGGAATTGTGCATTTTATAAATAATCCGGTATAAATGTTTTTGGGGCACGCACGGTAACTAAGCCCATACTGCCCCTCTCTGAAAGAAGATCTGTGCATTGCAGTGGTACCTAATAGGCTTAACAAAAATTAATAAGAAGAGAAAAGTCTGTCAGAACGTAAGACATAGTTAGATATTAAACATGTCTTAATCGGGTACGTTTGACGTAATGACGGTTAGACCCCTTTAACATATAACAAAGTATGAGCATGGCGAGTTATTAAGAAATACTAGAAAGAAAGACAGACAGTTCTGGACAAGAACCATCTCCAGAAGGGTCCATATACTGACCAGCAGACTATGTATAAGCTGGCGGACTCTCTCGCCGGCGTCCGGGCTGACGTCCACGGCGAACTGCTGCAGCGCTGACAGAAATCGCTTGAGCCGCTGCAGCGCTGGCGCGTTTCGCGGACCATCGGGCGGCGGCGACAGTGACTCTGTCGGGAGAGACGGTATTTGAGCGACAAGAGGCTTCAAGGTAGAACCACAGTGAGTCCACGACGCCACGTGCTATCTGGTCGCTAAAATCTGTATGCTTTGGCATGCAGGCACACATTGCATTTACGTAATGAGACTCGGACGCTGCAGTGCCTGGGACATAGTTTTTAAGATAAATTTTTAGATGTTTTTAAGATAAGTTAAGAAAAAAAATTATTGCCTCATCAAAAAACAACTTCAAACAAAATAAGACTAAAACCTAGGTAGTGGTATTAAAAATAAGGCAAAAGGCTTAGCTGGTGCTGACCCACGTTATATGATGTTAGTCGGCTTAGTCGGATCACAGGAAAGACTAGTCAATATATGTGGAGCCAACCAAATCGCGGGTTTCCTCACGATGTTTTCGTTTGCATGCGGTATTGCTACGACAAATTGACGTACATAACTTTGAAAATAAACTAAGTCGTAGGTACATGCCCGACTCGGGATCGATTCTGGGTCTCTCGCTAATGCTTAGACACACCGCTATTCTATTGGCCGGTTTCTGAATTGAGAACTTCACTAAGTAAATACTAAAGTAACGTTCTATCCCGCTCTGGGGTGAGAAATTCGAAGAGACAGGACTACATTTAAGTATTAACTTAGCTATTGTATGGAATCAGACGTTACTTTGCTATCCATAATAGCATTAAAATCTGAAAATTACTTTGCTAAATTCCGCCAAAAATCCCACAAGCACCATGCGGCTAGTTAATGCACCGCCCTCCCTCCCACTTTTTCAAGCAGAAGCAAGACACGAACACACCACCACCGACACCAATACTTGTGTCAGAAAATACGCGACGCGTTTCACTGGTACTTGTGGGATTTTCGGCGGAATTTAGCAAAGCCATTTTCACATTTTTATTTAGCGATATTCTCAATTCAGAAACTGGCCCTAAGGCTTCTTATGCCTGTTCAGGCCAGCCCACGGTAAGGGGGGTCTGCATTCTGCAGCTGGTGTTACATGGCTGATGATGATGAATCATTTGGTTTTAGAAAGAAAGAAAAACATTTATTGCAACAACAGTTACACACGAATTAAATTAAAATACAAGGACAAAGTGTGAACAGTAAAATAACTAAAAACACATTACAAACTTTGTCGCGGTGTGTCTCTGCAGCTACAAACGGCAACTGACTCACCATAGTGCTGGGGTCGTGAACCCTCAGTGCTGACTTTCAGTCAGTACCGAAAGCTGTGCTCTAGTTTTGTTGTAGTTGGGTATGATTACCTGCAGTGCCGTTATTCTGAGGGCTGGGAGGACCTGGAGTTGGCGAGACTCTACTGTCCTCCTGTTCTGGCGACCTGTGCTCTTTGCTTGTAGCTGCTGGAACAAACAGCTTCCGTTAGCATTACAACTCCACCAAAGCCGCGTTTCATAATAGGGTAGAGCGGGTGATCGTACTCTTCCACTATAAAGGAAAATTTCCAGGCAGATCGTATTCCTGGGGACGGCCGTTCCACTGGTGGTTTAATATGACAATTCAATGTACTTTCCCTAGCCAAGTCATCCAAGAAATGAAATGAAAAGGTTTTAATCCAAGTAGCGCAGAAACTGCGGCTTAATGAACGTTAAAAGTCAAGCTAGGTGTCCATTTCCAAATCTAGATCATTTTGGAGTAAAACATTACAAATATACTCCACTTGTTCGAATTAGAATTCTACATCTAAATAAACCATGAATAAAATTGTATTTCTGTTAAATAGGAGTCAGGACTTCGTGGTCTAGTCAGGGAGCGCTCGTGGCCTAGTCGGACTGAGTAATTGGTATCAATCACTAGAGTTAAGCAACAATCATGAAAACATGAAAACACACCCAGACTGAGGCCACTTGTACAAATGTACGGCGCCCCACAGTGGGAATCGAAGCCACGACCTCTGTCGTGGTAACCGAGCGCTCTTAATGGCTAGACCAATGAATCAGTAATTCCTGCGTATATTCACAACGTACAGTCTGTCAGCTTTTAGAATATACCTCGGGCTCTAGAGTAGGCTTCGGTTTTCGCCGAAAGCACACGAGTGTAATACTACTTCCTGCTCTGTGTAAATCTTTTCTTATTAAGTTTATTTAATTAAGGGCCTGTTTCACAATCTGTTGATAAAGTTCCGGATATGCTATCCCCAACCAGGGCTGCCGTTTGTTCTAAATTTTAAGCCATAAACGAACACAGGCACAGGAAAATTTATTTAAATTTAAAACAAAAGGCAGCCTTGGTTGCGGATAGCTTATCTGGAACTTTATTTGAACATTGTGAAACAGGGCCTAAGTTTCATATTAGTTATTTCATGAAATCAGGCGTTACTTTGCTGAAATCCATAATAGCATTAAAATGTGAAAATTAACTCCGCCAAAAAAGCGGCGGAATTTAGCAAAGTAATATTCACATTTAAATATTGTCATATTAGTTCCGATATTTCTATTACACGAATATATCCGAGAGTTGGCGAAGTATTCTAAACGCTAACAGACTGTAAGCCTGAATTGCCACTCTTATTTTAATAAATCACACACACCTGTCTTTCCACCGTAGCCAAGGCGAAAGAGAAAACCTTTGTCTTGCCTAGTCTCATACATAAGTGATGGGTAGGTACGAGTATGTGGCACCCATCCATTGTGGAAGTGTGTTCAAGCATTATGTCTGTCTGACTACGAGAATACAGTGTATTCAGTGGGGTGAGTGAGCTTCGTGCGACGTTACAGTACCCAACACCCGCCAACGACACCTGCCGACTCCCACGGCACAGATATTAAACTCTGCTTCCTGCCACGACTCTCGGAAAGAAGAGCTATGCGTGATTTCTATGGAACATTGGCCTCTGCGAAGCGCGTGGCCTAGTCGAACTGAGTGATGGGGATCAATCTTAAACTTGAGTTAAGCAGCAAAAGGCGGGGTCCGGTAGAGGATGGGTGACCCGTGCCTATCGCTAGTCGCAATTCTTCAGTGCGCTTCCGTGCTTCGCAAGGCACGTTAAGCCGTTGGTGCTGGCTGTTATGTAATGGGAATCGTTAAGCCATGTCGGAGGCCTCATGGGCGGCTTGATAACTTCTGACATTAAGGCCCGCCACTGTCTTACACTCCTCCACCAACCCGGACTTGGCCCGCGATAGTGGAGTATGGCCTAACCTTCTTGTGATTCAGGAAGAGACCCGTGCCCCAGCAGTGGGGGCATACGAGGGTTGATATCGATTGGCCTTTGCATCTAAGTAATGAGATTATTTAAGCAGCGTCCAGTGGCATCTTCACTCACACTATGGCTGAAGCACGGACGCTGCTGCCTTGTTTAACAGCACATTGTTTTAGGTGGTGTAGGCTTGCCCAGGACCTATGCCATCCTGACAGATTAGTCGGCCTAGCCCACAGGAGAGACTAGTCAATACATGCCAAGTTTTCCTTCACGGTTAGCGTGGGGTATTGCAACGACAACGTCGCAAATTTACGTAACGTTGAAATTAAACAAAGTCATCGGTACATGCCCGTACTGGGGATCGAACCTGGGCCTCTCTTTTGCGAGTCCACGAGTTTCTATGGAAACATCTTCGATAGGTACCTCTTCTGGTTTCCACGTGATGTTTTCCTTTAAGGCTTTTAGGGGCGCTAATTAGCGCCACCAATGGAATAAAAATCATAAGTTGTTCTATAATACGTTTTTTTCAAAAAATAAACATCAGAAATGTGTGACTTATTTTCAGACCATGTAGTCTAGGATGTAGAATTATAGTCCTAGATTGTTGATCCTAGGTTCTAGACTGTAAGTTCTAAAAATAGTTGTCACAGTTGTTAACATTTCTCATGTTCACTTTTAGATGAAAACGTATTATAAAACCAGTTATGATTTTTATTCCATTGGTGGCGCTGGTTAACACCCCGAACCACGTTAACGTTAGCGAGTTTTATCGCTATAACTTGTACATAACTTAGAAAACAAAGTCATTGGTACATGCCGGGATTCGAACACACACTCTCCCGATTGAGAAGTCGCTGTTGTACCCCTCCGCTATCACCGCACTTCTTCTTCTTCTTCAGGCTGCATTAGTCCACTGCTGGACATAGCCCTCCCCTAATGAGCGCCATAGCGCAAGGTTGTGTCATCATTGGGGGGTAATGCACATAATCCCCACGCTGGGCATGCGGTTTGGGGATCGCAGTTTGGTGGAATTGTACTGCAGGGGGCGCTGCTGCCCACCCCCTAGTTTGTGTCCCTTAGTCACCTTTTACGACGCCCGCGGGAATTATCTAGGCCGACACCACACAGCACCGCCTAGTATTTTATTCAAAACTTAACTCTGTGTATCGCCTCAGTTGCGCATGGGGTTACCAGGTGTTTAAATTGAAAAGCCGGTTGCAAGTGACAAAAAACCGGGTTTTTGGCCGAAATTAAATCTGAGTGTATTATAACTAGTAAATTTTTACTTTTTTTCCATGCCTTAAATTGTCCTTAGCACGGGTTAGTGCATTAAAAAAAAGAAGAAAATAATATAATGGATTATATATTATAACATTATAGATTATAATCCATTTTATTATTTTCTTTTTTTTTAATGCACTAAACCGTGCTAAGGACAATTTAAGGCATCGGTGGAATTTTTATCCTCTAATAGGTTTTTAAAAAGTGACATAATATTACTGATATCTTTGAGATACAACGCTTTAGTATCACGGGCAGCTGCTCTTAGCCTTAGCGACGGGACTAATATCGATGCTAAATAACGCGTCGTTTAAACTGGGGGTACATATATTATATTCTTTTTAATGCCTAAGTGCTAAGGACAATTTTAAAAACCTATTTAAAGGCTAAAAACTCCACCCATGCCGGGATTCGAACCCCCGACCTCTGGCTATCTGTGCCAGCCTGGGGGTACATATTAAGGCGCTTTGGGCACCCCAAGCTAACTAGTGTCTCCAATGGAATAAAAATGAATGAATATTGTTTTATAATAGGTATTTTCAAAATGTGATCATCTTAAATCTTAACCACTATGACAATTATTTTTAGAACCTACCGTCTATAACCTATGAACAACAACCTAGGACTTTAATAGATTTACGCCAAAAAAAATCTATTCCATAGTTACCACCCCAAAGCGCCTTTAAACTATGCATTAGCCTACGCTATACCTGCATATTGCATAATCACAGACCTACCAAATGCATCCAAAAAGTAAAAAAAAAAGTGAAGATTCTTCGGAGTAAGGAATTCGAAACGATATTTTTATTTAGTCTCTTAGCTTTTAGAATATACCTTGGGCTCTAGAGTAGGCTTCGGTTTTTGCCAATTTTCGCCGGGTTTCGTACTGATGATCGAGTTCGGATTTCGAAATTAAGAGTCATATTAGTTCCGACTTTCTATTACACGAATATATCCGATTCTATCCGATAGTAGCCGAGGTATATTCTAAAAGCTAACAGACTATATATTAGTTTTGTACAATTAGAACTTACTAACTGCTGTCAACTAGAAATACCTTTCAAAAAATATTTTTTTTTGTAGAAATTTCATTTTAAAATTCATCAAATATCACCTGGCTCCTATTTATTGGGATGACTAAAAATCCGGTCTAGAAAGCAATCCGCACGAAGTAGTGTAATAGAGTACTTAAAGTCCGGTCTAGATCATCCGGTCAGATGGTAACCCTTTCGCCCAGTTGTACGTTCTCACGGGCATAATTCATTCTTGTTTGCCCATGGGCCGATCAGACAACTATCAATCGACAGGGCCATAGACGAGGTAGGTAACCATTATTACAAGAAATCAGGCCCTAGAGTCAAATACATAGTTTTTCAATAGAATAAAAATATAAGCACGTAAATAGTTGTTATCTGCCTCAATTTGTTACTCTACGAAGCAATGTCATTCCAGGAGTAGAACCCGCGCAAATAAAATAGGCATCTCTCGCGAAGAAGATCGAATCGCGAGAGGCGCCGAGTTAAGTAGCACGGGTGATACCATTGCAATGCTATTGGTTACTAGACTACCGATTGTTTGAATGAAAAGATCATTACCGGTCTAATTGACTCTATTGAACAACTATGCATTTTAGAGACCCACCCCGCAGAATGTTTTTTTTCAAAAAGTGAACATCATAAATCTTAACAAGTGTGGCCACTATCTAACTACTTTAGAACCTACATCAGAAGCTAGGATCAATAACCCTTTGGGATCAATAAACTTTCATCGATTTTCATGGAATTTTGGAAAAACTGATTAAAAGTCCTAAATTTTTGAACCTAACAACTTGTCAGTAGCAGTGGATTTTTAAAATTTAATGTCACTGGATTCTTAAATTAACATTTATAATGTTTTTTTTTTGAAGAGGCGTTATGACAATTTCGTTTATTTCTGTTGTGCTCATACCATGAAAATTTATCGGTTTATTTTGTTTATGTGATGTGTACCGTTGTTATAATAAATGTCTTTATTTCTTCCTCTCTCTCTCTCTCTTTCTCTCTCTCTTTCTTTCTTTCAGTTTTTATTCCATTAGTATTCTATAAGTGTAGCCGAGTGAAGTCTGAGTGAAAGAATAACTTGTTCAGGAAATTTCATATGCAGATACGGGGGCTTAAAAAAATGAACTCGGCCCCCGTTCAGCAAACGCGTTCCCGAAGGATGTACGCAGTCGATGCAAGTTTACAGTAGATAGTTGTCTCAGATGACTCGTGGTCACGATCTACTGTTCTCGGAAGATACAATACAACGCACACTGGTCTTACAAGGAGGTCCTAGAGAATATGAATTATTTGGCCGAGTTATTTTAAATGGAGTACATGCAGCAGGATAATAAATACTAGGCATTTTTGTTAACTCGACTTCGAATCTCCCCCGTCGTTTATTCTTCATAGATATTTAGAAATAAAATATGTATGCGACGGCCGGTACCCATTGTAGTTATCAGCGGAATTGCCTGTAATTTGCCGGGGCCTGCCCGTTTGATTGTAGGTTTTCATTCTAATGTGAGCTTGTGGACACTTCACTTTTATTTTTAACAAATCGATTGGTTGCTGGGTTAGTTCTTTTAATGGCCGTTTCGACCGAGTGGATTATAGTTGTTAGCAACCAGTACTAAGTGCTTCTGGCAACACAAGTCTTTTGTTATGTTTCTAGTTTTAGCGTTTATTTATTTGTTTATATTTTCCACAAATACACTATAATTACCGACTTAGCCAACCTGTGGCGATTTGTGCTCTTATAGAACAATAATATATCTTAAGTCTATTTCACCAAACTTTTAACTAAGTTCTTAGTTACATTAAAAGATAACCATTTATGATCAGATGTATGTTGGCTATGTTGGCCGTGGTGGAGTATGGCCAAACCTTCCTGCGATGCAGGAAGAGACCCGTGCCCCAGTAGTGGGGACATACAAGGGTTGATAACGTAACGTATGTTGGCTAAACTGATTGTCGCTCTCTCTTTGTGACCGAATATCGTCAGTCAGTATAAATAATTAAACAGCAACAAAAGTCAGCAAAAAAAGTTATTCAGCTAACAATTTGCTCAACAACACAAATTAATAACCTACAAGATGTTGCACGTTGTTAAAATAAACAAAATTTAAATTAATATACAAAAAATAATTTAATATAATAATTTAAGGCTTTTATTGAGCACAATAAATAAATGAACGCAGCCATCAAATATGGAAAGTTTTATGGATTTAATTTTAGTACATTAATTTCAGCACGCTGATAAATTTTGATCTTTCTACAGCTCAATTTGTAGTTATCTACTCGTACTGCTTTATTTGGAATCATCTCTAGCTCAACTTGGAATTAACTACTGCTAAATTTGGAATTCTCTACTGCTAAATTTGGAATTATCTACTACTAAATTTGGAATTATCTACTGCTAAATTTGGAATTATCTACTACTAATTTGGAATTATCTACTGCTAAATTTGGAATTATCTACTGCAAAATTTGGAATTATCTACTGCTAAATATGGAATTATCTACTGCAAAATTTGGAATTATCTACTGCTAAATATGGAATTATCTACTGCTAAATTTGTTTATAGTGGCGGTAGCTGGATGCGGACAGCACAAGTCTGTGAAGCTTAGTGAAACTTTTCATTTTCTACTGGACAATTTGACTTGGATCGTGGCTTGGTAGTCTGCAATTGTTACTCGTTAATTTGTGAAGCCTTCTCGGCCTTGATTTTTTCAAGTTTCTACTACAATTCGCGAGAATTGGTTCATAATCATAATATATTGTAAGACTTTGCCGTCGCCTCTTTTTCCAGAGACATGATCTGGGTATCTTTAAAACTAGAAGTGAAACGGCATTTAGGTAACAGGGAAGCACTTAGCATCTTAGACCCAGTCTACGTTTACCATCAGGCGTACTAGAATCAAGTGTTAACCAGTGCTAATTTAAAAACAACTTTTACTGTGGAAATAAATTTTTTCATTACCATATTTTTGCTGATGGTTTGAATGATAGATACCCAATAAGAAATCTGGTCCGCAGCCGCCTCGTTTAATTCGGAGGCTGAGACCGGCTCTTTATCAATGCTCCACGCACAAACATACAGCAGAGTGTCACCCGTAGTAAATGGGCTCTAGACTAGAGTGCGGAGTGGTGTTGAGCAGTGTTGCCAGACTAGGCGATTTAGCGCTATTCGGGCTTGGAAGTAAGCGTGTTCTTGAGTGGAGACCGCTACTCGGCAAACGTAGTGAAGGACGCCCTCAGACCAGGTGGGATGACGATCTACGAAAAACTGCAGGCAGATGCTGGATGCGGCAAGCTGAAGACAGGGCACTATGGCGCTCATTAGGGGAGGGCTATGCCCAGCAGTGGACTACATAATATAGCCTGAAGAAGAGAGATAACAAAGAGGGGCTTGGAAAGCCGGGATGGTCAAGTAGCAACCAAACTGACATGTGAAAACAGACTGCTGATAAATAAATAATAAAATAAATAAAATGAGCCTTTATTTCCAAATTGAATATTTACATTTCATTATTTATAGAGAGACTATTTTAGACATTAATAACATGCAATTCATTCAATATTATTATAAAAAACTATGTCGTCAATTTGGGAACCCAACTTTGGGTGAAGGTCTCCTCCATCTTATGCCATTTATTGCGATCTGCGGCGAGTCTGGTCCAGAGAGGGCCCGCCACTCGCACCACATCATCAGTCCAGCGGCGGCGCGGTCGCCCACGGCGCCATGTCTCATCCCGCGGCCACCAGTGCAGCACCTTTTCGCTCCAGCGCTCATCCCTGTTTCTCGCTACATGTCCAGCCCAGCGCCATTTTAACCGACAAGCTAACTCGGCTACATCTATTAGTTTTGTGCGATCTCTGATGTCTATACTTTTAATTTTGTCTTTTAGTTTTAAGCCCATCATACTTCTTTCAGTTGCTCTTTGGAATCTCTGTAGTTTTTGAATGGTCTCCTTTGTTAGGGCCCAGCTCTGACATCCATAAAGAAGAAGTCTGTGAAAACAGACTGCTGAACGATCTCATAATTCTCACAGTAAGACACGATACTCTCCTTATCCTCACAGCTCCGTCTCCACTCACCATGATTAAGCTTTGCGAACTCTTGACGAAAATTCAAGTAAGTATTTTCGAAATTAAGTTAATGATCTTCTCATTGCGAAAAAAACTTAAAACACATTTTTTTGTGTATGCGTGAGAGAAGTTTAAGCTACTGTATTTTAATGTCAGCTACATCTAGCAGCTATAATGTGGCAACACTAGTGTGGAGGGCCGCTAGGTAATTGGTGCTGAGGATCAAAGGCGCGCCGGCGGCTAGGTGTCGCCTGTCACCAGCAGCCCCGCCCGCTAACGAGTAGGGACGGGCCGGCTCGTCGATGGCCGATATCGAATCCGCAAAAACATCTATGTTTTTGTTGGTGGACTAACTCGCTTACGGCTAAATTAGTGTCGAAGTATTGAAGTGTCAGTATTATCTATTATGTCTTTAATTACACGTTACTGACATTTCAATATTGTACAAGAGTAATTTAAGATATGAAGACATGGACCTCAAGACAAACCAGTTATGGTTTTAGGAGGTCCGAATTCACTTAATCTGTACCTACGAGTATATTATGTGATCTTTAAGAGACCCGTGCCCCAGCAGTGGGGACATGCAAGGGTTGAAATCGATCTTTATGAAAACTCTTTACCAAGGATAATATTTCGATTGATTGACAGAAATCAACAAATTGATCAGAAAAGTAACTAAAGTAATAGACACCGGCTTGAGTGGATGCAGCGACTAATGAATGTTGATACAGTGAAAGTAGTTTATCAGGATCGTGGCAAGTGGCAAATCATAGTTTCTGCTCGCTCCCTCCAGGATTCAGGCATGTGTAAATGTATATTATTCTACTTCAATGAGCAGAAGAAAAGT
The DNA here is from genome assembly GCA_934045075.1 of Yponomeuta sedellus. Lineage (NCBI taxonomy): Eukaryota > Metazoa > Arthropoda > Insecta > Lepidoptera > Yponomeutidae > Yponomeuta > Yponomeuta sedellus. The sequence continues at coordinate 1,111,293 of OW203744.1, forward strand.
GATTGTTTAGAAAATCGTGAGTTATATTCTTTTAAGTTGGTAAGCTACATAAATTGTTTTTGATTGGCCTATCGATCGGTGTCTTTATATAATATTTTTTATCTCTTATTTTTACCTATATTATACTTTCTTCTTTTTCTTCTTCTTCATACTTTACCTCATTACACTGACGGCGGCCGAAGTCGGAAGGATAGAAATGCATGATAATTTTTTGTACAGTTTTTTATATTGTTTTTATTTGTTTTCATATTTGTGTAAAGAATAATCGTTAAGTTTCGTCTTATAACGCGAAAATTCATTATTCATGACTTCATTGCGCCCATGTAGTTTAGATGTTACATTTGAGGTTTGTCTCATACATGATACCCACTTAGAGTAAGTACAGCAATAGAGACAAAAAACTTTGACTGTAATCAAGCAACAAAATTAATTTCATACACAGATATTGAATTCGATATAAATCATTATAGAATAATCGTTAAGCCATGTCAGCGGCCATATAATTGAAAACTTTTGACAGTAAGGCCCGCCACCGCCTTACAATCCTCCACCAACCTGGAATTGGCCCCAGTGGAGTATGGCTTAACCTTACTGCAATGCGGGAAGAGACCCGTGCCCCAGCACTGGGCGCATACAAGGGTTGAGTAAGATAACAGTAATAGATGAATAAAATTACAAAAGAACCAAATTTTTTCACAGTCCGCACAGTCTAATCAAAAATTATTATTCCAATTTTATCGACATCGATGTAATTTCATCCAGCACTATCGGCTTCGGGCCTGTCGGCAGCAGGCGCCCTCTCGCGGCGCGCCACGCAACTACACTGCGCACCGAACTTTATTCAGGAAATTATTTTACTTTCTCATTTCCAAAGGGAAAGAAATAACTGGCAGAAACTTGGTTTACGTTTTCGAAAATATTGGACAACACTATTTTTGCGGCTTTGTCATTTAAGCTCTTATAGTCTTTCGTGATCCAACTCCAACGTGTCCTGGAACTAGGCTTGAAATGTGTGTTTGTCTGTACATAAAATGCTCTTGAATTGATAAAAGGATGTAAAATAAAGTAAGTACGAGTAGTTTTAATATTTTGTATTTGTTGTTTTTTTTTCAGTGTACAATAACGTATATTCCTATCTTATGTTATCTTAAGGTTGAAAAATTACGGATTATTAATTTAGGTAATTATTTGTAAAGTTGTAGTATCATTTGCTTAATATTCTAATCGTATCTTAAGGTCGAAAAAATTACGGTATTTCTATTTAGGTAATTATTTGTTTGTTTATTTGAAGGATAACATCGTGAGGACACCAGAATGTTTGACCTAATCATGTAAAATAGCGCTTGAAATTGCCAATCCCAGGTGGGCACGTGTGGTAACTATGCCCATATATCTCTCTGACAGACTGAAGGCCTGTGCCCTGCAGTGAGAGGTTTATAAGCTATATAAAAAAATATTTTGAAAACTTAAAGAGTCTGACCTCAATCTAATTCTAATTATTAGAAGATAATTATAGGGATTATTAGTCTAATTATTACTAATTATTAGTCCACAGATGAATATTATTGATTTATTTATCTGCAGATTGTGAAACAGACCTTAAGAGTCTGTTTCACAATCTGCAGATAAAGTTCCGGATAAGCTGTCCGCAACCGGGGCTGCCGTTTGTTCTACTCGTAAATTTGAAGCCATAAACGAACACACGCAATATAGGTAAAAATATTTAAATTTAGAACAAACGGCAGCCCTGGCTGCGGATAGCTTATCTGCAACTGTATTTGAACACTGTGAAACAGGGGCTTAGTGTCACAGTGCCTTACAGTAGGACATACTCGTATATGGACTTTTAAAAAAAAATACACCACCCCCACTGCGATCAGCGTGACTTTTCGGTTTGTGAATTCCGTAAGAGACATTAACAAGGTTAATTTTACGACTTTTGATTTTTTTTAATCCAACTTAGAACTTTTCAAAACAACAAAATCGTTTTTATGATTTTTCTGCTTTGGAGTGGCGCTGTTCAATAGACGATGCTTATAATCTAAAACGAAATGGCTAATGGTTATATAGTGTTATATAGTTAGTTAGTTAGTTAGTTAGTTAGACATGAGATTTCCGCACTTAGCCTCATAGTTGGGCCATTGTACGTAGCAAGCGCTGAGGTACGCTAACACCTCAAGACACTAGGGTTTCCTTACGATGTTTTCCTTCACGATCAGCGAGTAGTATTGCTACTATAATTTCACAAATGTACATAACTTAGAAAACAAAGTCATTGGTACATGCCGGGTTCGAACCTACGACCTCTCGATCGAGAAGCCGGAGTTCTACACCGCTCCGCTACCACCGCTCGTGTTATATAGTTAAGCTTTTTTAAAATTTCTTACGCTTAATATTAAAAAAAATCAAAATCCGAGAAACAATTTTATTTATTACCGAGCCAATAATTCATGTGTCTCAGGAATTGCGACCCACAATTCACAAATAAACTACCTATTTGTACTAAAATTATCAATTCAGAAACTGACGTTACTCCAATGCCGTTGTCATAACAAGTACGTTTTTTTTCATGTAGCCTGTAAACGACCCACTGCAGGGCACAGGCCTTCTCTCAGAGAGAGAGTCCGGGCTTAATTACCACGCTTGCCCGCCGCGGATTTTTAAGCGTTCAGTTAGTAACGAATGCATCCGACAGTTAGTTATCGAAATAGCACAGAGTTAATTAACGAGCTGAGGTGGCAGTGGGCTGGCCATATCTCGCGAAGAACCAACCACCGCTGGAGTAAACTTGTTCTTGAGTGGAGACCGCGACTCGGCAAACGTAGTGTAGGACGCCCTCCGACCAGGTGGGATGACGATCTGCAAAAAACTGCAGGGAGATGCTAAATGCTGCAAGCTGAAGACAGGGCGCTATGGCGCTCATTAGGGGAGGGCTATGTCCAGCAGTGGACTATAAAATATAGGACACCCTCCGACCAGGTGGGATGACGAACTGCGAAAAACTGCCGGCAGATGCTGGATGCGCCAAGCTGAAGACAGGGCGCTATGGCGCTCATTAGGGGAGGGCTATGTCCAGCAGTGGACTATATAATATAGGACACCTTTCGACCAGGTGGGATGACGAACTGCGAAAAACTGCCGGCAGATGCTGGATGCGGCAAGCTGAGGACAGGGCGCTATGGCGTGCATTAGGGGAGTCCAGCAGTGGACTAACATATAGCCAAAAGAAGAAGAAGAAGAAGAGTTAGTTGAACACCTCTGACACTCAGGTTTCCTAACGACGTTTCCCTTCACAGTTAGCGAGTGGTATTGCTACTAAAACAAGAACATTAACCCTTTCAAAATTTATCTGTTGACCCTTTGACCGCCTCTGCTACATGAAATATTGGACTTTGCCATCGGAGACTCTGTATAATCCACTGTATTAATAGATTATCGGTGTCATAATATTTGGGCCACGTTTACACCAAGTCAGACAAACAGGAAAATAAGAATCCAGTTTATAAGAGGAACTACTGCCACAGACCGTCTTTGAATTTAAAAAAAAAAAACGTAATTATCTGTCAACTACATGAGCTTTATAGCATAGAAAGTTTTTGGGAAGCATGAATGAGGATCACACGCATGTTACGTGTCGTAAAATATTTACTGATTAACTTATTCGGGTTTCAACGATGGAAGTTTACAATATTCCATTCAATTCAATTATTTTTATTCTTTGCGGAAACAAAATGTTTACTTAATATCTGTGAGAAGTTATCAAGCCCTTATGGGCTTGATAATTCTGACAGTAAGTTATTCGGGGTTCATCGATGGAAATGTACAATACTCCATTCAATTCAATTATTTTTATTCATTGCGGAAACAAAATGTTTACTTAATAAACGTCAAAACAATAATATACAATACAAGTTTTTTTTGAAGCGAATTTGATCATATAATTTATATTTTAGCATCTCTCCAATAAGAGGAATAAAGCGCTCGGGGCCCAGTCTAACAGTGATCGTAATCAATCACTTGTGTTAAGCAACAATAGTCACGGTCAGGTGCAGGATGGGTAAGCATTTCCGAGCGCTTCCGTGCTTCGCAAGGAACGTTAAGCCGTTGGCAACGGATGTCATGTAATGGCAGTCGTTAAACCATGTTAGAGGCCTTATGGGCGGCTTCATAACTTCTGAAAGTAACGCCCGCCACTGTCTTATAATCCTCTACTAACCCGGACTTGGTGGAGTATGGCCTAACCTTCCTGCGATTCAGGAAGAGACCTGTGCCTCAGCTGTAGAGACATACAAGGGTTGATATCGTAATAAGAGGAAAACATCATTCAAAAAACCTATTTAGAGGCTAAAAATTCCACCCATGCCGGGATTCGAACCCGCGACCTCTGGCTATCCGTGCCAGTGCTCTTTCCAACTGAGCTAAAGGGCGACTCACCAGCATCAGTGAAATTTCGAACCTCTACACTATTCTCTGTATTAGGTACAGGCAGCGACATCTGGCTTAAGTAAATTGCATCACTTACAGCCCCGACTACCTACTTTGCAGTTAGGTTTTTACATCGGAATGATATCGTTGTACCCACGCGCCGCCTGGGACGTAAAGAGAATAGTGTAAAGATACAGAGAATAGTGTAAAGAGGTTCGAAATTTCACTGATGCCGGTGAGTCGCCCAGTAGCTCAGTTAGAAAGAGCGCTGGCACGGATCGGATAGCCAGAGGTCGCGGGTTCGAATCCCGGCATGGGTGGAATTTTTAGCCTCTAAATAGGTTTTTAAAATTGTTCTTAGCACGGGTTAGTGCATTAAAAATAAAAAATAGTATAAAACATAATTCAGTGCAAGTTTTCCATTGCTCGGTCGGTATAAAACCGGACTGGCCATACTCCCTAGTAGAATTTGCCTCCGAGCAGGCGCGGGGGCAGCGGGGTGGGGGCTGTGCAAACTGCCAGTGACCCGTGCCGCCGCATATTTGTTGGTTGTTTAAAGACCATTCACATGACACCGACAGCGATAGAGACTGAAATAAAGGTAACTAGTTCTTCTCGGACGATGCACCATCTTTCATCGTGCCCTGCGTGCCTTAACACCTGCACTCAGGAGGACTTTTCGACCTAACGACGACGGCAAGGGATAACGCAGGCAGCGTTGCAAAGTTCGCTGTTTAATGATATGGTATCCACCCCAGGTATGCCTCACTGCTGGGGCACGGGTCTTTTCCTGCATCGCAGGAGGGTTAGGCCACACTCCACCACGGGGGCCAAGTCCGGGCGTAAAAATACTAAATATTTTTTATTTTTGGATTTGATAAGCCAAGAAGACTTTCTTAAACTATAACTACTACAATTTTTTTTACATTAAAATGGTAGAAAGTATTTGAGGCTATTTTTTTTATTGAAACAGCCCGCACGTCGCCGTTTCATCCAGCGTGTCACTATCCGTCGTAGCGGTTAGTGACACGCTGCTGATAGTGACAACGCTGCGGATAATGACATGCTGCGGATAGTGACAGCGTTGCGGATGGTGACAGTCATACAGAAAAACTGTAAAAGAATGTCTTCTCGTTCAAGTAAACATGCAAGATTGTCCTACTTTTGTCATTAATTAGAAAATAAGTACAATAAATTCAGTTCGCTCAGTAGCAAGTTCAAAACGCTAGTTCTTTTCTCAAAAGTCTTTCCGGTTGACATTTTACATTTCTACTTTAGGACTTCACTGTCCAGCGCACTTATAGGGCCTTTGTTAACAGTTTAATTTCATGCAGTCGTTAACAGTATCTGTATACAAAAATATACCTATGGGTAATCCCTTAAGTAAACAATTGATTAATAAGAGCAGCATTCAATTTTAACCAGTGAACGAAAAAAAATTCTGCCAATAATTTACATTTATTTAGTTTGGATTTACAGTAAAATATAACACAATACTTAGTAGTATGAAGTAATTTAGATAGTTACAACTCTCACACTTTGCAATAAACTTATACAAAACGCTATTTGAACAACGTTCTTTCAACGTCTTTTTCGTTGGTTCGGACATGTGGAGAGGATGAAGGAAGAAAGATGGACGAAACAAATATATATTGCGAATGTGAGTTGAAGGGCTGGTAAGGGACGTCCCAGGCGGACATACATCGACCAAATAGGGGATTTATTAGCAAAGGGGAAGATAAAAAATACCCGGAACCGGCGTGAGTGGCATGCCACGATTTATGAACGTTGAAGGTGATCTGTCGTGGATCGTGGCAAGTGGCAGTCCCTGGTCTCTGGGATACAGGCGTGAGGGTATGTTATGTGTTCTTTCAACGAAAAAACGTTTCGGAAAGGTTTTCGTTGCGCCTCGAAGCATGTTAAGTACCTTCTATCGAGTGATTTGTTTGTTGGGTAACATTGGCTGGCTGGCTTCCTGAGATTAACGCGATAAGGCGTAGCCCGAAAATTGGTTTGGAAAATGCTGCCCTACATTATGCGCGCAAATCCTAAAAGGTTTCAAACATTTAGCTGTCAAACATACTAATTTAAAAAGCTGCTGGCACGGATAGCCAGAGTGCTTAGTGCGAGTTTGACAGATCCAATCGAGTAACTTTACTACCGCGTTAATCGAGCATTGAGTAGTGAGTATGAGTAAGTTAACCGTTCGAACTGGCAAAACGCTGTCACAGTACAACTCGCACTCGCGTTTATTCGTGTTTTGGCTGGTAAACGTGTTCACTTCTCAACGTAAACCATTACAACTCGCACTCAGCAATTTTAATTTCCATACTTGTCGCTAGGTGGCGCTTCCTCGATGCCATAGAAATATGAGTTTACGTTAACGCGATCGAGTAGTTAAAAAACTCGCACTAAGCACTCTGAGGTCGCGGGTTCGAATCCCGGCATGGGTGGAATTTTAGCCTCTAAATAGGTTTTTTTAAAATGGTCCTTAGCATGGGTTAGTGCATTAAAAAGAATATAAACCTACTAATTGCTATGGCAACTTCGAAGGATCTGTATGTAAGTTGATAGTTAGATAGACAGATACATAGAGAACACTTTATTGTACATAAAAATGGAAAGTAAGTACAGTTTCTTCAAAAAACAGCTAATTTAAAAACCTATTTAGAGGCTAAAAATTTCACCCATGCCGGGATTCGAATCCGCAACCTCTGGCTATCCGTACCAGAGGTTGCGGGTTCGAATCCCGGCATGGGTGAAATTTTTAGCCTCTAAATAGGTTTTTAAATTTGTTCCTTAGCACGGGTTAGTGCATTAAAAATAAAAATAGTGAAAACAGCTAATGTTATAAGTGCAATAAATTTTAATCATAATAATACTCGTAATAATAAAATTCCTAGTAAGTGTACTCCGATTCGCGCACGCCGAACTTTCCCGTTTATTTGTTATTCTCTCACGTAAAAGCTACTGAATGGATTTTAATGAAACTATATAATAATAATTTTGTAGACAGTCCGGATCTACTTACGGGTGTTGTTATATCGGAAGAGTCCGACCAGGTTTCTCTCCGATTCGCAGAGCTTAATCATGGTGAGCAGAGAAGGAGATCGCGTCGTCGGTTACTCGTCTCACACTGACGATGCGAGCTCCGTCTCTGCTCACCATGATTAAGCTCTGCGAATCGGAGCGAAACCTGGTCGGACTCTTCCGATATAACAACACCCGTAAGAAGATCTGGACTAAAAGTCTACAATGTGTTGTGCTTACGAAAGTTTTAGTTCAAAAAATAATAATTTTATTTATTTCGAACAACAACATTCATATTTGGTTAGTACATTTTAAACTTATATTATGCTAGTAGCATCTAGGTAAATTTTATTTATTTAATATAGCAACTATTTATGAGGATATTGTGTGAATTGTCTAAAATATGGCGATAAGTGTCAAGTAAGTAGAAAAAATCTGCGAACTATTCTGGCGTGCGCTGACAAAACTGCGCTACCAAAACCTTTTGTACTTCTTCTTCTTCAGGCTATATTAGTCCACTGGTGGACACAGCCCTCCCCTAATGAGCGCCATAGCGCAAGGTTGTTCCATCATTGGGTGGTAATGCCCATAATCCCCACGCTGGGCCTGCGGTTTGGGAATCGCAGTTTGGTGGAATTGTACTGCAGGGGGCTCTGCTGCCCACCCGCTTTGTCGTTATCAACCCTTGTATGTCCCCACTGCTGGGGCACGGGTCTCTTCCCGCATCGCAGGAAGGTTAGGCCATACCCCACCACGGGGGCCAAGTACGGGTTGGTGGAGGATTGTAAGACAGTGGCGGGCCTTACTGTCAGAAGTTATCAAGCCGCCCATAAGGCCTCTGACATGGCTTAACGACTGCCATTATATGACAGCCGACACCAACGGCTTAACGTGCCTTGCGAAGCACGGAACCCCCTTTGTATGCCACGTTAATATAAGTTACTCGAAATACAAATCCTGCGCAGTCGAAGTCGCGGGCACCAGCTAGTAACTTTCATAATGTTTGGTGCTTACGAAAGTTTCAGTTGGCGAAGATGCGCGTTGTCATAATAATAATAAAATCTTTATTCAATAAGCAGCGGTTACAGTTTACACGTCATTGGGGCTCTGTACTAAGTCGAAACCTGTGTTACAGACACCCCGCTCTTCCTTATTATTACATTGTTAAGCTTAATGAGTAAAGTACATTCTTTAATTAATTTATTTATTTATTAATCATTTATTTACACTTACACACACACGCAATAAAAACAATATTAAGCAGACTATACGTACAAGAGAAGAAAAGCAACAACAATACGATACACAATGAAACAGAGACACAGCATTTTCCAATGTGAGTACTGTGGGTGTGGCAAGTGATTCTCAATTTTATGTATTTATATTTACATGCATGCAGAATGAATCCAAACTAAAACCAAAAATTGTACAAAACATAATTGATCTTTTAAAAAAGAAAGAAAAAAATATCTCTAAATATTTTAGGTATAGAAGTGTGTGTATGTGTGTGTGTGCATACGAGGGTGTGTTTGTGTGTGTGTGTGTGTGCGTGTGTATAATATATATTATTATATGTGTGAATAAATAATAAAATTATCACCATTTTTAACAGTCAAAGAGGGCGTAATGTTGTAAGAGCAGAAATTATCTATGCTTTATAATACTGTGCTATGGAGTGCTTTAGTAGATTCGTAGTCATGCTAGGGCTACCGCTTTATATTTCGTAAAAAACAATAGGCAGGCACTGTAAAAACCGCGTGGGGTTTTGAAATTAATCATTCAATAGTTTCCAGCCCGGTGCGATGTTAATCGGTAAACTGAAACTACATTTTGAACGGTTCGACCCTATTTAGAGCGGAATGGTGTGCACAACGATATTCCTGCCGTCGGCAGCGGGGGAAATTCGTTCTTAACACAAGGCAGTAAAGATGGGAAGTCCTGGGTGTGTGCGCACGAGTGACTTGGCCAGCTGTACAGCCTGAGGCGGCAGTGGGAACCAACGGCTGGTGGAGAGCGCAGACTGTATGTACATCAACACAATTATTCTTTGGTAAATACTTATTAGCATTTCAGACCATGTCTGGAGTCTACTAAATTTATAGGACTTTTATAGGAAATTTATTTATAGGATCACTTCTCATTTATTTGCCTATCTCAGATTCTTTGTTAATTAAAATATAATAGAATAGGATAGAATAGATAGAATGGGATAGATTAAGATAGATTAAGATAAAAAGGGATAGAATAGGATATAATAGGATAGAATAGGATAGAATAGGATAGACTAGAATACAATAGAAATAATGTAATGAAATTAAACTATGTGCTAAATTATAAATAATTTAAAATTTGCCAATATTTGCTCTATGTTTTAACTAGACCAAATATTAAAATATATTATTATTATTATTGTGATACCACTGTGAAAATATGTCTTAGAGGGCGCTGACACCTGTATTACAGATTCTCTTCTACCACAGGAGCCAGAGTCAAACAAATATTGTATTTGTAAATCGCTGTATCTACTTTGAACCTTATAATTGAAATTAGGTTATACATACATTTGTAACTTGGCATATTATCAGTAATAAATAAATTCATTCATTCATAATACTTCATGACAAGTCGCTTGCGTAATGTATGGAGGTGACTACCAATTTATCCAAATAGTTTGTTTTTGTTAGTTCAATAGCTGACCATGCAAACATTGTTTTGCCAAATTAATTATCCTACGACTTGCCAACCAAATAGGTTAAGTTGTTTGGGAAAAGTTCTATAACACACACTGTGACACGACATTTCTACGTACAATCTACTCCATGTTTTAAAATATAGTAGGCGCTTAAACACTTCACTAGGCAAGCCCGTGCCAAAGTCAGTAGGATCCATTATCGTTTGCTGAGTGGTGAGAAATGGCAATGATGAAGAATCATGTAACACTTAAAACTCATCGATAGTGGACTTGTGACACGAGGTGGGCTAATTACTAGTGTGAAAAAAAAAGTTATCTATCTATTTATATCACAGGGTGTCAGTCATACAATGTATCTGTGAATTTATCTATGTCCTCTGCAAATATTCTGGATAGTGCTGTCAATTACTTAGATTTCATTGGCGATCCGCTAGATAGTAAAAGCTTTGATCAACCCTTTGTATGTCCCCACTGCTAGGGCACGGTTCTCTTCTTGCAGGAAGGTTAGGCCATACTCCACCACGGGGGCGAAGTCCGTGCTGGTGGAAAAATGCAAGATAGTAGCTGACCTTACTGTTAAAAGTTATCAAGCCGCCCATAAGGCGTCTGACACGGCTTAACGGCTGCCATTACATGGCAGCACGGAAACGCTCGGAAAAATGCCAAATAAAAACTGGATTGACTACAACTTGGGCCAAAGTCTCGGAGTAGCAGCCCCAGTGAGGGGTAGCCGAGTAGATCGTCGATAGACACAGGGTGGGAACTCGCACCTGCACCAGCATAATCTGGCAATATCGCTGATCGGCACGCCCTTCGCGGTATTTGCCGATGGCGGGAGGCCTGCGAGTGTGCGAGCTTCGATGGGTTGAGCTGATATTCCCTATTATGTGGTATGGTACATATAGATCCTCGTTTCACGTCATCGGTCAGTTACATAAAACTATGAAGTATGAACTCAATTCAGTTAAATTTATTTCAACACGTAAAGAATTTACATTCTTTTGCTGAATGTCAAAGTGCAATGTAACATGAAAGTGAAAGTTGCTGCCTTCGGGCCTTCGGGTAATTATTAAGTACATGACCCGTATCCAAAAGGTGTTTGGCAAAATGACATTTATCCGGATGATTGTTCCGGAAAGCCGCCACATGCTCCCTATACCGAGTTACAAAACTCCTTCCCGTCTGGCCAATATACACTCCATTACATTCTGGACAAGCAACTCTATACTCTCCAGACCGCTGAAAGACCGGTGGATAGATATCCTTTTGATTGCACTGATTTCTAGCCAAAGAATTGCCCGTCCTGGAGGGAACTTGTATCCCAGATCTCTTTAACGTCCGGTGCATTTTTTCAGAAATCGGACCTACATAGGTAATACTGGACTTAATTTTTTGAGGCCTAAACATTGATTATATATGAGGATATAGCGATCCAATGATTGATAGACTGGTGGTCAGGAAGCGGAACAGTATGGTTAGTAGACTTATATACGCAGTGCCACCTAAAATGCTCAAAAGTATTTTGTTAAAGTAGTTTCTTTATCCCCATTATCCCCACTGCTGGGGCACGGGTCTCTTCCTGCATCGCAGGAAGGTTAGGCCATACTCCACCACGGGGGCCAAGTCCGGGTTGGTGGAGGATTGTAAGACAGTGGCGGGTCTTACTGTCAGAAGTTATCAAGCCGCCCATAAGGCCTCTGACATGGCTTAACGACTGCCATTATATGACAGCCGGCACCAACGGCTTAGCGTGCCTTGCGAAGCACGGAAGCGCTCGGAAAAATGCCACTAGCGGTAGTCACGGGACGCTCACCCATCCTGTGCCTGACCGCGCCTGTTGTTGCTGAACCAAGTGATTGATTCCAATCACTCGGTTCGCCCATGCCACGAGCGCTTCAGTAGCGTTAAAGTAGTTTACCTTCACGAAATAAAAGAAGCGCTGGGCAAAAGTGGTTCCAACTCTAGGAAATAATATCGTAGACCAGAATGGGCAAGATATATGTCCATGGGTGAAATTTTTAGCCTCTTAATAAGTTTTTAAAAGATATATGTCTTTTCCAAGAACCACTAAGGCACCTGCAAGTCAGGGATCGTGTCTCGGTCTACCCCTCCGTGATACAGATGTGAGTTTATGTAATGGTTAATGTAGTCAGCAATGCTTACGCCAATGTAGCGAGAACTACACAATTTATATTCTTTTTTTCAATGCACTAACCCGTGCTAAGGACAATTTTGAAAACCTATTTAGAGGCTAAAAATTCCACCCATCCCGGGATTCGAACCCGCGACCTCTAGCACGCTTAGCCAGAGGTCGCGGCTTCGAGTCCCGGCATGGGTGAAATTTTTAGCCTCTAAATAGGTTTTTAAAACTACACAAATGTCAAATCTTCTTGAGTACACTTATACCATGGTATCAACTCTTTGCATTTCCCCACCGCTGAGGGACGGGTCTTTTCCTGCATCGCAACAAGGTTAGGCCATACGGGAGCCAAGTCCGGGTTGGTGGAGGATTGTAAGGCAGTGGTGGGCCTTACTGTCAGAAGTTATCAAGCCGCCCATAAGGACTCTGACATGGCTTAATGACTGCCACTACATGACAGCCGGCACCGACGGCTTAAGACGTGCTAACTAGCGTCACCAAGGAATAAGAATCATAAAGAGTTCATCCTTATGATTAACGACCTCCCGGAGGTAGTTAAAGAGTCGGCTTGCCTTCTCTTTGCCGACGATCTTAAGTTGGTCCGTGAAATCGGGGATAAGTCCTTAAGCGATAAGTCCGCCAATTGTATAACATTACTCAGATTTAAGAATCATGGTTGTAATATTGCAATAAAGTGTTCTCTGTCTCTACCTATCTATCTATCCTTTGACATGGCTTAGACTGCCAGCGCATGACAGCTGGCACCAACGGCTTAGCGTGCCTTGCCAAGCACGGTAGCGCTCGGAAAATATGCCACTAGCTGCAGTCACAGGATGGTCACCCATCCTGCGCCTGTTGTTGCTTAACTCAAGCGATTGATTCCAATCACTCGGTTCGTCTAGGCCACGAGCGCTTAACGGGACATAAAAAGGGTTGATATCGATCGATATCGTTTCTGTTTTGGTAACTAAGCGTGTTATCTACAAATCATCATTACACATTCATGAGTAATAATGTTGAAGTCGAAAACTTTGTTAATGTAAGTTAAACATTTTTTTTGTTAAGTATAGATGTAATAAATGAGTTTCTTGGTAAGTTTATTCTACACATGATCTATTAATTGTGAAATTAGCAACTTTGACGTTCATTAAGGAAACATTTTGTTTTTACAATTAATAAATTGATTGGATTGATCAATTGAGCAATCGGGAGACATGTCTATGACATACTTACATTTCCTCCTTTCAGTTGTCGCGGGCTGGCTGTAGTCTTTGTCGGGTACCTCCTCTTTCACCTTGGCCTCCATCTGAAACACACGAGAAACTCGATACAATGGAACGCCCAAGCAAATGCTTTGATTTAATTTCATAATTTTTTCCATGACTGTCCATGACCTATTAAGATGAATTCTAACAGAGGATGACGTAAGAAGAAGAATTAAAAAAAAAAACATTATTATTACTTTTACATCAGAAATTAATAATTTATTTCGACTTGAAGAATTTTAATTCTGTTTGCCGAAGTCAATGTACTTTGTTAAACGCTGCTTTCGAGCCGTGGATTTTAGTGGGTTTTTACTCCCTTTTTAGGGAAGAGGGAAAAACTCCACTCGGATTATATACTAATTATAAAAATAACTTCCACACAACGCAATCACTTCTTCTTCTTCAGGATATATTATGTAGTCCACTGCTGGACATAGCCCTCTCCTAATGAGCGCCATAGCGCCCTGTCTTCAGCTTGCCGCATCAAGCATCTGCCCACCGGTCGGAGAGCGTCCTACACAATAACTTGACCATCCCAAACTACGATACCATGTACTATGGTAACCAAGCAAGGACAAACATTTAGTTACCTATACATCAAATATGTTCCGAAATCATCTTAAACTTAATATATCAAAGCCTATATCATAAGATTCTATGATTGCCATCTTGTTAACTGTAAAAGTCGAAACATTACTTAATTTTCTTACAAAAGTAGATGACGATAATCAAGTTCGCGATAATAAATTAGATATTGTAATTTCTTAATAATCATGTAAACTCTGTTAATTAAGAACTTTGTAAGATTTTTTGTCCATTTTTTCTCCAAAATGTTTTATTTAAAAGAAAAAGATTACAAGCATGTTTTACGTTGGTTACCACACTAGATGTAAGTTTGTGCGGTGGTAATCAGAGGAAGGCTTAACATTAAGATTAGTTGGCGCTTACCGTTTATGGTTCAAAGACTTATTTTGCATAACTCTAGTAACATAGTATACGAGTAGTACTAACAGAAAGTGTGTATGTAATATAAGGTTGATAATTAGGGTAAACTTATATTACACTATGACTTATTTTAGGTATATTTACTCTGTTAATTAGTTAATTAGACTTTGAAAAGATTAAGTTTGGAGATTTTTTCGGCACCTAGTTTGACTTGTGACGTTCATTAAGCTGCTGTGTCTGGGCTACTTTGAATAAAACCTGAAACATTTCATGGGGTGCATGAAAGGAGCCTCCTCGAGTGATCATAATGTCTACTAATATAGTACATAAACATCCCGCGCACCCTGGACATCTCACTCCAAGACCCCCTCGCAGATGGAGGTATTGGAGTGGGGTGAATAATCCTTACACCACAGTGGTCCGACCCACTGGTCGAATTGCTGAGACGAAAAGAAAAAGATTTCATTTCATTTCTTCTTCGGTTATTTGAAGCGCAATATCGCAATGTCGACGTCAACACGGTAGCGTGCAGAGGTGCGCAAACCCTTGACGAGAGCCAGCTGTCCGTCGGTTTTCATCTAGTGCAGCGTCTGGCTTATGTCTAGCGGATAACGCGGGCTCGGTACCTGTTACTACTAATCTAAGCAAGGGCTCGCGGTACTACGATTATGTTGCTTGTGAACACATTCATAATACAAGATTATGATATTGATCGTTTAGGCTAACGCTGAAGCGTTCGAGGCCTAGCCGAACCAAGTGGTTGGAATCAATCATTTCAGTTAAACAACAATAGGCGCGGTCAACTGCAGGATGGGTGACCGTCTCGTGACTACCGCTAGTGGCGTCTGTACCAGCGCTTTCGTGCTTTGCGAGGCACGTTAATCCGTAGGCTGCCGGCTGTCTTATATTCACAGTCGTTAAGCCACGTCAGAGGCATTATGGGCGGCTTTGTAACTTCTGACAGTAATACCCGCCACTATCTTACGATCCACCGCCACTTGGGCTCCATGGTGGAGTATGGCCTAACGTTTCTGCGATGCAGGAAAGGGACCCCAGGAGTGGGGACATATAACGGTTGACATAGATATCGACTAACGCTAGTGGCTTTTTTCCGAGCGGTTCCGTGTTTCGCAAGGCAAGTTAGCAATTGGTGCCGGCTGCCGTCGATAGATGGCAGTCGTTAAGAAAGTCAGACGCCTTAGGGCGGCTTCGGTACTTCTGACAGTAAGACCTGCCACTAGTCTTGCAATCTTCCACCAATCCGGACTTGGCCCCCGTGGTGGAGTATGGCCAACGGCTTCCTTAGGGAAGAGACCCGTGCCCCTCGGTGGGGACATTATGGATTGATGATGATGATATTGTATATGTTTATTAGGAAAAACAAGCATAAAGTATTTACAGTACAATTGGCGGCCTTTTTGCAAAAAGCAATTTCTTCCAGGCAACCATAGATGGTGACAAGAAATAAATTAGAGTCGAGTAATCGGTGCAATTAAGCAATATTGAAACTGAACTTAAACCATACATAAATATTATATAAGATAATATTTGAAAATATTATTTACAACTAAATGACAATTATTTATATTAAGATATAGGGATCTATTACGATCTATAAGATCTATTACTTCTTATTTCTTTCTTGTCTCTGTCTCTGGTTGCCTGGAAGAAATTGCCTTTAGTGAATTGTACTATGTTTTTAAATAATATCTGTGACTGTAATCTCTATGTACATTAAAGAATATTCTATACTATCTATTATATAATGCACAAAGTAATTTGTGGTAGAGGTAGACTTAATGCTATTAATGCTAATGGCATTTTGTATAAGTCAACCCACATAATAGGCGAAAATTGGGGTAAACATGCAAAATTTCCTCTTAATATATTTTGTTTTAATTGATAACAAGGAGCTCACGGCACTAATGTTGTTAAGATTGACTATAATAGCAAGCTATTGGCAGATAAGGTTAAAATCACAAATAGTTAATGTTTCATGTTTCACGCATGGTAAATAAGCTCATATCCTCTCTTTCTGAGAGATGGTCTGTGTCCTGTAGTGGGACGTGTAATAAACTACATAAAAAAATGTTAAATGTACCAGTACAAACTCGTAGTATTAAACTCGCTACAGACAGCGTAACATTGGTGAACTAGACGCAACCAATTCGCGAAAAAAATCGGGAAAGTAGCGTCAGCAAAATCAAGCATGAATTTTAGTGACTCGGTAATGACGTACGCCTTAATAAATGAACGCGATAAGACCCATTTAATGTATAACTAATACTTGTAGAACGTTTAGAGAACTTTATTGGCTGAAAGACTCTTTAGACGTACGGTAAGGAAAAAGGAGATGGCCTATACCTAAATGTATGAACTAGAATTGTGTTTTTTTTATGCAGCGCTAATTTGCAATCAATTTTTAATATTCTAAGTAATTAAATAAAATAATAAATTTTCCTATAACTATATGCAGCATTAATATTAAAAAGATTTACATATTTACAAAAAAAAAGGAAGGTTATTTTTATTTTATTTGCATTAAAAAGTTAAAATTACTTTGCTGAATTCCGCCAAAAATCCCACAAGCACCATGCGGTTAGCTAATGCACCGCCCTCCCTCCCACTTTTTCAAGCAGAAGCAAGACACGAACATGCCACCACCAACACCAATACTTGTGTGAGAAAACACGCGACGCGTTTCGCCTCTAACACAAGGCATCCTCAGGCTCCCAAATGCAATTCAACCGCCTTTGGGCTATTATTGTTTTGTGCAAATATAGCGATTAACTTTTTAATGCTATTATGGATTTCCGCAAAGTAAAGCGTGATTCTACACAACATTTTATTTTATTTATTTTATTTTTATGTAAGGTGAAGAAACAGATACAAGTACAGATAAAATTTAAAAACAAACGGATGTAAATAGACATAAAGTAGGTACTGCATCCTTAGACCTTCACACTGAGAAGTAATGTTATATTATTAATAAAAAAAGTGACGCTAAAACAATAGATACTGTAAATTAGTGTTATTTAGCAAAATATTCTTTCCTCTACAACTTAGTTTGAACTAAAGTAAGTCTTTTTTAAATAAAAAAGTCTACACCGCTGCCAATGGGGAGCGTTCCCAAGACACAGGCAGCATTCCCTCTCTGAATGGCCAGGCTGATGCGCTGGCCGAGGTAGCTACCAGCTCTTGGGTCGCCCGATGAGTCGATGAGGCGCGTCGCTATTTCTTTTTAATGTTTACTCGCCTCGGGCCCCCACGGACCCATCGTCTCGAGCCCAAATGGCGCAAATAGGTAACCATCCCCAAGGACAGAGTATTTGCGCCGCTTGAGGCTTTCGACCGTAGGCGCCGAATTGTAGTTATATTATTTTTAATGGACTAACCCGTGCTAAGGACAATTTTTTTAGTACGCAGGGCTGCAAGTGATGCATATTACTTCAGTCAGATGTCGCTGCCTGTACGTAATACAGAGAATATTGTAAGGAGGTTCGAAATTTCACTGACGCCGGTGAGTCGCCCATTAGCTCAGTTGGAAACAGCGCTGGCACGGATAGCCAGAGATCGCGGGTTCGAATCCCGGAATGGGTGGAAGCCTCTAAATAGGTTTTTAGAATTGTAGCTACCGTTAACTTCTTATGGGAATCCGTCCGTTTTCCTGAAGCCAAGAATACGAAGCGAATGAAAGCTCCACAGTTTCCCGCCCCTTCCACGAGGAGCGCTAAGCCCGTTAAAGTGTCTTCCAAACTGATCCGCGACGCAGGACGCGAGTATCGATGTGGTACCTGGCCGACACCTGTGCCCGGCAACTTGAGGTAGAACTGCGGCAGAAGGTCCTCTCTTAGATGAAAACGGCGGCAAGCTGAAGACAAGGCGCTATGGAGCTCATTAGGGGAGGGCTACGTCCAGCAGTGGATATAGCTAATACATAATATAGCCTGAAAGAAAGATGAAAATGCGTCATCATCAACCCATTATGTTTCCACCGAGGGGCACAGGTCTCTTCCCTAAGGAAAGTACAGGCTATACTCCACCACGGGGGCCAAATCCGGATTGGTGGAGGATTGTAAGACCTTATTTTTATGCGACTCATGTCTGAGCCTTCGAATATTTTGCGTCTATATACGCTTTCATATCGCATGGGCGAGAATCGGCTCCCTGGTCGGACTCTTCCGACAAGAAATCAAGTAAGTAGATCTAGTACCTTTTGTGTGTCCTCAATGCTGGGGCACGGGTCTCTTCCTGCATCGCAGGAAGGTTAGGCGATACTCCACCACGGAGGCCAAGTCCGGATTGGTCCAGGATTGTAAGACAGTGACGGGCCTTACCGTCAGAAGTTATCCAGCCGCCCATAAGGCCTCTGACATGGCTTAATGACTGCCATTACATGACAGCCGGCACCGACGGCTTAAGACGTGCTAACTAGCGTCACCAATGGAATAAGAATCATAACTGGTTTTATAATACGTTTTTTGTCAAAAAGTTTACACCAAATATCTTAACCACTATTAACTATTTCTAGTCTGGAGATGACATTGTATGGCTGTCTTGTATTGTAGTGTAGACTGCCAAATACAAGCAACTAACAGCTATATCAAGCTTTTATGTAATCTAAAGTCTTCACATACCTAGTTTTTAATACTAGGCATGTGTAGACTTTAAACGCTGACCGATTGCAAAGGAAAACTTATGAAAAAGGTCCAATAATGGACAAACACATGCAGAAAAAGAATAGAAATGGTACAGCTGCCAATAAAAACTGTAGTTTTGGTTTCGAACGTACGGCAAATTTTATATCTAAGTAGTGAGAAGAAAGATAGTAAGAGGGATAGTCCTTCTGTATATTCCAATCTACAGGGGGAGCGCTAACGCCCACCCTCCGTGAGGAGCCACCCTAGAGATGAGAGCTTGACGCGGAGTGATGGATTTGTTAAAGGTTTTTATTTTATTTCAGTGTGAGCTTGAAGTATGTATCAGCTTGGAAGGTACTGTACTATACACTTTTAGTGATAAAGCTGCCAAATATACTCGCGTAGGTTAAAAAATATCTGATTAATTTCTATATACAACAAATTATTCTCTATCTCGGCCTTCGGCCTTAACTTCGGCCTAGTGATTAGAACCGAGTGATTGGATTCAATCACTTGAATCAAGATTAAGTTTGGAGTTTTCTTGTCTGTTTTTTCTCCAAAATGACTACAATTTTAAATGGACACCTAGTTTCACTTGTAACGTTACTTAAGCCGCAGTTTCTGCGCTACTTTGAATAAAACCTTTTCATTTCATTTCAACAACAGGCACGGTCAGGTGCAGGATGGGTAACCGTCCCCTGACTACCGCTAGTGGCATTTTCCGAGCGCTTCCGTGTTTCCCAAGGCACGTTAATCCGTTGATGCAGGCTGTCATGTAAAGGCAGTCGTTAAGCAATGTCAGAGGCCTTACGGGCGGCTTTATAACTTCTGACAGTAAGGCCCGCCACTGCCTTACAATCCTCCAGCAATCCGGACTTGGCCCCCGTGGTGGCGTATGGCCTAACCTTCCTGCGATGCAGGAAAAGACCCGTGCCCTAGCGTTGGGGATATAGAAGGGTTGATATCTTTCTCTATCTACATACTCTAAAATATTTTTTCGCATCGTATTTCTTGACCGTACGTGTATATAAAAGTATACTTATTTTTCTCTTTCAACTTAGCCTCTTTTGTGTCCCCCTACTAGGCAAAGGCTTCCCTTCTTTTCGACAGATATATTATCACAATTTTATTACTAACAAAAAGGTCCTGGAAAATCACTTGCTAATACTCGTAATAGGATAATTTATGTATAATCAGATAGTGTGCTCGTGTGAATCAGATATCTTAGTAGGTGACTATTTATATCTATTGTTTTTATTATGTTATTTTTATATGTGTTTTTATACCAGATAAAAAGGTTTTCGTTCTCTTCTTTTATTTTATGTAAGTCATTAAACAATAGTCGCAGCCATGTTCGATTTCCACTGGGAGCCGCCGTACATTTGTACAAATGATCGGTCTGGGTGTATATCCATGTTTGTGATGTCCTTGTCTGGTTACCACACCACAAGGTATCCTAGATTCTAACCAAGACAAGTAATAGTGTTGTGTTGAAGTTGTTCATTTGCTTTCATGAGGTAAATCTACTACAAAACTGTCGTATTAGGAACCCTTCATACAAACTACATAATTTATTAGTGGATGATGCTGATCCAGCAGAAGAGTTTAAGATAGTTATAAAAGTTGTATTTGTTGCATACTGCCCCGCGTTACGGTGCGGATGCCGGGCGGTTCCTGACTGATTCATCATTGCTTCGGTTCTCTCAACTGAATCACGCACACTTATAAATGATATCGCTATATATATAGGTAGAATACCACCCTGACAGCTTAGTCGGCCTAGCCCACAGGAAAGACTAGTCAATACGTGCGGAGCCAACCAAGCCGCGGGTTTCCTCACGATGTTTTCCTTCACGGTCAGCGTGTGGTATTGCGACTACAAATTCGCAAATGTACGTAACTTTGAAATTAAACAAATTAATTTTTTTTATAGGTAGAATATTTTTATCTAGGTAATGGCAAACGCATTTTTTTCTGTAGCCTACAAACGTCACACTGTGGCACAGGCCTTCTCTTAGAAAGAGAGTATGGGCTTATTACCACGTGTGCCCACAGCGGATTGGCAATTTTAACCGTAGAGGTATTTGAACACCTCAATCGCTCAGGTTTCCGGTGTGAAAAAAGCAAAAATTATATTAAATTGGAACAAATTAAGTTCATCCGGACTTACTTCGCCCCCGTGGTGCAGTATGGCCTATACCTTCCTGAGGGGCCAGACCCGTGCCCCACGGTCGGGACATAATGGGTCGATGTTCATAATGAAGTTAACAAAACAGTTCTCCGCAAAGTGTGTTCCACGACACATTAGTACCTATATAGGTAGGTAGCTGTCGTGCCTCGAAAAAATAACCAAGTTTTTGCTAAAAATTACGGATTTTGGTACTAGGTTATAGGCGCTAATTTTATTGGCCTACAATTAAAATATTTCGGTTTGACACTTTTACAAGCTGGTATTATATGCTTTTTAATGCATTAACCGGTGCTAAGGACAATTTAAAAAACCTATTTGTAGCTAAAAAAAATCCACCCATGCCGGGACTCGAACCCGCGACCTCTGGCTAACCGTGCCAGCGCTCTCCCAACTGAGCTAATAGGCGACTCATCGGCATCAGTGAAATTTCGAACCTTTTTATAATACTCTCTGTATTACGTACAGGTAGCAACATCGTATTACTTATAACAAAGGCTTGTGAACCTTTGAGTCCCGTTTGCATTTACCACACCTACAGTACTTACTCTGGATAATGCATGTCTGAATTGTTAAATGCAAGTAAATAATTTATCTATTCATCCACTATTCAAACTCATACTAAATTAAATAACAAATATAACTAATTTTTGACGTTGGTACCTCTGAAACATCCTAATTTCGTTGGTGTTTTAAATACATAGACTCTTATCAGTTACGTTAGTTAAAGGCTAAAAAAAAATTACTTGTAATGGTTGACCACTTTGATCACAAAAAGATTGAGAAACACTGGAAAAAAAGTATTTACTACTCAATTCTGAAATTGCTATGTATTTATTGTATTAAATCTATCGTCTAGTTAGCACCTATAACAAAAGTCATTTAGTTGTACTTAGTTTAGGGCTAACGAGATCTGTGTAATATCTCCATGAATATTTATTTATTTACTTACTCGATTTTCGTCGGGAGAGTAATATATTTCGAGTTCCATTGTTTCGGTTCTAGTCTTCCGACGAAAAATCTAGTAATCGCAAAATTTGTAGTTCCAAAAAAAATTGTGGGATCAAGCCCCAAACGGCCTCTTTGGGAATATCCTGAACGCCAGATGTTTCCCACGTGGCGCGTGCCGCTGATTCGTATCCGATGTGGCCGCCGGCCTGCGCGCGCGAATATCACCCTAATGCACTGGGCACTAAGAGCCGACTGTTTAGGATGGTTTTTACAAAGAAAATGCCTGGGAAATGTGCGGAGCTGGAAAAAAGTGTTAGGTGCTCATAGAAAATGTTTTATTTTCTCGACTGTATCCTTGGTCTACTGGGGTATCACGTTGTGTTATCTTATCACAAGAAAGGTTGTGGATTTCCACTGATATCAACCCTTGTTTGTCCCCACTTCCGAGCGCTTCCGTGCCTCGTAAGTCACATTAAGCCGTTGGTGGCGGCTGTCATGTAATGACAGTCGTTAAGCCTTGTCAGAGGCCTTATGGGCGGCTCGACAACTTCTGAGAGCAAGGCCCGCCATTGTCTTACAATTCTCGACCAATCCGGACTTGGCCCCCGTGGTGAAGTACCTATGGCCTAACCTTTCTGCGATGCAGGAAGAGACCCGTGCCCCAGCAGTGAAGCCACACAAGGGTTGATATCGATATCCCCACTGCTAGGGCACGGGTCTCTTCCTGTATCGCAGGAAGGTTCCCTGATTCCCACTAGGATCGCCGTATCGTTTTTTTTTTGCAAACGGTAAATAAATGTTAGCAAAGCAATAAAGTGAATAGCGTTTGTCAGTATCGTGGCAAGTGAAAGTAATTTATTTAATACAAATTTTTAATACTATTGGATCTGAGTAATGGGCCGGCCATGTGGCCAGAATGCCTTCTTCACGCTGGACCAAATCCGTAACAGAGTGGATAGGCCCAGAAGACGGATATCGCCACAGAGGACGGCCATATAAACGTTGGTCTGACGACATAGCAAGGATTGCCGGGACTAACTGGATGCAGATTGCTCAAGATAGAGATGCGTGGTTGAACTTGGAGGAGGCCTTCACCCTACCAGGGGTTCTTCTAATATGATCAATTTTGTTTTTTTTTTACAGTAACTATTAATTTATTATTGATAATAAATAAATAAATATTCATGGACATATTACACAGATCTCGTTAGCCCTATACCAAGTACAACTAAATGACTTGTGTTATAGGTGCTAACTCGACGATAGATTTAATACAATAAATACATAGATAACATCCAAGACCCGAGACATACTAGAAAAGTTCGTTTCCTAGTTTGACCCGGCCGGGGATCGAACCCGAGACCTTCAGTTTTACAGTCAGCGTGCCAAACCGCTGCGCCACCGAGGCCGTCTAAAAAATAAATAATAATTTATTTATAATTTTCTTGATTTTAATATGATTCATAGATCTTAATTCGTATCTGATTCGGATTAATTGTAAATAGATAGATAAATATATTGACTTTGTTATATTCATTGCATGTAGAATCAAATTATCAATTCATTTAAATTTACTTGCATGCAAAAAACAAAGAAAATATAAAAAAATATTTGTAAATTATGTATAACGTCTCTTGGAAGAACAATAAAAGGCTTTTTATTTATTTATTTATTTATTTATTTATTTATTTATTTATTTATTTATTTATTTATTTATTTATTTATTTATTTATTTATTTATTTATTTATTTATTTATTTATTTATTTATTTATTTATTTATTTATTTATTTATTTATTTATTTTATTATTGGACCTGAGTTGTCTGAATAAATAAACCGATTTATTGAATAATAAGTTTTCTTCTATTCACACGTTTGTGGTAAAAAGGAGTGGCAAGTGACAAACGCTTATCTCTGCCTACCCTTGAGGCAGAGTTTATGTAGTGTATGTTTTCGATTTTTGTCAAGTACTGGGTTACCAGATAACGGGGTATCCTAATTTGTGACCAGAACAAGCGACTTAATGTCATCTTTAAACTAAAACTTTCGTAAGTACTACACATTGAATTATCAACGGATCAACTTAAAAACTATTCTTTTTGTCGCAACGAAACTGGTAGGACTCTTGCGACTAAAAGTTTAGAAAGTTGATCCGGCTATAATTCAATATCCAATAATACGAGTTTACAAAACACAATTTTATTATTCATTCGATTTCAAATTAAAGCCAGTACAATGCATTAGTTCTATATTTTATAATAATGCATAATCCGTAAGGACTTTGAAAAGACTAAGTTTGGAGTTTTTTTATCCATTTTTTCTCCAAAATGTTGTAGATTTCGTTGAAAATGCGGCTTAATGTAACGTTCATTAAGCCGCATTTTCATTTCATAATGTATCTTGTATTCTAGACCAGAATTATCGGTTAGGGAGATATAAACCTGGGTGCAAATGAATGATGCATTAACAAATTTTTCATGAAATATTCTACACGAGTAAGGTGGAAAATGAGGACAGTTTCTGAAAGTCGCGTGCAGTAGCCATAGGCAGACCACCGTCTTAGGTAATTAAAATAGATAGATGGACAGCTCATTTACTTATTTAAGACCTCGTCGTTTATTCGTCATTCGTCGTCACTCTTATGTGTACAAAATTCCCTAAAGTAAATAAAGATAAAAAAAATACAAACACACGTATACAAAGCGTGACAGGGCTTATCCAAGCACAGCACAAACAAAGCAAAGAAAAAAACAGTGCATATACAGAAAGCAAAAACACAGAAAAAAAACACACTATACTTCTAGAAAAGCGGCCAAGTTCGCAGTGTACGTGGCCGCCCGCCCTGGCCGGTGCATCTGGCGCTGGCGGCGGGCGGCTGCGTGGGCGGCTGGCGGTGGGCGGGAGACCAGCCGCGATAGGCGCTACTGGGCTAGTTTCAAGTTTGGACGAAAGGAAATTAGAGAATTACCCTCTGACGCGCTGATTTACCATCTGACCATCGGAGGAACACCCACGATGTCACCTTTTACTCTAGATAGATAGACAGAGAACACTTTATTGCACAACCAGAAAAATATTACAACCATGATTCTTGAATTGTATAACATTAGCGTAGGTAATGTTATACAATTGGCGGTCTTATCGCTAAGAGCGATCTCTTCCAGACAACCTTTGGATGGAGTGGATTGCATGAAGAATATAGTCGGTACGTGGTGCATCACTCGGTAGTATTATGGCATGAGAAAAGATTTTTGTATTTTTAATGACTCGCGATTCTTATACATAGTTATATATTAATCGGGTCTAATCGCGACTTAAGAAGCTAAGCGGTGCTTACTGAAAATAAAATCATATCTTCATTTGTAACGAGTCTTCGAAAAAAAATAATGAAATGAAAAGGTTTTATTCAAAGTAGCGCAGAAGCTGCGGCTTAATAAACGTTATAATTCAAACTAGGTGTCCATTTAACATAAGTAGGTCAGTAGGTACCTACTACATTACCATCTTAATATAGAACCTACTGACAAAAAGCTAGGTCCAAAAATCTAGAAATTTAAAGCAGTTTGGCCTAAAAGGGCTGTTTTCAGCGGAAATTTATTAAACTCATTAGTTGTTGCTCCTAGGTTCTAAACGGTAGGTTCTAAGTCGTTGTAGCAGTGGTTAGAATTTATGATATTCACTTTTTCCATTCAATTGGTGGCTCTAGTTGGTACCGTGTAACGCCTTAAATGCTCAGGGTGTGATGGTGCAAACCTTTTTGCACCATTTTTATATTTATTTTTCTATCATTTTCAAATATTTAAAATTATGTGACACATTTCGGGATTTCGCTCATTTTCATCATTACACTGCCTTTCATCTTGACTATCTAGTCAACGGAATTAGCAGGTAATTATTCAGTTTTCTGTTTTCACTATAAATATACAAATCAAAATTCAAATTCAAATAATTTTATTTCAACGTAAAGAATTTACATTCTGTTTGCTGAATGTCAATGTACAATGTAAAATGTAAGTCGCCGCCTTCGGGCCGTATTGTAGTGGAGAAAAAGGCAGCGGAAAAAAAACTCCACTCTGACCATCTAACTCATACAATAAATAAAACAGTACAAATAAAGCACAAACTTAAAGTCGTTCCATTATTATTATTATAAAAGTTTTACAACACTACAAGGGGTCCAAAAGAGACTTGAGGGTAGATCACCTTCTCTCTCTACAATAATTGACTTTATTCGCCACATCAGTAATGGTACGGCCACACTATCGCGATAACGCGAAGATTTGATTTGAAGACAAACACCCTCCGCGCCGCTGTCGGTAAAATGCCGCACATCAAAGGGTTTTATGGCCCAAAGGCCAAAATCTTCTTATGATGTGGTCAAGCTCTTCGCCGTAGAGCGAACACGAAATGTTGTCGCGACAACGCGAACACGAATCTTCGCCTTCAAGTGTGGCCGCAGCATAACAAATAATCGCGATTAAACTGAAGTGGCGAGTACAGTACGAGTGTGGCGAGCACATGTCAACTCTGCGCGCGAACTACAAACACACTGCATCGCGCAAAGTGTTTCACATGAAATATATAAGTATAACGTATGTATGTCTGACTAACAACAGTCGGACCTGGCATACGATCTGCCTGGCGGGAAATTTCCCTTTATAGCGGAAGAGCACGATCACCCGCTCTTCCCTATACAAGTATTACTTATCCAAAATCGCGATTAGAGCGAGATTGGGAGCCGTTTAATATAAAGGTAACTATGTATATGAATATCGCAAGTCGTTAAGAGATATCCGATTTGTCAAACACATCTTACGGTACACCTGTGCTAGGAACTATCCCCACGAGACTAGTTGGGCTGGAACTGGATTAAGCCCTTCGGCCCTTATTCTGTGTAAGTAAGTACGCGTGTTCTGGGTAAATACGTAAGCGTTTCATGAAACTACAATCATAGGGTTTTATGTTCATTCGATGTACATTTCAGAAATTAGTTTTAACTGCCTATGGAAGAACGGAGTGTCCTAACAAGCGTCTTTTTGCTTAAACAAAGGCTCCAAAAACTGTTGAATTAATAGAATAATCTATAATATAAAAATGAATTGCTGAATGTGTTCGTAAACGCAAATCTCGAGAGCAGCTGAACCGATTTCACTAATTATTTTTTTAGAATATTCCTTGAAGCACGAGGATGTTTCTTACGGATAGAAATATAAAAAAAATTAAAGAATCGACTGTTAGGCGGTACGAAGTTAGTTAAAAATACATTAAAAATATATTTATTTTCGGTTATTTTCAAGACCCAATGAACAAGAACAGTACGCAAACAGAAGTACATTCGGTCAAGTTGGGTAACATTGAATTTCCATTCAAAATTTAAAAAAGGTTGACAAAGTTATGTATTAAACGGAGTCTAATCGCGATTATTTATTAGGTAAAACGTATTTACCTCAATTCCCGGCGTTACATAACTACGTATAATTATCACGAGTATAAGAAATACTATTGACAAAGTTGCTAAACTGCTAAATAGCACTGTTATATTATTATGTAGATTTTTTACTCCGCAAAATTCTGACTTTTGCGGGTAAAACATAAAATAATACCAAGCATACTCGCATTATTTCTAAATACCCTCAAACGGATCAAATATTTCCCTTTTTCGGTAGAGAGCTTTTTAAATAATATTAAATAAATAAATATATATATAAATATTCATGGACATATTAAACAGATCTTATTAGCCGTATACTAAGTACATATTAATAATAACTTCCCGAAATCAGCTGTGTGATATCGGCCTCGAGAATAGCACCAACCCAAATTCTTCCCGCGGGTGTCGTAAAAGGCTACTAAGGGACACAAACCGGGGGTTGGGCAAAACATAACATTTATCAAGTCTTTCCACAAATTGTACCATCGCATCTAACGTTTGTAATCCTTTTCTGTCCTTGATTTGTGGATGGACAAAATAAACGTAGTTGTATAGATTTTTTTTTTCATTTATTTTATTAGATCGTGCCACACTTTCTGGCTGCCACTGTACAGGTCCCGTCTGCTACCACGGGCGCGGGGCTCAAAATACGACCGCCCCAAAGGGCTGCCAACTGCGACAGTAATATTTATTTAATAAAAGAATATAATAACATTCACGCCTTTCAACAGATGACGCCTAGATCCAGGCTTATTGTGCGTATTTAACCCGACCGCGAAACGAAAGAAGGGTTATGTTTCTCGCGTTTTTGTATTTATGTATGTTAGTGAAAGTGCCCGCTGATGACGATGGCCAGGGACCGTAACAGATTTGGCGGTCTATACCCAGCTGACTGCGATAGTGATGATGAAGAAGTGAAAGTACATTACTTGCAAGGGAATGCTTGAAGAGGGATGATTCTGCTTTTGTTCTTTAGTATTTAAGTTGTATCTTTTATATTGTTTATTGCGATATTTAATTTTTGATGAATAAATAAGTTTGTAGTGATTTGGAATTAGCTGTAAGTTGTAAATAATCCTATAATAATAATAATAATACTTGCCGAAATACACAACACCACATCGGCTGTATGACGTCACGGAAAGAAAGGAAATGGTGGGTACTGTAGCGCACTACTTATTAAAACTCTACATTTAGCAATAATACTTTCTTTTTATTATATTTTTTATCACCAAAACCTAGCCTAGCTGAGAGTCTCAACGACTGACACCTAAACCAAAAGTAACGATATTCTTCAAATAATTCAAACTATGCCTTCTTGCTATGCCTAGACGGCTACGCCGGCCAGGTACTCTAAAGAAGTATCGTTACAGTACCAGCTAACATAAAAATATTATATACAAAAATATCGTGTGTCAGTGTGTGTGATTAAATTCTTCGGAAACGGCTTTACCGATTTAGTTAATTTTTTTGTGTGTTTTTCGCAGGTCTGAGAATAGGTCGTCGGCCAATTAATATGGTGAAATAACGGTTGCGGGATCAGCTAACAGTTATATATTAAACAGGTCTAATCGCGATTATTTATTAGGTAAAACCAATTACTTTTATTCTCGACGTTCCCGACACTACGAATATTCTAAAATAAGAATATTCTTTACTGTACATTAGGAAAAAACAAACGTAAAATTATTACAAATATACAGTGCAATTGGTGGCCTTATTTTTTGAGCAAATTTCCAGACAACCTATGACTTGGATTCCAACCAAAAAAACTGAGGTTTTCCACGCCGGTATTGAACCCAGAACTCATGAACGCTGTGAACTCACGCTGGCTTTACACAGCGTTCTAGCTATACGGTACCGGCGCTCCCCGTACCCGTTCCCAGCTTAAAACAAAGCCGTTTGTAAGTGCAAACAAGGCCAGCGGAGCACGCGTGAATCCTGAGCTAAAGTACGCTAATCTGCGACGTTAAATTGGACTCGACACGAAGCGCTCGTGGCCTAGTCGAACCGAGTGATTGGAATCAACCATTCAGATTAAGAACCGCACCAACTGGCGCGGTCAGGTGCTGGATGGGTTACCGTCCTGTGACTACCTCTAGTGGCATTTTTCCGAGCGCTTCCGTGCTTCCCAAGGCACGCTAAGCCGTTAGTGCCGGCTGTCATGTAATGACAGTCGTAAAGCCATGTCAGAAACCTTACGTTTGATAACTTCTGACAGCAAGGGCAGCGAGTGTCTTACAATCCTCCACCAACCCGGACTTGGCCTCCGTGGTGGAGTATAGACTAACCTTCCTTCGATGCAGGGAGAAACCCGTGCCAATGTAGTGGGGACATACAAGGGCTGATATCGAAACTGGACTCTAAAAGTGTCCTATATGTAGTATAGGCCAGTTACCCTTAAGGAAAAGTGAAACACTTTTCCTTAAGCAACTCTTCATCGTCGGTTCCCTGGAAGAAATTGCTCTATTAACACCAAATTAGTGAAGCCGCTTCGTAGGAGTTCGATAAAAATACTGTGACACGTGATTTTTAAATATTAGACTAGACTGTTACCGTAACATTCCTTTTTCAATTCTGGTCACTACATGCTGTTGGTTGAAATGAAACCCCAGAAAAATACCCTTAGGCTGGCGCTGTTGAAAAATGGCGCGTCTCCGCCACGCCACTTCAGTTGACCCGCTGCCGCTGACACGGCGGGCTGGCACGCTCGCGACAACAGCAGAAACCCCTTTTTTGTCCCCTTTCCAATTCGGCACTTATGTCGCGAGCAAAGAGCCGCGAAAAGTCATTGTGGTATTTATGTACTTATATTCTTTTTAATGCACTAACCCGTGCTGAGGACAATTTTAAAAACCTATTTAGAGACTAAAAACTCCACTCATGCCGGGACTCGAACCCGCGACCTCTGGCACGGTTAGCCAGAGGTCGCGGGTTCGAGTCCCGGCGTGGGTAGAGTTCTATTCTCTGAATAGGTTTAAAAAAATTATCTACTTACTTCATTTCATTTCAATTTCATTTATGTGCAAAGTTATTCAGTTATTTTATCCGATTCTGTCCTTCCCGCTGTTACGTATCTCTCTATAATAGAATTAGTTGTTAATGAACAGAGTTTATTTTGAAATAGAAAATATTATGAAATATTTTTTCTCCAAAACCATAGTTTTTAGCCAAGGCTTAAACTGGTTTTTCCCTTATTCTACGGTGCATTTCGCCTGATAGTACCAAGTGTAATATGTTTTGTCAGTGGTTCTACCAGTAAAACTACAAACAATTTATTGGGCATGTACGTTGTCATGTGATCATGTTTTTTTCTATTGTTGTTTGTTATTGCTGTTTCTATTTCTATTTTGATGGACGCTTTCGTAAAATGTACGAAATATGTATTCTCCAAAGATTCCTTTTGTCCTAAACTTCTTCAGGAGCAAAATTTTCACCCAGGTTTGGTAACGTTGTTAATCAATGCCAGTTGGAGAACCAATGATCCCTAAGACGCAGGTTTTTACCTAGTTTAGGGGTCATAGTTTCGAATAGTTAAATGACACTGTGTACGGACAGTTATGTATTTCTTCTTCGTATCCTCATGGCTGAGGGACGCGACTATGGGTCAGCTTCCGCCACCAGCTCTCTACATTCGTTCCGATTATGCGCCAGATGTATGGCTACTTGTAGGGTCCCTCCCGAAGCTTTTGTGATGGTGTCTGTCCAACGCGTTGGTGCTCGTCCTCTGCTTCGTTTCCCGTTCTATGTATTTAACTTATGATAAAAATTATTGACGGTAGAAATAAATTATTATTACTTATTATTATGACTATGCAGAGTTGGTTCTGTTTTTTTCTGCTCGTTGTGGTATTGGTTATCGCACGTGTTACGAATTCTTCCAAATTATTTTACGTTTTCCTGGTTTGTTGAGCCTCCTCGACAACTTGGTGGTGGTATTTGTGCCGTACCGGTAAGTGTGTGCTGTTTGCATGGGTTCCAGGGAGCCGCCCGACCCGGGCGGCGATTCCTGCAATGCTAACTTAAACTCCTCTCCTCCTCTTTTCTCTCAGTCCATGGATTCATTATCATACATTGGAATTTCCCGTAAACGTGGATTGAGCCAAGAGGATGTTGGTACCCCAATTTCAACCAAAAAGACTGTAATAGATACATCTGCCAGCCAAACTCAATATGACAAGGACTCATCAACAAATACCTCTCTTTATGTCAACCCTGTGTTTACACAGATGAAGAAGTATGGTCCAGCTGACCTAGGTCCTTTCATAGTTCATGTGGCGGTGGAAGAGTCAGACCCAAAATCCGGTACATCAATCAGACCAATTAAATTCGGTCAATTCTTATCCTACAATAAAGTCTCAAATGTAGTTCTCGATGGAGTAAAAAGTGTTGGCAGGAACCGAATTTCAGTTGAGTTTAAGAGTTCAGGTGACGCAAATCGCTTTCTGGTACACCCAGCTCTGGCAGGTGGCAGATATCTGGCATCAATCCCTACATACAATGTCACACGTATTGGTGTTGTCAGACACATTCCCTGTGAGTGGTCCATGCAGGAATTGGTAGATGCAGTGGAACTCCCACATGGGTGTGGCCCGATCATTAAAGCTCGACGTATAAACAGAAAAATACATCAGGATGGGTCTTCAACTTGGATACCCACCCAGACGGTAGTGTTGACATTTTCAGGACAGGTTCTCCCACCGCATGTTTACTGCTTTTATAACTCAATTAAGGTAGATCCATACATCTTCCCCACAATTCAATGCAGAAACTGCTGTCGCTTTGGTCACGTCAAGAGCCAATGCAGATCCAAACCGCGTTGCTCTCGGTGCGCCCAACCACATGATGGTGACAATTGTGATAAAACACCTCTCTGCCTTCATTGTTCTGGCAACTGGTATGTCGGTATACGGAGTAAAACACACGTTCGTATCGACTGACGTATATTGTAAGACTGGTTGTGGCCAGCGCGCGAGCACAGACCTATTCATACATAGGTAGCTACATATCACCTCCAAACTTATATACTAACACACTTTTTAAACTATGATAACGATAACAAGAACAGTGTTACTTCAGTATAAGACACTTTATGTTTTATATTAAGCACTCGGTACTTTAACATGGTGTAATCATTTCATGATAAATTAGATACCTTAAGACATAAATCTAACTTTTAATTATCGAAGCCATATCTTTTTACTGGCTTTCTTATACGCTTCGGCCGCGCGCTGGGTTCAGGATTGGTATTAGGCGTACTAATAGATGGCATTGTGCTGGGAACGCACGAGCTGCTCCCGTTCGCCAATGCTGTGGAATTTGGAATACTTTCTCTGCCCGGACTAGTAGATAATTCAGACGGTGGGACGGATAACTCAGAGTTGGCACTTAAAGCTGAAATATTATCTTCCCTGGGTACCATCGAACCAGCTTCGCTCTCTTGTGGGCAACTCTCTGTGATTACTCCTAAATCTGTAGGGGCTAAAAGCGATAACGATCTAGGTCTCAGTTGGTCAATATGACGGTGTATTTCGTTTCCTCTACTGTCCCTTATTCTGTAATTCGTTGCACCTATCTGCCTAAGCACTTCTCCTGGCAACCACTCAACACTAGACTTACCATAGTTCCTAAGATGCACTAACTGACCTGGCTGCAGCTCCCGGTGCGTTCCACCTGCTGCCTCCGCCTGATGTTCCTGGACTCGCTGGGCTCTTGTCAGTCTATCCGGTTTTAGTGCGTCTAATCTGGTTCTGAGTGAGCGACCTAGTAGAATTTTTGCTGGGCTTTCACCAGTAGCTGAATGGTCCGTATTTCTATACAGCAATAAGTATCTATCTAGTGCTGTGTCTACGTCTACTTTGTCTGTTAACGCTTTCTTTATTACTGACTTACAAAGCTTTACGGCATTTTCGGCAGCCCCGTTTGACGCAGGATGATAGGGCGCAGTGAGACTTTGCGCTATCCCGTTACTTTTTAAGAAAACCCTGAACTCATCACTCGTGAATGGTGGACCATTGTCAGAGACTATTTGTTTAGGTAACCCGAATTGTGCGAATAATTTCCTCAATTTTTTTATTACTTCAGAGGCGCTTGTTTTGCTCATTTTATGCGCTTCTATCCACTTTGATGCTGAGTCAACCACTACCATATATTTAGTACCCGCTACTGGACCAAGAAAATCCATGTGTAATCTTGTCCAAGGCCTACCAGTGGCGGGCCAACGCTGCGGAGCGTGCGCAGGCGGCGCGGTGGAGTGCGCGGCGCACGTGCTACACGCTCGACACTGTGCCTCGATTGCTTCGTCAATGCCGGGCCACCATACATAGCTGCGCGCTAAACTTTTCATTTTTACCATGCCCATATGTGTTTCGTGTAGTTCTTGCAACACTCGCTCACGTAATTTCGTTGGCACAATGACCCTATGTCCCCACATCAAACAGCCTAATTCAAGATATATTTCATTGCGTCTATTGAAATACGGTTGCAATTGCAGTATGTCGTTGTCACTCGGCCAACCATCGCGAACACAACTTACGACCCGGCCCAAGATAGCATCTCTGTTTGTTTCCATCCGCAATTCATTAAAATCCAACAAAAACGCATCACGGGCAAAGTGCAAATACGTTTGTTCGGGTTTCTCCGGTTTGTTATTATTAGGAATCGGTAACCTAGACAAACCATCCGCGCTATTGTTTTCCGACGATACGAATTCTATGTCATACTTGTACGCTGACAAAATAATTGCCCACCTTTGTAATCTACTCGCTGCCATAGTTGGTACTCCTACCTTTGGTCCGAATATGGTCACCAATGGTTTATGATCCGTTCGCAGTAAAAAACTCCTGCCATACAAATACTGATGAAATTTTTTTACTGCAAATATAATCGCGAGTGCTTCTCGCTGTATTTGACTGTAATGGCGCTCGGCCGGTGTTAGTGCGCGCGAAGCGTAAGCTACCGGGCGCTCGGCACCGCCCGGCCCCGGCTGGGAAAGTATTGCGCCTACCCCCCGTGCGCTCGCATCACACGTTAATATCAATTGTTTTTGTTGGTCGTAGTGCGCTAATACTTCTGTACTTGTTAACAGCTTTTTGATATTTTCAAATGCTACCTGACATTCATTTCCCCAGACCCATACTACAGACTTCCTTAGTAAATCATATAGTGGTGCTAAATGAGAACTCAAGTTTTTTATGAACCTCGCATAAAAATTAACGAAACCAAGGAATGACCTAACTTCTGAAACGTTAGTTGGCCTCGGCAAATTAACTATCGCTTTTATTTTGTCCGGGTCTGTGTGTAACCCGTTTTTATCTATAATGTATCCCAAGTAGGCCACTGAATCTGCTAATAACACACACTTATTTTTGTTTAACTTAAATCCATTGCTTCGCAACCTTTCAAAAACTAACTGTAAGGTATTAAGATGTAATTCATCACTTTTAGCAGTCACTAATATGTCATCCATGAAGACTGCTACGCCTGGGATGCCTCTCATGAGGTTTGTGATGATTCTACCAAAAATACCGGGGCTGCTTGCTAACCCATACACCAACCGATTATATTTAAATAGACCTCTGTGAGTATTTATAACCGTGTACTGTTTTGACTCATTTTCGAGTAAAATTTGGTTATACGCAGCTGACAAGTCAATTTTCGTGAATTTTTCTCCTCCATTCAAACAAGCAAATAAGTCTTCTACTTTTGGTAGCGGAAACTTGTCAATAGACAAGTATGGATTTAGCGTAACTTTATAATCTGCACACACCCTAATTTTGCCATTTGGTTTTGGCACTATTACTAGAGGAGTTGCCCATTCAGAGAATTCGACTGGCTCGATCGTACCGTTTACAAGCATGGCGTCGAGTTCAGCATCGACACGTTCCTGGAGCGCATAAGGAAGCGTGCGGGCGCGGCAATACACTGGCGCCGCCCCTGCCTGGACGCGCAGCCTCGCGCGCCCACCTGAGTACTGACCCAACGCGCCGTCGAAGAGCTCAGCATATCTGTCGAGGAGCATCGTTATGGACTTATTATTGCTCGATTCTTTAATATTATGAACACAGAAATCTGGAATTTTAATATCTAACTCGGTCAACCATTGCCTACCTAATAACGAGGTTATTCCACCACTAATAATGTACAAATCTAAATTTTTGACCTTATTATTGTGGACAACTTGGACCTCGATCATACCTATCGGCTTCACTTTACTGCCATCATAAAATTTTATGTTCACCTTACTTTTTCGTAATGGCACGTTATGAAAAAGCGTCCTATAAGTACTACTGTTTATACATGACAGTGCACTGCCCGTGTCAACTTCCATTAGCACTTCCCTATTATTTATCATGACGGGAATGCTCACCGCTGGGTAGTCTTTTAAGGACATTTGATAGATAGCTTCCTCCTCAGACGACTCTGCATCTTCCTCTTGTTGCTCGGTGTTAACTGCTTCCGCCAAGTAATGTGCTGCTTGGCTGCCGCCGCGACGACGCCCGCCGCGCCACCCCCGGTAGTGCGTGCCGCGCCCGCCGCCGCATCGCGCTGCCCGACTCGGCTCGGGCTTGGTGGCCGCCGCTGGGTTCGCCGGTGGCCCTCGTCGAGGACACACTCGCCGTAGATGACCGACGATGTTGCACCAGCCGCACCTGTAGCTGCTAAACTTGCAGCTGGATGCTACATGGTCGTGTGCGCCGCACACGGCACACTGCATATTGCTTTGAGTCTCCATCGCATTTATTTGTTCGACGTCATGTCTTGCCGACCCGGCTCTCGACTCCACTGCAGCTGCGTTCTTTTCCGCTGCTTCTAGCGCTGACGCGAGGGACACCGCCCTAGAATAAGATAAATCCTCTTCCGCGAACAACCGTTGCCGGATTACATCGCTACACAAACCGCATACTAGCTGATCTCGCAAACTTTCGTCCAGCGCCGGTCCAAACTCACAATTACGTGCTAGTCTTTTTTAGTTCCGCCACATACTGCGCCACATTTTCACCCACATGTTGCCGCCGCAACCGAAACTGGTATCGCTCCGCCATTATTGAAGGTTTGGGTTGTAGGTGCCTTTTAACGGTATCTATTATTTCTTGATAGGTGCACGCCGCTACCGACTTAGGACTCACCAGATTCCCTATGAGTTCGTATGTTTCGTCACCCACTACGGATATAAGTGTAGGCAACCACAGCTCTTCTTTGATTTGGTTGGCTTTGAAATACATTTTCAAACGCTCCGTGTATGCTAACCAATTGCCATTGGCTACATCATACTCCTTAATTTTCCCGATTGACATTTTAATCTGTTTGAGCACGCGTCTGTGTTAATTGTTAACTTCGTTCGCCATTTTGGTATGTCGGTATACGGAGTAAAACACACGTTCGTATCGACTGACGTATATTGTAAGACTGGTTGTGGCCAGCGCGCGAGCACAGACCTATTCATACATAGGTAGCTACATATCAGCAACCACACAGCTATAGATGATAAATGTCCTGAACAGGCACGCCAAAAAAACATAAAGATGATTATGTCCCAGGAAGCTATCTCATTCAGGGAGGCCTCAGCTAGGTTTCCTCCTACTCGCAGATCATTTGCGGATGTGTCAACGGCAGACAAATATGTAACATCTTCTTCCCCTCTCTCTGGTTCCCCTTCTACTCTCCATGAAACATCATCAACATCATTTAGGAAAACCGTACAAATCCCACGTAGCCCCAAAGCCCCTGCAGCTGTAGGCGGCTATGATAGACAAGCTCACCACTCCATAACTAGCTCCCCAGCCCCTTCCCTTGGCAATGGGTGTGCTCTTAATAATGACGACTCATCTGCCAAAAATGAAAATCTCCTGGACATTCTAATGTCCCTCCTTCTGAACATTTTACTTAAATATGATGATTGCCCATTACCGCCCAACGTTGCTCAAAAACTTTCGCAAGTCGCTGAAATATTTAATAATAAAAATGATCGAATTAATACAATGGAACTGTCATAGCATTAACAATAAAAAAGCTGATTTAATACACTTGATTAATAAATATAAACCCGTCATATTGGCTGTTTCGGAAATGTGGCTTAAGCCGGAATCCCAATTCAGGATTTCAGGTTTTGCATGCTTCCGGGACGACCGAGATGATGGGTATGCAGGTGCTGCATTACTAATTAAAAAAAATATAACTTTTTCCAAACTTAACATTCCTCCCCACAATGATAATTTTAACTTAGTTGCAATTAGGTGTCTTGATACCTCCTTCATATCTCTTTATATCCCTCACCCCTCTACTTCTATAATTCAAGAAATTGATTCTATTCTATCATCTATCCCAGGTCCCCTAGTTATAATGGGCGATCTTAATTGCCATAATAACCTTTGGGGTTGTCACAAAAATGACTCTGTGTCCTACGATCTTTTGGATCTCATGGATTACTACAACCTATGTGTACTGAACGACGGCTCTCCTACTCATAGGGTCTTTCCCAACCAAGATCCACGTTCAGCCGTAGACCTTTCACTCTGCTCCTCATCTCTGGCTTCTGCCTTAACTTGGCAAGTCTTACCTTCTACATACGGCAGCGACCACTTCCCGTCTTTAGTTTCTTTTCCTTCCAAATGTATCCCAGTGCGAACATACTCACCCCTTCTCAAGTATAATCTCACTAACGCCGACTGGGACAAGTTCTCTTCACTGATAGAGCAAAGGACTATGTTACTTCCCTCTATCTCCTCAGAAAATGTACAACAGTTTTGTTGAGGCCCTTGACGTATCAGCTAAATCCAGTTTCCCTTTAAAAAAGACTCCCAGAAGAAACTTGTCCTCGCCTCCGTGGTGGGACTGTGATTGCACTAACTCAGTTAAAAGAAGAAAGGAAGCAGAGAAATTATATAACAGAGCTATGACCGACCAAAATTTTATGAACTACCAAAAAATTGCTGCTGAAACTAAAAGGCTCTTAGCCGAAAAGAAGAAGCAGGGTTGGGTTAGTTTCTGCGAAAATCTTTCTCCTAGGACTCCATCAGCCTTAGTCTGGAAGGGTATCAGAAGATTTCGTGGTTCTCTGAATATTCCCAATATAGATTCCAACGATCCTTCCACATGGCTTGAAGGTTTTGCTAAGATATTGGCCCCACCGACAGCGCCTGCGAGAGATTGCTTCCCCCATCCTTGTTCGACTATTAGGTTGCACAGGATGGATGAGGTTTTTTCTTTCGCTGAGTTATCTTGCGCTTTGGATTCGCTTGTTGACTCTTCTCCTGGAGTGGATGGAATACCATATTCCTTCCTAAAACAGTCAAGCAATGTTACAAAACAATACTTCTTGGATCTGATTAATAACTTTTTTATTCTAGGGTCCCCCCCAGAAATCTGGAAGACACAAATAGTGGTCCCTATTTTAAAACCGGGTAAAAAACCTAACGATCCCTCCAGTTACCGTCCCATTGCCCTCTCTTCTACACTGGCGAAAGTCATGGAACATCTTATTAAGAATCGACTCGAATGGCTAGTGGAGAAGAGGGGACTCTTGGCTAGTTCCCAGTACGGCTTCAGAAAAGGTTCAAGCACAATGGACAGTCTAAGTATACTCACTTCAGAGATCCGATTAGCCTTCTCAAAAAATGAATCTGTGGTAGGGGTCTTCCTCGATATCACTGCTGCATATGACAATGTTCTACTTCCAGTGCTCAGAAACAAATTGTTACTGCTGAGTATCCCAGTGAGGATAGTTAACTTTATATGCAGCTTATTGATGTCCAGAACTATCCTCATACGTGACTACGAAGGTTTTTTACCCCCTAGATTGGTCTGGAAGGGTCTTCCGCAAGGATCAGTACTCAGTCCGCTTTTGTATAGTTTGTACACATATGACCTGGAACAGTCGGTAACTTCGTTTTGTAGTATTCTGCAATATGCTGATGATGTGGCTTTATATTTCCCTTCGAAAGATTTTGAAGAAGCCTCAGACAGTCTTAACTCTGCGATGCTTTATCTCGACGACTGGCTTTCCAACCACGGCCTCCACCTTTCAGTTCAGAAGAGCAGCGTAGTGGCCTTCTCTAGAAAAAGAAATGTTCCCGACATTAATATTTTAATAAACGGTCAACCTATACCAGTTGAAAAAGAAGTGAAGTTTTTGGGAGTAATTTTAGACTCAAAAATGACAGGCATTCCTCACCTTAATTATATAATAAAAAAATGTGACAAGGGCTTGAACACTCTTCGTTGTTTGGCAGGTGTATGGTGGGGTGCTCACCCCTACTCCCTTAAATTAGTGTACAACGCAATCATACGTAGCCATTTTGATTATGGTTCGTTTCTTCTGGAACCATGTAGTAAATTGGCTCTCAAAAAATTAGATAAGGTCCAATATAAATGTTTGCGTATTATACTCGGAGCCATGAAGTCCTCTCCTGTAAATGCTTTGCAGGTAGAGTGTTTGGACCCTCCCCTTAGTCTTCGCCGCCAATATCTATCTGACAGATTTTTCTGCAACGTTGTGCAATTTTTAGACCACCCTCTTTTCAAAACACTTGCTTCTCTATCTAGATTCACTTCCTCATCTGGCTACTGGACACATAAGGATCTACCTTGCTTGGTTAAAAGTTATTTAAAATTCAGCAGCCTTGAAGCCCCTATACTCCAATCCGAAACACATCCTCTTTTCTCTATAGATTTTGATGCCCTTATTTTCTCACCCAAAATCCTTCTCTCTTTTGATATCAGCAAACATTCTCCAGAAGCTGATAGTAGGTTTAAGGAAAAGATGGCACAACACTGGTCAGAGTGGGTTCCCATGTTCTGCGATGCATCCAAATTGACAGACGATGGTTGCGTCGGAGCAGCTATCTGGATTCCAAAATTCAACGTTATACTCAGTTAGAAGTGCCCTCCATCCTCATCTGTTTTCACAGGAGAAGCCGTGGCAATTTCGGAAGCCATCTTATTTGTTCAGGCACATAAAAACTCATTCCAAAAAGCCATCATATTTTCCGACTCTCTCAGCTGTTTACAATCGATCCTTGCCAACCCATTTCGATCAAAAAATAAATTTCCTATTATCTTTAAAATTAGGGAAGCTCTTTACTTGTGTGATCAGCAAAACATAGAAATTGTACTTGCCTGGATTCCGGGTCATACTGGGATACAAGGTAACGAATTTGTAGACACATGCGCTAAAAATGCCGTTCAATCTGGCTCAGACTCTCATTCTCACATCTACCCACATGATCTTCGCACAACAGCTATGAAAGACCTAAATAATTCATGGAATACCCAGTGGAAATCTTCTCTCAGCATCTAAGGTTCCCAATATGGAAATATACAACCTGAAATTCCCTCCAGGCCATGGTTTTTCCAGTACCGTGTTGCTGATAGAAAAGTCACATCCACAATTTGTCGGCTTCGTTTGGGTCATGCTTGCACCCCTGTTTTCCTTGCGAAAATACGGGCGAGGGACCACTCCTTATGTGACGAGGGCTCACTGGACCATATCTTTTTCAACTGCCCAAAACTGTCTTCTTCACTTTATAATTATCTACCTTCAAACTTCCCTCTCCCAACTAACTTTCGTTCTGTGTTACCTTTAGTGTTTACACCATTTATTAATATTTTATGTAACTTTATAAAAAATGACAATATAAGATTATAAAAACATTTTTTTACATTGTAATATATTAACAGATATGCGACGTATTTATATCTATTTTGTGCTGTTTTGTTCTAGGTATCTCAACCACCGACATCACCGGTTAAAAAAAACAGTTCTTTTAAAAAAAAAAAAAAAGGTGCCATCTCCAAAACTCGACATTGGCAGAATCCTAGGGTAGCCATAAAATAAGAATTGATTGATTGAGTTGGTTCTGAAATGGGCCGCTCTCGAAACGTCCCAAACGGAGGTTGTGTTTACAATTTCTTTTTATCTCGAAAACGCTTCTCGAAAACAAACTACCTCCTCGGTAGCAAGTTGAAATTACTAACTTGAAAAAACTATATAGGTACCTACTCAACTCATATCCACAATTGCTTTGAGTTGTATAAAAATCAACCTTCTAAGTGAAAACAAAAAAGTTTCGGTCCTTAAGCACCAAAAAAACGTATATTTCGACACTTAAAGGAACCAACATTCATCAACGAGTCGGCATGTCGGTATGCAAGGCCCGCCGCGCCGCAGCTACATAGTACCGTTCTCACACAAAGTTCATAAATGTCATAATTTATAGTGCCACAAAGTAATATTGAATCGAGTTTACATAAATTGAGTTTTTATTTTAATACCATTACGTTTTTTCTGAGCTGTAGCCTTTTTCTGTTGTAGCACTTTTCGTTCAGCATAATTGTATGTGGTAGGTACCTTTATTTTTATGTTTTTGTTTTACTACAAATATTGTTTGTTGTTTGGTTGTTTGTGTTATGGTGTTACAATCGAAATAAATGCTTTTTACTTTCACGTTTAAAACAGCAGAGTTTTTCTAACTACTCGATCGCGTTAACGTAAACTCATATTTCTATGGCATCGAGGAAGCGCCACCTAGCGACAAGTATGGAAATTAAAATTGCTGAGTGCGAGTTGTAATGGTTTACGTTGAGAAGTGAACACGTTTACCAGCCAAAACACGAATAAACTCGAGTGCGAGTTGTACTGTGACAGCGTTTTGCCAGTTCAAACGGTTAACTTACTCACTACTCAATGCTCGATTAACGCGGTAGTAAAGTTATTCGATTGAATCTGTCAAACTCGCACTAAGCACTCAGATAGTACACATTCACATAGTTCACAATGTCTTTAAACCGTTTATAAATTTGTGCTACTATGGGTCAGTCCCTGGATTGAGAATTTCGCTAAGTAAATACTTAACTGTAGTGCTCTCTTCGAATTTCTCAGAAAAAAGCGTGACAGAACGTTATTTATGTATTTTCTCAGCATTAAAAAGTGAAAATTACTTTTTTAAATTCCGCCAAAAATCCCAAAAGCAACATGCGGTTAGTTAATGCACCGCCCTCCCTCCCACTTTTTCAAGCAGAAGAAAGACACGAACACACCACGACCAACAACAAAAAATACGCCACGCGTTTCGCCTCTAACACGAGGCATCCTCAGGCTCACAAGTGCAAGTATTTTCGTAGCGAAATTTTCAATTCAGAAACTGGCCCTAAGTTAATTTAAATGAGTTGTATTAGAATCTGCTCCACCCCCCACAGGCGTTAAACCTCGGCCAATTTTACCATTAAATCCGAACGTGGTGTATCACTCAACGGAGTTCAGAACCCAAAATATGGAGGGCGGTGTTGTTCGATTTCAACACTCAGTTTACTAATCGCGGTTTAGTATTAATCTTGTTTAGAATCTTACAGAGTAGCTGATATGCCGCTGGGAATAAACCAATTTTCAGTTTACCATGGTCTAAAGTGAACCAGCGCGAATTGATCACACGGGTTGGTATTTTTACTTGATTTACTTTGCATTGCTCAGTATGTAAGTAAGGGAGTTTAATATTTCGGGACCAGTAATCTGAGTGGTAACATGAGTTGAGTGTGTTTAATTTTTATGTGAAAAGAGCTCCAGAATTAAACTCGAAAATGCAAATGTCAAAGCTGTGAAATCCCTCTTTGTGCTGTTACAAGCAATGCGAAATCATCCGTCAAGTATGCAGCCAAGAAAAGAGTGTTGCTACTGACTGATGAAATAGTATATTTCATTACAAGTGCGGAAAGGCTGTTGCAATGACAGCAAAGAGTTCCGACAAATGTCTAGCCGAGCCGAGGCGCAGCCGAAGGTGAGGGTTGACAGTCGGAACAAGTTGCAATGACGGTTCCGCACGTGTACTGAACGACTACTTTTAATACAGTTGCGAAAAAATGAAGCAATTTAATAAAGAAAAAATATTTGGAAAATGGCGCCAACGGTAAAAGAATATAAGCAGAGATTTATTTTTCTTTACCCATTCTGGCAGGCAAAGGGAACTATGCCCACACATCCAAGTCTTCAGTAGATTTTTTTTATTGATATGAAATGAAAATGAAATTTAATTAGATGAAATGAAATCAAACCTAACCTAACTCATTCAATCAAATCATTAAATCTGATGTAGAAACAAATTAGTAGCTTCTTTTTAGAAATATAAGTATTTGCATGAAAACATCATAAGCACTTCTATGATTTTTTTTAGTAAAAACTTCGATATAGACATTATTTTGACAGTTGGGAAAGAGAACGCACGAGTGCGGGAACGGTAAAAAAAAGCACGAGTATGTAATAGCCCACATCCCGAACGCTATACCTATATACGTTCCTGCAATACGCCACTTTTTGAGCAACTGTATTAAAACAGTACATTACACGACTAGGGTGGTAATACAAAGAAAGGCCGAGATCGCAGAAGTTTGCGGCCCGAGCTGCAAGCGAGGGACGTAAATATGCGATCGAGAGCTTTCTTTATTACCTCCCGTGTTGTGTACATCTTTTTATGTCTACACTTGGCCAGAAAGCGGCTTTTTCCGTACGCGCAGCGTGCGGAAA
Source organism: Yponomeuta sedellus (assembly GCA_934045075.1). Lineage (NCBI taxonomy): Eukaryota > Metazoa > Arthropoda > Insecta > Lepidoptera > Yponomeutidae > Yponomeuta > Yponomeuta sedellus. The sequence goes on from OW203744.1 coordinate 1,155,513, forward strand.
AAGCCACTTTATTGCCAGGTGTGGCATAAAATAAGTTATTGCACATAAATTACTATTGTATTTTTGTTACAATAAAAAGTGCGCATGAAGAATCATTCACTCAAAAATCGAACTAAGGTCAGTGGAACCGTCGATAAGTGTCGACGATAGAGTCGAGCCTTACCCCTCGCTAGCAAGGCTGTGAAATCGCCCTTTGTGCAACAGCAGTGCAATATCATCTGTCAAGTGAGCAGCCGAGAAAAGAGTGTGAAAAATAAATTCTTCCACATACTTTATGCCAGGTTTTCACGGTCTTAGTACGCTAGGACCGAGTGCGCCATCCGAGTAAACTAATGCTTCTGATTGGACGGTTTTTCGTGACAACACCAAAATAGTCAATCAGAGGCATTAGTTTACTCGGATTCAAAAGTCGAACTAAGTACAGTTGCAGTTAAACGTCGTTAAGTGTCGACGATGGAATCGAGCCTTACCCCTCGCTAGCGCTCGTCAGCCGCAGGTGACGCTGCCAACTACAGCAAAACGTGTTTACTTATGGCGCGGCCGATTTATGCCCGTAAATTACGGAGTCGGGCTTCGGCCGGGCACATACATGATTTTCTACCTATCTTGTGTACCAAACGGCTAATCAAATCAGTGATTGACACCGCATTCCTGGGGGCTTTGCACCGATTTGTGCCCCAAATAATAATACACAGTGTACAAGTTCATCACCAAGGCCAGTGATTGTGTTGTGTAGAAGTTGTTTTTATTATTATTAAATAAATTAAATCTTTAAAAATTCGAGAACATTATTTCATATTCAAAACTGCAAGTATGCAAAATATTCAAATCAATAAAATAATTTCTCGCTAGGCCCTTATTTTGAAGGGCATTCTTATGTAAAACAATTCAAATAAAACAATACTGAGTCTTGTCGAAACTGAAAATATTACGGGAGGAAAGCCAATTTCACCAATCTCGCCAAAACCCAGTTTATCAATAACTGGAGTTCAACGCTAGTTAAATCAAGCGCGCTCAACGTTCAAAAATGAAATTGATAATTTATTTTCACACTTTGACAATTATAACTGTAAATAAGTTAGGTACTATTTTTTCATCACTAAGATATTTTAACAAAAAATGTAGTCATGTTATTCAACAAATATCCCAAAACGAACCAAAAATATTTTACTTTCGAAGAATTCTTACCACGCAACAAATTAATCAAAATAACATATATATTTACTAATACTGTCATTGATCGGTCAGGTCAGGGTTGTGGCACTTGAAACCCTGATTCTGCCTACCCCTTAGTTATAGAGGCGTAAGTTTATAATATATTGCACTTAAAATAAACGACCGTAGTTACAATACGGCAGTAATCCCATAAGATTAGAAGTTTAAAGGTTCATAACTGGTGTGGCCAAAAATAGCAAAATGTATTACTTGACCACTTGCGGTTAAGCGTTATGCGCCCTAAGGCTTTTTATGCAGTATGAATTTAAGTGGACTGTATTTTTATTTAAATCGCTAGGAACGCCGATTATGGTATATCGATGCAATTAGAGCAATTATAGGGTGGGCAAAGGAAATCCACGCACCTTCAGAAATCCGGTAACTCCTCTTCCTTCTTCTCTTCAGTCTTCGGCCCTTGGCTGCGCGGATCGACCAACCAATTGCTCCAAAATGTGCACAATTCAATAAATGTCTAAAAGTTCACGACACTAGTATTTAGTAGTTTATTATAATATATTTTTCACGCACTCGCGGATATCACCGGTGGAAAGTATCTCACATCGGGGCGTACAGCGGTACGTCAAATTTGCAACTGCTTTGAAGGGCACCGATGACACGTTGCGTAGGTGCATTGTGGAAGGATTAAGGAATTATGTGGGGGTGAAGGAGATAGGAAATCGCTCAATTAGCGTCTAATACCATGTGAAAGAAAAGGACAACTAAATGAACTAAAAAATGCCTTCAAATCTATTGAATACGCATTGTGGCGGTAACATCACCCCCGGCCTTAAAGGGCTGCCTTTAAGAAGCTAATGATTATGTAGAGAAAAGTGCGGGTTAAATATAATATTATATGCGAGATAAATGTAATATTATAAGCGGTTATATGTCGTAAGCGGTTAAGATAAAAATATAAATTTTAGCGGTTTAATAAAGTTTATTACATAAATAAATGTTATAAAAGCATTGCATCAAGTAGCAAACTATTGAGTAGGTATGGGACACAATTTAACTACTGGTCGAAGGTAGCTCCCCTTCGAAGTCTTTATAGTAACAACACGAGTAGCGCCGTCCTTAGACGGATAAACCTTTTCCACGATCCCTAAAGGCCAGGCAAAGGGTGGAACATTGTCTGTTTTAATGATAACTAACGTTCCCTCCTGTATCGGAACAGAGGGAACGTTCCACTTCGCTCGCACCTGCAACTGATGCAGATATTCAGCACGCCAACGCTTCCAAAATGACTGCACTATGCCTTCTATTAAGTTATGTCTGTCTAACAAATCTATTGGTGTAACTCTAGGCGCAGGAAGCGATGACAGTGGCGCGGTATGTAAAAAGTGTGCAGGAGTAAGAGCTGAAGGCTCTGCGGGGTCACTACTATTTTTGACTAGCGGGCGGGAGTTGACGAGAGCCTCTATCTCAGTAAGAATTGTGAGAAGCTCCTCATACGATACAATTTGTTGTCCTATGACCTTGAACAAATGTGTTTTAATTATTTTCACCATACTCTCCCAACACCCTCCCCAGTGAGGAGAAGCGGGCGGAATAAACTTCCACTCTATACGATTTTCGGCAAACTTTTCTTCCAGGTGCGGGCGTAATTCGTCTAAGAATTTATACAAGTCGCGGAGATATGAGCGTGCCCCTACGAAACAAGTTCCGTTATCGGAAAACATGCACTTAACGGGTCCTCGTCTGGAAAGAAATCGCTTGAACGCATTCAGAAAACTAACTGTGCTCAAATCTGTCGCAATCTCGATGTGCGTTGCGCGTGTCGTAAGACATGTGAAAATACATAACCAAGCTTTACGGCTCCTTATCCCCCGACCACGAGTGGGGGTGTACTGAAGAGGACCTGCGTAGTCACACCCGACATGCGTGAAAGCCTTGTCGACTTGGTTAACGCGCTGTCTAAGCGCATCCGACATAAGCGGAGATAAAGGACGTGGTTTCGATTTAAAACACACGTTGCATTTATGAATGCGATAGCGTATAATCCGTCTTGCAGCTAGGATCCAGAATCTGCTTCTCAATAAAGACATCAGATGTTCTGGTCCAGCATGCAAGTGCTTGCGGTGATAGTGATCAACTATCAAATCTATGACTTGATCGCGACGCGGAAGAATGCAAGGATGCTTAAAAGCGTAATCCTCGGTGGAATTTGACAAGCGACCTCCAACACGGATTAAACCGTTATCATCTAGGAATGGTCTTAGCTTATTTAAAGCGGGTGAACAAAGTTCATTTTTAATTAAGTTTGATTTATCATGCGGGAAATGAACATCTTGCACCGCGAGTATTAATTTATTTTCTGCAAACTCTAGTTCTGCGGCGGTTATAGAATTACCACGGGGTAATATTTTAATGAAGCGGTAAACATATACGATCGCGCGTAATAGTTTAGAGTACGACGAAAATCGTTGCGCGAGAGTGTAAAGCGGTGGGATGCCTGGACTAGTTGTCACATGCGTCTGAGCCCGTTGTTCAGGCGCGTCGGCGTAACCACAGCCATCTATTTTATTCAGAGGCCATTCACTAGGATCGCTTATGATCCAATGAGGTCCGGTAAGCCATAGAGAATGGTCGACTAACTCACCCGGAGTAAGACCACGAGACAAGCAGTCAGCGGGGTTTTCGGAGCCCGACACATGAAAGAATCGACTCGCGGGAATATTTTCTGTCACTTTGACAACTCTATTGGCGACAAAAGTCTGCCAGCGATGTGGGGACGCGTAGATCCAACAAAGGGCGACCTTGGAATCGCTAAAAGCAAAGACATTACTAACAGTGTAACGCGGGTTTATTATGTCTAGGACCTTACGAAGCAGCTGTGACAATAAAACCGCTGCACAAAGTTCCAATCGTGCAATAGATAAGACCTTAACCGGTGACACCTTGGATTTTGCGCAGACTAATTGCACAGTATACTTTGAACCAACGCGAACTTGTATATAAACGACACCGCCGTAAGCTCGTTCACTCGCGTCTCCGAAACCGATGACGTTAACTTCGCAATTCTCCACAATACCCAGATGGCGTGGAATGTGCCACTGATTGAGCGAAGAAAGCTCTTTACAAAACTGCACCCAAGCTTTAGTGATGTGAGATGGAGGCTCGGCATCCCAGTCACACTTTGATAGCCAAAGCTCTTTTATCAAAAGCTTGGCGTACAAAATGGCCGGAGCCACAAAGCCCATGATGTCCCATAGTCTCGCAATCGCAGATAACATCGTGCGCTTAGTGCACTTATCGTCTGGAGCGTTCACCACGAAACAGAAACAATCACGTGATCTATCGAAATATAGTCCTAGAGTCTTATGTGGGACAGAGTCGTCAAACATTTTATCACAAGACTCTTTGTGCGTATTTGGTATGTGAGCAAGTACAGCGTCAGAATTGCTGGTCCACTTGACTAGATCAAATTGACCTAACTTGAAAAGCTCGATAAGCTCATTACTCAGGGTGATAGCTTGCGGGGTAGTCATGACAGAAGTGGCGATATCGTCCATGTATAGACATGAAGAAGCAGCAGCGGCCGCAGCGGGAAACTTATCACCTTCATCAGCAATCAGCTGGTGAACCACGCGCAATGCGTGGAATGGACTACATTTTAGTCCAAAACAAACGCGGTTAAATTCGTATACAGTAACTGGATCCTCCGTACTGAACCGATACAAAATTCTCTGATACCTACGATCAGATTCGCGGACTCCAATTTGGAGAAACATCTGACGACAATCAGCGGAAAGCGTTATCTCAAATAAGCGGAATTGAGTAAGGATACTAAACAAGTCTCCTTGCAAGTTAGCACCTGCGTAAAGAAGATCGTTGAGTGAGTGACCTGAGGAAGACTTGCAACTGGCGTCCAAAACACAGCGAAGCTTGGTCGACTTTTTGTCTTCACGAAACACGCCGTGATGTGGAATCGTATATGAAGGTTGAGTGACGTCATCAGTATTTATATCAATAGGACTTAAGTAGCCCTTATCTAAATAGTCGCGTATTACGTCATTGTACGCGGCGCGGGTCTTGAGCGAAGCTTCTAGCTTTCGTTCTAAACATTTAAGACGACTAAGCGCAGCAGCATACGAATCCCCCAATAAACATACGTCATCACGAAACGGTAATGCGACTACATACCTACCAGTGTCGTCACGAACGGTAGTAGCACGAAAAAATTGTTCACACTCAAAATCATCGGGACTCTGAGCGGGCGGCGCGGTAACCTCTTCAATTTCCCAAAATCGCTTGAAGAGTGTGTCCATCGAGTCGTGGACAACGGAACAACATACAGTTGATAGATTATTTCGAACGATCTGTGATGTAGGCGCGGAACCCATAATCACAAATCCTAACACGGTTTGAATTGCGGGCGGTATATTACTATAACTGCTATGTACCACTCCGGGCAGCAGCAGATGCGAAAAAGTCGAAGCTCCGACCAAGCAGTCGACTGGTCCAGGGGTTGCGAAATCCTGGTCGGCGAGCGGGAGTGATTCGAGATGTATAAACGCAGCCTTATCAACTGCGGCCGACGGCAGGTTATCGCTTATGCGGTCAATAACAAGCGAATCGAGATCAAAATTAATATTTGAATTAAATCGCGAGCTTATATTAAAGGTAACTGAACCCCTTACATGTTTCTCTGAACCCCCGATTCCTCTAACAACCGTGTGAGAAGGCGTCATCCTATGCGACAATCCAAGGCGTTCACAACATTCATGTGTCACGAAATTACTTTGAGATGCGCTATCGAGTAAACAGCGAATAATATGCGGTCTGTTATCAGCATCGAATACTATCGCTTGAGCTGTGGCTAGCAGCACCGTTGCAGAGACAGCTACTCGTTGCGGCTTATCAGTCGGTGTCTCAACGCGCACGGGAAGCGACGCGGCAATAGATGTAGTGCATAGCGATAGGTCGCTGCACTGCACTAACTGAGACTCGACCGCGGTAGCGCGGGGCGCTTTAGGCGCAGCGGTTGTATGCGAGGTTGCCGGAGGAAGGGTAATGTGTTCAGAGGGCGGCTTATTGTTATTAAAATGGAGTTTCAGATGGTGGTTACCAGAACATATACGACATTTGACCTTAGATGCACATTGAGCCGTCCTGTGAGATTTACTCGTGCAATTCACACAAGCGTTATTTTTCTTTATAAATTTAAACCGTTCAGTAGGTGTAAGTTTTTCAAATGCGGTACATTTATAGTAGTGATTATGAGGCGCGAAATTACACAGAGGGCACTTTTCGGAAGACGAGCAAGTGACGTAAGACTGTGGATTTGGCGGACGGTTAGTTCTAGCAGAAGGCTTATTAGAACTAAACTTCGTACTATTATTCGGAACAGTGACGGGTTGCGTGCTCTCGAATATGCTACATTGTTTCTTGATAAATTCGATAAATCGGTCGAGAGTGGGCAACTTCGTATCACGACAATACATTTCAAATGCACGTTTAGTTTCCGTGTCGAACTTCTGCGTTGCTATGTGAAGCAGTACAAAATCCAACAGGTCATCAATTTTTAACGCTTTAAGTGAACTGATAGCGACAACAAATCTATCTATAAACATCTGATAGTTAGTCGTAGACGGAGGACCATTCAACTTAAGGCTGAGTGCCTCATTTAAATAGGTGAGTCCTAACTTTCTGACATCCTGATATTTATCGAGAAGAGTCTGGTATATCGCTTCATAATTTTCAGCGCTCGGAATAATACCAGCAAATGAACACTGGGCGGTCGGTGACAATTTACCTAATAAATAATATAATTTATCAGAGTTTGTTAGCGACGAGTTTTGGTGCACTGTGGCATGAAAACTAGCGTAAAATAGCGGCCAATTTTTGATATCACCATCAAAAGACACCAGTTCAATATTTGGAAGCTTAGGTTTAGCTTTAGCGGGAGAAGCGGAACGATTAGACGCGGGCGGGTGAATAAACTTCGACATGACCTGCTTGATATAACAATATAGATCTTCGAAGGAGGCATAACCTTGATACGAGGGAGTAGCTTCCGAGTCGAACTCGAGGAGTGCTTCGTTGTAGCTATCGAGGATTTGGTGGAAACTGGCACGTATGTCGTCGATAGTTACACATGAACTAAGAAACGGCTCTCGAGCTTCTACCGAAACATGAGCACCTTTATCCAAGTCTTTAGCTTGATTATAAATGGCGTTAATTCGTTCATACAACGCATTTCGCTTAGCCTGTAGAATTGTCAAACGCGGGCTCTTCGGGCTACTTGAAGCGGCTGCCATATTGTCACGCGGCATCGTAAATTATTTTAATGCAAGAAAATATTATGTAGCGTAAATATATTTAGCCACAAAGTTATACGATATGCGGGAAAATAAAGCGGGTATGATAACTGACTATACCAACATTAAAATTATATGCGGTATGTAAACAAATTTTATTGTGTTACAAATGAGTACGTGAATATAAATAGTATATTTATGTGTGTACCTAAGGGGCGGGAAAGTAATTATAATATTTCTCAAAGGCAAACACTTATAAGAGCGGAGCGGGTCTATTAGAAACAATACAGTGCCGAAACTTTTATAAAAGCGGGTAGGCATAGACTTCGCAACGTTACTCGTTACGTAACGTGGCGAGGCGGAATTCAATTTAGAAAAGGTGAATCTCGTATTTATACCGAGAAATGATAGGACACTAATGAAATTACAATATATCCGGAACGAATGGACCAAAAAATGGTGTGGCCAAAAATAGCAAAATGTATTACTTGACCACTTGCGGTTAAGCGTTATGCGCCCTAAGGCTTTTTATGCAGTATGAATTTAAGTGGACTGTATTTTTATTTAAATCGCTAGGAACGCCGATTATGGTATATCGATGCAATTAGAGCAATTATAGGGTGGGCAAAGGAAATCCACGCACCTTCAGAAATCCGGTAACTCCTCTTCCTTCTTCTCTTCAGTCTTCGGCCCTTGGCTGCGCGGATCGACCAACCAATTGCTCCAAAATGTGCACAATTCAATAAATGTCTAAAAGTTCACGACACTAGTATTTAGTAGTTTATTATAATATATTTTTCACGCACTCGCGGATATCACCGGTGGAAAGTATCTCACATCGGGGCGTACAGCGGTACGTCAAATTTGCAACTGCTTTGAAGGGCACCGATGACACGTTGCGTAGGTGCATTGTGGAAGGATTAAGGAATTATGTGGGGGTGAAGGAGATAGGAAATCGCTCAATTAGCGTCTAATACCATGTGAAAGAAAAGGACAACTAAATGAACTAAAAAATGCCTTCAAATCTATTGAATACGCATTGTGGCGGTAACATAACCTTCTTAGTGGTCGACGGATAACTTGGAAAAATTCAAGCAGTCCGAATGAGCTTTCGGTGGACATGCAAAAGCAAATATTTTTGCTAATATTTGTTTGACTAAGTTCAAGATTGAAAAATTCTAAAACGCTTTCCGCGTCCCCCGCTAATGAATTCTGAAATATGCAAAGTGAAAGTTAAATGCTCTGGTGAGAAATGTATTGGTCAATCAATAAAATACATATCGCACCCTCAGAACGAAAGAGGCCTAAGTCAAAAAATTCTCAAAAAATTGAGTACCTAACAATCATAGAGAGACATAAAAAGGTATGCTCTATCCGATGAATAGTAAAACAAAGGCACTTATTTTAAAAAAGAGCATAGCGAATCTTCCGTCCACGGCATACCTTTTTATGACTCTATGATTGTAACTCAATTTCACTAATTTTTGACTTAGGCCTCTTTCGTTCTGAGGGTGCGATATGCAAAATCTTTTTTTTTTAGTAGCCTATAATAAACGTGCCACTGAAGGGCATATGCCTTTTCTTATAGAGAGAGTAAGGGCTTAATTACCACGCGTGCCCACCGCGGATTGGCAATTTCCAGCGCTGAGGTACTTGAACAACTCAGGCACTCAGGTTTCCGCACGTTTTTTTTTCACGATGTTTTTCTTCGTCATTAGCTATTGCTTCTATAACTTCACAAATGTATACAACTTAGCGATCAAAGTCCTTGGTAGCAAAATCTTACATAAGCATAGAAAAAATACGTCCAAATTGATAGTTATCGAGTTATTTGTCTGGCATTACCCATAATAATCCGTCGCCTCCAGTTATAACAATAATAAATATTCATTCAAATACAGCTAAATGACTTGTGTAACAGGTGCTAACTGACGGTAGATATAATACAATAAATACATAAATAACATCCAAGACCCGAGACAAACTAGAAAAAAAAATAAATGAGTATCCCGAATCATTAACAAATACTGAAACGTTTCCTAGATTGATCGAATACAGTCAGCGTACCAAACTGCTGCGCCACCGAGGTCGTCGAAGAGTTGTGGTTACTACAGAAAATAATGTATTAAAAATTAAATATTTACGGCACAATTAAATTAGTTTATCGCCGAACCGCGTTTAAAGTTTCAGCGGTGAAAATGGCGCAGAGTCGTCAATGGCAGGTGCAGACTTAGCCAAATTTTAATGAACGCGCCGCGTGCCACCGCCCTGCGCCGTATGGCTTTTCATTTAAGTACGGTGGTACTGTAACAGGCGCTATAAGGCTATATTTAAATGGGGTATACACCATGCGGTACGTGTGACACTTTGTACACGTGACAAAGGATGTAAAGATACAGTACAGTGGTCGTCTGTACTCTTAGGTTAAGAAATATCAGTGTAATTTCCATTTGTATGTACAATAAAGTGTTCTCTCTCTCTCTCTCTCTCTCTCTCTCTCTCTCTCTATTTGACAGGGTGAAATAAAGTGTTATCGATATCAACCCTTGTATGTCCCCACTGCTGGGGCACGGGTCCCTTCCTGCATCGTAGGAAGGTTAGGCCATACTCCACCACGGGGGCTGTGTCCAGGTTGGTGGAGGATGGTAAGAAAGTAGCGGGCCTTACTGACAGAAGTTATCAAGACGCCCATGAGGCCTCTGATATAGCTTAATGACTGCTATTACATGACAGCCGGCACCAAAGGTTTAACATACCTTGCGAAGCGGCTTATTTTAAAAGTCAATTTTTATTTGCTTCTTTTTAGAAAAAATACATAAAAACATTAAAAATTATCACTTCTTGAGCACTTCCTAAACACCACCGAGAAATGGCTTCAGACACCTATCAAATAGCCCATTGTTACTACAATCAGTGTCCGACAGGTGCTGTGCTAGCTGTAGAGAAAAATCATATCACTACTTAGTTACGAGTATATATTAAACGAGTCAAATCGCGATTATTTATTAGGTAAAACGTAATTACCTTATTTCCCGATGTTTCGGCAGCGTTACAGTTGCCGTGGTCTCGGGTAGACTGAAGTGGTGAGTACAGTCAATTATTGTGGGTTGCTATTCACTTTTCGCAGCTGGCCGACACACAACACTCACTATGGACTGGTCCGGTGATACGTTTAATATATAACTATGTACAAGTATCGCGAATCAAATCATTAAGAAATACATATCACTACAATTGATATTTTAATATGGCCTCGCTGAAAGGATTAAAACCTTTTTTTGCAAACTGTCCCTTGTGACGCGTAGCGCGTAGCACGTAGCACGTAGCGACTACGCCGTAGTCCCTTCACGGGTCAGCTTTATTTGTGAGCATTGTGAAATGTAATTGTTACACTTCTACTCTGAGTTTCTTAATTTTTTTTTTTAATTTTACCGAGCACGGCATGGCAACATGATAATAATATTATTATAAAACAATATAAATTATAAAAACAAATTAGTATTTCGACATATCCCCATAATCCTATCTAATACAACAGTTCTTCTTCTTCTGGCTATATTAGTCCACTGCTGAACATAGCCCTCCCCTAATGAGCGCCATAGCGCAAGGTTGTGCCATCATTAGGGGGTAATGCCCATAATCCCCACGCTGGGCATGCGGGTTTGGGATCGCAGTTGGTTGGAATTGTACTGCAGGGGGCGCTGCTGCCCACCCCCCGGTACAACAGTTTAATAAAGTAATAATAAAAAAAACATTTAATCATCAACATGAAATTGTTTAATTTAAGTCACTAGCCTTAAGCATCCAAGACCCGAGACATACTGGAAAAGTTGGTTTCCTAGTTTGACCCGGCCGGGGACCGAACCCGAGACCTTTGGTTTTACAGTCAGCGTGCCAAACCGCTGCGCCACCGAGGCCGAAAAAAAATCGAATCCGGTCCTACCTATGCTGAAATTAAAAGGACTCATCTGCCTAGGTAGTACGAAGACGCTAGTCGGTAAACGTGAAAAGTCCATAATTTCCAGTACATTAAGGAGGGGGGGTGCCAAATAGCGCCACCAATGGAAAAAATCATAAGATAAGAATATTCGTTATTGTACACTGGTTTTCCAAATCCAACAACAAATACTTGTTTTATAATGCGTTTTTTTTTTCAAAAAGTAAACATCAACAAACTTCCCCAAAAACAATGTAACTCGTTACGTTTTTATCTAAAAGTGAATATAAGACAACTGCGACAGTATTTTCTAAGGTTAACACGAGCAGTAGACAAAATTAAAACTGTTTTTATACGGATTTATGCTCGTTTATTACATTTTTTACAATTTTCCAACGTTTCAGCACTTTTTCAGGTGCCGTGGTCCCGGATGACTGAGGTGACAGGTGTCTTTTAGAAATCATTAACGGTTAGTTTACTACCCTCGGCAAAAATTACAAAAGTTAATTATGAAGTTACGTTCCAAAATAGACAAACCAATTATTTTTTTATATAAAGTCAACAATATTGATTATTAGTAATTGAAGTTAAGATTCAATTTATAAACAAATTACTTTATATTGAAATTAAATTTATTTTTATTATTTATTCTACAGTCACACTTCTAGCAAGGGGGTCTCATGCACTTAAGCACTGGTTCCCATGCTACCGGTATGTTCCAACCACGATCTCTATTAAAATTTGGATGCCGGCGGATCTCTATTGCCTCGCGTATCATTCTAGGGAAGAAACGGTCTTCTCGGGCTAGAACTTTAACTTTATCGAAATGTATAAAGTGGTTGGAACCGCTAAGTGTATGCTCGCTGACTGCAGATCTACCTGAGCGCTTATGTTTCACATCAGCGATATGTGACAACAACAACTGTGACAACAATTTTTAGAACTTACAGTCTACACTACAATCTACGATCAACAATCTAGGAATTCAATCGATTTCCGCCGAAAACGGACGTTTTTAGCGGTTCGATCGATTAACGTTTTAGAGTATTAAGACTACATATAGAAAAAATTGTTATCACAGATATTAAGATTTTTGATGTTTACCTACTTTTTGGAAAAAAAAAACTTATTATAAAACAAGTTGTGATTTGTGTTCCATTGGTGCCTCTATTAAGCGCCCCTAAGCGCCTCAAAGCTTTCTTATCGACACCGCAGGCGCCCGCATCGGGAGCGAATTATACACAAACAGCGTCTAGTATCAAACAAATCAATTTAGCGACGGATAAATAAAGTTCCACTCGCGATCGGCACAGCTGCTGCGGTTGACAGGCCTGCTGTAAGGGATTGCCCGCGCAGATGGCGCCCCGGGCCCCGGCGCCCCCTGGCGCCCCCCCGGCCGCCCACGAACCCACTAGGTACTGATTTTAAAGCACAGAAGATGCAATGACAACAACTGGTCGCATGCAAAATGGTGGGTAGTTCATAATATTTTTCTATACTTTTAGTAAATGTACTATTTTTTGTACAATCGATCAAAAGCGCGAAACGGTTGCCAGGGCTGCGTTTCATTTATCTAAAATAAATTTATAATTAATTATGACAATTTCAAATAAATTGCGTAGCCGATTTGTACAATGAGTCTTCCTACTTTTTATTCTGTGGAATAAAAAGCAATTGAGTCTTTTAACTTGAATTACAATACATACATAAAAGTTTTGCAATAAAGTTGAAATTCGAATACACCATACGGCACGGTGCGGACGGCCATATAACGCGCTATGTCAGAGCTCTCCAACTTTATGGGCCGGTTTCTGAATTGAGAATTTCACAATATAAATACTTAAGTAACATTCTGTCACGCTTTTTTCTGAGAAATTCGAAGAGCACTACAGTTAACTATTAACTTAGCGAGATTCTCAATTCAGAAGTTGGCTGTTCAGGTTTAGTGCGAAATTTAAATTGAAAGAAAAACACCCATGCCATAACCGCGCCCGCGCCAGCTCCCATGTGACATGCGCCTTAGTAGGGCCCTGCCTTTCGCGCGCCTCTACCGCCGCCCGCCCTGGGAAACGACACACGAGCGAGCGCTAAAGGATTATAATAATCGACGTGTTTATTTGTCCGCGCGCGAGAAAGGTTGGGTTGTGCTGCCCCTTCGCTTAGCGTCAATATTGCGCTGCTGGCACGGTGCGGTCACTTAGTAGGATAAACGCCAAAAAATATTGCCAGTGCCTTGTATCGCGTCTGCCCGGCGATATTCCCGGGCGCGATTGTTAGACCAAAAGCGCAGCGGTAGCTCAGCGGACGCAACACAAGTATTGTTGGTGGAAAAACCGCTAGCGCTTTTTATTGGAGTTACTACGTGGCCATATTGCTGGTTACGGTTCAGCAATAGCGTTGACTTACCTAGATATATAGATAGAGAACTCTCTATTGCATTATGTAATATAACCTCACGCCTGTGTCCCAGAGGGGTAGGCAGAGACCAGGGTCCGGTCGGTGACGGATTACCTTCGCTTCAACAACGTTCTTACGTTCGCATGCACAACCAGAAAAAAGACTAACATTTCTAATTTCAATATTCTAGTTAATTAAGTTTTATATAATATCAACCCTTTGTATGTCCCCACTGCTGGGGCACGGGTCTCTTCCTGAATTGCAGGAAGGTTAGGTAATTAGGTTTACCCGTGAAATATAAATAACTACATAAACTCACCCAGTTATTGGTCAAATAGTACCCCATTTTTGGCCTAGTATGGATACCACTATCAATGTTGTATGTCATATACACTTACAGAAATTGCAGCGGTTCGAATAAAGTACATTATTCCATTCCATTCTATTTCAGTTCAATTAGCTTTTCTGTGAATTCCAGCATAAAAAAATAAGACAACTTTTCAGTAGAATAATTGCGTGTTGCTTGCGCTAATATGTTTTACGAGAAGAAAAAAAAAAGAATGACAGAAAAAGAATAGTAAAAACTAGCAAGGAATTTGCGTATTATTTTGCTGTTCGTCGTCTTTTATTTTTTCTGCCAAAAAGAAGAAACTTTTTGACAGCCACAAACAGACACACAATTTACGAGGTTAGGAACACTAGGTGCGTAAGTACAAAATCGCACTTGACCAATTTTAATTATCTCATGCTAGCTATGCAAGGAAGAATCCTTGCTAAAGATGAACGATTTCGTCAGTGACCCTTAACCTGTAAATTCTCAATTATATTCGTAATATGAATCCCCGTTACCAAAACCGGTTTAGTCGCACGCCTACCCCAACTTCTTATCATTGCTAGAACTTTTGTAATTTACGTCTGATTTTAGCTCTGGACAAAGATTTATCATCTTGAATATATGTACCCCATACTTAACTAATAATATAATGTAAACTACTACGAAACAGTCACCAATATCTGTGTAATTTCCTTTTTTATGTACAATAAAGTATTCTCCATCTATCTATCTCTCTTCGCTTTCAAAAACATTTTAGTAATACATAATCTACTATATCAGAGTTCGAGGCATGAAAGAGCCATCCTGTAAGTATTCACTTACTAAGACCCTACTATTTCCGACGTTATTAGCGAGTTCTTCACGTAGCCTATAAGCGTCTCACCGTAGGGCACAGTCCTTTTCAGAAAAGGAGAGTATGGGCTTAAATACATCGCGTGCCCACCGCAGATTGGCAATTCAAGCGCTGAAGTATTTGAAAATATAGTATAATAATATACAAATGTCTTGAATTCTATTTTTAATTAGTTTTTCTTTGGCATATTTTGTTGCCTCGGTATAGATAGATAGTATCGAGAATACTTGCACATAGAAAAGGAAATAACAAAGATATTAGGCTTGTTAATTCGGCAAAACTA
This sequence comes from Yponomeuta sedellus, assembly GCA_934045075.1. Classification (NCBI taxonomy): domain Eukaryota; kingdom Metazoa; phylum Arthropoda; class Insecta; order Lepidoptera; family Yponomeutidae; genus Yponomeuta; species Yponomeuta sedellus. The sequence continues at coordinate 1,170,792 of OW203744.1, forward strand.
CGTTTGCATTGTTAGCTAGTTATAATTAAAAATATCTATAATGTTTCCAAGATTGGTGAAACAAAAGGAAATAAACATGGAATTAAAATTAATCGCAAAGCAACTGTTACCGGCAATTATTTCCGAACTAGACTGGCGAAAGTTGGCGAAATTAAAAAATATAATAATGTATTCCTTCAGCGCCAAAAGGTGGAAGGGATCTGAGGTCAGGCCCTAAGCTAGGACGCAGTTTAGGGGCTAGAAATATTCAATAATAGTCGTTGGTCGTCATCTAGCACACAGGGTGATTATTTTAAAGCGCAATAGGTTCTGAATCTGGGAGTATTAATTATATACATTTGTATCAATTATGATGAGTTTTAAAACCAATTAAAGGCTTTTGACTAAAAAAATGGATCATTTATGCAAAAAAAAAATACAGGATAAAACTTAAGTTTTGTATCTGAAGCAATTTTATCAAATACGGTCAGGATTGGTCGTATCGATAATGATGACACAGCTCCGTAAATACAGTGATCCGAGAACCCGAGAGAACCTGACGTTTGTTGGCTTACTGACCAGTGACGTCACTAATTTCTGTGCCACGTCATATTGCGCAAGAGCGTTTTGGCGGCTTATTTTAAAAATGAATTTTTATTTGCTTTTTGTAGAAAAAAACAATAGAAAAATTAAAAATGATTAGCTTCCGAGCACATAATAAACACCAACGAAAAATCCAATAATCTCAGTTGGTTTTCAGAACCTGTCAGATAGCATATTGCAGAAATACTTTAACCTACTAAAACGTTTGTTCTATGATATTTTTCTGGAATTTTCAGATTTTATAAAATACTTTTAATAGTTTGGAAGCTATTTGCTGTTAATACTCATGTATTAATAGCTCATCCCTAATTCAGCACTTATTGTGTATTTGATGTCAACCCCTTTATTTATTTTTTTTACTGTGTGAAGTCGTGGGCAACAGCTTGTTTCTCGTAAGAACGATAAATTCGTGCATTCGTTTCATTAAATAAAATGAGAAAAACAAAGCTATAGTATAAGTAAATATAAACATAAGCAGACCACATCTCCCATCAATTTCGCTGCTTTTAAATATAATTGTTGTTGAATTGCTGACTATATATCAAAACTGTCGGACTAGGGTACCCCTTGAGAGCCTCTGAAGGGCTCTTCTCCTAAGTCCGGCCCAGCACGAGGGGCACAAATCAGCCGGCGACATCTGCGTCTGTCTTGGCCAAGAGTTTATGAACGGCGTCTGTTTTTATTATTGCACGTTCCACTGGATGTGTGCGTTTTGCGTACTACTATGCTAGATATCAAAAATCATCGTATACTTTCGGAATCCGCTAAAACTAAATTAAAACGCGACGACGAACTGAGTACGAAAATATGGACGAGTAAATATAGTGGAGCAAATACAGCTAAAAGATTTGTGTCATGACGAAGGTCTAAGGAGGTACTCGTGTAGTACTCGTACTATTTGCTTGCATGGATATGAGCGCTCGTGGCCTAGGCGAACCGAGTGATTGGAATCAATCACTTGAGTTAAGCAACAGGCGCGGTCAGGTGCAGGATGGGTGACCGTTCCGTGACTACCGCTAGTGGCATTTTTCCGAGCGCTTCCGTGCTTCGCAAGGCACGTTAAGCCGTTCGTGCCGGCTGTTATGCAATGGCTGTCGTTAAGCTATGTCAGAGGCCTTATGGGCGGCTTGATAACTTTTGACAGTAAGGCCTGCCACTGTCTTACAATTCTCCATCAACCCGGACTTGGCCCCGTGGTGGAGTATAGCCCAACCTTCCTGCAATGCAGAAAGAGACCCGTGCCCGAGCAGTGGGGACATACAAGGGTTGATATCGCTATCCAAGGATAAAATTAAAACGGATATCGTAGTTGAACGTGTACACGGAATTCAGTTTCCGTCGCTGTCTTTAGCCAAAATCACTCTGTCTCTGTCTTCCAGAGAAGGCCTAGGCCTCTTAATATAAAGTTGAGTACAGTTTTCTTTACTGTCTGCTGGTCAAGCGATGGCTCATCTGTGCAAATGTCTCTCTGTCTTCGAGAGTAGGTAGCTAGGTAATGCTACTTCTACTTCTAGAAGTATACAGAAGAACACCGTTTACCTTGTGGTATTCAAGATGACAGATAGAAAAAAATCGAGGAGGCCAAGAGGAGGATCCAGCTGGGCTGAGCAGCATTTGGGGAACTACGCAGAGTCTTTTCTTCATCCATACCGCAATGTTTGAAAACGAAAGTTTTTAATGAGTGCGTCCTACCTGTGATGACCTACGGAGCCGAGAACTGGTAAACCAGCACTCACGAAAGGGCTAGTGCACCAGTTCAAAGTTGCTCAGCGAGCTATGGAGAGATATTTCTCTGAAGGATAGGATTCGTAACGAATGCATCCGACAGAGAAAAGTTATTATTAAGAGAATTAGCGACCTGAAGTGGCAGCGGGCTGGCCATATCTCGCGAAGAACTGACAACCGTTGGAGTAAACGTATTCTTGAGTGGAGACCGCAACTCGGCAAACGTAGTTTAGGACGCCCTCCGACTAGGTGAGATGACGATCTGCGAAAAACTGCCGGCAGATGCTGGATGTGGCAAGCTAAAGACAGGGCGCTATGGCGCTCATCAGGAGAGGGCTAGGTCCAGCAGTGGACTAACATATAGCCTGGAGAAGAAGAAGAAGAAGGTATTGTAGAAGTATATCTTGGAGTCGGTGCCCAAAACGTATGTGCTGGTCTGGAACTTGGCACCGGCTTCAAGATATACTTCTACAATAACTGTAGTAACTATAGCAACATTACTGCGTGATGAATCGATAGCTCATCAGCGCAAATAAATCTCTCTCTGGCATCAACTCAAATCACTCGCTCCTTCTCATTTTTAATATGTCTCTCTCATTATCTCTCTCTCTCTGAGAGAAGGTTTGTACCCGGCAGTGGAACGTGAACTGTTGCCGTTGCTGTCTGTAGCCACGTGGGCCCGGCTGCGTGATCGATGGCTACATCTGTACTCGTCGGCATTAATTACACCCCCTATTACTCGCGGGGCGACGCCCAGAGTTATTGCTGTTTACGCCGACGCAATATATAGGATTCAAGGGCCTTGTGGAACTTTGCTTTCAAATGGCTTGTGGAACTTTGGTTCCAAAAGCTCTTTAAATTGTTACCTGAGAAGGCGTGATTCCTAAAATAGTTTATGAAATTATTTTTTATTTTCATGCGTTTTTTTGCGCTATTTCTACGTTTTCTAAGTCTATAATGTGATTGTTCTAGATTGGGGAGTCCTTCCATGTAAGAATAGTAGATTGTTAAACGACGGCGGAAAGAATCAATTCCCGAGGTAGTTAGACGCCCGAGCGCAGTGAGGGCGGCTATAGTCCGAGTAGGAATTTATTATTTTACCCGTGTTAAACACTGCTTTTCATTTCAAATATGAGGAAAATAAAAACTCATTTTCAATACCTATGTATACAAATCTTAGCATAAAATATTTTTTTGAATTCCGTCACAGATACATATAACAGATTAGCATCCCGCCAATTCATGTCGACTTTTTAAATTTTAAATATGAAACTCACCGTGTGATTCTTGCGGCTTATTCCGCTCAAAGTAGTTTGAGTTAAGTTCACACTGGCTGTTTAGAAACTCACATGGCCGCAGCATTTTTTTTAATAAGTTTTTTTTTACATAAAACTCCTCACCGCTGACAGTAGTAGTTCATTCCGGCTCTTAGGTGGGAAGTAATTTGAATGAGTTTTCAGTCTCTAGGGATCTCTCCCTAGAGACTGAAAACTCATCATTCTCAAAACTCATCATCATCACTCAGCATCATTTTCCACCCAATAATTCTGATTATTCTCAAAACAACACTACTTTCCGAGTATAAGGAATGAAATAGTAGATTCCTTAACGAGGGTAGAAAGAATAAATTCCCGAGGTATTTAGACGGCTATAGTCTGAGTAGGAATTGATCCTTTTACCCGTGTTAAACACTGTACTTTTCATTTCGAATATATGGAAAATAAAAACTCATTTATAATATTCAAATCTTAGCATAAAAGATTATTACCTATTTTTTTGTATTCCGTCACAGATACTATAACAGATTAGTACCCGCCAATTTAAGTCGTCTTTTTAAATTTTAAATATGGAACTCACCGCGTAATTGTTGCGGCTTATTCCGTTAAAAGAAGTTTGCGCTAAGTTCACACTGGCTGTTCAGAAACTCACATGGCCACAGCATTTTTTTTTATTAGTTTTTTTTTAAAAAGCCTATTTATTACATAAAACTCTTTAAAACTGACAGTACAGTGCGTTCACATTAACTTGACGCGTGAGAGAATTGGTAACAAGGACATAACATGTGAATTAGCTTTTGGACCTAATCGGAAGATGGTAAAACAAGCCCTCAAGCCTTTTATTTTCCCCAAGTAATGGGAATGATTTCTTATTTAACATGGTAACAGTAAACATCTCAGTGCTACCAATTCTCTCACGCGTCAAGTTAATGTGAACGCACTATAGTTCTAGTTTTATTTTTTAAGATTTGTCCATTTTTTTCTCCAAAATGATCCAGATTTTGAAATGGAACCTAGTTTGAATTGTAACGTTCATTAAGCCGCAGTATCTGTGCTACTATGAATAAAACCTTTTCATTTCATTTCATTTAAAGTTCATTCCGGCCCTTAGGTGGGAAGTAGGTAATTTGTTATAAACCCTTGTATGTCCCCACTGCTGGGGCCCGGGTCTTTTCCTGCATCGCAGGAAAGTAAGGCCATACTCCAACACGAGAGCCAAGTCCGGGTTGGTGGAGGATTGTAAGACATAGGCGGGCCATTCTCTAATTAGTTTCCAGTTTCCAAAATTATAGTACCTAAAATGTTTTTCACTGACCGCTATTTCAACTGTCACTAGCGAAGAGCACGACACGTCCTTCAAGCTTTAAAGTACACGTCCCGTCGCCGTCAGTCCTACCACACTCGAAATCGCTTTTATAAAGCAATCCCGCTACCAGAGAGCGCGCGTCTGCCTGTGACATGACCGACACAGTTTTTACTCATAATCAAGTATGTTAAGCGGAGCTGGGGCGGACTCAGGGATGGCCCGGGCCCTTTTTGGATTAAAAGGCCCCCGGGACATGCCTGATCTTTAATATCCCTTTGTACGTCCCCACTGCTGGGACACGGGTTTCTTCCTGCATCGCAGGAACGTCAGTCCATGCTGCACCACGGGGGCCAAGTCCGTGTTGGTGGAGGATTGTAAGACAGTAGCGGGCCTTACTGTCAGAAGTTATCTAGCCGCCCATAAGGCGTCTGATATGGCTTAACGACTGTCATTACATGACAGCTGGCACCAGCGGCATAACGTGCCTTGAAAATTGTAGTTTAAATTATAGCGATCTGGCATGCCGTTACCGCACAAAATAGGTTGTCAGATAATTTTCTAAAACGCTGCTTGAGTTAGATAAGATCTAATCTGACCCTAACATTTTTCAATTTCTGGTGTTCAATAAAGTATTTTCCATCTTCTACAATTGAGTTACGCTACAAAAAAGAATAGTTATTGGTTTATTTTATTATATTGCTTATGAGATGAGAATTAGTTCTATCGAACAAAATAGAATTAAAAAAATTAGAAGACAATTTATGTTTACATCTGGGCTTAGTGATTTATTTAAAAGTCACAACATAAAGTAAAACTATGTTGTTAAAAATAAAATACATTAATTACAAGCTAAACCACTGTGGAAAAGCCGCGCAAATTATGGTAAAAAACTACAAACTCTTTCGCAAAAGGAAGCGATCTAAAATAAAATTTAACCCCACTCTGATAATATTCCCTTCGATATCAACCTTTGTATGTCCCCACTGCTGGGGCACGGGTCTCTTCCTGCATCGCAGGCGGGTTAGGCCATACTCCACCACGGCGGCCAACTCCGGGTTGGTGGAGAAGTGTAAGACAATGGCGGGCCTTACTGTCAGAAGTTCTCAAACAGCCCATAAGGCCTCTGACATGACTAAACGACTGCCATTACATGACAACCGGCACCAACGGCTTAACGTGCCTTGCGAAGCACGGAAGCGCTCTTGAAAAAGCCAATAGCGGTAGGGTCACCCATCCAGCACTTGACCGCGCCTGTTGTTGCTTAACTCAAATGTTTGAATAGAATCACTCGGTTCGAATAGGCCACGAGCGCTTCTGTATTCCCTTAATCACGGAAAAATCTTCTGTATTCCTTTAATCACGGAAACCTGGCACTCCCCTTATTCGCACCCCGAGTACGGCACTCGCCAGCCGCGAGCGCGCATAATCGAGCTGTCAGCGGCACGCGCGTGCGAAACTTTGATTACGGCGGATCCAATCAGGCGGCTGCCGCGCGCGCTGTGCGCTCTGCGGCGCGGGCGCGCCCCTCGCACCTGTGTTGCTACGCGGTTTCAGTAAATTAAGTTTTTAGTTCGGCTGCCGCCAAATAGTTAAATTGGTTTCAGCGCCACAGTGACTCCGAAAATACAGTCAGTTAGGTATACAGATGCGATGTATTTTTTTTTTACTTTACCTTTACTCTCTATTTTTTTTTATTTTGGCAACTAATGAAATAATCTGCCGATTAAATATTGATCTGCAGCAAAAATCAGTAAAACAATGAATTAATCAGCAAATAATTGATAAAGGGCCTGCTTCTGAATTTTACTAAGTAAATACTTAAGGTAATTAGAACACCTATTTAGAGGCTAAAAATTTCACCCATGCCGGGATTCGAAACCGCAACCTCTGGCTATCCGTGCCAGCGCTCTACCAATTGAGCTCAATTTGTATCGATCGGTATTGAATCCCGGCATGGGTGAAATTTTTAGCATCTAAAAAGGATTTTAAATTTGTCCTTAGCACGGGTTAGTGCATTAAAAATAAAAATTTAAGTATTTCTTCTTCTTCTTCAGGCTATATTTAATTTTGTCCACTGCTGGACACAGCCCTCCCCTAATGAGCGCCATAGCGCAAGGTTGTGCCATCATTGGGTGCTAATGCCCATAATCCCCACGCTGGGCATGCGGGTTGGAGATTGAGTATTTACTTAGCGAAATTCTTAATTCAGAAATTAGCCCTTGGTCAGCAGAATTTATAAATTTACTACAAGGCGTTGTTAGCAAAGACGGTTAACATGATCAAATCAAAATGTTTATTCAAAATTACACAGATACAGTGACTTATTGAACGTTACAAGTAAAACTAGGTGTCTACTAGCTCTGTTACAACATTATGCTTTTTCCAAGCGCTTTCGTGCTTCGCAAGGCAAGTTAAGCGGTTAATGCCGGCCGTCATGTATTGGCAGTCGTTAACCCATGTCAGAGGCCGTATAAGCGGTTTGATAACTTCTAACAGTAAGGCCCGTGGTGGAATATGGCCTAACCTTCCTGCCATGCAGGAAGAGACCCGTGCCCCAGCAGTTGGGCCATACAAAGGGTCGATCATACCTGCTTTTTCACTTCTGCGTATCGATGCACTCTGTCGTACTTCGTCGATGCCAATCTAACGACCGGGTTTGTTTTGAGCAACAACGTCAATTTCGATTTTAACCCTATAAGACTATTATATTTATTATATACCTACTTTTAATATTAAGATACCCGCTAAATCTAGGAATATGGCAAAAAAGGAATATGCGAAATAATATATAATATGTGCTATACGGAGCAATTAGGAAAATAATATATGGAGAGGTGGTAGAGTGGAGCGGTAGAACGCCGGCTTCTCAATCGGAGGGTCGTGGATTCGAATCCCGCCATGTACCAACGACTTTGTTTTCTAAGTTATATACATTTGTGAAATTACCAATACCATTCGCTAACGGAGAAGGAAAACATCGTGAGGAAACTTGACTGTCTTTAGTCGTTCAAAAACCTCAGCTCTTGAAACTGTCGATGTGAAATTGAAATTCATTTCATACTTTCTCTTCCTGAGAGAATGCCTGGGACGTTTATAGGCTACGTAAAAAAATGCGGTCCAATGAGAATAGGACAAATGTAATTGTGTTTTTATTATTATTAAAGTTGTACGTAATTATTATAGGTTGGTCTATGCAGTGTATTATAATTAATATAATATTTACATTCATAATCAAATTTTGTTTCAACGTAAAGAGTTAAATTCTGTAACTTGTTTTTTGGTCTCGTAAAGAAACTACTTATGTCCAAACTACATTGTCACTTCTGAGCGGAAGTCTGGTTACCCATAATACAGAGTTATCTAGTTTGGGGACCATGCACTATTTTTGTACACTTTTATGACAGTAAAGTTATACAAATTTGTATTTTACGTTCCTGTGTACAGGAAAATCTTTGGCATTACTCCATTGCTGACGCTAGGACTCGTCAGGTGCTCGCGATGATTAATAGTGTTGCGGGCGTCGATTAGTGCCCCTTCCCCCAGCCCTCAGCCCGCCCACTCCCGCTGGGGAGAGGGGGCATGGGAGTGACGAGAGCTTTGACAGGTTTTTGAAGGCTTTTAATCGTTGGTAGAGGAGAAGCGCTCGTGGCCTAGTCGAACCGAGTGATTGAAATCAATCACTCGTATGTAACAAAGAGCACGGTCAGGCGCAGGATGGGTGTCCGTCCTGTGACTACCGCTAGTGGCATTTTTCCGAGCGCCTTCGGTCTTCGCAAGGCACGATGAGCCGTTTGTGCTGGCAGTCAGGCAATGGCAGTCGTTAAGCCATATCAGAGGCCTTATGGGCGGCTTGATAACTTCTGACAGTAAGGCCGGCCACTGTCTTACAATCTTCCACCAACCCGAACTTGGCCCCCGTGGTGGAGTATGGCCTACACTTTCCTCTGGGAAGAGACCCGTGCCTCTACAAAATACAGTCCACTCAACTAATATAAGTACCTATGTGCTACATTAGTAACGTGAAACAGTTCAGGTTAAAGTTAAGTGGACTATATTTTGTAGGGGCTACTGATTAAAAAAACCGAGATTTACTATTTTTAAGACAAAAGGGGGATTCGAATCTACGACCTTCCGAATGTGAGACCGACTTCTCTATGATGTTTTAAGACGATAATAATCCGCATAATTGTTTTATTAATTTTTGAGCCCCTATCGAGCGGCGGGCTTGTATAAAAGAATCAACGCACCCACATGTTGTTACACTGAGGAGATTATGATAAAATATCTCGCGCAAGTTGCCTTGTTTCTGTACACTGGGTCTCAGCTGGAAGTCACCGTTTTATGGCACTGTTAGGGTGCTAATCGCTGGATAAGTAAGTAAATAGATCGATCGCTCGTGGCCCAAATGATTACAACTGATCACTTGAGTTAGTGTATTAAATATAATATAATAATGTGGGTACAGCGATATCATTCCGATGTAAAACTTAACTGCAAAGTAGGTACTCGGGGCTGCAAGTGATGCAAATTACTTCAGTCAGATGTCGCTGCATGTACGTAATACAGAGTACATTTTAAAGAGGTTCGAAATTTCACTGATGCCGGTGCGTCGCCCATTAGCTCACTTGGAAACAGCGCTGGCACGGATAGCCAGAGGTCGCGGGCTCGAATCCCGGCATGGGTGGAATTTTTAGAATCTATATAGGTTTTTAAAATTGTCCTTAGCACGGGTTAGTGCATTACAAATAATATGATCACTTGAGTTAAGCAACAACAGGCGAGGTCAGGTGCAGGATGTGTGGCCGTCCCGTGACTAACGCTAGTGGCATTTTTCTTAGTGCTTTCGTGTTTCGTAAGTCGCGTTAAGCCGTTGGTGCTGGTTGTTGTAATGGTTTTCGTTAAGCCATGTCAGAGGCCTTATGGGCAGCTTGATAACTTCTGACAGTAAGGCCCGCTATTGTTTGTTTGTGGTGGAGTATGGCCTAACTTTCCTGCAATGCGTTCAAAGAGCAAAGAGACCCGTACCCCAGCAGTGGGAACATACAAGGGTTGATAACGTTATCCAAGGATAAACAGATAAATATTTGATTAGGCTTGTCACCCAAATCGTCTAAGGAGAGTTCCGCAAACGTCATTGATGCAAGAAGTTGTTAAGAGTTGTCCACTGGTTAGGGCTGACCTATGGATAGACAGATGGATAGTGTTCAGGTGAATCAGGATCGTGGCAAGTGGCAGTCGCTGGTTTCAGCCTACATCTCCGAGATGCAGACGTGAGTTTTATGTTATAGTAGCTGGTGGCCGCGACTGCGTCTGCGCAGAATTAGTATTTTGAGTAGCGTGGCGTAGAAAAAAACTAACACTGACATTAAAATTATCATACTATTATTTATTTTAATGCACTAACCCGTGCTAAGGTCAATTTAACCTAACCTATCTGCAAAGTAGATAGTCGGGGCTGTAAGTGATGCAATTTACTTAAGCCAGATGTCGCTGCCTGTACGTAATACAGAGAATAGTGTAAAGAGGTTCGAAGTTTCACTGACGCCGGTGAGTCGCCCATTAGCTCAGTTGGAAAGAGCGCTGGCACGCATAGCCAGAGGGTTCGCGGGTTCAAATCCCGGCATGGGTGGAATTTTTAGCCTCTAAATAGGTTATTTAAGTTATCACATAAAGAATTGTTGGGTCGCATTTCAAAAATATCACACAATCACACTTCACACTAATATTACAAAGGCGAAAGTTTGTCGAAAGTGTGTATGATTGTTACTTCTTCACGTCTAACGGCTGGAGCGATTTTAATAAAATTTGCTTTGGAGTTAGCTGATACGCTGGATTAACACATAGGCTACGTTTGACTGCGGAAAAATAAATATCTTATACCCATGGGAAAATCGATAAACAGCTGGTAACACCGCGGGGCACAGCTAGAATCTTTATAAATTGTAGCCGATGTGTTATTCTGATGTATAAGCTATATTATTAGCATATCCTGGTAGCAAAATAGGATGATATGATTAACGGATATGATAGTTAAGGAAATTACAAACATTAAAATAATATCGACCCTATTTGTACAAATTAAATACGGCGGGCACCAGTGAGAATCGAACTCACGTCTTCTGTTATGGCAGCCAAATGAGTTAACCGCTAGACGAACGAGGCAGTCAATAATGTAAAGGTTGATCTGTTGTGTTATTAATTTCTATTTTATTTATTAAGTGGCTCTGGTGACAATCAGATAACTAAGTATATAAAATTAAAAGTTTATGGTTCTAAGCCTGACTGCCCCCCAAAACATTCGCACACGTTTCTTTAAGAGTAGGCGTAAAAACAAAACTTAAACACAAAACATTTATACACAACTTGCTGTGCCCCGCGGTGTTACCCCCGGAGTCGACGACCTCCGTGGCGTAGCGGTAGCGCGTCTGCCTATCATGCAAGATGTCTCGGGTTCGAATCCCGGCTGGGAACAAAAAAAAACCCCAGGTCTTGGATCTTTAGATGTTTGTGATGTCGTTGTTTCTGGTTCCCGCGATACAGGGTATCCTAGTGTGGGGCCAGAAGCAATTTATGTGCTTGTATGTAAATGTAATGTAATGTTTATCAATTTTCCCATGGGGTATAAGATATTTATTTTTCCGCAGTCAAACGTAGCCTATGTGTTAATCCAGGGTGTCAGCTAACTCCATACCAAACTTTATTAAAATCGCTCCAGCCGTTACACGTGAAGACGTAACAAACATACACACTTTCGACAAACTTTCTCCTTTATAACAGTGTAACAGTGCGACGTGATATTACTGTGTTGTGTACTGTACGTGGAGTCAGTACCTACATGTGGGCCGCCCGCATGCAGGAGTTATCTCCACACGAGTTGATACAGAGGCTCTCCCGAATGGTCAGGGTTGCCACATTAAAAAAATGAGGTCCGGATCAGCCGTTATTAACCGATTTAAAAAAAGTGGTGATTTCAGCACAACTGTTTTTAAAAGACTTAAAAAAAGTGAGATAGACTGATAGCGAACACTTTATCTATAATATAAAAATGAATCGTTGAATGTGTTGGTAAGCGCAAATCTCAAGAGCAGCTGGACTATTCGTTAAAGTACGAGGATGGTTCTTACGGAGAGAAAAAAAAACAGGTACGAAGTTCGCTGGGGCAGCTAGTTGTACATAAAGAAGGAAATTACACAGATAGTTGTGCCTTTGCACAACCATATGTTCACGGAGATTTTAGCAAGGCTGTTTTTACTATTTTCAAAAAAGATGGAGGTTCTCTGTACGTTCGAATCTATAACTTTTCCATGTTCCTCGATTACTCTAAGACGTCTGAACCGATATGGAAAATTCTTTTTATTTATTGACGTTTATCGCCAAATCTTTTATTTTTTTTACTTGACCGAATTTTTGTTTATTGAAAATTTAAATAATAAAGCCTCTTTACCATTTTATAAAATATAAAGAATCAAAATATAAACTTACAGCATTAAGTCCGCAACATTGTCATTGTTTTAATATTTCTTTTTAAAAAACCTATTTAAAAAGAAATATTTTAATAAAGAATATTCTTATCTTATCTTATTTAGAGGCTAAAAATTCCACCCATGCCGGGATTCGAACCCGCGACCTCTGGGTATCCGTGCCAGTGCTCTTTCCAACAGCTAATGGGCGACTCACCGGCATCAGTGAAATTTTGAACCTCTTTACACTACTCTCTGTATTACTTTTTATATATGTGCAATAAACCCATCAATAATAATATGACAACTATATGCAAATAACGCATGAGTCAAATTTTATGCGCATTTTACATTTTTAAATATTTTATGTATTTATGTCGGCAGGCGGTCGTCGCAGGAGAGGTAGGCCAAGAAAACGTTGGCGAGACGATCTCGACCGACACATGCCGGAGTGGTCTGAGGTGGCACAAGACAGAAACATCTGACCTGAGTTGGGGGAGGCCTTTGCCCAGCAGTGGGACACAAACGAGGCTAGGTAAAAAAAAAATTATTTTTTTATATCTGAGTGGAAAAGCCGTTTTTATTCTCTAGAGGATAAAGTAAATTGAATTTAGAACATCGTGTGCACTAAGTTTGTGAATTAAAAAAATATTACACTCAATTTAAATAACTGTAGCAACGTTACTTTAAAATTTTCTTAATTATACCTTAGTATTATTTTGCTATAATTTAAATATTATTCTGTAATTGTAAACGGTTTTTTTTTGCATTTAGTCATTTCCTCGCTGAGGTGGAATGAAAAGTTACGTGTTGCACTCGAATGCAAAGATTTTTCACCTCGTGCTCTTTTGATTCCCTCGCTTACGCTCAGGATTCTAATTTTGAATCACACGCTGCGCTCGTGACTCAATTTTAGAATCCTTCGCTTGCTCGGTCATCAAAATTGAACACGCGGTTAAAAAGCAACTTTCCACTCTTGTCTAACAAATAACTATTGTACCTGAGATTTTTTCCTAGTAGATATTACTTTAATGTCTCACCAGCATTAAATAAAGAAAGAAAGTGTTCCGCATACCCTTTGAGGTTAGCTAAGAAATTAGGAAAAATCAAGTCTATACCACACTTTTTTACCCCAATTAAATTACAATTAAGTCCATACTCTCTTCTTCTTCCATTCTTCCCGCGGGTGTCGTAAAAGGCGACTAAGGGACACAAACCGGGGTGTGGGCAGCAGCGCTCCCTGCAGTACAGTTCCACCAAACTGCGATCCCCAACCGGCATGCCCAGTGTGGGGATTATGGGCATTACCCCCCAAGGATGACACAACCTTGCGCTATGGCGCTCATTAGGGGAGGTCTATGTCCAGCAGTGGACTAATATAGCCTGAAGAAGAAGGTTTTTTTTACATAAAAAAAAAATATAGAACCGAACAGTCTATTTTTCCTTACTTGTCCAATTTACTAAACAAGATTCTACCGGTGAAGTATGACTTTTTAGTAAAAAACTGCCATATTCCCATAAATGAAGTAATCTGGGACACTATTTTAGGTAACACGCTGCCAAATTTATAAACAAAGGTCATGAACTTGCGAGAAAATATCTATTTTTAGCATGAAATGTCAATTTTGAGGTTAGCATCTTGTTTACTAAATTGGACAAGTAAGGATAAATAGACTGCTGGGCTGGACTTGGACGGCTGGTAAGGGGCGTCCCAGGCGGACATACATCGACTAAATGGGGGATGTATTAGCAAAGGGAAGATAAAAAGTACCCGGAACCGGCGTGCGTGCATGCAACGACTTATGAACGTTGATAAAGCGAAGGTGGTCTGTCAGGATCGTGGCAGGTGGCAGTCCCTGCCTACCCTGGGATACAGGCGTGAGGTTATGTATGTATGTAAGGATAAATAGACTGTAGTAGGAGTATTTTATACAACGCGTAAGTCTTCTCCGCGCCCCCATCCCAGGTCATTTCTGTGTGTCCCAGGCTCTAAGCTACCACCAGTGAGCGGTATGTATGTACCAATGACTTTGTTTAATTTCAAAGTTACGTACATTTGCGAATTTGTAGTCGCGATACCACACGCTAACGGTGAAGGAAAACATCGTGAGGAAACCCGCGGCTTGGTAGCTCTCATTAAGTAGATGCAAAAAGGCCAATATTAGGCTCTACAATGTATTTAAAACGCTTAACCTTGTAACGGTGCAAACCTCTTCACACCATTTTATTTCTTTTTCTATCTATCATTTTCAAATATTTAAATTACGTCACACATTATTCGATTTTCCTCATTTTTCATAATTACCCTGGAACGTTGTATATATTTATAATAATAAATAAACTCTGGAACGACTTCAGGTGTGGTTTTATTTATAGATTTAGTATAATATTTTAATAAAACAGAAAAACTGGATAAAAACGGATGCAGGTATAAAGTCAGATCTGGTCAAAGTGTAAAGTAGTAGTGGTGAAAAATGAGGGAATACGAAGAATGTGTGACGTACATAATTTAAATATTTGAAAATGATGGATGGAAAAAGAAATAAAAATGGTGTAAAGAGGTTTGCACCGTTACAACCCTTCGACTAGATCTGACTATTTTACCTGCTTATCCGTTTAGTATTTTCTAAGGTTAACACGAGCAGTAGACATTTTTAAAACTGTTTTTATACGGATTTATGCTCGTTTATTACATTTTTTACAATTTTCCAACGTTTCGGCACTTTTTCAGGTGCCGCGGTCCCGGATGATTGTAAAAAATGTAATAAACGAGCATAAATCCGTATAAAAACAGTTTTAATTATGCTTATCCGTTTTTATCCAGTTTTCTGTTTTACTGTAAAATATTACTATAAATCTACAAATAAAGCCACAATTGAAGGCGTTCCAGTGTTTATTAATATTTGTAAAGGATATACAACGTTCCACTACCCTTTACATTCACGGTCGGTTAAAAACACATGCGGTCCCACGTCGCAGGTAAGTACCACTAATAGGGCTGCCACCTAACGGGTGAGCCTTGAATGCTGTCTGTCTGGGCTCTGGCTTTTTTTTTATAATCTTTATTGTGAAAGGGTTTTGTGCAAAAAATTACAATTTCACCCTTATAGCTAAGACGAAAATCAGAGCACAGATTTTGATCTTAATGCTAAAAGTATAACATGTTACTTAAAATTAAACTTAAATATTACTTTACTGCTAACTCTAGCAGTGGCCTCCGGGTTAGCACATTTTTAATTTACCAAAGTTATATTAGGTAAATAGTACTAATACTAATAAAAAAAAAATCCTAGGTTATAAATGTTCTACTGCAGGGCTCAAGCCTTCTCTTAGAGAGAGTATGGGCTTAAATACCACGCGTGCCCGCTGCGGATTGGTTTTTTCAAGTGGGTTTTATAACACCTCAGACAAACAGGTACAATAGTTATTTGTTAGACAAGAGTGGAAAGTTGCTTACGCTTTCCCTCGCTTACGCTCAGGATTCTAATTTTGAATCACACGCTGCGCTCGTGACTCAATTTTAGAATCCTTCGCTTGCTCGGTCATCAAAATTGAACACGCGGTTAAAAAGCAACTTTCCACTCTTGTCTAACAAATAACTATTGTACCTGTTTGTCTGAGGTGTTATAAAACCCACTTGAAAAAACCAATCCGCAGCGGGCACGCGTGGTATTTAAGCCCATACTCTCTCTAAGAGAAGGCTTGAGCCCTGCAGTAGAACATTTATAACCTAGGATTTTTTTTTATTAGTATTAGTACTATTTACCTAATATAACTTTGGTAAATTAAAAATGTGCTAACCCGGAGGCCACTGCTAGAGTTAGCAGTAAAGTAATATTTAAGTTTAATTTTAAGTAACATGTTATACTTTTAGCATTAAGATCAAAATCTGTGCTCTGATTTTCGTCTTAGCTATAAGGGTGAAATTGTAATTTTTTGCACAAAACCCTTTCACAATAAAGATTATAAAAAAAAAGCCAGAGCCCAGACAGACAGCATTCAAGGCTCACCCGTTAGGTGGCAGCCCTATTAGTGGTACTTACCTGCGACGTGGGACCGCATGTGTTTTTAACCGACCGTGAATGTAAAGGGTAGTGGAACGTTGTATATCCTTTACAAATATTAATAAACACTGGAACGCCTTCAATTGTGGCTTTATTTGTAGATTTATAGTAATATTTTACAGTAAAACAGAAAACTGGATAAAAACGGATAAGCATAATTAAAACTGTTTTTATACGGATTTATGCTCGTTTATTACATTTTTTACAATCATCCGGGACCGCGGCACCTGAAAAAGTGCCGAAACGTTGGAAAATTGTAAAAAATGTAATAAACGAGCATAAATCCGTATAAAAACAGTTTTAAAAATGTCTACTGCTCGTGTTAACCTTAGAAAATACTAAACGGATAAGCAGGTAAAATAGTCAGATCTAGTCGAAGGGTTGTAACGGTGCAAACCTCTTTACACCATTTTTATTTCTTTTTCCATCCATCATTTTCAAATATTTAAATTATGTACGTCACACATTCTTCGTATTCCCTCATTTTTCACCACTACTACTTTACACTTTGACCAGATCTGACTTTATACCTGCATCCGTTTTTATCCAGTTTTTCTGTTTTATTAAAATATTATACTAAATCTATAAATAAAACCACACCTGAAGTCGTTCCAGAGTTTATTTATTATTATAAATATATACAACGTTCCAGGGTAATTATGAAAAATGAGGAAAATCGAATAATGTGTGACGTAATTTAAATATTTGAAAATGATAGATAGAAAAAGAAATAAAATGGTGTGAAGAGGTTTGCACCGTTACAAGGTTAAGCGTTTTAAATACATTGTAGAGCCTAATATTGGCCTTTTTGCATCTACTTAATGAGAGCTACCAAGCCGCGGGTTTCCTCACGATGTTTTCCTTCACCGTTAGCGTGTGGTATCGCGACTACAAATTCGCAAATGTACGTAACTTTGAAATTAAACAAAGTCATTGGTACATACATACCGCTCACTGGTGGTAGCTTAGAGCCTGGGACACACAGAAATGACCTGGGATGGGGGCGCGGAGAAGACTTACGCGTTGTATAAAATACTCCTACTACAGTCTATTTATCCTTACATACATACATAACCTCACGCCTGTATCCCAGGGTAGGCAGGGACTGCCACCTGCCACGATCCTGACAGACCACCTTCGCTTTATCAACGTTCATAAGTCGTTGCATGCACGCACGCCGGTTCCGGGTACTTTTTATCTTCCCTTTGCTAATACATCCCCCATTTAGTCGATGTATGTCCGCCTGGGACGCCCCTTACCAGCCGTCCAAGTCCAGCCCAGCAGTCTATTTATCCTTACTTGTCCAATTTAGTAAACAAGATGCTAACCTCAAAATTGACATTTCATGCTAAAAATAGATATTTTCTCGCAAGTTCATGACCTTTGTTTATAAATTTGGCAGCGTGTTACCTAAAATAGTGTCCCAGATTACTTCATTTATGGGAATATGGCAGTTTTTTACTAAAAAGTCATACTTCACCGGTAGAATCTTGTTTAGTAAATTGGACAAGTAAGGAAAAATAGACTGTTCGGTTCTATATTTTTTTTTTATGTAAAAAAAACCTTCTTCTTCAGGCTATATTAGTCCACTGCTGGACATAGACCTCCCCTAATGAGCGCCATAGCGCAAGGTTGTGTCATCCTTGGGGGGTAATGCCCATAATCCCCACACTGGGCATGCCGGTTGGGGATCGCAGTTTGGTGGAACTGTACTGCAGGGAGCGCTGCTGCCCACACCCCGGTTTGTGTCCCTTAGTCGCCTTTTACGACACCCGCGGGAAGAATGGAAGAAGAAGAGAGTATGGACTTAATTGTAATTTAATTGGGGTAAAAAAGTGTGGTATAGACTTGATTTTTCCTAATTTCTTAGCTAACCTCAAAGGGTATGCGGAACACTTTCTTTCTTTATTTAATGCTGGTGAGACATTAAAGTAATATCTACTAGGAAAAAATCTCAGAATAGTTGTAATAGTAGGTAAACAATATTTAATGAAACTTTTCACTAGGCAAGCCTGTATCGTGGGTACCATAATAGAAGTAAGCATAAGTGGTTCGAATGACAGGATAGATTTATGAAGTCTGGTCCAGATCATGCTGAAACGAGCTGCTCTGTCATAAAACTACAAGTCATAGTTTATCACGACAATTCGATGTACATTACGCCAATTCCCACTTGTTAATCTGCGACGCAGTGAGTCCGTGTTTGGAAACAAATTGACTATATCGCGAAAGCGCAGAGGGGCTGGGCAGGGCTGATAAAGCGGCCCGCGGCCCACAGCGCCGGGCAGGGGTGATAAACTGGGCCGCGGGATATCGCCGGCCGCAGCTGTGCTATGCGGGCTATTCGGGTAGGGTAGACAACGCAAGTAAAACAGCAGATTAAAACGTTCAAACCATCGAACGTGGACGGGTTCTTTTAGGGTTCCGTGATGAAGTGATATAAACTTTTTGTATGCTCCCACTGCTGGGGCACGGGGCTCTTCCTGCACCGCAGGAAGGTTAGGCCATACTCCACCACGGGGGCCAAGTCCGGGTTGGTGGAGGATTGGAAGACAATGACGGGCCTCACTGTCAAAAGTTATCAGGCCGCCCACAAAGCCTCTGATATGGCTTAACGACTGCCGGCGTTGACAGCCGGCACCAACGGCCATACTCTTTAAGACAAAAGAGAAGGGAGTAATTTGTCTAGAGCTACCATCCTTATCCATGAACAGAAATATATGTTTTTTCATTCAATTATCAGATATTATAATAATTATTCTGCTATTCGGTCCAGCCATACTCATGTTGATAAATTTTAATATATATTGTTTTTGAAGATGTATGAGCAGCGCAAGTCTCTGAGAAATATTGTATGTATTTTTGTTTTTAAAGAACCATCTGCCTCTCCCTCACAAAAAGAGTAAACCAAATAGTCGTCGTCGTCGTCAGGCTATACTAGTCCACTGCTGTACATAGCCCTCCCTCAAAGAGCGCCACGTTGTGCTATCATAGGGGTAATGCCCATAATCCCCACGCTTGTCATGCGGGTTGGAGATCGCAGTTCGGTTGAATTGTACTGCTGGGGGCGCTGCTGCCCAACCCCCGGTTTATGTCCCTTAGTCGCCTTTTACGACACCCGCGGGAAGTATTGGGGTATTACATGAAAAAGAGTCCTTTTTAAGAGTCCACTTTAGGGACTCAATACTGGAAAACCAATATCTGTTATTTATTACTGTTTATTAGTGTTGTTTAACTGTTTATAATTGTTGTTTTTATTTTAATGTTTTACGTATAATTGTTTCTATTGTTTTTACTTGTGCTCGTATTTAATTTCATTGTTATTAGTCCGTTTCGGTGTGTTCGTTTTTAGTATTGTGTTCGTAAATAAATATACTTCTAAAAATAACATGTAGAAAGGCGAGCTTCTATGGAAGCGGTTTCACCCAGCAAACCTTGGAGAGTTGAAGCAGCGGCCTTTCTCACTGCTTCTTTGGCTGACCTTTCGCTGACGCCTGACGCACACGAAACATTAAGAAATAACCGTTGGTTGGTTTTTTTTAAGTACACAGGCACAGGCCTTCTCTCAAAGAGAGACAGTACATGCTTAATTGCCACGCGTGGCTACAGTGGATTAGCAATTTCAAGTGCTGTGGTATTTGAACACCGCAAACACATATTAATATATTATTTAGGTAAATTCATATTATATTTATTGTTGATTATTATAATTTGAGTGGTCTGAGGTGGCCCAGGACATGAAACTCTGGACTGAATTGGGGGAGGCCTTTGCCCAGCAGTGGGACACAAACATAGAGGCTACGTAAAAAAAAAATTTGTCTCCCCATTGATCAAAATAGAGAAATAACATATACAAACTCGGGCTAATCTCTGTAAGCGGTTTGTCCAGCAAGCCTTGGAGGGTCGTAGTAGCGGCCTTCTCTCTCGTTGCCGACCCTACTCCGCCCGCATGCGGCTGACAGCGTCCGCTGCGGGCGCCTGTTTACTTTAGCGTCGCTTGTGCCGCCACTGCAGGCGTACGGGTCAAGCCAAGCCAGAAACACGTCGGGAGACTCATGAAGGTTTATTTTAATTTTTATGTAGCCTACACCGTTATTGTAATTGTAATAATTGTACTGCAGCGCCCCCTGCAGTACAATTCCACCAAACTGCGATCCCAACCCGCATGCCCAGCGTGGGGATTATGGGCATTACCCCCCAATTTGCGCTCATTAGGAAATGAAATGAAAAGGTTTTATTCAAGGTAGCACCATTTTGGAGAAAAAATGAACAAAAAAAACTCCAAACTTAGTCTTTTCAAAGTCCTTAATTAACATAGTTTACATAATTATTATAAAACATAGAACTCATACATTGTACTGGCTTTAGTTCCAGACCTCATCTAAATAATCCTTTATGTTATAGTAGCCCTTTTGGCACAAAGTGTGCTTAACATATTTTTTGAACCGCGATTCAGGCAAGCTTAATATATCTTCAGGGATTTTATTATAGAAGCGTAGGGGAGGGCTATTTCCAGCAGTTGACTAATATAGCCTGAAGAAGAAGAAGACACCGTTCGTGCTGGCTGAAGACAGGGCGCTATGGCGCTCATTAGGGGAGGGCTGTATCCAACAGTGGACTAATTAGCCTGATGATGATGTTGACACGTTCGTGGGCTCGAAGCGCTCGTGGCCTAGTGTAACCGAGTGATTGGAATCAATCACTTGGGCTAAGCGAGTCTCCCTCTCTCCCGGAAAATAGATTCTACAAAGCCCTTTCTAACTGGTTGGTTCAAAAATGTATATACAGTATGTATGATTATACTTTAAAACACAACGACTTTTAAATGCTTATATTATTTTTGAATGCACTATCCCGTGCTAAGGACAATTTCAAAAACCTATTTAGAGGCTAAAAATTCCACCCATGCCGGGATTCGAACCCGCGACCTGTGGCTATCCGTGCCAGCGCTCTTTCCAACTGAGCTAATGGGCGACTCACCGACATCAGTGAAATTTCGAACCTCTTTTACAATATTCTCTGTAATACGTACAGCGACATCTGGCTGAAGTAATTTGCATCACTTACAGCCCCGAGTACCTACTTTGCAATTAGGTTTTACATCGGAATGATTTCGCTGAAGCCTCTAAATAGGTTTTTAAAACTTTTAAATGCATCTATAAATGCATAATAATCTTGTTAATAATATAGCCTTTCTATTTTTATTATAATATTTGTATACCATATTATGGTGCTACACGCTTGTCCATAACAATGTGTCTCGTAAAATCTACATGTACCGTGTATGCTGAGTTGCTGACAAATAAAGACTTGAAACTTTAAGGTGCTGGATGGGTGACCTTCCCGTGACTACTGCTAGTGGCATTATTTCCGTGCGTTTCTGTGTTTCTAATATTATAATTTACAGATTCGACACGTTAGGCCGTTGGTGCTGGTCGTCATTGTAATGGCAGTCGTTAACCCATGTCAGTGGCCTTATGGGCGTCTTGCCAAATTCTGACAGGAAGGCCCGCCACTGTCTTACAGTCCTCCACCAACCCGGACTTGGCCCCCATGGTGGAGTATGGCCTAACTTTCCTGCGATGCAAGAAGAGACCCGTGCCCCAGCAGTGGGGACATATAAAGGGTTCATATCAACTACATACTACTGCAGGCACAGGTCTTCGTCTGAGAGAGAAAGTATGGACTTAATTACCATGCGTGCCCAAGCGGTTTTTGTATTTGGACACCTCATACACTCAAGTTTCAAAATTTTTGTATAGCTTATATACGTCCCACTTATGGGAAGCGCCATGGACTCGGAACCGAGATGGTGCGATACCCATTTGTTTGTTTTGTCATCAACCCTTGTAGATATATATCGCCACTGCTGGGGCACGCCACTCTTCCTGTATCGCGATTCCCATTGCGGGCTTGTAAATACCTATAACTTTGTTCATTTTCGAAGTGACGGACGAATTTGTACTTGCAATACCAGGCGCTAACGTGAAGGAAAACATCGTGAGGAAACCCGCGACTTGGTCGTCTCCGCAGGTATTGACTTGTTATTTCTGTGGGCTAGGCCGACTGCCGTCAGGATGGTACAGGTGCTGGGTAAGCCTACTCCATCTAAAACATTATGTATCCCAGGCACTGCAGCGTCCGAGTAGTCCCTAGTCCCTTCACCCATCTAGTGTAAGCGAAGGTGCTATGGGACGGTGTATAAATAACAAAACACAACATTTATATACAGGCACATACATTGCTTCTGTCCCACACTAGGATAGCCTGTGTCGTGGAAGCCAGAAACAACGACGTCACCAACATGTAAACATTCACGGCTTGGGGGTTTTTGGTCCCCAGCCGGGGTTCGAACTCGGGACTTCTCGCATGGTAGGCAGATGCTCTACCTCTGCGCCACAGATGTCGTAAAATCATCTCACAACGTAGATGCGAAGGGCAAAGCTTGGCCGGTAGTTCATCTTCTTCTTCAGGCTATATTAGTCCACTGCTGGACATATGAGCGCCATAGCGCCCTGTCTTCAACTTGCCTCATCTGCCGGCAGTTTTTTGCAGATCACCATCCCACCTGGTCGGAGGGCGTCCTAAACTACGTTTACCGAATCGCGGTCTCCACTCAAGAACGCGTTTACTCTAACGGTTGTCGGTTCTTCGCGAGATATGGCCAGCCCACTGCCACTGCAACACTAACTGCCCGGCCGGTAGTTAGTGTTGCAGTATTGATGCAAATGTGTGCGTCTCTGCGAACAGCACATGCAAGTACAGTGCTACACAAGAAATAAGACTCGCGGATGTACCTGCGCAGATGACCAAATTTTGGATGTGCGGCACGTTGATCGACCAATCAGATAGTTTCATTTTGTGGCAGGCCGCGCGCCTTTTTTTGCTATTGGTTGATTCAACGTCATCGATGCAGGTGACTATTAGTTTGCCAATATTAGCGTGAGCGAAATAGGTAGCGCTACTGCGGCAATTAATTCTGCACCTTAACCGTATCGGTTAAAGATCATGTTTTATGTACTTATCGCTTCGGGTACTTTTGTTACACTTCTTCCTAGTCTGTGCGAACGTAGATTCCCGAAGGGACTTTTATGATGTGTAGTACTGTAGCAATCCGCTTAGACAGACAAATGTTAATGTGTGCGTGCCGCCTCGCTTGGGAGCGGAATTTTGTTCGACACACACTCTCGGTCGTATTAGGGTTCTGTACCTCAATAGGAGAAAACGGAACCCTTGTAGGGTCACTTTGTTATTCGTCTGTCTGTCTGTCAAGGCTCTTTATCTCGGGAACTCGTGGAGGTATCGATCTGAAGTTGAAACCCAGGTCTACAGTCCCTAGAAGTTGTCATCATCAAACATCCAAGCTAACGTAATTTTTGTATAGGCTACTTTCCGTTGACCTGGTACTATGTTTTGCAATTAATATCGTCTTATACTACATATAGTGGGAAAACCTTGAACGTAGAACGGTAGAAAAATACTGTAGTAAAATTTTTATTATATCTTTTTGTCGTCAAATTTCAATTTGCCTAGTACTAAACGTCTCTGAGCTAAGTTGCGGACAGACAGACTATTTATTTGGTCCATTTATTGTCCAAAATCTATATATATGAAATTCAAAGTCCTGACAGACTGACTCACTCATCAACGCCCAGCCCAAGCCGTTGGACCTAGGAAGCTGAAATTTTGCTCAGAGGGTCTATATATAATGTAGGCAAGGAATAAGACCGGATTTTTTGAAATTCAACTCCTAAGGCGGCGAAAAGGGTTGCCAAATTAGGCAAAAGCTAGTCGTATATATTTTTATATGGACACCTAGTTCGACTTGCAACGTTTAGTCGCAGTATCTGTGGTTGTTTTAAAAAAACCTTTTCGATTTGTTGTAAGGATTCTTTATTGACTACGGAACCCGGAAAATCGGGTTTCCTCACAACTGGCCGGATCTACCCACCGAGCCAGTAACAATCCACGCACCTCTATCGCAGCTTATGCAGCAAGCGCCTAAGCAAACATCCAAACAGCGGCCGCAGGTGCCGGAAAGAGCGCTGTGTGCCGATATAAATAAGGATTAGAGTCGGTTGGCCGCCGCGTTCGCGCCGTCTGATGTATTGTGACGTAGCGGGATTAGCGGGAGCCCGTTGGGACTGGAAGGTTGGGAAACAGTGGCATACTTCCAGGCAAAGGGTCCAGGAAACGCTCGTAGCCCCGGCGGCTGCCTGAGTGATCTTAAACGATCACAATGGTTAAGCAACATAGGGCGCGTTCAGTGCGTAGATGGGTAACCGTCTATGACTAACGCTAGTGGCATTTTTCCGAGCGGTTCCGTGTTTCGCAAGGCACGTTTAGCAGTTGCTGCCAGCTGCCGTCGGTAGACGGCAGTCGTTAAGCCAAGTCAGAGGCCTTAGTGCGGCTAGAAAACTTCTGACAGTAAGACCAGCCCACTACTCTTGCAAGCCTCCACCCATCCGTATTTGGCCCCCGTGGTTGAGTATGGTATATTCCTTCGTCAGGGAAGAGACCCATGCCCCTCGGTGGGGACATAACAGGTTGATGATTGGTTTTGGAATAATGGAAGCAGTGAGGGCCAAGTGCGGAATAAGATATCTCAGTTTTTTTTGTATTAAGTATCAGTACTAGACGACCTCGGTGGCGCAGCGGTTTGGCACGCTGACTGTAAAACCGAAGGTCTCGGGTTCGATCCCCGGCCGGGTCAAACTAGGAAACGAACTTTTCTAGTTTGTCTCGGGTCGTGGATGTATTAAATCTATCGTCTAGTTAGCACCTATAACACAAGTCATCTAGTGGTACTTAGTATAGGGCTAACGAGATCTGAGTAATATGTCCATGAATATTTATTTATTTATTTGTTTTAACGCAGACAATTAAGTAACGTACAGTCGACAGCCGCGATCTCAGCTACTGCCTGCTTGTTTCTCAGTAAATGGTTGAGTCTTGGGTTCGATTCCCGCTGGAGGCCAGACCTCACATTTTTTAAGGTAGCAACCCTGACCACCTGGGAGGGTCCTCTGTATCAGTTCGTTTGGTGATAACTCCTCCATGCGGGTGACCCACATCTACTGAAACTAAGTACGTACAGTAAACAACAGATCAACCTTTACATTATTGATTGCCTCGCAGGTCTAGTGGTTAAATCACTAGACTGCTAAACCAGAGGTCGTGGGTTCAATTCACAAATGACTTCAATCTATTTCCATGTTTTTGATGTCCTTGTCTGGTAACCGCAACACGCGTTTCCCATTTTGGAACCAAGATAAGTGATTATGTTGTGTGAAAGTAATTACATAACATAGCACCAACTCACGCCTACATCCCAGAGGGGTAGGCAGAGACCAGCGACCGCCGCTTGCCACGATCATGAATGACAGATCACCGTTCGTTTTGCTCATTTTGCCAAAAGCGGCCGTTTTCGGCAAAATGAGCTGAATTAAACTATTTTTATTTTTAATGCACTAACCCGTGCTAAGGACAATTTTAAAAACCTATTTAGAGGCTAAAAATTCCACCTATGCCGGGATTCGAACCCGCGACCTCTGCCTATTCGTGCTGCCTGTACTTAATACAGAGAATAGTGTAATGAGGTTCGAAATTTCACTGATGCCGGTGAGTCGCCCATTAGCTCAGCTGGCACGGATAGCCAGAGATCGCGGGTTCGAATCCCGGCATGGGTGGAATTTTTAGCCTCTAAATAGGTTTTTAAAATGAGCTGAATTGCTAAGAAATGGCGAAATTGCTTTAATGTTAAAAAAAATTGGGCACTACGATCTTGTCAGTAGGTTCCAAAAACACCTATTAAATTAATTATAATTATTATTAAATAAATTATTAACCGCAGGGTGGGCAGCAGCACCCCCTGCAGTACAATTCTACCAAACTGCGATCCCAACCTGCATGCCCAGCGTGGGGATTATGGGCATTACCCCCTAATGATGGCACAACCTTGCGCTTATTTGGGCAGGGCTATGTCCAGCAGTGGACTAATATAGCCTGAAGAAGAAATTATTAAATTAAAAGAATAGAATAAAACCTAACTCCAAAGTAGGTACTCGGGGCTGCAAGTGATGCAAATTACTTCAGCCAGATGTTGCTGCCTGTACGTAATACGGAGTGTATTGTAAAGAGGTTCGAAATTTCACTGATGTCGGTAGTCGCCCATTTGGGAGAGCGCTGGCACGGTCAGTTGGGAGAGCGCTGGCACGGTTAGCCAGAGGCTGCGGGTTCGAGTAAAGATTCCACCCGGCATGGGTGGAATCTTTAGCCTCTAAATAGGTTTTTAAAATTGTCCTTAGCACGGGTTAGTGCATTAAAAAGAATAGAATAGAGTTTATTTGATAATTTGCGTGCAAAAAGTTATGGTTTTTGTCCATTGCTATTTTATCGGTAGTTAGCACCACGTGGCACTGTCGGGGGCTGTAATAAAAGGTTTTATTACTGCAGCTTAATTAACGTTCGTCAAACTAGGTTTCCAATTCAAAACCTATGTAATCTAATCATTTTGGTGAAACATGGCCAAAAAAACTCCAAACTTAGTCTTTTCAAAGTCCCTAATTAACAGAGTTTACAAAATTATTATAAAATATAGAACTCATGCACTGTAGGTACTGGCTTCAATTCCAGACATCATTATCATCTAAATAATCCCTTACGTTATAGTAGCGCTTTTGGCACAAAGTCCACTTAACGCAATTCTTGAACCACGCTTCAGGCAAGCATGATATATCCTCAGGGGTTTTATTGGGTACGTCCACTCGGATCACAGAAACGGATCACAGTCGCAACGGATCACTTCAAAGCAAGCAAAATGTTCCACTCCGATCCTGTAATCCGAATGGACTACATTTTTGATTAGATTTTTTTCCATTCGGATCACACCATTAATCTTGGTAGGAAGGTTACGGTAATAATCATGTAAAAACCTTGATTTTTGTGATTCATGATGCTGATTTTAAATTAATAAAACAATAATTATTCGAAAAAAATATATTGTATTTAAAAATCCTAATCAGAGACTAAAAATTCTACCCATGCCGGGAATTGTCCTTAGCACGGGTTAGTGCATTAAAAATAATATAATTATTGTATTTAATTTATTAAAAAATATCGATTACCTTTCTACTAAGATTAATGGTGTGATATGAGAACGGCATTCTCACGTGCCCTCAGTAATAGGTTACATAAGCCATCTTCGAGTGCACTCGGTTAAAGTTGTCACCATAGCCGAAATCGGTCGGAGCAATCATCATCAATGGTTTGATCCGAATGGGAAACATCTAGTCAAAAATGTAGTCCATTCGGATCCGAGTGGAATATTTTTGCGACTGTGATTCGTTTCTGTGATCCGAGTGGACGTGCCCATTTTATTAACGAAACATAGAATCCTGTCAGGGGCTGAGTGAACTTTCTACGCCTAGCTCGTCTACTCGCGCTATATTGTCCGTCCGACAATAGGTCGCATCTGGTCGGCGGCGCCGAGTGCTCGACGACGTCACGCAGAGTGTGGGTGCCGAAGCTGTTCAAACACGGGCTTAGAATCCTGCTTGCGAGTCGTCGTCTACAACCTGTGTGAGTGTGTACAAAATGCGAAGAAAACGTTAGATTCACCCCGATTTTTTAATTCTTCAGGGTTTTACCAAACTGTAATGTGCCGCTTGTAAAAACGCGATGCCTTAAAACACTTCTCAGCGCCTTAATCATGTAACTCTTCACGTATATATATGTATGCGAAAGCGAATTGTTTATAATACATACCTCTGCCGTATACCTAGATAGGCCGCGTATTAGACGTAGTGGATACCCCATTTTAGTGGATATCTGATGCGTGAAAGTGATATGAGCCACATAATTGTACGACAAAGTTCAGTAGATATTTAGTTTTTCACACAGAGTGCTTAGTGCGAGTTTTTTAACTACTCGATCGCGTTTACGTAAACTCATATTTCTATGGCATCGAGGAAGCGCCACCTAGCGACAAGTAGGGAAATTGAAATTGCTGAGTGCGAGTTGTAATGGTTTACGTTGAGAAGTGAACACGTTTACCAGCCAAAACACGAATAAACGCGAGTGCGAGTTGTACTGTGACAGCGTTTTGCCAGTTCGAACGGTTAACTTACTCACTCACTACTCAATGCTCGATTAACGCGGTAGTAAAGTTATTCGATTGGATCTGTCAAACTCGCACTAAGCACTCTGATGTACCTATACGTGAAAAGTTACATAATCAAGGCGCAGATGCGGTTCAAATAGTCTGTGATAGTTAGATCTGAGATTTAGCTTCATAGTTGGGCGATTATACGTAGCAAGCGCTGAGGTATGTTAATACTTGAAATTTGTGGACGATAACTCTCTTATCTTATTTCACTAACCTACAAAAACACAGAAAATACGTTTGTATCGAAAAAACATCTCGCATGATCTTAGGCGCCGTTTCCTACACAACAACGGCTCCAGTCAGCAACAAAACCGCGTTAAAATTCACGCAGCAGACGTCTCCGGTTTCAGTGTTTACACTGAACAATATGGCCGCGCGACAATGCCGCCAACTGTCAAAACAGAGCGCGCGTGCGCCGGCACAAACACGGCGCGGCGTCTGGCGACCGCTCACAAACTACAGTTGGATTCGTTGGATATGGCGCACAGAACGACGGCTCGTGTCAGACTACAGAGTTACTACAGGTGATAGGGCAGAGGTAGGTACAACGCCGGTCTCACATTTTGGGAGGTTATGGATTGGAGTCAAATTACTTTGTCTTCTAAATATACCTAAAATGTGTGATCTACTAGCAATACCACTCGCTAACGTGTTCAAATAGAACAGTGAAATTTCAGTGTTCTGTGGTACACACTCTCTGTGAGAGAACGCCTGTGTCCTGCAGTAAAATGTAGGTATATTAAAAAAAGTGCTACAAGTAGATATTCGTAAGTAAAAAAATGTGAGCACAATTATACATTTTACTAGCATTGCCCGCGAGTTAGTTCACGTTTAGATTTGGATAAAAGTAGCCAACCCCCGACCCATTACGTACCGGTATTGTTTATGAAAGCTAAGTCACTTTTGAAATGCAGTTTATGTAGTCTCTCATGGACGGTAAGACGGGATCCGTACATTTGTATTACAAATTCGACAAAAATAACTGCTTTCGTTCATTCGGTTTGGGATGCCTAATCTCTGACTCACAATTGGTCGTTTTTATTATACCTCTGTCTGTCTGTGTGGTGTCGGCCTAGAGAATAGCACCAACCCAAATTCTTCCCGTGGGCGTCGTAAAAGGCGACTAAGGGACACAAGCCGGGGGGTGGGCAGCAGCGCCCCCTGCAGTACAATTCTACCGAACTGCGATCCCCAACCCGCATGCCTAGCGTAGGGATTATGGGCATTATCCCCCAATGATGGCACAACCTTGCGCTCATTAGGGGAGGGCTATGTCCAGCAGTGGACTAATATAGCCTGAAGAAGATTATACCTACATGTATTTTATTTCGAAATCCGCGGATTTTCTCACGATGCACAGTTAGCATGAAAATCTCCGAAACTGTACAATAATAAAGATATTTGAATGAATATATTGCCGATTTATCAAACATACTTTTTATTTACAATTTCCAAATAAAGTCAATAATATTTGATGAATAATAGAAGAGATCGGACTATATACATTAAAATCTTAAATAAAGTACATGAACTGCCCATAACTAAATATAAAAAATTGCACCGAGATCATGGCTGCCTCTGGGAGGGGTCCCCAGTATGCTGGCTACGTTGTCTCGCTGGATGTCGAGACAGAGGATATCTGACCGAGGTAATAGCCAGCCCTGGGGTCCCTGGTGGTGTCGATGAAAGTTCTTTGAAGAACAGTCGCGCCCGGACCCCACGGTCCGAGTGTCCCGACACCAAACGGCACAAATACGTGACTCTGTGCTAGAGTCCCGCTTGATGTTTTCTGCACTTGATGCCGAAGCGCCGGCCCTTGTGGAAGTTGTCCGCGCATGTTGCGTCCCACACACCAGGGTCCTCCTATTTTTCCATGGGATCAACGCCAACCTGTATCTCATTAGGTAGGTACTTGTGCGTTATTGTAATGTAAAACGCACGAGTTTCTTTTTCATAAGGTAAAACGCACGGTTAATCAAGATGCCGCGTCTAAAACGAACGGTACTTTTTTAAAATCCTAACAAAGAGTGTTTATGTCAAAAAAGTGGTCAAAATTTTATGAATAAAATCAATTTTACAAACTGTTCAAGTTATTCTAACTGCTTTCGACATCAACCCTTGTTGTCTACACTGCTGGGACAAGGGTCTCTTCCTGCATCGCAGTAAGGTTAGGCCATACTCCACCACGGGGGCCAAATCCGGGTTGGTGGAGGATTGCAAGACAGTGGCTGGCCTTACTTTCAGAAGTTATCAATCCAAGTGTTTTAGAGACAGAGAGAAATAAAAACATAACAAAACAGTAACAAATTCACAAAACACAACAAAACATTAACAGTTACACAAAGTTTAAACTACATTACAAACAAACGAACGAACAAAAAAACAAACAATTTATTTATTTATTACCATAACTTACAGCTATCATTACAGGAGATCCTATTGCGGTAGCTGAGTAATATAAATAATAGTTCGCAGACACATTGATTTCTAATAGAAAATTAAATTGAATCCTAATCAAATAAATTAAACATGCTAAGCAAAAATAAAAAAAAAAAATTGATAAAAATACATTGAATTCCAATGAATTTTAAATTAAATCATAATTAGTTAAATGTCAATAATAATTAAAATAGAATATTAGATACAAATAATAATAAAAACAATATAAAGGGATGTCAATAAAAACACTTGACAATGGGTAAAATGGATGGAATCACGTAAGATAACAAATTAATATAAATAATAGCTTGTAGCCACATTGATTTCCAATAGCAAATGAAATTAAATCAAATCAAATACATCAAACATGAGAAGCAAAAATTAAATATAGATAAAAATAAATTCAATTCCAATAAAATTTAAATTAAATCACAATGTCAAAAAAAATTGAGGTAAAACATTCGTTTTACCTCAATTTTCTCTCAACACAGAACAAACAAACAAACAAACAAACAAACATTACAAAAAAACAGAGAAATAAGGAAATTAAAAACAAATAATGATATTTTTAGGATAGACATTTTTAAATTAAATGAAAGAAACTAACAAATATAAATATGTAAAGTTATAGTGCAGATGGATATCCAAATAAAGAGTAATAAAAATAATAATCTATGTTTAGTTTAAAATATTGAGCCCCTGAAATTAATGGTTCCGGACTCAGCATTTGTGTTGTAGGAGCCATCGACGTATCTGCCTACAACGCTGATATTCTGTCGAGACCATAGTGCGGGTTAGTCGCGTAAGTTCGCGTGTTTAGTTTGTGAAAACTAAACACGCGAACTTACGGTCGCCAACCATAACGCGCTTGAAGAGTTGTATTTTTTTCGACATTTATTACTTTTCGTTTGGTTTTTTTTTTTTTTGTTGAAGCCTATTTATTTTAATTTTGGGTAAGAAAAGCAACTTAACTAAATCAAATATTACTAAATCATAGTTAAGATGTCCCCTTAAAACGGTAAACGAATTCAAAGTCACTCTGCACCTGAACTGAGTGAGACACAGAACACACAACTTGGAAAAAATCACAAAACATAACCTTACGCCTGCATTCCAGAGGGGTAAGCAACGACTGCCACTTGCCACGGTCCTGACAGATCACCTTCACTTCGTCAACGTTCGTTAGTCATTGCATGCACGCACGCCGGTTCCGGGTACTTGAGAAACCTGAGAAATTCGATTTTCAAAAACATGGGGGTTCTATTTAACCTTAACCCTTGGCTCGCCCATCCCTGGCCCGGCGTGACCCAGGGCTCTGTTAGCGAAACAATTAGGACCCCAGTCTAGGTGGGTAGGTAGGAACAATAAGACGGAGCGCCAGCTGGCGCCCGCAGGTGTGCCCGCCTTGCTTACAGCCCAAGAGAGCGCAGAAGGCACATTAGGGTATTCCCTGAAATATGTTAGAACAGCAAATCTGCAGGCATCAAAAACCCTGGAGATTGTGTGGCGAGCACATGTCAAGTCTGCGCGCGCACTACAAACTTCAACATTCCTGCATCGCGCAATCAAAGTGTTTCAATGACATACCATAAATACAATGTCCAACTAACAATAGTTGGACCGGCCGTCCCCAGGCATACGATCTGCCTGGCGGTAAATTTCCCTTTATAGTGGAGGAGCACGATCACCCGCTCTTCCCTATAGTGGTGACCCCTGACAGAACATTGTCAACCTTCCTTCGCTCTCGCAGCACCCCACATACATTAGTCTCATAGTAAGGCCAGCAATCTTCCCCCTCACTTCATCAGTTCTACTACAGTCAACGCACCGACTACTGGGACTGATGGTGATCTTCCCTCAACCCCTCGGCACGGCAGCCACACAGCAACAGCACACGTTTTCAGTGGTACAGCAGCCTTCACCGGTTTCTACCACATGCGCGCTCTCCATGGTACTGTCGCCAGTGAAGAGACTGTTAGCCGCCGAAACCCTCAACCGCTAGTCGACTCACTGACTCAGCATCACCTGGCACTTGCAGGCTTTAGAGCACAGACTTCGATTCCTATCAGACCTAGCTATGTGTAGCTACGGTCTTGAAGGGTAGTGATGTGGCGAGCACATGTCAAGTCTGCGCGCGCACTACAAACTCTAACATTCCTGCATCGCGCAATCAAAGTGTTTCAATGACATATCATAAATACAATGTCCAACTCATAGTTAGACCGGCCGTCCCTAGGCATACGATCTGCCTGGCGGGAAATCTCCCTTTATAGTGGAGGAGCACGATCACCCGCTCTTCCCTATAATTGTAACGGTACAAATCTCTTTACACCTTTTTTTTAGATTTCTTTAATTTTGTCTTTCATAATATTTACTTAACTAAGCTGAATAGAGTGAAGTAAGTTGGTAATTAAGCCCATACTCACTTTCTGAGAGACATCTTTGCCCTGCCGTGGGACCTCAGATTCTTTCTATGATCTGAGAGTGGAACTAATATAGACATCTAGAAAAAAACTTGGTGGCCATTGAAGGTCCTTCTGGACGTTTATCTATCGCGCCGATAGGTATAAATTCAGATAGAAATTTTCCAATAACGCCGCGAGTCGGGGGAGTATAATTTTTCTTCCGACTCTACGTAAGGCTGGGGGGAATAGTTTTTCTCTTTTTACGATTTAATTTCAGTTTGGTGTTTTCGTTTAGTGTTTCTTGGTGGGGTGAATGCAGGCCGCGCGGGTTTGTGAACGAACCGTGACCAACTTTGAGACCGTGACATTAAAATATAATATAAATTATCAACCCTTGTATGTCTCTGGTACATCCACTGCTGGGGACGTACCAGGCACGGATATTTTCCTGCATCTCAGGAAGGTCAGGCCATACCAGGGATGTTATACGTGTCATAATTATGGTACATGTACCATAATTCAGTTGTTCGTACCATGTACCATGATACATCCATTATGGTACGCGAAAGTACCATAATTTTGCCATTTTTTGATCACCAGCACTTTTGCATCACATATTTTCATCTTTCGCTTTTGCTGTTGACGAGTTTTTTTATATACCTATATCTAGCAACACTAAAAAATCATTCATTCATTTCGTTCAGTAAGTTGATAAGAACGTTCATATCTGTGATAGTTTTTGTAGTCTGTGGATTGTAAGTGAACTTTACAACAGGTGAATCTTCATAAAGTTGAACTTATAGTCTGTAAAATATAGCTTGAGCTCCGCGACAGCTGTCATCGAAATTGAGTCCATGAAGTTTTGAATTATTTCATAGAATATTTGTACTGCGAAAACTCCGTACTTACTGCACAGTTAGTGATGTCTAACCATTGTAGTATGCAAGTTTCAAACTTGCGATGATTTGGTGATGGATGATCCAAACTGCAGGTTTACTATTGGAATTGAACTTTATTTGTTTGAAAACGATTATCAAATTTCATTAGAATTACTGGTGTTTGCTCCGAACCTCCATGCTTCTGGGTTCTGGTCAGCTGCGTGCTCTATGGACAAGTTTTGTTTTTTATTGAGTGACGTTCTTGTTTATCCTGACGACGAAATGTTTGTTGGTATTCGATGAATTTTTCAAATTATTTTCTATTAAAGTATTTCATGCTTTAAAGATGTAGTTGCTATGGTGAAGTTGATTAGTTGAGTTAAAGTTGTTCCGTTTAGTTTGCATGATGCTGAAAATATCAAAGAAAACAGTTTGAACAGTGAAAGCCGTAAGTTTGTAATTCGTTTGCGCGAATATTTCAGGCGCGTAAACCAAAACCGTGGTCCGCTTCTGCCATTAGAGCGAGTGTGTGACAGAGTTGAGGATGCTCTTGGTATTGGACGATCTACGGTGGTCCGTATTAGCAAAGAAAAGTACGGAGAGAAAGAGAATAAAAACCGTCACAGAGGTTGATAGTTTTGACGCCGCCGCAATCTACAACCACATATTACTCAAGAGGACAATTACCAGCATTAAGAAAATTGGGAGCGTCACTTAAAGAGGCAAATTACCATCATTGGCTAAAATTTTAAGAAATATTGGGTTTTCATATAAAAAGAGCGTTAAAAGGAAAATTGTAATCAGAAACTGATTTAGGGATATTACGATACACCTCTACTTGAATAAAACTTTGTAAAATAATATTTCTCGTGTTTGATTTCATGTTTCCAAGTTCTCGAAAGTTCCATACATGTTATCACATACGCTCTAAGTGACATTTGATGTCGTCATTGTCCCATTCCTAGCCCTGTCAGTGTGACAGCTGTCGTGGAGCTCAAGCTATATTTTACAGACTATAGAAGTAGCGATTAGCACAGACTAAAAAGAAAAAAGCGAGTAGTGTTTGTTTTAAGAATTTATGAAAATCGAAGAAATTTTAATACTTTAATTAATGGTACCTACCTAATATATTAAATCCGTAAGAGTTTTCCTACCCGTACCTTATTTTTTTCAAAAATACCATAATTTTGAGCGTCTGGTGCCATAATTAAAAAGTTGGCATCTAACATCCCTGGGCCATACTCAACCACAGGGGCTAAGTCTGGGTTGGTGGACGATTGTAAGACAGTGGCGGGCCTTACTGTCAGAAGTTATCAAGCCGCCCACAAGCCCTCTGACGTAGCTTAACTTATAGGAACATAGTTCATTTAATTTAGAATTTTAGTGTACAAAGTCTCTTGTTTTCTTTTAGTACAATTATTTAAAGATTATAGGATTATATAAGATAAAGGTTATATAAGATATTTGTAAAATCCTGGGATCTCACAACAGTTATTAAATAACCATTACTTCGTAACCTAACGATTCAATCGTCAACCGTTCGTCTATTGACTGAACACCAGCGCTGGGGTATCACTCTCCAGTTTATGCTGAGCCAGTGCCCCATTGTATTTGCCACACCCACAGTACTTGCACTGGATATTGCATTATTGTGTATAAATTGTTAAGCCTTGTTTTTTTGTAAATTGTTAATTTTTTTCTGTGTTATTTGCTTTTGCTATCGTTTGTCTCGCTTTTTGCACTAACTGTGTTACTACAGGCTTCTAATGAAACGATGCTACAATATCTTAAAATTAAAAACTAATGAAAAACCAAGAAACGTTAAACATCGCCCCCGGTTCCAGGAACGTTCAAAATTTTGGAACCTTTCAGAGATAATTTAGCTTAACTAAGCTTAGCCAAAGCTTCACAATAAAAGTCAAATTTCAACCGCTAAAATATCACTAAATGTTACAAGGAGAATTTAGGGGTAGATACCGTTGTCTCATGCATGACTTCAAATAGAAAAACTGAAGATTGTGACGACCTCTGTGACGTAGCGGTAGCACGTCTGCCTACCATGCAAGAGGTCCCGGGTTCGAATTCCGGCTAGGGAAAACAAAAAGCCCAGGTCTTGGATGTTTACATGTTTGTGATGTCGTTGTTTCTGGTTTCCACGACACAGGGTATCCTAGTGTGGGGCCAGAAGCAATGTATGTGCCAGTATGTAAATGTTATGTTATGTTAATTAAGACAAAAAAGTGAAATAGCATTTAGGCTGAGAACAGACGCCGGTCAGTGGGCAGTCCAGCAGCCCGATAGTCCGACGATATAGTTGAGTCGGTGAAAGGTCCGTGGCTGGGGATGGCAGCATTTGGAGGAAAAGGCCTATACGTTGGGTATAGGCCTTTTCCTCCAAATGCTGCCTCCTCCAAGTGGGCAGAGGTGAGCTGATGATGATCATGATAAAACTTTTTTTTAATTACATGAACTGCAAGTTCATTCAGGATCCAAACCTAATTTATGTAGATATTTATAAATACATCCTTAAGCAACCTACTTAAGTTTATCGGAAGGCATAGCCACATAACATTTTCAATAAAGTTATGTAACAGCACCACATAATGTAAATGGCAGCCTTAAAGCACCTGGGTCTGGGTATGCCAGCTGTACCACTAAAGTAATGTTCCCAGCGATATTTTTCTAGCACATTTGCCGGGGTACGTTCCGAAGCGGCATAATGACGCAATATTGGCGCCAACAGCTGACGCCGCACGTGCTGGCAGGTGCCGCCACGGGCGATTAAAAAAATAATCCATTTTTTTGGCGGTTTTTGGTTGCGGTTTTCTTTTGTGCCAAGCCTAACCTTACCTTTTTCCCATTCCTTTTTATTGCGATAAAAAGAAATTAGAAAAAATGTTAGGTACTTCGGTACATTTTGTCAGGAAAATGTTAACTTGAAGTAAACATTCCTTTCAGATTATTATTTAAAGTGTTAAACAAGCTGTATGGACCCTAGCTAAGGGTGGTACATACCTTCCTAACTAGTAACAGTTAACAGCAAGCACCTTTATAAATTTTAGTAGCAAAGTCGCCTTAGCATAATAATTGTGTGAACAGTAAGTCTGAACGAATGTAAACGTTGATGTGCTGCCGCCTGTACTTAAAATTCGATTAGAGGTACGACTATTTTTTATGTAGGTTGTTCGATTCCATGAACAGTCGTAAATTATTGTAAATAATAGAGCGAAATGGAGAAAT